>CM042687.1:389094969-390325537 GCA_023614405.1 Avena insularis
ATATTATGCATACATGTGCATCATGGGATGACAAATAATGTTGCAGGAGGAAGTTTTCCTTTTCGTCGCACCAAAAAAGCCATTTTCTATTTTCCGAGCACAAAAAACGGATGATTTTGTGAAGCAACCACCAAATGACTAATTCAAAATGCTACCACCACATTTTACAAAAATACTAGACCACCTTATATGTACAATGTCCCAACAGGGGGATCTTAAACCTTTCCGTCCACCCCTGGTGAAAAAGACAAATTCCTGCCGAATCGGTAGGAAATGGGTCAGATATGAACTACAGGTTCACAATATGCTATTTTATCAAAGATCCAATGCAAGTTTAGTGAGGATCGGCCCCGAGCTAAGAATCTTTATGCCCGTCGTTCGACAAAGTTTGACGATAGTTTAAAACGGGCATAAAAAATTCAAAAACGATCGAAACAATGTAAAACCTTCGCGTGTTATCATATTATTTGACATAGTTACAAGTAAAAATATCAAACTTGGTATATTGATTATGTCTGAAAAAACCTTCACAAAATGACCTATCTCATTTGAGGTTTCTTGGCTTTCGGGTCAAATGACCAATGTTATGGCTAGAATCGAGGCATAGTTTGTGATAATATGCCTATATTATGCATACATGTGCATCATGGGATGACGAACAATGTTGCAGGAGGAAGTTTTCCTTTTCGTCGCACCAAAAAGCCATTTTCCATTTTCCGAGCATAAAAAAGGGACGGTTTTGTGAAGCAATCACCAGATGGCTAATTCAAAATGCTACCACCACATTTTTACAAAAATAATATACCACCTTATATGTACAATGTCTCAACAGGAAGATCTTAAACCTTTCCGTCCACCCCTGGTGAAAAAGACAAATGAACTACAGGTTCATGATCTGATGCTCATGCTTTTTAAAAAAATCATTTTTAGGTTCATAATATGCTATTTTATCAAAGATTCAATGCAAGTTTAGCTAGGCTCGGCCCCAAGCTAAGAATCTTCATGCCCGTCGTTCGGCAAAGTTTGACGATAGTTTAAAACGGGCATAAAAAATTCAAAAATGATCAAAACAATACGAAACCTTTGCATGGTGTCATATTATGTGACATAGTTACAAGTAAAAATATCAAACCTGGTATATTGATTATGTCTGAAAAAATCTTCAAAAAATGACCTATCTCATTCGAGGTTTCTTGGCTTTCGGGTCAAATGACCAATGTTATGGCTAGAATCGAGGCATAGTTTGTGATAATATGCCCATATTGTGCATACATGTGCATGATGGGATGGCGAACAATGTTGCAGGAGGAAGTTTTCCTTTTCGTCGCACCAAAAAGCCATTTTTCATTTTCCGAGCATAAAAAATGGACGGTTTTGTGAAGCAACCACCAAATGGCTAATTCAAAATGCTACCACCATATTTTACAAAAATACTGTACCACCTTATATGGACAATGTCCCAACAGGGGAACACGAAACCTTTCCGTCCACCTCTGGTGAAAAAGACAAATTCATGCTGAATCGGTAGGAAGTGGGTCATATATGAACTACAGGTACATGACCCGATGCTCATATTTTTTTAGAAAAATCATTTTTAGGTTCACAATATGCTATTTTATCAAAGATCCAATGCAAGTTTTCCTTTTCATCGCACCAAAAAGGCATTTTTTATTTTCCAATCACAAAAAAAGATTTTTTGAAGCAACCACCAAATAGCTAATTCAAAAACAGAGGGTTAGTGTTTAGTTGATATGGATATCATATTTGGATTCCTCTCATTTTTCTGATCAATTTCGACATATTATTTGTCGAATTCCGATTTACGGGTTTAAAGATATTAATTATTCCATATTAAATAGAAAAATACAAAAAAGTAAAATTGTTATATTTTTATTTGAATTCAATAATACTTTTACTTATTCATTAATGTTTAGTTAAATAATTATTTGTAATTTTAAAAAATACAAACATGTGACAGGATGATATAAGAGTTAATAGGATTGATATCATATTATTGACAACAATGTATGAATTACTTTGTGGAAACAGATTCTGAAGGAACGAGTAAGTTAAGCGTGCTGGAGCTGGAGTAGTATTAGGATGGATTACCGGCCGAAAAGTTTGACCAAGACTGCAATTTAATCAAATATTAAGTGTAATTAGTGTTAAAAATGTTCAAAGTGAGAGATTAACAATTCAAAGATTAAAAAAATTAAAAAAAATGTTTTTGTAACCGGCTGACATGCTATGCCGACGGCCGCTACGCCGACGGCTTGGCCACTACGCCGAGGGCAAAGCCGTCGGCGTAGCGTACGCCGACGACATTTCTATACGCCGACGGCCTGTATGTGCTCCGCCGAGAAAGACCTTTGCCGAGGAGGCTACGGCGCGGACAGCCGTGGGCGTACCATACGCCGAGGGCATTTTGGGCTACGCCGACGGCTTTTTGCCCTCGGCGTAGCGCGCGTCCTATAGTGCCATGAAGTCTTCTATCAAGTCAAAACATGTTATATTTTCTGACAAGGATGACATATGTGAATCGGCAATCGCTAAGAAAATTAAACCAACAGAAGAATAAATAATAAACACAACCTTTGAAAGAGATCAGGAGGATATAAATTGATGTGGCCCTACACCGGCGGCTGTGCTTCTTGTGATGCGGTAGCCCCATTCATACGCACTTTTTTCGTAGACACTTGATCATACATCTGGTCTTGAGCGTGTTCTCCGTTTCACAATACGATCGAAGAAGCTCATACTCCTTGAAATATGAAGGAGAAATCCAATTATTTGTACTGCATAAACAACAGTAAATCGAGCTGTGTAGAGTGAAGTTTTTTTGTAACACCCTCGCCTGATAAGGCTGAGTTCATGTGTATAGTGCCAATCCCTGGATCGGTTCACTGGCACACACAATACAAAATGATACCAAATATAACTGTGCATCATAATACAACGAATAAGATCCAGAATTTACATTATTTATTCAAGTACACAACGGAAAACGAATACAAGGTAGATCTCCATCCTTCAAATGTGCCACAGGCGAACAATTGTTGAGTGGAGTCTCACGACCTATGAACGATCACTCAGATACGATATAACCTGCAACATGAAACGTTGCAGCCACAAATGGTCAATACATTGAATGTATGACAAGTAGGCTAAAGTGGTTAACAACAGATCTATCAACTACATGCTTATTTGGCCAAGTGGAGTTCAGGCTCATTTGCATAAAGCAACAGTTTTATCCTAACATTTGTAACAAAGTAGTTTTCCAATACGATAAATAGGACACTCTGGTTCACTCCCAGGTGCTCCTACCCAATTATGTTCACCCAACAAGTTTTAAGTAATTAAGAAATAAGGATGAGTGAGAAATATCATAGCATCGATGTCAGTCGCTCAAATTGTCCATAACCGGGACACGACTAAGCACTTAGTTTATACACCTGCAGGTTAGTACACTTTACCCATGTGACTTGGCCAGCCCAGCTCGTACCACCACTCTCATATTGGGTGATGATAGGGAGAAGTCCAAGAAGGAACCGTTCGGGAAGTAGCTCCCCAATCCTGACGCGCACCGGTCCAACCTACACTATCTACATCTCTAGATACGCGGGTTCGAGTTACCACAACCTACTGAGTTCAACCAACCGCCCATTTCATTATTGGCACATGGTTGCACATGAAAGCTTTCAAACAAAGAAACCAATCATTTCTCAGTGTCCTGGGTGCCTTTCCGCAATGATACCACCGAAAATTATCAATCCCATCACACCCAGGAGATTCATTGATTAAGTTGTTTTAGTTTTCGCAAACCAACACATTTAGAAACAACTTCAGTGATGTAACCCAGCCCTCGTTCATCATAGCATGGCTAAGCACATCTACCAACGGTGGCTCATAAACAAGGAATGCTAGGGAATAATATGGGACATAGCATAGCATATACACATCAATTACTACATATGCAATTCTACAAAAACATCTATAATGCATAGGAAAACAATAGGACATTTATGACAAGATAACACCACTTGCCTTTGTTGTAGATGTAGTCGATTAGATAATCCTCACAATCCTCATAGATATAATGGTTGCACTCGTCATAACCACAATACTTGCAATCATAGTAGTTGCAATCACAGTAGTTGCACTCCTCGCAATCTAACGTTTGAAGCAAACACAACAAACACACCATTCAAAACATTGCAACATGCAACAGTGCAACACTACAAGAAAACAATGATGAACAGATGCATGCATGACGATTTAATGAGTCACAATGGTTGCATTTAGTGTTCTGAACATAGTTAGATTACATGATGCAAGTGAAAAGTCATTTAATGCACTAAAGCTTTTATTACTAAAGTTGTATCGATTTAATATGGTGTATACCACTTTAATTGAACTAAATATGTTTATGTCGTATTAAATTGTGAACTATATGCTACTGGATAGAGGTAGTGCAATTTAGAGACAATAGCAATTTGAATCACCTAAAAAGGAGTTATAGATATTTTCTTATGATTAAAACACTATTTCAATGGGTTTAAATATTTCTGTATGAATTTCTGTTTTAACAGTACCAAATAATTTGCCATGCAATTTCTCTGTATAGATATTGTCAATACAAAACCTTAGCACTTGGATTCACCCTAATCGGAGTTATAGATCTTTTTGTATGATTTAAATAGTGTTTAATGGGTTTTAAATGATTCATATAGTTTCTGTTGTCTACAAATCAAACTAAAATTATATCTGTAATCTCCACGGAATTGTGATTTCAGGGACATATTATTTGTAATTTTCCGAATAGTATTTATTTTCTTATGAATTTATTACTCTAAATAAGACATTAAACCATTTAAATCTTCACGGCAAAACCATACAGTAAAATTCTGAACTAATTGCATATTGACGATCTACATGGAACCAGCTTTCCATCAGTATATCATTTATATTTTTGTGACAAGCAATTAATTTACTATGAATTTAATGATTTATAAAGACATTAAAACTAATTAAATAGCTACGGGTTAAATAATCTGCAAAGGCTAGATCCAACTAGATATTATTAAAGTACATTACAGTAACTTCAATTTGATATATTATTCATATTTTTCGGAGTTACAGATAATTTCTTATGAATTTATTAACCTAAAAGACCATTAACACTAATTAAATTACTGCATTAACCACGTACAGTAAAATTTGGATCTATTCTGGTAAGATGATTTTACGTAAAATTATCTTCAATTTGATATATTATACGCAATTTTTGGACGTGGTATGAATTTCTAATAAATTTTATAAGTTAGATCTATAATGTGCAATTTTACATTCGAACGGAATATTCCACTGACTGGACAGGTTGACTTTGCATGCTGACTGGGACTAGATGTTGACCTAACGTTGACGTGGCGTTGATGAGGAAGCTGACCGGGATGACGACATGGCACGCACCGGTTTGATTGGATCTCGACCGTCTGGATAGGATCCGGTGGTTAGAAGAAGAGATCGACCCGATTTTGGCTCAGAATAGACAAGAAACAGATCTGTGTTAGAGAGACAAATCCATAGGTCAAATTGAAAAACTTAGAACACGAAAGTTGTGGGGAATCATTATTCCTACCTTCTCACCAAAGGAATTTGGATTTGAAGAAACGAGCGCGAGTACATCTTGGATTTACACCGTAAGATCTGAAATATTGCGATGCGAAATTCTCCGGCTGTAGTGGATGAAAAAAGGTGAGGCTTGTCGGGATTGAAAGATTTCGTCGATTCCTACAACTTTTGTTTTTTGACCAAAGGCAAACGACGGAGTCTAGATGGGTTAAAAAGCGAAATAAGATTCGAGCATGTGTAGATTCGGGATTTCGAGAAGGGAAACTCGTACAGCTATGGCTCCACAAGATTATATGGAGATTTAGGATGTTGTAGAGATAGGTATTGGAGTAGGAAATAAGTAGAAACAAACGGAAGTCGATTCGGAGTTATAGATAAAAAGTTATAAGAGTTTGAGTAGAGATAGGTCTAGAAAACAGATTTTTGCACGCATTTTAAAGCACACCATCGATCCCTTCTTCACCTACATGCCTGGTCCGGTCGGTCCCTTGCTGGGCCAGCCCGGTTAGTTTTTTTTCTTTTTCTTTTTCTTTTTTCTATTTACTTGTTTCCCTTATATCTTTTGCATACGAACTCCAAATGACATGATTCTTGTTTCTAATTTTTTCTAAAATCGAATAGATTATTATAGGATCAAATTTGTAATCTTTTTACTAGTTTGGAAATATTGGATTTATAAATCCTTGTATATTCTATTTTATTTATATCTTTATTTGTTTGTATTTATTCCATAACTTTTTCATAATAGCTCCAAATGAGCTCAATTTTGTTTCTAAAATTTTGTAGTATTAATTGGATCTCTTTAGGCTATAATTATCAATAATTTACACCTTAGCAACAATGGGTTTTATAAAGCCAATTTAATTACCCTTAGGAACATTTGGGCGAATCAACTATAGGATTTAGATACCAGGATTTATATTTAGTTTGTGAGAACTTTGCATGGATGTAATGAAATGCTTATGAATGCTTCATGATTGTCATTTTGAAATATTGCACACCAATTCTACAATCCATAATCAATTCAAGCCCTTTTGCCTATATGGCTACTTAGGTCATAACAAAAGAATATAAGATTTTGAATTCAAGGTTGAGAGGATTTTCTATTCAAAAAGTTTCTTCTCTTTGAGAATTTTCAACATAGTCAAACAACCAATCAAACTTATTTATTTATTTCACATTCCAAAATTAGGAGAATTTTAGGGATATGACAGACTATCACCCTTAAAATAAATCTCGTCCCGAGATTTGGGAAGGCTAGAAAGAAAGAAAGGTTCAGGATCCATTAGGATGCTACCGCCCTTAAAATAAAATTGACTAGGTCATTTCTCGAGGATCCACTTAGCTCAGATTGGTTCTCCTTTAGACTTTTATTGACACAACGTCTCTTGCACATTCTAGACTTCATGATTGATAGTTTCCGAGAAAGCACTTCTTAAGCTAGCAAAACTCTCAATGTGGGCAATTAGGGGATGTTTACTTCACGGTGCCCATTAACCATGGTTGAGATTCATTCTTACCGTATATTCCTACGCTAAGCACTGGGTGCTTTTATAAGGGTGTAACACTATACCATTCTAGGGTTTAGGCTCAACGTCGACTCTCTGCTAAGGTTGAAAATACACTCAAGATTCGCAAAGCCAACAGTACAAGAGCGAATAATAAGAGTAGTAGGAATGGTGATCAATCCATCCTGCACCCAAATCATTACCCTGTATGAGGATAGGTGAATCACGTTTTTCTATCACTCGAGCATTCTCACTTGCCTTGAAGAGTGTTTCCATGGGCACGAACTAATGCTCTATGTATACTCCCATGTATTCAATCAACAGAGCTACTACTAAAACTAAGCTATCGATACTTCAACTTTCAGGTTGCGTAATCTATTACATAACATCATTTCAACACTTCATACTTTCACATCTCTTTTTTTTCATTAGATAAAGCATTCTCCTTCCTAAATGCATTGTGTTGTCAAACCTTTCACTTACCATATCATTATATCTCCAACGGCTCAAGATAGGGAAGAATAGATTCTATAGGAAAGAAACGACTAAGGAAATAATCCTACCCATAACTATATGAAGCAATCAATGTCACAAACAAGGAAACAATCATAGGCGATCAACATACAATCAAACACTTGTATAATAACATTACAGGGGTATAAACTTAGTAGTATATAACCACAAAATATTTTAAAAGCATTGAGAATAATACTAGAGTAAAACATAGCAACATATAAGCAATAAACAAAATCTGTCAAAACGGTACAGCAGACTTCACGATTTTTTCTGACCGACTTAAACTTGTCAGCAATTTTAGCCAATTTTTGTGCATGTACTACAGGTAATTTCGCTCCATATCCTATTTTTTTAGATTTGTATGAGTTACCAATAAAATATGAAAAATCGCGCGGTACAACAGGTCAGGCAGAAAACTGCAGTAGTAATCTCACGAATTTCAATCAAATTACACTATTAAAATAATTTTAAAACCACGCGAAAACTCCAGAAACTTTAGAGTTTCAAAATAACAGATCCTAAATAAGGCATCAGACAATATGGTTCAGTACAAACAATCAAGCAATCTATATTGTCATACCACATAAGTTGGTAAGAACAATATGCTAACACGATAGCGATGATCTCCTAAAGAGATAGAACATGGTGGTCTAGACCTAACTAAACTTGATGAGATGTTTATTTATGTCATACTATTTGTTCTTTACTTGTAGGCCAAATCTCATATAGTGATTTGCTTTATAGAAAACTACTAATAACATTTTCCAATTCTTGTAGTTTTTATGGTAGATCACTTCTTCTACTAATCAAATGAATGGACATCTACAAGTTTGAATAAGGAGAGATGTTGGAAAATGATAGACAAGGAATATAAGAACTCTAATAAGTATAAAATATGATAGTTCTCCTAATAGAGGTCTTTTATTGCTAATCCATTTCTAAGGTCACGATCCTACAGCCAACACACAGCTCTGATACCATCTTGTAACACCCTCGCCTGATAAGGCTGAGTTCATGTGTATAGTGCCAATCCCTGGATCGGTTCACTGGTACACACAATACAAAATGATACCAAATATAATTATGCATCATAATACAACGAATAAGATCCAGAATTTACATTATTTATTCAAGTACACAGCGGAAAACGAATACAAGGTAGATCTCCATCCTTCAAATGTGCCACAGGCGAACAATTGTTGAGTGGAGTCTCACGACCTATGAACGATCACTCAGATACGATATAACCTGCAACATGAAACGTTGCAGCCACGAATGGCCAATACATTGAATGTATGACAAGTAGGCTAAAGTGGTTAACAACAGATCTATCAACTACATGCTTATTTGGCCAAGTGGAGTTCAGGCTCATTTGCATAAAGCAACAGTTTTATCCTAACATTTATAACAAAGTAGTTTTCCAATACGATAAATAGGACACTCTGGTTCACTCCCAGGTTCTCCTACCCAATTATGTTCACCCAATAAGTTTTAAGTAATTAAGAAATAAGGATGAGTGAGAAATATCATAGCATCGATGTCGTCGCTCAAATTGTCCATAACCGGGGACACGGCTAAGCACTTAGTTTATACACCCTGCAGGGGTTAGTACACTTTACCCATGTGACTTGGCCAGCCCAGCTCGTACCACCACTCTCATATTGGGTGATGATAGGGAGAAGTCCAAGAAGGAACCGTTCGGGAAGTAGCTCCCCAATCCCGACGCGCACCGGTCCAACCTACACTATCTACATCTCTGGATACGCGGGTTTGAGTTACCACAACCTACTGAGTTCAACCAACCGCCCATTTCATTATTGGCACATGGTTGCACATGAAAGCTTCCAAACAAAGAAACCAATCATTTCTCAGTGTCCTGGGCGCCTTTCCGCAATGATACCACCAAAACTTATCAATCCCATCACACCCAGGAGATTCATTGATTAAGTTGTTTTAGTTTTCGCAAACCAACACATTTAGAAACAACTTCAGTGATGTAACCCAACCCTCGTTCATCATAGCATGGCTAAGCACATCTACCAACGGTGGCTCATAAACAAGGAATGCTAGGGAATAATATGGGACATACCATAGCATATACACATCAATTACTACATATGCAATTCTACAAAAACATCTATAATGCATAGGAAAACAATAGGACATTTATGATCAAGATAACACCACTTGCCTTTGTTGTAGATGTAGTCGATTAGATAATCCTCACAATCCTCATAGATATAATGGTTGCACTCGTCATAACCACAATACTTGCAATCATAGTAGTTGCACTCCTCGCAATCTAACGTTTGAAGCAAACACAACAAACACACCATTCAAAACATTGCAACATGCAACATCGCAACACTACAAGAAAACAATGATGAACAGATGCATGCATGACGATTTAATGAGTCACAATGGTTGCATTTAGTGTTCTGAACATAGTTAGATTACATGATGCACGTGGAAAGTCATTTAATGCACTAAAGCTTTTATTACTAAAGTTGTATCGATTTAATATGGTGTATACCACTTTAATTGAACTAAATATGTTTATGTCGTATTAAATTGTGAACTACATGCTACTGGATATAGGTAGTGCAATTTAGAGACAATAGCAATTTGAATCACCTAAAAATGAGTTATAGATATTTTCTTATGATAAAAACACTATTTCAATGGGTTTAAATATTTCTGTATGAATTTCTGTTTTAACAGTACCAAATAATTTGTCATGCAATTTCTCTGTATAGATATTGTCAATACAAAACCTTAGCACTTAGATTCACCCTAATCGGAGTTATAGATCTTTTTGTACGATTTAAATAGTGTTTAATGGGTTTTAAATGATTCATAGAGTTTCTGTTGTCTAAAAATCAAACTAAAATTATATCTGTAATCTCCACAGAATTGTGATTTCAGGGACATATTATTTGTAATTTTCCGAATATTTTTTTTTATGAATTTATTACTCTAAATAAGCCATTAAACCATTTAAATCTTCACGGCAAAACCATACAGTAAAATGCTGAACTAATTGCATATTGATGATTTACATGGAACCAGCTTTCCATCGGTATATCATTTATATTTTTGTGACAAGCAATTAATTTACTATGAATTTAAAGATTTATAAAGCCATTAAAACTAATTAAATTGCTACGGGTTAAATAATCTGCAAAGTCTAGATCCAACTAGATATTATTAAAGTACATTACAGTAGCTTCAATTTAATATATTATTCATATTTTTCGGAGTTACAGATAATTTCTTATGAATTTATTAACCTAAAAGACCATTAAAACTAATTAAATTACTGCAGTAACCACGTACAGTAAAATTTGAATATATTCTGATAAGATGATTCTACGTAAAATTATCTTCAATTTGATATATTATACGCAATTTGTGGACGTGATATGAATTTCTAATGAATTTTACAAATTAGATCTATAATGTCTAATTTTACATTCGAACGGAATACCGCTGACTGGACAGGTTGACTTTGCATGCTGACTGGGACTAGATGTTGACCTAACGTTGACGTGGCGTTGATGAGGAAGCTGACCGGGATGACGACATGGCACGCACCAGTTTGATTGGATCTCGACCGTCTGGATAGGATCCGGTGGTTAGAAGAAGAGATTGACCCGATTTTGGCTCAGAATAGACAAGAAACAGATCTGTGTTAGAGAGACAAATCCATAGGTCAAATTGAAAAACTTAGAACACGAAAGTTATAGGGAATCATTATTCCTACCTTCTCACCAAAGGAATTTGGATTTGAAGAAACGAGCGCGAGTACATCTTGGATTTACACCGTAAGATCTGAAATATTACGATACGAAATTCTCCGGCTGTAGTGGATGAAAAAAGGTGAGGCTTGTCGGGATTGAAAGATTTCGTCGATTCCTACAACTTTTGTTTTTTGACCAAAGGCAAACGACGAAGTCTAGATGGGTTAAAAAGCGAAATAAGATTCGAGCATGTGTAGATTCGGGATTTCGAGAAGGGAAACTCGTACAGCTATGGCTCCACAAGATTATATGGAGATTTAGGATGTTGTAGAGATAGGTATTGGAGTAGGAAATAAGTAGAAATAAACGGAAGTCGATTCGAAGTTGTAGATAAAAAGTTATAAGAGTTTGAGTAGAGATAGGTCTAGAAAACAGATTTTTGCACGCATTTTAAAGCACACCATCGATCCCTTCTTCACCTACATGCCTGGTCCGGTCGGTCCCTTGCTGGGCCAGCCCGGTTAGTTTTTTTTTCTTTTTCTTTTTCTTTTTTCTATTTACTTGTTTCCCTTATATCTTTTGCGTACGAACTCCAAATGACATGATTCTTGTTTCTATTTTTTTTAAAATCGAATAGATTATTATAGGATCAAATTTGTAATCTTTTTACTAGTTTGGAAGTAGTGGATTTATAAATTCTTGTATATTCTATTTTATTTATATCTTTATTTGTTTGTATTTATTCCATAACTTTTTCATAATAGCTCCAAATGAGCTCAATTTTGTTTCTAAAATTTTGTAGTATTAATTGGATCTCTTTAGGCTATAATTATCAATAATTTACGCCTTAGCAACAATGGGTTTTATAAAGCCAATTTAATTACCCTTAGGAATGTTTGACACGAGAAAAACGTTCTGGAAAAGTCGAACGTAGGCTACTCAAGGGGAGAAAGATGGTAGCGTGTTATTTCTCATGCGCCGGGGTAAAGAAAATAAATGCGGGCGTGCCAGTGTACCGTAGTACACAAGAAAAGGTAGGGAAGATGCATTTCATTAATCTCTCGTGGAGAAATAAAGTACAAATACCTAATATAGTGTGCTCCGTGGCCTGCTTGCGCGGCCAACCTGACTAGGGCGATTGCAATCTCATGGTTCCCGGGGCCTCGGAAGGCACCTGGTTAATTACTCCCGCGGGTTACACCGCGAGACACCTCCGATTAAGCCGTGTGGTCGTCTTCGTCGTCTTCGCTTCGCGTTCTCCATGCATGATGTGGTGGTGGTGTGTGTGTGGGCGGCGACAGAGCCCGTGTTCTTGTCGGTACACGCGCCGCGAGTAGCGTGGCCTTTGATCTGGACCCGCCCTCGCCGTCGTGCCTCGTCGGTCTTGACGGTGTCGATGTAGTTGGAGTTGGAGTAGCATGGGTCCGCTCAGCTGGGACTTCTCGACGACCAGCAGCCTCGTCGGGGTGCGCAGGAAGTAAGTGTTGGTGGAGATCGGCGTCGGTGCAAAACCGACCGCGCCTAAGTCGGTGCAATAGCGTGGTCGACACCTCGTCTCGGTCCGACGCCGAGTTCACGGCTGTCGTCCTAGACAAGAGCGTCGTCTCACGGGCTCGTAGAGATGGAGGTGGGTATGACGCCGGATTGTAAGTCGGCAGCACTTTCGCCTATGCTCGCCGGCTTCACGGAGATGGAGCTAGCACCGGGTTGTACGATGGACACCCCGATGCCTATCGCCTATGGCTCGCGGAGGCGGAGATGGCGGCGACTTGCATACTAGCAGCCCCGCCATCACTCGTCTTCGTCACGCCTCGCCGGAGTGAAGAAGGCGCCAGGGTCGATGGGAGGAGAGATGGTGCCGGGCTGCGCGCCGGCAGCCGCGCGCCGTCTGGGCCGTCGTCTTGTTGGCGTCCGTAGGAGGTGAATAAAGGTCGGGCTGCCCGCCGACAGCCCCGTCGCCGTCTTAGGCAGCATGGCTCGTTGAGATGGACGTGGCGCCGAATGCATGCCGGCTGCCTTCTCGTCTCGTCTTCGGCGCCGCCGTAGTCACAAGGTTCGATGGGGGAAGAGATGGCGCCGCTATGGCCCACCGGCAGTCGCGAGGCTGCCGTCTTTGGCGCACCACACCAGAGCAGAGATGGCGATGGCGCCGGGCTGCACGCCGGCAGCCTCACGTCCTCGAGGCCGTGCTCTTGGTGGCGGAAGAGATGGAGGTGGCGGCGATGGAGATGGCGCCGGGCTGCACGACGGCAGCCGCGCCGTCTAGGCCGTCCTCTTGGTGGCATTGGAGATGGCGCCGGGCTGCACGCCGGCAGCCGCGCGCCCTCGGGCCGTCATCTTGGTGGCGCCGAAGATGGCGCCGGGCTGCACGCCGGCAGCCGCGCCGTCGAGGCCGTCCTCTCGGTGGTGTTGGAGATGGCGCCGTCGTCTTGGTGGCGCCGGATGCACGCCGGCAGCTGCACGCCGGCAGCCGCGCCGTCGAGGCCATCCTCTCGGTGGTGTTGGAGATGGCGCCGTCGTCTTGTTGGCGTTCGTAGGAGGTGAAGAAAGGTTGGGCTGCACGCCGGCAGCCCCGCCGCCGTCTTGGGCAGCATGGTTTATCGAGATGGACGTGGCGCCGTATGCACGCCGGCCGCCTTATCGCCGTCGTCTTCGGCACGCTTCTCCGGCGTGAGGAGGTACCGGGCTCCACGCCTCCATCGTCTTCGGTGCCGCCGTAGAGCGCGGCTTGATGGGGGAAGAGATGGCGCCGCTACGGCCCGCCGGCCGTCGCGAGGCTGCCGTCTTTGGCGCGCCCCACCCGAGCGGAGATGGCGATGGCGCCGGGCTGCACGCCGGCAGCCTCACGTCCTCGAGGCCGCGCTCTTGGTGGCGGCGGAGATGAAGGTGACGCGGGGCTGTACGCCGGCAGCCGCGCGCCCCCGGTCCGTCGTCTTGGTGGCGGCGGAGATGGAGATGGCGCCGGGCTGCACGACGAAGCATCGCCATCTAGGCCGTCCTCTTGGTGACGTTGGAGATCGGGTCGGACTGCACGCCGGCAGCCGCGTGCCCACAGGGCCATCGTCTTGGTGGCGGCGGAGATGGAGGCGGCGCCGGGCTGCACGCCGGCAGCCGCGCGCGCCCTCGGGCTTGAGATGGACGTGGCGCCGGGTGCACGTGCGCATGATGAAGAGGGAGAGAGGGAGGGAGTAGAAAGAGAGAAGAGAGAGAGAGAGGGATTTAACCCATATGCTCACCATCTGAGAATGCTAGCTTCTTCTCCATGTTCTCCTCGCTCCCGAGCTTGACCAATGAGTGTATGTGTGTGGTGGGCTTGTAGATGGATTCTGCTGTGTTCGTGGGGTGTTGGTGTGTGTATGGTGTAGACGAATGAGAGCTTTGGTGGATGTGGATACGATCTCGTCTTCTCCTGGCGGCGCGCACGTCCGGGTACGCGAGTTGCCTGAGTCCGCGGCGAGAGTTCTCCCTCTCCAGGTCAGGTCTGGTCATCCGTCCTCGTGCTTCTGGGATTGGGCTCCTTTTATAACCAACCAGGAACCACGCGTGGTGGATAGCGACGAAGGGCTGATTCTCCTCAGTTTGTTTGCTTGGATGCTTATCTTATCATCCGTAATCTGGTGAGCCGTTTCAGCGTATTTCAAGCTATGATGTTTATCCGATCTCTGAACGTGTGTGTGGATCGTACCGGCTAGCCAAACAAGTTTTGTACAATTCATATACACGCTGTCGGCCGGCCGAACTGCACGTATACCTTTATGTTTGTACAGATATCCCTTGCACGTGGACTTGCATGGACTCGTGTATGCATGCATGTTGGAATTATCGGTCTTAGCTTGATGTTTCTAACTTCACGTAGCTAGTGCATGTATCAACATGCACTGTTTTTTTTCCTTTATTTTCTTTCACCACTTCTCTTTACATATTGCACAAGAGATTATGGTATAAAATCTCGTCGAACAAGGAACATTTGGGCGAATCAACTATAGGATTTAGATACCAGGATTTAGATTTAGTTTGTGAGAACTTTGCATGGATGTAATAAAATGCTTATGAATGCTTCATGATTGTCATTTTGAAATCTTGCACACCAATTCTACAATCCATAATCAATTCAAGCCCTTTTGCCTATATGGCTACTTAGGTCATAACAAAAGAATATAAGATTTTGAATTCAAGGTTGAGAGGATTTTCTATTCAAAAAGTTTCTTCTCTTTGAGAATTTTCAACATAGTCAAACAACCAATCAAACTTATTTATTTATTTCACATTCCAAAATTAGGAGAATTTTGGGGATATGACATTTTTGATTTCCACTAATTGACACTAATGAATCCCTCTCCTCGCAAAAAAGAAAACTGTAGAGTGAAGTTCACAATTTCCACTAATTGACAGGGCACATGGGCAAGAAAAGTCAGACCAAGGCCATGCATGTTGTTTCGCTTCCATAGCGACCATGGAAGCTGCCTCCCCTCGCCTCGCTCTGTTGTTGTGCGTTCTTCCCCATCCCCACATTCTTTTGTCCCACGCCTGTTTCTCTCTCTTCCACCACCTAAGAGCATCTCTAACCTATCCTCAAAACGGCTATTGAGGAGAAAATATACTCCTCTAACTGCACCGAACCGATCTCGTATCGGCGTTTAGAGGAGAATATTTTTAGGAGTCGCGGTTTTTGACTCGCATATATACGAGGCCGCGAGATTGACTCCTATATCTTTTTTCCCTCCCGGTCGTTAGCTTACTACCCTCCCAGCCGTTGGCCAGCTTGCCCTCCCCGCCGCCAGCTGCCGGATCCGGCCTCCGCCGACACCTAGAAGGCTGCCCCAACCCTCTGAACTTCTCCGGATTCGGCTAGCACAAGCTACTTTCCCCGGCCGCAAATCCGCTACCGACTTTGCCAGATTCGACTCATCGCAGCCAGGATTCGTCGAGATACGGCCGGATCCGCGCGGCCTAGCACCGCTGGCATGTCTTCGTCCTCTAGCCGTCGTCGCAGCACCGCAAAATCCCCGGACGAGCTCGCAGGAGCCCCGCTGGTTGCTACGACACCTGCTCTGGCAGCGGCACCACCCACACCGGGACCTTCCCATCCCGGCGTCGACGGAACGAGGTGAGTTCAATATATCCCCATTTTTTAAAACTTGTGAACTTTCTAATGTGAAAATGATGATTCTTCGTAGCAAGGTGAAGAAGAAAAAAGCTACATGGTCGGAGGATAAGGACAATGATTTGTATTTCGTGTGGCATCATCTAACAATTGTTGGAGCCGACCAACCGTTCCAACAACTTTGGGAAGAAATACATGCCTATTTTAATCAAAGAACTATTGGAGATGCTAGGTCATTATTATCGATTATGAATAGGTGGACCTTGCTAGTAAAGCGGGGGGCCGACTAGAATCTATGATTATGAATAGCTGGAACATGGTAGTATGAATTAGGACGATGCTATCACTTTGCTAGTAATGCGCTCCAATACGCTAAATAATGATGTTTACGTGTGATTTTAGCAAATTAGGATGATGCTATCACTTTGTATGACTAATTTATTGATATTTATGAATTAGGAATCTTTATGTGGTATGTTTTCATGTATCCATGTGCTCTATGTTGCAAATTGTGTTAAAAATATTTTTACTCCTCTAAACTATTGGGGATCGGATCCGTGGTTCAAAATTTAAAGGACTATATTTGCTCCTCTAAAGGATAGGGAGTCTTTTACCCTAAATTTTTGGGGATGGATTAGAGATGCTCTAAGTAGCTAAGGTTCTCTAACGATGCCACCCCTTCCTTCCCGCTTCCCAATCATTGCCGCAACGCCAACTCGGCTTTCTAGCCCGCTCTCGCTGCTCAAGTCGCTCGCACGTTTTAGGGTTGACACTCATATGGCGTTTGGCCTCGACGCGTTCTTGCCACATCGTGTGGCATCCAGGCAGGTCTCGCATGCACCTCCAGAACCCCCGGAGGGGCTTCTAGCACGACCGCCCAATCTCAGCTCGGTCACCTCCTTGCCGAACTACACGCACATCACCTCGTAGCAACATGTGCATAGACACATCTAGCAAGCGTTGTTTAGCTGAATCGGGGCCAGTTCCTCTCAATGTGGTGATGCGTTAGGACAGGGACGAATCAACCACTATCTTTCTGCTGTCCGGCGAGGTAGGCGCGGCTTAAGGATCTTGCGGACGTCGATCGCCCAAAATTCATCTCGATCAGTTCCTCGATGAAACCCTCACAAAGTTGGATCGATTCACGATGTTGGTAAAGATTGTGCCATCTATACCCCGAACGTTACCTAATTCCATTTATACCCCCAACATTACATCAGCGGTTCCAATGATGCCCAACCAATTCTCACTTCAGATGCCATGGTTTTAATTAATGTTTCTATCGAACCTTTTAACAGCATAGCATGTGTCCAACATGTGAAATCAGCGATAACCAATCAGTGATTATGCTCCTTCAGATATCTGCATGATTCTGTTGATGTGATAAGAGTCAATCAAGACATCAGGGGAGAACAAAAGCTACTAGCATCAGCCACCGTTAACACCCAATCAGGGAGCATTGCCCATAACAGGAAGACTCAAAATGTTGTTAACAGACACAAACAAAACAAGAGAAATTTAGTAGCCAGATAATTCCTCCAATGATGGGGTTTGGCTAGGATGAAAAACTGAAGGAGCTCCGGACGTTGTGTCAAGAGCTCAGGATTCTGAAGATGTTCCTCCCAGGGAAAAGACAGCGGATGCATCTTACATGATGAGTGAGGTGAAAGAGCCAAAGCCGCTGACAAGAAAGAGGAAGAGAGGCTCCGGAAGAAAGCCATCGTCAAAGAAGCAAAGTCACCAGGAGCCCAAATCAGTTTATCAAGAAATTGCACCTACCACTGAACCCATAAACTTCATACACAAAAACAAAAGAAAAGGAAGAGTTCTTCCATAGTGCATCATGGGTCTTGCTGATAGGCCTTGCGATATTCAACTACAATGTTATCTTGATGCGGTTCTTATAAGCAGTTGAGACAGACCATGCACAATGCTAAAAAAATGTCCAAAAGACAGCCATAGTCTAACTCCAACTTACCACTATTGTCTCAACAGTCAGTAAGCTAAACGTTGGAGGGCATTACATGAAGATGTGAAGAACTGATAAAATTATAAGGGCTATTAATCAATCTGAAAAAGAACATCCACGATTTTTTTTTTGCATTAAAGGGGAATGCACTAGTAGTTAATAGAACTCTTGCTGTTTGTTGTTGTGTGAAAAAACATAATATACAAATATGCACTTGAGAGCTAGTATGCAATATATTTTATAATTCAGATAACGTGCTTTGACAATCTATTTTGTAGTGCACAGATTATAGAAAGCCATGTTAAAAAGCACGCAAAGAGTAAGGATCCTATAATTCATACCATTATCCATAATCATGTAATTATTGTCTAACTTTATAGAAGCAGTGAAGATTGCAAATTTACCGTTAGTTGGAGCCAACATGGCACTTAACATCTACAACACAACCATTTTGTAAATAGAAAATATACTAATGGATGTTACTTGTTCACGCATATGCATGAGGAGGAAGAGAACTTAGTAAATCTTGATCAGAAAAGTATATGAGAAACAAGTGATGTCCCATAGGTCATTTCCACGAAGCTTTAGCACAGACTGACAATGATGAAAGAAGCTAAGGGTGCGGGTAATTATTTGGACATATAGATGTTCTCACATCATCATTGCACAAAGTACACAAACTCATATAAACAACCATGGTCTTGATTTATTCAATAAACGAGTAAAACAAAACAGCAATATATCCGTAATAGCATGGCAAGGCATCAGATCATAACATAAAGATAGAGAGTAAAAAAACTATCTGGTTTGAGTTCCCTTCTTCGTAGTCAAGCACCTTCAATTCGAGGGTTCACCTTGTTGCACAGCAACGAAGAAGGCCACGGCATGATGTAGGGATAGGACCACTCGATTTCGTATTCGTAGAGAGAAAAGATCTTTTTCAACTCTTGTGTTTCCAGGCTGAAGGAGAAGAACCAGCAAAGTGGAACAACATTCGGCTCCTGGGTGGCCATCAAGTGCAAGTGCACAACGCCACTGTTAACTGCCACCAGCTTCAGCCCGGGGAGATCATCCAATCCAATCTCCTTGTCCAGCATCCATTTCTCGACACGGTCGTCGTCAGCTCTCCAGACCCAAACAGCAATGGTGGCCTCCTCGTCAATCGCACAAACCATGCAGAGCTTATCATCGTTTGTATCCCCAAGCACAAAAGGTTTTTGCCCATCGGTGAACGGCGGCAGATCCATTGAAGAGAACTGCAGCGTTGCGGTGTCGAGCACAATCAGGCAGTCGTATTTCGTCCAGTAGACGCGGCCATTCACCAGCTTACCAGTCCTAGGCGGGAGGCAGTACTTGTCGTCCTCGGGATGGTCCTTGTTGATCGTCGCAGCCTGCGCCCACGGCAAGACCTGCCACTCCCCGGTGCCCAAGGAGAAGACGACGGCACGCACCTGCAGGCCATCCTCATGGACGCAGACAAGGCGGAACAAGCCGTGGCGTTCTTCGCGGGAGGGCAGGACATAGAGCTCGCGGACCGCCTCGGGCGGCGAGGGGATCCGATGCAGCACCTCCACGAGCGGGTTGTAGACGGCGAACTGCCTGTGTTTCCAGTTGTGGAGGAGAAGGTACCCGTCCCGGCAGTCGGTGATGTTCCAGAAGCCTTGGTCGTCGGGGACGCGGGTGAGGAAGAAATCGGAGCCGCGGACGGCGGCCGCCTGATCCGGGTCGGCGCGGCCGCGGAGGGGCACGAAGGAAGGGATGTCCCCGTCGCGGTGCCTGACGAAGACGCCGAGGAGGGGCGGCGGGTGGAGCTCCCGGAAACTGGGGCGGAAGGTGGGGAACGAGCGGACGGCGTGGAGGAAGTAGCGGCAGGCGAAGGCGGCGCGGATGAGGGACGGGAGGGAGGGGAGGCGGACGAAGATCTCGAGGAGGAGGTCGTCGCCGATGGTGAATATCGTGGTGGGAGCGGGAGGGGGAGATTTCGACGGCGGCGGCAGTTGGGAGGCCATGACTCGAGTCAGATCAGATCACAGAGGATTCGGGACCCGATGGCAGAATATTTCACGGGTCACGGCCAGAGAGAGAGAGATTTTGTTTTCTGTTTCTGGACATAACAGAAAAAGAGATACGAATTCACTGGCAGGCCGCGATACCCACGGGCAATGCGTACCCCTAGAGCAGATGGGCCGGTCCATTTAAGTTTTTACACCCTTTTTTCGATTTTCTGTTACATTTTTTGCTTCTTCTTCTTTTCTTTCTTTATATTTTACAAATGTAATTTTCCATTATATTTTGTTTTAATTATTTTTTTCGCATTTTATTTTAGTTTTTATTAATATATCTTTATTATAATAAATAAATATTTTTAATTTTTGTCTTACCTTTTTGTTTGTTCACTTACATTTATGTTTAATATTTTTTACTTTTGTAAATTAGATCATGAATATATTTGTAAAAACTATAAATAAATATTATAATACATGAACACCGAGTTTTCAACGAGTATGTAGTCTTGTAAGAATACTTGTCTCTAGCTCTGGCCAAGTGTGAGAATATAGGACGCATTTCGTAGGCCATTTTAGATCGGTTACAGCATCTCTAGAAGAGGCTCTATTTTAGCGCTGCGTCAAAATAACCGCTTTTTTATCGTGCACTGCAAACTTCTCCAGCAGAGGCGTTATAATCAGGCGTGCTGCAACCGTCGGACATTTCCCTCCCCCGCGCGGCTATCGCTCAGCTCGCGTGGGAACAAGCAACCGTCGGACATTTCTCTTCCCCGCGCGCGCACTCTCTTCTCCCCAACCCATTTCAAAGTCGCGCCACCAACCCCTCGGCGCCACCACCACCACCAACCCCTCGTCGACACCGCCGCCGCCGATGAGTGCGCATCCCCGCTCACTGGCCCGCGAACCCCGCCCACCAGCCCGGCCTCCGCGCGGCGCGGTCGGATTTCCTGAAGCTTGGCGGCCGCGCGGTCTCGATTTGTTTGCGGCGTGCTGCCGCGGCGCCGCGCTCAATCTCGTCGGCGCCGATGTCTTCCTCGAGCCGGGAGGCAACTTGGCGCATACAACATGTTCGTCGTAATCGTCACATTGTTTATTTTTCGGTATTTGTTTGATCTTGTAGAGTGTATGTATTTGTTGGTTTGGTGTTTGCGCCGAGAGCACGCGCTCTATTTTGCAGCGCCGGGTGGAGGAGGGTTTTTTGCCGAGTACGCGCGCCGCAAAATAGCGCCTCCGGCGAGAGACTGCGGCAAAATAGCGCACTCATCGCACGTTTGTAGCGCTGTGTGGCGTCTGTGCTGAAGATGCTCTTAGACTCGTGGTAACGAAATCAGGCTAACTGGTTGGCTGCCCAGGCTCCACGTTGTGGAACTGCCAAATCGGCATTTTTTTTTGGAGCCAGACTGCACGCGCTCACCTTCCTTCATCTTCTTCCTCTCACCTTCCTTCGTCTCCTTCATCTACTCTTCAACCATGGTTTGACTCAAAATAATCTATATATGAAAAAGATGCACGTTAATGTTGGGTTTTATTCTAATAATCGATATCGAGTTTCGTCAATTGTATTTTCACATATTTGTGTTCTTGTTTGTAGCTTTTTTTTGACGTATTTATTCATATTAGACGCAAACACTCAACTGTTTGAAAATGCCTTCCAGAGATAGCTTGATATGGCTGTTTCTTATAACTCCTATGTTGTAAGTTTTTAGTTACGGTGGATGTAGACGAATACGTCTGTACTTTTTTACTATACTGCGTGTGTTTACAGATGGTCAAGCAAATGAAGATGACAGTGAAGAGGATCCATGTGCACACGGGCCTCTCACCGTCGACGATTGCTCCCCATGCCTTATGAGACATGGCGAGCCAACGTCGCTGCTAGAAAACAAATCTCGTCGGTGAGCACTGTTAGTTAATCCAGCTGCTTTTATTCATTTTCAGATTGATGTGTCAAGAAGTTCACTGGCAGTTTTTAGTTAATTAGTTCATCAATTGTCTTCTATATATGGAGAGATAGAATAGGATTCATTCTTTGTTTTTTACCCGATGATCGCGTTGTAAGCTCGATCACCTAGACTTGGGAAATCACATTAGTTGGGGGCATTATGTAAGACTAGCATGACCGATGTGTTGATCTATTTCTACTCTGAATTTTTTGAGTGGGAGGCGACAAGCATGTCCACTAGTAGGCACGCAGGAAGATGAAGATGCATGTGAAGGAGATCCGTCCACATCAGGTCGATGAGGCCAAATCTCCAACGTGGAACTGCCAAATTGGCCTCATCGTCCTTGCCCTTCGGTTCCAATTCTCTCCCTCGACGATTGCTCGGTCAACCGAGCTCTAGCAAATCCGCAAAAACTAAAACCTCAAAAAATACCACTCAACCTTGATATATATAGTATGACAGACAATGAATCTAAACAACGAGAATTGGAAGTAGGATGAAACTTGAAGAGCTCTAAACAAGTGTATCGCGAGCCAAAAGACTTATCCTCAGCACTACGAAGAATGTAGATACAAGATTTATATCGCGAGCTATAAATAAACAGATCAACTCGTACTAATTGGTTGCCAACGCCTATAAACGCTCAATGCTTCTGTGGTCTTGACGTAAGCGAATGTCGGACGAATGTCGCCTCTTTATACCTGTAACTAGTGTGCTACCGTAGCATTTGCTAGTCTGGACCGTGATGCACTCTAGCTTTGTGTCGTAGGTGTAGCGGAACAGTTGCTGGTCTCTTATGGAAAAGAGTAGTACTACTATAAAGGTATAAATACGTACCTGGATATTCCCATACCCACATGCAATACTATTACGTAAAGTGGGTAGTATCATATAGTGGTCTCATGCTATATTAATGTATGATAATACTTCATTGTTGCATGGTAGTATAATATACTAATATCATGTTCTCATTATAATTATTGATACTAGTGGAATGCCCGTGTGTTGCCACGGCTCCTTACGTATGTCTAGTATAGCACATGTTTTTTTTTTGAGAATAGTATAGCACATGTTACATGTGTAAACAATACATAATACATGTATATATATAGATACATAGAAAAAATAACCACATAATATTTAAAAATATTTGAAGACTTACTTCACATAGTTCAATATAATATATATAAAATACAAGGATCGACAAAATTATCTCTTATTCACTAAGCCATCCTCCATTGACACACCTAAGGTATCCTCGTATAATATCAGGAATGTTGTCCTCGACTTCATTTGCATGGTACTTGAGCAAGTGTATTAAAAACTTTTTCCTCAACTCATAGCCATCCTGCATAAGCAATCTATTTTGTTAACATGGAGTTTTCACATGAAAATCTAATAACTGTGAACGTAGAATACTCACAGTGCAAATTGGATGAACAAATCTTTTACCATCCCACGAGAGCATAAAATAAAAAACTAAGTAACCCGACAACTTCCTGTAAATGAATGGATTTCATTATCTCGGTCGCTAGGATTGTAATTATAAAATAAACTACTTGTAATGAGAACTAAATAAAATTACCTGTCAGAGCTTGTTGGTATTGGAATAGTACGAGGGTATTTACGTGGCCAAAAATATATATCAGAATTCCATCCAGGTTGTGCTATTTCAAGAGCTTCATTTAGATAGAATGAGCATCTCTGTAACTTTAATTGGTACCTCTCTTCCGACAGAGGTTCAGAAAAGGGGTCTAAGATAGATACACGGTGTTCATGCTTGTCGATGGTGAATAAGATGAAGTCACCAAGGGATGCATGTGGCAACAAAATCTGGAAATGATGACCATTAAAACACATAAATCATGTAAAAAATGGACAAGAGACCTAACTTACCATGTTGCACGACGAGATATCATGGTCTATCCCAGGCCAACTATGAAACAATGTTGCCAACTCCTTAACATTTGGCTTTTTATGCCATTTTGGATGACGTGTACCATCGATCATCGCCGACTGGGATGAAAAAAGGATTAAAACCATTACAATTTACAATGATAATAAATATGTGTGATTGTAAAACTTACGCAAAATCTTAAGTCCATGTTGTGTACATAAGTCTCTATGAACAATTGTATCTCATCACATGCCACTATACGAACAGCCATGTTAAAACAATCCTTATCCATGGGTTGTTCCATCCTAAGTATGCCCTGAATTTGCTTTAGAGTTAATCCAAGTGGAAAAGGTTTGGAGCTTCGCACCCATTCTTTCCTGCGAAACAAACTCTCAGAATAATGATATCATAAAAATATGTAATGACTTATGTTAACGTGAGGCTTACTCCAAACATTTTGCATCATCGATGGACATGATGTATTTGCAGATCTCCTCAACAAACTCATGTGGTTTTGTGAGCATGATGCATGCTGGAATGGGATTGTTTTCTTTGGCTATATCTCGTGGGTGTTTCTCCTCAGGACTCGGCATATTAGACTGATCGTATATCGGACCGCCTCTTATCTTATTCAGTTCTGAATCATGCAATATGACAACTAATTTTTTTCGGAATGCTCTCATATCCTCCTACAAAGCAGTAAAAATACTACACTTGTAAAATATAATATTTTAAGATGCAAGAATGTACTAATTGTGTCCCAATAAAAATAGTACCTGAGTGAAATTGTCCGAAAGCATGTCTCCTGTCCAATATTCCATAAAGTTTAACACGAACAACCCGCATGATACACTATAAGGTTACAAAATGTTATATTGCTATTCCATCTAGACAGATCAATTTAAAGATTTTTTTTTGAACAAATCATATAAATGATCAATGATTTTGTTGGATATTAAACACACAACTTTATGGATCAATATACTTTTCACATTAAATTTAATGGGTGCTCAACATACCCATCAGGCTGCAGTGATTTTTGGATATGCTCTTCTATTTCCCATGTCGTGACATCCAGATCCTGCCACTTTTCACCTTTGCCAAACCCTTTCCTTTTGGACGCAATCTTTAGGTGCTTCTCAAGTCCTTGCAGCTGTTATACGATAAAAGAGTAATTGGCCTTGAGGAAAACACAATGTCAAGAGGATATCACGGTCAACTTATTTACCATGTTAGTGAGATCACTTCTACTCATTCCAACACCGATTGAGTCCAATACTTGTATCAAACGTTTCTTTGCATTGATGACTGCTAAATACCAATGAGTCTTACTGATGTTTACTGGAAGGAATACCTAAAATAATTTGTTGTATAAGTCTCACAAATAGATATGCTAAAAATATAATGAACGATATACATATATAGGAGTTAGTACTGACCATGTCATGCTTTAGATAGATATTTGCCTGCTCTATGATGTGGCGATGTACTTTAAGGTCATTTTTTAGCTGATTGGAGATGAATGTTTTGTCCATATATACCTTACCATCTGCTCTATCAAGCAGATGATCACATGCACGCATACAAAATATGTACGCATTTATCACCTGTAATTGGACAAATAAAATGCGGATAGATAAAATACATTCAAATTTAAGACAATAGTGGTTTTTTGGTTGACTTACATCATCGGGCAAGAATCCATCATCGCTATTAAGACATTTTAAATCGTCATTAGATAGTAATGCATCACCAATGTCCACAAACTTGGTATTTTTAGGTGCAGACATGATTGCTTCGATGGCAACAAAATCTTCGGTGGTACAAACATAGTCTGCCACAATATATAAGTGTGCATGACTAATTAGATAAAAACAATTCAAAAAAAGAGGACGATAACCGAAGCACAACTAAGTACCTTTTGAGATAACCTTCGCATTCGCTTTCTTTGGTTTATTATGTTGTGAATTGACCGTCCCTTTATCTACTTCTTTATTATCCATGACCTACAAAAGCCCAACAATTATTATAGAATAAATTATAAAGATTATCGTATGAGAACACACTTTAAAAAATACAATCACCTCCTTTGTCTCTTCCACCAACATCGCATCGAAGCCTATGTTGATGGGTCCTTTCATAGCATCTGGAGTATCGGTCTCCGTCCCACCCGTGATCTAGAAATGTGGAACAAATCATTACTATTACTCAAATATATAATAATATAGAATATGCAAGAAAGTAAAAACAATTTTCTAAATTCACCTGTTTTGATTGTGCCAAACTCTTGTCCCCGTCCAAGATCATCGTGTCTGGGTCTGCTATATCCATAAGTTTGTCTCTGATCTAACATAGAAATATAATGCTAAAATAAAATTGGTGCAAGACAATTATGTTCTCTACTGCTACCGTTCTCTCCTTCATTTGTTATTTTTCCCATCCTTAGCTATGCTCTGAATTTCTATCATGTCTTCATAGTCTGTTTTCATCGATACAAATCTTTATTCATTCATGCATTGTTAAATCAATTAGTCAATTCCTCACCGACTGCAGCTATTAGAAAAAAAGAAAGTGAGAAAAGCATCTACATATGGACTACTGTCTACTCCTACCGAACAATAAAGACAAGATTCTCCAGGATACCCGTGCGTTGCATACAAACACAAGCCACTACGCTGTGAATGTTGTAATCTAAGAAAAAGGATGCAGGTCATTTATATAATACATGCGCACACACGCACGATAGAAATGCTAGCGTAGTGAGCCGGTCCAGGTTAAGCTCCAGGAACCGTTTATGAGCAAAGGCTAATTAAAAAAACGCCACAGCACCCCTCTTCTCCACGGCCCCAAATTCCCAAATCCTCACCGTCTTTCTCCACGGCCACGCGCTAGCGCAGCCGCATGTCCTCTCCCCGCCGTCTACTCTCTCAGGCCTCCCCTATCCTTGGCTCTCCTATGCTCTCTCTGTAGGGTTCGCAGCATAGAAAACAAAAATTTTCCTACGATGGGAACATCGATGTACCAAGATCTATCTACTAGATACAAGCAACATGTGGATATACATCCATAGAATACATACCCTCGAAGACCGAATAACGTTAACGAGATTGTACTCGTGGATGATGTAGACGAACGCTTGCCGATCTCAAGATCGTGATGAAGTCCATCTGGTCCAGCCGGTCCAGCACGATCAAGTCCAGCACCTCGAAGCAGTGATGCATCCGTGATCGCACACACGTACGGGTACCCCGACAACCTCCGCGCCCTCGCTCCAATGACAAGCAACAAAAGCCAACAAAAAAAGCTAAAAAGCCAAGAGACATGTATCTCGCTGATCCGAGACCATGGGGGAAATTCTAGAGAGAGAGATCCTTGGCGAGGAGGTGTGGAGAGAGGAGAGGGGGAGCTTTTATAGGGGGGGAGGGGGCACCCAGGGCATGGCGCCCAGTGCCCCTGCCCACCTCTTCCACATTCATGTGGGTGGAGCTCCCACCAAAAAAGCCTCCACTCAAAAATCCACTCACATGCATTAAATTTCCACCAAATTTAATGCAAGCTCTCATTAAAAACTATTTTATTTATTTATTCAGAATTTTGTTAATTACTTTAATTAACAAACATTCACATAAAACCCTTACAACATTTCAATTTCACATATGCAGAACAGTTTCAGAAATTTCAATTGAAGCAGTTTTTGGTGTCTAGTGAAATAAATTCTGCGCTTTCCTTTTTCTTTTCTCCGGCATATCATTTGCCGTCGGTATAGGTATCCCTTAAGTGTCATCATGGTTTACGGATAATGCAGACATGATCGAGACCCCTCTCCGATCAATAATCATCAGCAGCGGAGATCACAATTCATCTTGACTCCCACATTCAACGATGACGATCGTGTGGTGAACCTTTTATCTAATATCTTAATCCCTTTGTTTCACGATATATTACATGTCGAGATTGATCATCGGTATCTCCATACCTAGTTTAATCTCGTTACCGACATGCACTCTTTTCTCGTTCCCGTGATATAACATTCTAGTGATCAAATCACTTGCTTGCAAGCTAATCAATGTGATATCACCGAGAGGGCCCAGAGTATATCTATCCGTTATCGGGATGAACAAATTCTACTCTTGATCCATGAGTCTCAACATAACACTTTAGTAGTTTTGAAGCCATCTTTATAATCACCCAATTATGGTGTGACGTTTGATGTCAACAAGAAACTCTTCCGGTGTTAGTGATTGACATGATCTCATGGTCTAAGGATTAGGATCACTTCGTAAGTTGTTATAGCAATATAAACTCAATGACTTTGATCGTAATGCTATACTTCGGATGAATGTTCATCACATCATTACACTAATGTTGTGACCTCGTTATTAACAACATCCAATGTCCATGATCAGGAAACCTTTGATCATCTTGTTAATCAACGACCTAGTTTATAAGAGAGGCATAACTAGGAACTTCCTTTTTGTTTATTAAACACACATGTATTAACGTTTACGTATTAATACAATTATAGCATGTAAAATAAACATTTATCATAAATAAGGAATACGATAATAACCACTTTATTATTGCCTCTCGGGCATATTCCCTTCACTCTCGCGGCCTTGGATGGCCACGCCCCGCAGACTCCTCTCCCATGACCGTACGACATGGGTTCCGGCTGCCAGCGGCCTCGCCTTCTGGCGACGAGCCGTCCTACCCTCCGGCTGAAGGCCTTCGCTCCGCACCGAGCCGCTTTCGCCCTGGGCGCGCTGGGTCATTCGCCCTCGCCGAGCCGCCCTTCCCTCCGGCGCCGAGCCGCCTCGCCTTCCGGCGCCGAGCCGAGCCGCCCCGCCCTCTGGCGCCGTGCCCTCCGACGCTCGGATCCTGCGTCCCTCCACCAACTCCCGCAAGACTCCATCAACTGCACACCCAAGGCTGCTCTTAATCCCGGCCCTGCCGCTGCACGGTGCCGTCGAAGCACACGGCAATTGCGGCATGCGGGCTTTGGCGCTCGCTCCGGATAAGCTCTTCCAGCACGTCTTGCCGGAGGATGGAGACGGCTACAATGGTGTTGCTCGACGCCGCAGGCAGGGTGGCCACCCCAACCTGGACCGGCTCACCGTGGCGCATCCCTGCGACCATCTCTTTTATGCCACCGCTACCATGGGTCTTTTCGCCGATGTCAGCATCGCCGATCCGATTGTGTGCGGTGCGTGTGTGGTGATCAACGCCGGTTGAGAGGGGAAGAGGGAATACCTTGACGCCAGTGGAGGATTCCTGGCTCCTTGAGGATTCGCCGATTGGTAAAAAAAAGGTATTCTAACTGACTTGGCGCTTGCCTATATCGTAAACACTGGTACGGGAAGCAAAATTATATCTATCTCTGTTAGGATATGTTTTCAGATTGGTAGGCCTCCTAAAAAAATTCAAGGTAGTTGGATTAGGAACCATATCTAGCTAGTCTATAGTTAGTTAGTTTGTTTCTCCTGAATCAGTTAATATTTTAAGCAAACCATCTTATAACAAGTTTGATATCTTTACCAGTGAAGACAAATTATTATTCCAATGATTGTCCGACATGGGTTTTATTGAGACATGCCAGCTGATTGAACAGAAAATATGTTGAGCAGATAGCCTGGGGCATATCATAAATTTGCTTTCAAGAGGCCGCTAGAAATTCAATGAACTTGTAAGTATAAGCTATATTCTTAGGCTTGGTTATTATTGCTCTACACAAGTTTTTCTTTACGGGATAATGTGTTGCTTGTAAGTAGAAGTTATATTCTTCTGTGGTAAGGACTGAGTCCCTGTTTGGAATTTAGGAAAGGAAAAATACAGGAATAGAAAACCCACAGGAATTGAGATGTCATACCACAACAATCCTATAGAAATCTAAAACGCAGGAATGGGAAAAAAAGTAGCCATTTGGATTGTAGGATAGGAAAATACATGAATTTTTCAAATTTGGAACAACTTCCAAGCTAGTGTTGTGACGTGCTACTCATTTCTACACACACACATGCTATCATGACCCATTTCCAAGCATTTGAAGACCGAGGTATATTTAGCTCATGCTAGCTAAGAACAGTGTTATTTTTGGTGTCCACATATGAGGACGGTGGAATCGTGGACAGCGAGGGCAAGGATGTCGGTGCAAGAGACGGTGTCTAGGCAAGCTGTCTCAAGGGAGACTTTGATCTGATCGACAACCTCGAATCCCTGGAGGGAGTTCAGGTTGGGGTTGGACCCCTTCTCACTGACTATGCTGCTACTGTTGTCTAGTAGCACGGATGCATCACACCCTTTAAACAGAAAGAAAGAAGAAGGTTGGTGGATTATTCGCTTGTGCTTGGATTGTTCATATGATTCTTTATATGCTCTCTCGATTGTTTCCTTAGTTTTTTTGCTGCTCATTCTTATTCTCATGTGCTGTTGTAGGTACACTTGGCTGCAAATATGGTGGACACAAATAATTTGGTCAAGTACGACATGAAGAGGTGACAAAACTCTTTGATCGTGTGCCAATTCATGTAAAACAGAGTTTGGAGGAGCACGGAGAAAAGAGGGCCTCTCTCTTAGTTCTGGTATGGCCACATCAGACATGTAGCATGTTGTTTATTCTTGAGGTTAATGCACTGAGTTTTTTCTTTTTTTCTAAATCAATGCACTGAGGTTGAACTGTTTGTTTATTATTACAAAACAGAGTAATGTATATCAAAGCTGTGAAGTTCATTCCCACGGCTATGTATTCAAGATCATAGGATGCTGTAACAAGCACAGATTCCCAATGAAGCGGGGCGTTCTCACTACATGGCGTGCCTGCCTGCTGTTCCCCAGTGGTATGTGTTCTTATCTGAATTTCACAGTTGTCTCATTCAAAACCTTTCTAAGGATGATGATGTCTGCAATCTCATATGAGAAACTGGACAGACATAAACATGCTATCGGTTGATTCAAATAAATTTGTGTGCAGAGGCCATGGTTGGGCTGAGTACTTTTATTATCTGCGCGTTACTTTTATTTTGTAACATGGAGTATTTGCCATCTTGTGTAGGAAAGCTCATGCCAGCTGGACATGGCATCATGAAGCTTCAAATCATGATGACCATCATTGGTGATCTTGTCTCAATTGACACACTCATTGAGGATCATTTGTGCGTTGAACCAGGGAATGAGTACATCTAGAGTTGTCACATTGTTGCAATCAACAAAATCTGTGAGTTTCTTCAGCTCCTTTAGTTCTGTAGCCTAGTTTTGATGCACCGGTTATAAATGGATGATATAGATATTAATCAAAAATAGTTACACTAACTCTTATCCAATACATGTTTATCTGCCGAAAACACGTGGTCTATCTTTATAATTGGCAATCTCGTAGGTTTTCTTTTTATTTTCTAAGAACTAATCTCGTAGGTTGTTATTATTACGTGGCATTTTATCTGTTGGCCTGTGTAGACTCGGCCGGGCTCGAGCCGAGTGCCCGATTCCCTCTAGGTTTCCAAGTGCTATTGCTCGCGTGACCGAGCCAGAGAGAAAAAGTCTAGCTGCCAGACCTCTAGCCAAAGGGAAACGATGTAGCCTACACATGAATAAGAGAAAATGACCCAATTCTTTTTATTCATAAGAAGATATTACAACGCCTGGCTTCAACACATGATATTCATTGGATATTTGTGTGTAACAACGCTAGTGTTCCAAAATAGAATCGAGGATAATATTATCTAGGCAGATACATCGAGGATGATATATCTAAATAGCCAAGGTTAACAACTTTAGTTCCAGTACACCATCTTGGACAAACAGTGGCTTGTTTAGCCACGTCTTACACGGCTCTGGCATTGATTTTGTTGGCGTGCGACGAATTGGGTCCTAGCTTAGACAACAGCATCCACCTGAGCACGCATGAGGTCAGGTCTGGCAAGCTCGCCGCACGAACATCTATCTACAAATAAAAGTGAGTCTCAAATGTCAACATATGTCCGTACATATAGAACAAACAACACTGTCAACATATTTCAGAACAATAAAAAACACTTACCCTCCAAATAGTGATCTTCGAAGTTGGTTCTTGGTGAGAATATATCATCCTCGATTGCAATTATAGGCCGGATAATTACGCAATTTAGTTTGACTATGATTTGCATGCAAATCTGTTGCGTTGAGAAGGGTGGCCGTTTTGTACTTGCAAGAGACTATCATGTTTGTTTTGTACTTGCAAGAGACTAAGCCGAGCCTACATGCTATTCTATTATACCAGCATGTTATTTAATTAAAATTATAAAAATCAGCCAACCCTAAAACTAACTGAAAACTAAAACTTTGGGAGAGACACATAACTAATACACAAAAGTTTATTCAAAATTTATCGTGAAATCAACCAGATTCATAAAAAGTACCAATGCAACTCGGGTGCTTACAATTTCTTTAACATACTGATCTAAACTAAATACGCCTAAATAATTCTGATAACAAAATCATGTGAATCATCTTTCTTTAATATAGTTCTTCATGCCCTTATGACACCCAAGTTCACTCTGATCGCTTCAGGGATGTTGTTTATGGCGTCATTGTGTCTAATCTTCAGTAGATGGACCATGAACTGCTTCCGGAGCCCCGGTGGATTCTAAAAGTGTGAGAAACAAAAGTAAAGATAAATGAGCAGAAAATAAAAAACATTAAAACACACGATACCCGGGGGTAAATGCACATACGTCAGTGATATGTCTAGATAAATGGTTTGTACCATCCATGGTTGCCATGTGTTGTAGGACGGTGAATCCAGAAGTCATCACTGCAGCAATGTGATTCTGATTTAAATTTGTTTTCAAGAACATGTACCATAGTAAACCGATTAATTAGCTTACATGTTTCTATGGGGGCTTATGACCTGATGGCTATCCATTGGCCAGTCCATGACTTCTGTAGTCCAACCATTGTTCATTGTTTTAAACATCTCATTGAGCTCTTCCATCACTGCTCTGGTCTCATTCGTTACCTCGTTCCGTAGAATGAGACGCTCGTTCAGATATGGGTAATAGGAAGGATCCATTAGAAATGTCCTCCTTGTTTCCATGTTGACCGAAATCAGAGCATATGCATCATGGACAGCAAGCGGTAGTAGATACTATAATATGTAGACCAAAGTTAATAACTAACAAATGCAAGTACATGTTGTCATATAAGATAGGCACTTACAACTTTAGAGTTCCAGATGTTGTATGGAGGAAATGTTGGGCGCACGGCATGAATAATTGTCATGGTGCGGCTAGCTTGCGGAATCGGCGAACGCCGTAAGGCCTGTGCTTGAGCTTGAAGCTGCAAGTCAAACAGGTGCTTCCATCCAAGGTGGTCGGTGCCCGCGTGCCTATCAACTTCCGTGCATACAAGCCCACGAACTGCTAGATTGAAGCAGTCGGGGTGAACTCGTCCAGCTGGCCAAATTGACTATTGGATCATCCCGAGAGTTATCTCTATCGGGTACGGCAGGGTGCTTCTGATCCATATCATGCTGAAAAATAGACATTATGGTTAAAAAATCAATTTCAACTATCTTATTTCTTAAGAAATATACTTACTTTAACGTATCCTGGTCCTCGATCTGCATGATGTAATTATAGATGTTGTTGACAGCATGTTCAACTATGAATCCAAACTCTGCCATCGGTGCGGTGAGCCGGTTCAAGCACTGTTTAAACACAATGAAATAAAAAGGAGTGTAATAATATTAATAAAGCGCACATAACTTAAAGTGGTGATAAACATAACTATAACTATATTGTATATTCACAAGTACAAAGACATATATGTTGGTACTAAAACCGCATCAGTATCTCTGTGGAAGTTTGCACAAATCTCCATAGCATGTATAGAAGGATGGATCCAGGTTTTTAAAAAGAATATTTTTATCTAATCTATAAAGTATTCACATAGCAAAATCAGAAATTTTTCCCCGTAGCTGAAACCAGCAAAATTTCATTGTTTGACCAGCATGTATACAAGGACGACGGATCCAGGTTTTCAAAAATAATATTTTTTTATCTAATCTATAAAGGATTCCCTCTATGTTTCCAAATGCTATTGCTCGCGTGACCGAGCCAGAGAGAAAAAGTCTAGCTGCCAGACCTCTAGCCAAAGGAACCGATGTAGCCTACACATGAATAAGAGAAAGTGACCCAATACTTTTTATTCATAAGAAGATATAACAACGCCTGGCTTCAACACATGCCATTTTTTGGATATTTGTGTGTAACAACGCTAGTGTTCCTTATTGCATGCACACTTCTCACACGAACAGGCTGAAAAAATCTACAATCTCTACACATCGCAACAGCAACCGGGTGGAAGTCTTTACCTTGCAGTTGATGGATGGTCTTTACCTTGTTGATGGATGGCGACAGTGGCTACTCCAGGCGGCGGAGATGACCTCACGTGGCAGCAGATAAGAACCGGGACAGGGAAATTCAGTTGGATGAAAGTTATTTTGAAGTAGCGTTCAAGGTCTCCTTTTAACAAGGCCTTTAATAAAGCAATCTCATAGGTTGTTAGGAGTAGGATCTCTAACTACTACCGTCCATCCCAAATTTAGTGGGATTGTTTTTGTCAACGTAAGGTGAGATTGTCATGTCATGTTGGGCCAGGTCTGGGCTAACTTCCCTTGTCGGTCTAGGACTCCACACATGGGTCGACCCTTGCCAAAGCCACACCGTCTAGGCCACCAAACCTCCAACCAAACAGACCAGAGGTACAGCTAAAAAAAGGGGGAACAGAGGTAGAAATACATGAATTAATAAGTGAAAACCATGAATTAATAAGAGAAAACGACCCAATTGTTTTTCATAAGAGACCAATTATCGTAGGACGCCTCTTGCTCTTTGTATATCAATAGAAATATTTTCTTTCACAAGAGAAAAGTGAACATCAAAAGAAAACATGCCAATCTTTGTATATCCTGCACTATTATGCAATCGTTCACAGTTTTCACATCGAAACTATTCCACATAGTAGATACATATTATTTAAATTTCAGCTCAAAGAGAATCTCTCAGCCTTGAATAGAACTTTGAGTCCATGCCACTAAGGATACACTATCTAAATTGTGTCGAGGATGATATTGGCGCTCACATGAAAGCATCCGGTTCTTCAATACACCATCTTAGGAAACACGATGAGCTCAGCTGGTTCAGCTGCGTCCTTGGCGGCGCTGATTTTGTTGTGCGACGAATTGGGTCCTAGCTTGGACAACAGCATCTACGTGAGTAAGCATGTCGTGAGGTCTGGCAAGCTTGGCTGCACGAACATCTACAAATATATAAAAGTGAGTAACAATCTGTACAAGTAGAACAACATTGTCAATATATTTCAAAAACAATAAAAAACACTTACTTTCCAAATAATGATCTTCTAAGTTGGTTCTTGGTGAGAATATAAAGGAGCTCTCATCCATAGTTGTCAAAGAGCCTAATGTCCTATCTATTTGGACGCTAGTCACGGCAAGAATTTGGAATTCTCTTTCCGCTGGTCTCCAGCGGCCTATGTGACGATAAATATGTTGAGTATATACGTGTAAAAATATTAGCTCTCCCCTGCGAATTAACAAAAAATATCACGACTTCCCATAAATAAAATATAAAGGCACCTGCTAAATTTTTAAACGAGCCCTACCGAAAGTTCATCAACGCAATGTCTCTGACAAGTTTCCCGCGATAATACGCCGTCTTGTAATTGTATTGTGTCTCCCCCATGTAGGCAAGAACTCCAACCACATCTGCAAGTGTATTTAGAATTAAAATGAACACTTGATTTGTATATGAAGAATTTACAAGACAAGAGTTAGGGACGGTGGCCTTACCTGTGATAGATTTATCTCGTCGTGTCAAGATGGCGCTGAAGTGTGGGAAGCGCGGTGGACAGAGTGAGGAATCTATCCGACGTCCCAAGGTTCTCACCTCAGTGCGAGACTTTAAACTAATGATGAATTCAGAGTCTAGGTACCAGAAATGTTCACTATACATTTCCACAGGGTTGAATCCGACGCTAATAAAGTCATAAGAAATCCCTGCATGTAGTATCTCGTTGAAACGATCTGCTAGATTATCGTATGCAAGGGCTTCCATTTTTGTTCCCTAACAAATTTGAAAGTAAGTAAACAAAAGGACATTAAATATTACGTTTATATTATATAGTTAATATGCTTACATTCTCATCTAGAAGAATACACCGTAGGTAACAGTTTCCATGTGCGTTCTCTTTAACCTGTCCCCTCCATTGCACCATAGCACGGACGTTCCACATGTTTTGGTAGATGTGTTCCATTTGCACATCATCAAACTTCAAATTCCTGCGAAATGACATAATCATTTGTAACAACAGCTATTGCAGCAAGTACAACATCCCCCATCACATATTTTCACAAAAATAGATCTATTCAATAGCTAAATTCACTCATGTGCTTGCTAATTCCTATAGTGGCAGATGTTAGATCCACACAAAATATGCAGTATGTGTATGTGGCCAAGAGACTTGGAGATTAGATTCTCATTAAAAAGAAAATAGCTATAACTATAAACAGAGTACAATTGAAGATCTTACCTTTGAACCTCAAAGGCCATATGATCTAGAGCGAGAGGAGGAGGTGGAGCAGGAATGGCCGGAGGTGGTGGTGGTGCCATTACCCTTCTCAAGCTACGTGCCTTGTATGAGATCACCATCAAGTGCTGCAATCTGAACTGGGTAGGGTGATACAGGGACTGTATTTTCAATGTGAGGGCTGAATGAACAGGGCGGATATATGTAGGCCTGAAACTTTTGGCTTCGGCGGGAAGCCAAATAGTTTGAAATAATGAGTTTGTATTTTTTTGGGGTTGTTAGCTTTAACTCCGGCCATTCCAGTCTAATTAGAGATTTTCTAGTGCAAGATAAGGTTTACTATCTAGCTACTCTAACAACTATTAGCCAGGACCTATGAGACATTATAGGGGCTGTCGCTGGCTAGATAATAAATCTTATCTTGCTAAGACACGCATATCCAACTAACATAATTCAAGAACAATCTAGGCTCCTCTATTCTTTTATTAAAAAAAGACACAGACACGTAAGAAGCTATCACAAAACGAGACTAAAGTGAACGGTTCCGTTGACATCCCTGTTATACACTACACACATACAAAACGATAATAAATTAATTCTAAACAGATTATTTGTTTAAAGAGGAGAAGCTGCTAGAAAAATTATAGTCTGTTTCCACACGTATCAAGTACGTTTGCAACCATTATATGTATAGACTGCATTGAATCATCTTAGTTTCATGCGTGTTGCATAATTAGTTTTCTTGGATGATGAAAGTCAAATTTTCATTTAGCTGCAGAATTTTTCATTTATTTTCGGTTAAACTTTTTAATAAGTGTTGTGTTAGATTTGGATTACAATGGCATCCCCTTTATGCACTACATGTATAATGAAAATAAAGTAGCACTAAACATAACTTTTGTTTACAACACAGCAGCAGATAAAAAAAGTACTGATAACTGCCACTTTGAGAGGCTCATGTATCAAAGTTGTTTCCATCCATTACATTCAATAATCATAAAAGATCCTCAAATTTTGACCCGCAACATCAAACAGTGAGGACTTCCTTATAGACTATGTTCAGCGTGGTCGTTACTAAGGATCTTTTTCGCTTATTTGATTTCTTGGTCTTGTCCTTTCGATCATCGTCGATGGCGAGGATCTTAATGTTACATTTTGCGGTGGCTCTCGACAACGCTACATAGAGATGACCATGAGAGAATACCGGCTCCGGCAGGTACACACCGACAATTGGGATGGTTTGCCCTTGCGCCTTGTTGATCGTCATGGCAAAGCTGAGCCTGACTGGGAACTGCTTCCTCTTAAATTTAAACGGGAATATGTCGTCATCAGATGGGCAGAGGGGTATCCGAGGAAGAAACACCCTATTCCCAGCGTGTTGTCCCACCACGATCTCCGCGTCGATTGCGTTCCTCTGGAACCCACGGACCACGAGCCTTGTGCCATTACACAACCCGTTAGCTGGGTCGATGTTCCTTAGCAGTATAACTGGGCAGTTTATCTTCAGTTTAAGGGCATGTGGAGGCAACCCATTAGGAGTCAGGTCGTTCAAGAATTCTGGAGCATAGTAACCGTGCGGATCGTCCTCCGCACTATCAAAGCTATGATAGATCTTCTCCTCGCCCTGAAAACGCTCTATCATGTGTAGGTTTATTTCGTCCACGTTCTCATTCTTGGTGGACAGGATTGCTCGAGACGTCATGTAACCAGGATCGGTCATGTTCTGGTCCAAGGCAGGAAACACATGGTCAATTAACTTCTCTATGTCGTTAGCCTCGTCTGTCGAAGACACACAAATGTCTTCAGGGAGCCGGATGTTGCCTTTCTCGTCAGTTTCCTCAGTGCCATTACCTATCCTCAATAGGTACTCCGTGAACGACGGGTCATTATGCGCTCTCATGTTCTTGACGAGCCTTAGCGGGCGCATGCCCTCCCAGAGGTATGAACTCCGCAAAGCCGCGTCGACTATGTGGCCTCGTTACCCTTTTCTGACTACTGGAAGCACTTGCCTAAAATCCCCACCAAACACGACGGTCTTCCCACCAAAAGTTCAATCCTGTCGGCCCATGATGTCGCGCATGCTCCTGTCCAGTGACTCAACCGCTTGCCGCTTTGTCATCGTGGCCTCGTCCCATAGGATGAGAGAAGCCATCCTTAGGAGCTTGGCTGTCCCACTTTGTTTGGTGAAGTTGCATGATGACCCTTCTTCAATGTTCAGTGGGATCTTGAATCTAGAGTGTGCGGTTCTCCCTCCGGGCATGATGGAAGCGGCAACACCCGATGTTGCAGTGGCCACCGCGATCTTTTTCTCGCCTCTAACCCTAGCGAGCAATGCCTTGTACAAAAAGGTCTTCCCAGTGACTCCTGGGCCATCGATGAAGAATACGCCCCCATCTCCGCCATCGACTGCCTCCATTATCTGTTCGTATGCAACCCTTTGCTCGGGTTTTAGTGAGTCAGCTAGATTCTTGTCAGCGTCATCAACCTTTATTGTGGTTTCCTCAACGACCTCCCTTGCCTCGACTTCTGTGGTTTAATAAGCCTCATCGATGCCCGGTAGAGGGAACAACTTTATGTCTTTACCCATGGACTGTAGCATGCCCCCGATGTCAAGCAACACCTCCTGCTCAACCGCGATAGGGCAAGAAATACGTCGCTTGAAGTTGTCAGACATCGCATCAAGGTGCCTATCCCATAGACCGCGCACATCGCCAGGCTCGCAGAATACCAAAATTGTTGCAAAGAGTCTCCTCAGCGAGACTGGCATGGCCCATTGTGCTGATTCAGTAAGACATTCATCAAGCGTGTTGTCGGCCTCGATGAGACCCCTCCTCTCGGCTGCCTCACGGAAGTTATCACATAGCACACCATCCACAGTTTTCAGGTCTTCGAAGGACGTTTTGCCAGGTACGTGGTTTAGAAGCACCCTTAGAAAGTACCTCTCACCCTCCGCAGGATTGGCTGACACGATTCGACCTACTTGGAAACAACTATTTTTCCTTTTAATCCAACAATTTACATTTTTTTGCCATGTGAACCATCCTGGGAAGTCCTTGTACAGTATATCTCGAGCCCAGACGTGCTCATGGTTAGCGGCAAAATACTCCGTGAGCATAGACTTTGATGCGTTATCACTGGCAACAATATTGTTCAGATTATCTCCAGCCTTAAAAGTGACTGTGCATGTTCGGGAGATGTAGCTGCAGCTTTAGGACCGAAGGATGGTTTTCGCTGAGGGTGAATCCAAAAATCCTCCACATTGCTTCTGGAGGAGTTACCCACCTCGCGTCAACGAACCTCTTTATCTCGTCTATGTTACCTTCGGCATCGGGTTTGTCAATGTTGAACGATGTCTTATCGTGGCCCTTGTATATGTACTTATATAGGTACTTGAAGGCCTTTATGCCGGAGCACACCTCTACATTGATGTGGCAGTTGAACATCTGTAGTAGGTATGGGTTGTATGGCACAACCCATCTATTGTCCAACATCTGCCCGCGGACCTTCGCTGAACGGCCGTCATCCCTTCTCCGGTAAACAGGGTATGAGTCCATCTTGTTGAACGGTGGTCTTGTTGAACTCTCGAGGGTACCTGCACTTGCACGACCCATCTTGCATGCACACATTATTAGGATTCAAGACACCGCATGGGCCGTGCATCATATGCTTCATGACCATGGCGTAGAGCTCTGGGTGCTTATGCTTGTCTGGGAGCTCGGCGGATATGACATGATCGTACTGCTCTGGCACAACAAGCTTATATCTAGAATCCATGATCAACAAGAAATGGGCATGTGGTAGGCCTCTCTTCTGGAACTCTACCACATAGACATATGCCTTCACAACGCCTAGGATATGTTTTTTGGTGAGCATATCTTTCATCGTCTCTAGCTTTGCTCTAAACACTCGGGCCACAAGATCAGGACGATCCTGCGCAGTTTGTCCGGGAAATAGCTCATCATGTATCTCCGGCCAATTTGGGTTGCAGGTCATCGTTAGGAAGATATCAGGCTTGCCGTACTTCTGCACTAATGCCATGGCATCCATATGCCTCTGTTTCATGTCTCGGTAGCCCCTCTTGAACGTCTGTGGGGGAACAGTCCTTGTGCCAACAGCATTTGCTCGTGTCTCCCAGGCCGTGATGCTATTGACAATGCCTTGATACAAGTCAGCACGTATCTCTGACTGGTGGTCTCGGATCCATTTTAATCTGCACCCCTCGATCTTTATGTACATGTCAACAGCCCACTGCTGGAATAGGCGCCCTCCATGAAGTATGGGGTTGAATATTGCAGGACGCGTAACCTGTAGCGTGATAATAGTCCACAGCAGAGATGCACAAATGGCCACCCCCCTCTGCGTGAAGAAAACAAAATATGAAGGTTAGGGAACACATTTTTTCTCTATAAGAATGCATAAGGATGTGAAATTGGCGAACCTCCATTGTTATCACGGTCTGCTCGTGGTAGCTGCGCAACACGCCATTCTACATCCTTTTTGGGGAGATTCGGATGCCAACCGAGCTCCCCCTTCAGGAAGAAGAGGGGATACGAGAGTGGGTCATAACATCCTTGTGTGGCTTGTATGTTGTACTTCTCGTTGTTGTTCCCATGGAGTGTAATGCTGCGTTTCCACCTATTCACCAAGTCGCTGCCCTCGACCCAGATGGCAGCCACCTCAGACGATATAGGTAGATTGTGTGTTTGTTGGTCTAGCTTCGGTGGGGTGTTAAGTTCTATCTTGTAGTCCTGTAGGTTGTCCCTATGGGCTCCCAAGCTCCTTAATTGCTGGGAGTAGGGGTTTCCTCTCATTATGTTCGTCAATTTATGTACAAGTTCCTTGGTTGATTCCTTGCGATGGGTCAGGCTTGGATCGTCGTCATAGAAGTACAACTGCAAATGGTCTGGATGCGAGCCAGGCCCGAAGGAATGCACATTGTGGTACAACGAACCGTTCGCCTTGAATGTGTAAACCCCGGACCTCATATTCGTGCAGCTGTTGTCGAGGTTGACACCAAGGGTTGTGAATGAGAAGTGGCCATTGAAGAACCGGATGCTATTGCGGAAATGTCGACGATGCGCATCATGTTTCGACCATAACCTCATCAGCTCTGGAGTAGGTTCTTGTTCCTTCAAGATGACGTCTCCATTGCGACAACAAAAACCAGGGGGCTCACGCTCAAACCTCTTGGCATTGCATTCTTCGCAATTTGGGACTTGCTCCAAGACATGTGTTTCTAGAAGGTTCGAGTACACAAAGTCAAAAGGATCAATAGGGCCTACACCAGACAAGTCAGCTGGTTCATCTAGATCCACGTCATCAGCATCGCAACCTACATACATAGCGTGTCACAAAGGGTTAATATTTTTTAACTCGTAACTGCACCAGACAAGTCATAAATATTGTCAGACATACCTTCATTGGCATACATGTAATACTCATCATCCATGATGTCACTTGGGACATCATTATCATCCATGATACGACTAAGGAGGGCATCCACATCACCTGTAACATTCCAAATCAAAATAAACACGGGTTTCACTCTAATCTGGTTATATAAAATTGTCTTGAAAACGGGAGAATCTACCCTCTGTTCCGATGGTGTATGCCGGCGTGCTTGTTGAAGGAGAGGTTGTAGGTGACCCAGTTATATTCGGTGGTGACTCTGAGCTCAACACCAGGTTTGTGGTTGAGACGAAGGATGCATCTGGTCGTGGCAATGCAATGGATTCAGTAGACGGAGTATTCCTCCTAGTCATGGCATTTTCTCTGCGTTGAGCGGCAATTGCATGCCTCCGTTCTTCGGGCATGATTTGTCTATGTGTTCTTCGATGGTTATTATTCTCTAGTCTCTGTTCGGGAGTTAAACTTTCACGGCGTGCTTGTTGACGACCACGTGATGCCTGTCGCCTTTGAACTTGTACGTCTATGTTGAAGACATGTAGTTAACAAAGTAAGTAGATGAACATATATTAGGAAAAGGTTATTTTGCAAAAAGACACGATCCAGCTAGATTACAATACAGCTAGATTACAATACTACACATACATAATAATGAAGTTAAGGCCATACCGTTTGCGAGTTCTCCATTCCGTAAATTATTTCCTATTGTGAGGGTAGATTGGGTCCGATTTTGCTGTTGTCGTGCTCTTAAATTTCGTGCACTATCTCTTCGACGAGCATTGATTTCTTGTCTCTGTTCGAGGGTTAAACTTTCACGGCGAGCTCTTTGACGATCACGTGATTCCTGTCGCCTCTGGGCTTGTACGTCTGATCACATATAGTAAACTTGATCACATATAGTAAACCGAATAAATATATTCATCTGGGCTATAAATATGCAGCCACATTGTAAAAACAGGGTCAAAGACATACCATTCGAGCTCTCTCCACGTGATAGTTGACCTCCTGTTGTTAGGGTACTCTGAGTAGGAAAGGTTGCAACCAACGGTGTAGGCATGTGATCATCATCATCTGACGACACAAGGGTAGTGCTAATGTTGTTGGTTGGTTCACGGATGAACAAACCCGTTTGTGGATGTGGCAGAATAACAGAATTTGATATCTTTGAGTTGTCATCCTTGGAAAGTACTGTTAATTACAGAAAGTTAACAATGGACATGCAGAACTTATGAGAGGGGAGAGGGACTTGAATATTACCATTTTTCCCTTTGTCGGGAAGTTTTCTTGAAGACATGTCAGAGAGAAACTAAACCCCAGATCAAGCCACTGGAAACTAAACCCCAGATCTGTCTAGTGGCTTGATCTGGGCAAATGCTCCCGTTAGGCACCTCTGCTTTCCTGGAATCAAGAACATACACATGGTAGACAACAGCAAATTCAACATAGTTAAGAGAAACAACTTCTTCAAGATTAGTGTTATATAGGATTGAACTAACCTCCAAGACGAAGTATAATTAACTAAGACAACCAGACGTATTGTTAGCCTGATATATGTTGAAAGATACTATTATGTTGAAGCTTTTTTCTGATTCACATGAAATCTTTCTAAAGTTAGTTTCTGTTGCAGCTAATATAAAATCTGAAGATTCATGGTTTATAAAGAATTCGGAAGCAACAAACGGTGATGTAGGCATTGGAGGGCACCTGGAATGAAGTCGTCGCAACTGATGTAGAGCGGATGCATTTACCACATAGATCTCTTGATCGGCACCAGAGAACTTGGTGACAGAACTGGCTGTGACCGACGACTGCGTGAAACTTTGATAGAACTGGTGGCGAGACAGAACTGGGGGCGATCGACACGCCAGAGATGTCGAGTAGTGATGGGCGGGTAGCTAAGGAATTTAAATTTTGGTTTGTTGCCTCTGTGTGCACGTCACGGAGTTTGTTTCCTGGGTTTGGCGGTCCGGTTGTTTGTCTTTTTTTTGTTCCCTGCGTTTGTCAGGGAGTTTGTTGTGGGAAGAAAAGAAGATTCAGATGCTCGGTTGTTAGGTTTTTTTGTTTCCTACATTTGTCATGGAGTTTGTTGCGGGAGGCTAAGAAGATATAAATTTCTGGTTGTTTGACTTTTTTTGTTACGTGCTCCTGCGTCAGGGAGTTTGTTGCGGGAGGATACATGCGTTTCCGAGCGGTGTGTACGTATGCGAGTTTGTTGTGGGAGGATACGTGTGTTCCGAGTTTGTTGTGGGAGTTCCTTCCTTTTTCTTTTTATGGATGTTGATTGTTTCGGGGTGGCATTTGTGTGTAATATTAGTGAAGTGTGACACCGTGTGACACCACCTCTTTGCTTTTAATAGTAAATATTACTGTAAGTTTTTTTTATCTAACACATGCAATACTATTACTCAATGCAATTTTCTCATTATAAAGTAAGATTTTACATTAATTTTTCTAGTTTTACGTTCTATGATACGGTATCTATGGTGTCTATGATACTACCACCATGATTTGTCTCATCATTAATCACAGTAGCACATCAGCTTTTTTATGCATGTAATGCATGCTACCACCTATGATACCATCGCTGTGGCTGGTCTTATATATGTATGGTTTTGTAGTCCGGGAGCAGGGTAGCACAAAGAAACCCGGCCTATGTTTTTTCTTATATAGGAGGTGTCCGATATCCGTTGCTCTATTATTATAGATGGTTCAAACAACGACACATAACTGCATAAACTTTAATGAGTTTGGTGGGTTTACCTTCTTTTCATGTAGGATAAGTGACTAAGTCGATGTTCTTTTTGCTACAAAGTTCGCGTAAACAATGTAGACCAAACTAATGTCATGCTCTTGTTATCTTTTGTGTAAGTTAACTCATGTATGAACTATAAATCACATTTTTTCAACAAACTACTAACCGAGGAAATAAGACAACATATTTTGAATTAAAGAAGTTACAAAGTAATGGGAAATTCAATACAGGACCCACCTGGACATTCAAACCCTATAGTTTTCCCCTTTATGGGGAAAATGGAGATATTTGATTGCACTGCAAACAAACGCTTTCCAACGCTCAACCAAGATATTTAAGGATATCAAAATAGAAAAATGTATTAATAAAGCACACTATAAAAATCAAACTACATATATTTTTGAATTGTTTTGATGTTATATATTATGTCTCTTAGATCTAAGGGAGTCAATTCAATAGAGCATTATGCTTTCAAACAAAAATGAAGATAAACATACTTTATTTGCATAGTATTTATCAAGTTAACGCGAGTGTATTTGTAACCATATCAATAAAAACTACAGGATGGCATTAACATTTCACCTTAACACTTGTGTTCAGCGCAATATAAAATAAGTTTACTAATTTTTTTGTTCATGGACAAAGTTACATAAGTATAAAAGTTCAATATAATTAGAATTTGTAAAAAGGCCTTCTCTGAGGAGCTTTAACGCGTAGAGGAGGCCTAGGTGGTAAATCTCTCCAGGGTCACCTAATATCCTTTCAACATTCAAAGATTTCTCACATACATAACAAAAGAGAAAACTATAGGAACATTGGTGGGAAGGTTCAGACATAACTCCAACGGATTGAAAATTCATAAGGAAATTCAATAGTCAATATTAATCATAACCAAAGAAGGTTACCGTGAGGTTAGTAAATGCCAAGGGAAAGAAGGTCGAGGTAACCTGACAAATGGGTAAAAGAACCTGGTCAGTTTGCTCGACTTTCCTAACCACATCATCCATCTCCAATTATGTCGTCCTTAAGTTTGTTAAGTTCGGATCGGGCAAATATTCACAAATTAAAATTGGATCCATGTGTGAATAAAAAATTTAGAACGTAATGAGGGATTTGAAACATGAATGGATATAGACTTGGAACCGAATGGCAAGGACGATGAGGCCAAATCTCCCAGCAAGAAGAAAGTAGCTAGAGCTCAACGAGAAGGCTTGGGTCCTAGACAAGAAGGAAACCAAGCTTGAGGCAAGGGGCAGCGGTCGCTACAAAGAAGGTGACATGACCAAAAACTCATCGCGTTGCGCAAACTATATTGTGTTCACGCCGAGAACCGAAGATTGTGTGGGTGATAACAGATGTGGATCTACTCGTCCGATGTAGATTTCAAGTGTTAGATTTTATTTGGGGATATGTTTTTTATTTTATTGTTAAGTCGTAGAAACTTCTTGCCTTTGGTGATTATCATGGAGGGTTGTTTGTCGAAATTTTAGATGCTTTATCTTGTAATAAGGAGTAAATGAATAGTATAACTAATTTATTGTTTAGCTACTATACCCTAGTTATGTATGATTTTTATCCAGAGCTAGACCTCATGTTTTTTGTTAAAAGAGTTTAATATATCCCTCTCTCTCTCCGCCTCTCTATATCTATTTCTCTCCACCTAATTTTCTACGACATTACTATGGATAACATATTATTTTATTCTTCTTTAACATGTGATTTAGGAAGATGTGACATTAAAATTTAATGGTTTTCTATTCCCGCATTATGCGAATTAAATGATTCAAGTTTGCCATGGGATGAGACAAAAGTGCTTAGTGAAAATTGGTGCCACCATTGTTCCCTCACAAGTACATGAAGGGTAGCCACCTGCCCCTAACTCATACCGTCCAGTTACCTTATCAATAAGCCATCACTAGTGCAAAACGGCCCACGTGTCCCGGTTGGTAAGGGCCTTTAGTGCCGGCTCCCCAACCGGGACGGGGCAATCGGGACTAAAACCCCAACCTTTAGTCCCGGTTGCCCCACGAACCGGGACAAAAAGGGGTACACGTGGCCGCTGCTCTGCGCGAGGGGGGAGGAGCAACCCTAACGGTTCGTAACACGAACCGGGACAAATAACCCTCTGTCGCGGCAGAGATTTGGCACATTTCTCTGCCGCGGCAGAGAATTCATTTTGGCAACCTTTTTTTGCCGTGCAGCATTTTGGCCACTTTTTGTGCCGCGGCAGAGAATTCATTTATGTTGTTTTATTTTTTATTTTGTGTTTTGCACTCATTAATTAAGGAACCATTATATTACACAAGATCATCATGACAATATAGATCCAAGTGTCAAACATATTACATTCCATACACGGATTTCATGCACTACATACAAAATAAGCTCTTTGTACAATTCCTATTGCCTATACACACCCGCATAGTATTCTCCTTTTGGGTCTAGGACTTCTGTATCCAAAAATCCCGCCAATTCCTCCTGAATTGCTCGTACGCGATCCTTTGGCAGAAAACCGTCCCGTAGATGTTCGATCTGATTTAAAAAAGGAGTCAACCTATATGAATGAAACTAAACACAATTGCATGTAACTTCTGCACATCTAATCCTAGAGGGCAGAGAGTCTTCTTTGCTTCGTACGTATTTTCGGGAAGTTTGTTATGTTTTGGAAACTTCAGCTTCATTATTTTCATCATCTTTTCAAATGAGGAGTCAGTTAGACCACACTGTGCCTTCCATCACAGTAATTTCAGTGTGGTACCGAGCTTTGTGCTGCCATCTTTGCAATATGGGTACAACAATTTCTTGTGATCTTCTAACATGCCCTCCAACTTCAACTTCCCCTTTTCTGTTTCACAGTCTCGCTTTCCATCAGAAATGACCCTGCCAAGTTCATCAGCGGGCTCATCTAATGCCCGTTCTTTACCTCCTTCCTCTTCATTGTCTTACATTGCAGTATCACTGTATTCAGGAAACATATGATGATAGTTGTTATCATAATCTTCTTCTTCATTGTCTTCCATCATAACCCCTCTTTCTCCGTGCTTGGTCCAGCAATTATAGTTGGGCATGAAACCTTTCATAACCAGGTGGCCGCGAATGATTTTCGAGAAAGAGTACTCCTTGTTGTTCCGACATTGAACACATGGACAACATATAAAACCATTCTCTTTGTTTGCCGTAGCCACATCGATAAATTTATCCACGCCTTTAATGTATCCGGGTACACGCCGGTCACCGTACATCCATTCCCGATCGTTCATCTGCATCATATAATTAAGTTTTATCAAAAACGGAACATCATAAATAGTGAAATAACCAATTCACATCGACACATGCATTGTATCAATGACAGAGAAAAGATAAGATTGCTAACCTCGATCGAGAAAAATAAAGAGGAGAAAGCTCAAGTGCGTCTCGAACACCTTCTATATTTTTGTTTTGTGAGAAATTGAACGGGATCATTCACTCAAACATTTCATCAAACACCTTGAATGCATGCATAGGAAAAAAATAAACTAGCACACCTTTCACCAAGAAAAAGCAGAGGGGAGGCACAGGGCTGGAGCGTCGTATTTATAGAGGGCGGGCTCATACGTCCCGGTTTGTAACACAAACCGGAACTAAAGGTGTGTGTCAGGCCACGTGTCTAGCGCCCAACCTTTAGTCCCGGCGCATGACCCCTCACGAACCGGGACGCATGCCTCCGGCCACCGTGTCCGCTTGAACCGGGACGCGTGCCAGCATTAGTCCCGGTTCGTGGCGCAACCGGGACTAATGCTGTTAGGAGGCGCGTATGGATAGCTTGTTAACTACTAGTGCATATTACTTTGTGTACGCCATCTCAAGCTTATTCTTCTAAGAATTGAGATCGATCTATGCTCGCTATCGAGGACTTTTGAAGTCTCTTGCCAATATCAACCAGAAGACTTATGTAGGATGTTTGTGCCTCCTCAAGACTATACAAAATTGTCAATTCTCTTTATGAATATTCTCAAATATTAATAGGATTTTTGAAGGCATAAATGAATTTCAATTCTCCAATATTTGCTGACAATTGTTAACTAATTTATAAGTTCTTAGTTTATTTGTCACTTGGTTGGTGCATAATAAGTCTTAAGATTTACTATTGATATGCACCGGTCCTTCATGAAATGATGCTAGCAAATTTGTGCACATCATGCGGCGGTTTGCTAATGTGTGTCTAATCAAGCTAGGACACGCATGATCCATGCAAACGGTTAGTTTTTCCAAAAATCCAAAATGTAGCTATGTTTAGGTTTTGTTCACTGGCGGAGCTACATGCATGTCAGGGGAGGCCACCGCCCCCAGATTTTAAAAATGAAAAAATGAGGACCTAGAAAAGAAAAATTAGTATCATTTGCCCCCCCCCCCAAACATCCATAATTTCGTTTTGGCCCCCCTATATTCTTGGCTAGCTCCGCCACTGGTTTTGTTAATTTTAATTTTCAATCAATCTGGATATTTCAGGTGCACGGACTTGTAAGAAAATTGCAACACTAAACACGTAACACTTCAAAGTAAAATTTTGGATTTGGAGAAAGAGAGAGTTTCCTACCATATCATCAACAATTGTCAATGCAAGAGTTCTCTAGATTTAGTCCCTGGGAATTATTTCCAAGGATTCCTTATCTATGAGGGAAAATGGCAAGCACAACACTACAAAAAACACTTATTTGTTGTGTGACAAATCCACGTGGCAACATAGGAAATCCACACGGCAACATCGCACAACAAAGAAATTAACGAGATTGTACTCGTGGATGATGTAGACGAACGCTTGCCGATCTCAAGATCGTGATGAAGTCCATCTGGTCCAGCCGGTCCAGCACGATCAAGTCCAGCACCTCAAAGCAGTGATGCATCCGTGATCGCACACACGTACGGGTACCCCGACAACCTCCGCGCCCTCGCTCCAGCGAAGCAGCGGAAGCAACAAATCCTTCCAGAAAAAGCCACCGGGAACATGTATCTCGCTGATCCGAGACCATGGAAAAATTCTAAAGGGGAGAGAGAGATCCTTCGCGAGGAGGTGTGTTTTGAGAGGAGGAGAGGGGGGCCTTTTATAGGGGAGAGGGGGGCACCCAAGGGGCATGGCGCCCAGCCATGGGGCTGCCCCCACCTCTTCCACATTCATGTGGGTGGAGCTCCCACTCAAAATGAAAAGCCTCCACTCCCATTAAAAAGCCTCCACTCAAAAATCCACTCAAATGCATTAAATTTCCACCAAATTTAATGCAAGCTCTCATTTAAATAAAACTCTTTTATTTATTTATTCAGAATTTTGTTAATTACTTTAATTAACAAACATTCACATAAAACCCCTTACAACATTTCAATTTCACATGCAGAACCAGTTTCAGCAATTTCAACCGAAACAGTTTTGGTGTCTAGTGAAATAAATTCCTGCGCTTTCCATTTTTCTTTCTCTGGCATATCATTTGCTCCGAATGGTGTCGGTATCCCTTAAGTGTGTCATCCTACGGTTCGCGAATAAGACATGATCGAGACCCCTCTCCGATCAATAATCAGCAGCGGGACCTGGAGATCCGTAAGGACTCCCACACATTCAACGATGACTTCTGTGATCGTGTGAACTTTTTACGCTAGTATCTTAATCCCTTTGTTTCACGATATATTACATGTCCGAGATTCGATCATCGGTATCTCCATACCTAGTTTAATCTCGTTACCGACATGCACTCTTTTCTCGTTCCCGTGATATAACATTTTAGTGATCAAATCACTTGCTTGCAAGCTAATCAATGTGATATCACCGAGAGGGCCCAGAGTATATCTATCTGTTATCGGGATGAACAAATTCCACTCGTGATCCATGAGTCTCAACATAACACTTTAGTAGTTTTGAAGCCATCTTTATAATCACCCAATTACGGTGTGACGTTTGATGTCAACAAGAAACTCTTCCGGTGTTAGTGATTGACATGATCTCATGGTCTAAGGATTAGGATCACTTCGTAAGTTGTTATAGCAATATAAACTCAATGACTTTGATCGTAATGCTATACTTCGGATGAATGTTCATCACATCATTACACTAATGTTGTGACCTCGTTATTAACAACATCCAATGTCCATGATCAGAAAACCTTTAATCATCTTGTTAATCAACGACCTAGTTTATAAGAGAGGCATAACTAGGAACTTCCTTTTTGTTTATTAAACACACATGTATTAACGTTTACGTATTAATACAATTATAGCATATAAAATAAACATTTATCATAAACAAGGAATACGATAATAACCACTTTATTATTGCCTCTTGGGCATATTCCCTTCACTCTCGTGGCCTTGGATGGCCACGCCCCGCAGACTCCTCTCCCATGACCGTACGACACGGGTTCCGGCTGCCAGCGGCCTCGCCTTCTGGCGACGAGCCGTCCTACCCTCCGGCGCCGAGCCGCCCCGCCCTCCGGCACCGAGCCGCCTCGCCCTCCGGCGCCGAGCCGCCCTTCCCTCCGGCGCCGAGCCGCCTCGCCTTCCGGCGCCGAGCCGAGCCGCCCCCGGGCGTGCACCTCGACGGCCCAGATCCTGCGTCCCTCCACCAACTCCCGCAAGACTCCATCAACTGCGCACCCAAGGCTGCTCTTAATCCCGGCCCTGCCGTTGCACGGTGCCGTCGAAGCACACGGCAATTGCGGCATGCGGGCTTTGGCGCTCGCTCCAGAGAAGCTCTTCCAGCACGTCTTGCCGGAGGATGGAGAAGGCTACAATGGTGCTGCTCGACGCCGCAGGCAGGGTGGCCACCCCAACCTGGACCGGCTCACCGTGGCGCATCCCTGCGACCATCTCTTTTATGCCGCCGCTACCATGGGTCTTTTCGCCGATGTCAGCATCGCCGATCCGATTGTGTGCGGTGTGTGTGTGGTGATCAACGCCGGTTGAGAGGGGAAGAGGGAATACCTTGACGCCAGTGGAGGATTCCTGGCTCCTTGAGGATTCGCCGATTGGTAAAAAAAAGGTATTCTAACTGACTTGGCGCTTGCCTATATCGTAAACACTGGTACGGGAAGCAAAATTATATCTATCTCTGTTAGGATATGTTTTCAGATTGGTAGGCCTCCTAAAAAAATTCAAGGTAGTTGGATTAGGAACCATATCTAGCTAGTCTATAGTTAGTTAGTTTGTTTCTCCTGAATCAGTTAATATTTTGCGCAAACCATCTTATAACAAGTTTGATATCTTTACCAGTGAAGACAAATTATTATTCCAATGATTGTCCGACATGGGTTTTATTGAGACATGCCAGCTGATTGAACAGAAAATATGTTGAGCAGATAGCCTGGGGCATATCATAAATTTGCTTTCAAGAGGCCGCTAGAAATTCAATGAACTTGTAAGTATAAGCTATATTCTTAGGCTTGGTTATTATTGCTCTACACAAGTTTTTCTTTACGGGATAATGTGTTGCTTGTAAGTAGAAGTTATATTCTTCTGTGGTAAGGACTGAGTCCCTGTTTGGAATTTAGGAAAGGAAAAATACAGGAATAGAAAACCCACATGAATTGAGATGTCATACCACAACAATCCTATAGAAATCTAAAACGCAGGAATGGGAAAAAAGTAGCCATTTGGATTGTAGGATAGGAAAATACATGAATTTTTCAAATTTGGAACAACTTCCAAGCTAGTGTTGTGACGTGCTACTCATTTCTACACACACATGCTATCATGACCCATTTCCAAGCATTTGAAGACCGAGGTATATTTAGCTCATGCTAGCTAAGAACAGTGTTATTTTTGGTGTCCACATATGAGGACGGTGGAATCGTGGACAGCGAGGGCAAGGATGTCGGTGCAAGAGACGGTGTCTAGGCAAGCTGTCTCAAGGGAGACTTTGATCTGATCGACAACCTCGAATCCCTGGAGGGAGTTCAGGTTGGGGTTGGACCCCTTCTCACTGACTATGCTGCTACTGTTGTCTAGTAGCACGGATGCATCACACCCTTTAAACAGAAAGAAAGAAGAAGGTTGGTGGATTATTCGCTTGTGCTTGGATTGTTCATATGATTCTTTATATGCTCTCTCGATTGTTTCCTTAGTTTTTTTGCTGCTCATTCTTATTCTCATGTGCTGTTGTAGGTACACTTGGCTGCAAATATGGTGGACACAAATAATTTGGTCAAGTACGACATGAAGAGGTGACAAAACTCTTTGATCGTGTGCCAATTCATGTAAAACAGAGTTTGGAGGAGCACGGAGAAAAGAGGGCCTCTCTCTTAGTTCTGGTATGGTCACATCAGACATGTAGCATGTTGTTTATTCTTGAGGTTAATGCACTGAGTTTTTTCTTTTTTTCTAAATCAATGCACTAAGGTTGAACTGTTTGTTTATTATTACAAAACAGAGTAATGTATATCAAAGCTGTGAAGTTCATTCCCACGGCTATGTATTCAAGATCATAGGATGCTGTGACAAGCACAGATTCCCAACGAAGCGGGGCGTTCTCACTACATGGCGTGCCTGCCTGCTGTTCCCCAGTGGTATGTGTTCTTATCTGAATTTCACAGTTGTCTCATTCAAAACCTTTCTAAGGATGATGATGTCTGCAATCTCATATGAGAAACTTGACAGACATAAACATGCTATCGGTTGATTCAAATAAATTTGTGTGCAGAGGCCATGGTTGGGCTGAGTACTTTTATTATCTGCGCGTTACTTTTATTTTGTAACATGGAGTATTTGCCATCTTGTGTAGGAAAGCTCATGCCAGCTGGACATGGCATCATGAAGCTTCAAATCATGATGACCATCATTGGTGATCTTGTCTCAATTGACACACTCATTGAGGATCATTTGTGCGTTGAACCAGGGAATGAGTACATCTAGAGTTGTCACATTGTTGCAATCAACAAAATCTGTGAGTTTCTTCAGCTCCTTTAGTTCTGTAGCCTAGTTTTGATGCACCGGTTATAAATGGATGATATAGATATTAATCAAAAATAGTTACACTAACTCTTATCCAATACATGTTTATCCGCCGAAAACACGTGGTCTATCTTTATAATTGGCAATCTCGTAGGTTTTCTTTTTATTTTCTAAGTACTAATCTCGTAGGTTGTTATTATTACGTGGCATTTTATCTGTTGGCCTGTGTAGACTCGGCCGGGCTCGAGCCGAGTGCCTGATTCCCTCTAGGTTTCCAAGTGCTATTGCTCGCGTGACCGAGCCAGAGAGAAAAAGTCTAGCTGCCAGACCTCTAGCCAAAGGGAACCGATGTAGCCTACACATGAATAAGAGAAAATGACCCAATTCTTTTTATTCATAAGAAGATATAACAACGCCTGGCTTCAACACATGCCATTTTTTGGATATTTGTGTGTAACAACGCTAGTGTTCCTTATTGCATGCACACTTCTCACACGAACAGGCTGAAAAAATCTACAATCTCTACACATCGCAACAGCAACCGGGTGGAAGTCTTTACCTTGCAGTTGATGGATGGTCTTTACCTTGTTGATGGATGGCGACAGTGGCTACTCCAGGCGGCGGAGATGACCTCACGTGGCAGCAGATAAGAACCGGGACAGGGAAATTCAGTTGGATGAAAGTTATTTTGAAGTAGCGTTCAAGGTCTCCTTTTAACAAGGCCTTTAATAAAGCAATCTCATAGGTTGTTAGGAGTAGGATCTCTAACTACTACCGTCCATCCCAAATTTAGTGGGATTGTTTTTGTCAACGTAAGGTGAAATTGTCATGTCCTGTTGGGCCAGGTCTGGGCTAACTTCCCTTGTCGGTCTAGGACTCCACACATGGGTCGACCCTTGCCAAAGCCACACCGTCTAGGCCACCAAACCTCCAACCAAACAGACCAGAGGTACAGCTAAAAAAAGTGGGAACAGAGGTAGAAATACATGAATTAATAAGTGAAAACCATGAATTAATAAGAGAAAACGACCCAATTGTTTTTCATAAGAGACCAATTATCGTAGGACGCCTCTTGCTCTTTGTATATCAATAGAAATATTTTCTTTCACAAGAGAAAAGTGAACATCAAAAGAAAACATGCCAATCTTTGTATATCCTGCACTATTATGCAATCGTTCACAGTTTTCACATCGAAACTATTCCACATAGTAGATACATATTATTTAAATTTCAGCTCAAAGAGAATCTCTTGCGTCCATGCCACTAAGTGATACACTATCTAAATTGTGTCGAGGATGATATTGGCGTTCACATGAAAGCATCCGGTTCTTCAATACACCATCTTAGGAAACACGATGAGCTCAGCTGGTTCAGCTGCGTCCTTGGCGGCGCTGATTTTGTTGTGCGACGAATTGGGTCCTAGCTTGGACAACAGCATCTACGTGAGTAAGCATGTCGTGAGGTCTGGCAAGCTTGGCTGCACGAACATCTACAAATATATAAAAGTGAGTAACAATCTGTACAAGTAGAACAACATTGTCAATATATTTCAAAAACAATAAAAAACACTTACTTTCCAAATAATGATCTTCTAAGTTGGTTCTTGGTGAGAATATAAAGGAGCTCTCATCCATAGTTGTCAAAGAGCCTAATGTCCTATCTATTTGGACGCTAGTCACGGCAAGAATTTGGAATTCTCTTTCCGCTGGTCTCCAGCGGCCTATGTGACGATAAATATGTTGAGTATATACGTGTAAAAATATTAGCTCTCCCCTGCGAATTAACAAAAAATATCACGACTTCCCATAAATAAAATATAAAGGCACCTGCTAAATTTTTAAACGAGCCCTACCGAAAGTTCATCAACGCAATGTCTCTGACAGGTTTCCCGCGATAATACGCCGTCTTGTAATTGTATTGTGTCTCCCCCACGTAGGCAAGAACTCCAACCACATCTGCAAGTGTATTTAGAATTAAAATGAACACTTGATTTGTATATGAAGAATTTACAAGACAAGAGTTAGGGACGGTGGCCTTACCTGTGATAGATTTATCTCGTCGTGTCAAGATGGCGCTGAAGTGTGGGAAGCGCGGTGGACAGAGTGAGGAATCTATCCGACGTCCCAAGGTTCTCACCTCAGTGCGAGACTTTAAACTAATGATGAATTCAGAGTCTAGGTACCAGAAATATTCACTATACATTTCCACAGGGTTGAATCCGACGCTAATAAAGTCATAAGAAATCCCTGCATGTAGTATCTCGTTGAAACGATCTGCTAGATTATCGTATGCAAGGGCTTCCATTTTTGTTCCCTAACAAATTTGAAAGTAAGTAAACAAAAGGACATTAAATATTACGTTTATATTATATAGTTAATATGCTTACATTCTCATCCAGAAGAATACACCGTAGGTAACAGTTTCCATGTGCGTTCTCTTTAACCTGTCCCCTCCATTGCACCATAGCACGGATGTTCCACATGTTTTGGTAGATGTGTTCCATCTACACATCATTAAACTTCAAATTCCTGCGAAATGACATAATCATTTGTAACAACAGCTATTGCAGCAAGTACAACATCCCCCATCACATATTTTCACAAAAATAGATCTGTTCAATAGCTGAATTCACTCATGTGCTTGCAAATTCCTATAGTGGCTGATGTTAGATCCACACAAAATATGCAGTATGTGTATGTGGCCAAGAGACTTGGAGATTAGATTCTCATTAAAAAGAAAATAGCTATAACTATAAACAGAGTACAATTGAAGATCTTACCTTTGAACCTCAAAGGCCATATGAGCTAGAGCGAGAGGAGGAGGTGGAGCAGGAATGGCCGGAGGTGGTGGTGGTGCCATTACCCTTCTCAAGCTACGTGCCTTGTATGAGATCACCATCAAGTGCTGCAATCTGAACTGGGTAGGGTGATACAGGGACTGTATTTTCAATGTGAGGGCTGAATGAACAGGGCGGATATATGTAGGCCTGAAACTTTTGGCTTCGGCGGGAAGCTAAATAGTTTGAAATAATGAGTTTGTATTTTTTGGGGGTTGTTAGCTTTAACTCCGGCCATTCCAGTCTAATTAGAGATTTTCTAGTGCAAGATAAGGTTTATTATCTAGCTACTCTAACAACTATTAGCCAGGACCTATGAGACATTATAGGGGCTGTCGCTGGCTAGATAATAAATCTTATCTTGCTAAGACACGCATATCCAACTAACATAATTCAAGAACAATCTAGGCTCCTCTATTCTTTTATTAAAAAAAGACACAGACACGTAAGAAGCTATCACAAAACGAGACTAAAGTGAACGGTTCCGTTGACATCCCTATTATACACTACACACATACAAAACGATAATAAATTAATTCTAAACAGATTATTTGTTTAAAGAGGAGAAGCTGCTAGAAAAATTATAGTCTGTTTCCACACGTATCGAGTACGTTTGCAACCATTATATGTATAGACTGCATTGAATCAGCTTAGTTTCATGCGTGTTGCATAATTAGTTTTCTTGGATGATGAAAGTCAAATTTTCATTTAGCTGCAGAATTTTTCATTTATTTTCGGTTAAACTTTTTAATAAGTGTTGTGTTAGATTTGGATTACAATGGCATCCCCTTTATGCACTACATGTAAAATAAAAATAAAGTAGCACTAAACATAACTTTTGTTTACAACACAGCAGCAGATAAAAAAAGTACCGATAACTGCCACTTTGAGAGGCTCATGTATCAAAGTTGTTTCCATCCATTACATTCAATAATCATAAAAGATCCTCAAATTTTGACCCGCAACATCAAACAGTGAGGACTTCCTTATAGACTATGTTCAGCGTGGTCGTTACTAAGGATCTTTTTCGCTTATTTGATTTCTTGGTCTTGTCCTTTCGATCATCGTCGATGGCGAGGATCTTAATGTTACATTTTGCGGTGGCTCTCGACAACGCTACATAGATGTAGCATCCCAATTGTCTAACAATTGCAATGCTACTTGGTCTAATAATATAATGGCTACTTCATATATATAATTGCTGCATCATAATTATATCATGCTCATGTCATCATGCCTCCTTGCATTTGAGCATCATATAAAACCCTTTTTGTTTTGGTTCTTCTCTCTTATGCATTGTTAATTGTATTTGCCTCTTGATATTGTATTTGGTTCTTGATATATTGTTTAATGCCCAAGTTGAGTTGGGGGCATATCTTTTATTCAACTCCATCACCTTTCTCTGTCACCACCTTATAATTCCACCATCCAACTAAATATGAGCTTTGCACTTTATTGGGTTTTACCTCTAGCTCATATGGGTTGGAATGGATCCAATTCTTTTCCACATGCTCTCATCTTAGCATCATGGTGTTTTCACATTATTGATATATGAGAGCCACATGGCCACCTTTGCATGCCTTGTGGGTGGAACCCTTTTCCTAGCTTCCATATGGGTTATTATGGATCTATGCTCATGTGGGAATATTTTTGGGACTAGTAGGCATCTAGTGGAATATACACACTAGCAAGTCCCAATTATAATCAAATGTGATCATCTCCATCTACTCCACTTGGAACTTCCTTTTAAATTCTTTTGCTTGGCTTATTCCATATTTCTGGAATGCATATGTATAAATGCCATGAATAATTACTTTGTTTTCACAAGATTAAAACATAGCATTTAATGCATTTGCATGGGCCATGCAACCATCACCATCTTTGGTACTCCTTTGGTTTAGTTGTTTTTGAGTGGATCATCTTCTCTTCTCTCTCCTTCTCTCAATCTTTTCTATCTTGCTATGCTTCCTTGCCATGTGCATCAAGACCCTCACCTCACCTTATCTCCTTCACACATGCATGATCATGTGAGGTCATATCCATGTGTCTAACAAACACTCCCCTCTCCATCTCTTTTCCCCATCAAGCTTGATCTTGTAGATTATCTACACCCTAAGCACCCTACCTCATCTCTCTCTCATCTCACCCTCTCTCTTTATCCTCTCTCCTAAACCCTAGCTCCCTCTCAACCTAGCCCGAGCCCCCCCTCTAAGCTAACCCTAGCTACCAACACCCTCTCTCTCGGCCTCTCTCCTCTCTCACCTAGCTGGCCCCACCTGGCCACCCTGGCCCACCTAGCTACCCCCAACCCTAGTACCAAACCCTAACCGAGGCTACCAAAACCCCAGCCTGAGCCTCCCTTCCACCCGAGCCTCCCCTCTCCTCCTTTCTTCTCTTCTCTCTGCCTAGCGTGCTCCACCAGCCCGAGCCTCCCCCTGCCTACCTGGCCTCGCCCGTCCCCACCTGGAAGCCACCTGCCCCTGCCCTGGCCGAGCCCAACCCCACCACGTGAGGAGAGGAGAAAAAAGGTGGCCGAGCCACCTTAACCCTACCCACTCCCCACGGCACCCTCTCCCTCTGCTTTCACTCCCTCTCTCTACTTTCTTGCCTCCCCAGATCTACCTGGCGCTGCCGCTCCTCCCCTCCCTCTCCACCGACGCCACCCTCTCTCGTCGGCCACCGTCGGCCTCCACCACGTCCCGTTGATCCAGCCGGGCTGCGCGTCCGTGAAGCGGCCTGGGAGGTCTAGGACGCTCCTCTTCTTCACCCTGTACCTGCCGTCGAGGAGGAGAAGAGCTGGAACCGCCAGGCCCGACGCCGCTCCTACGAAACCCTAGCTCCGCCCGGCGCCTGCTACGACGCTGATCGCCGGCTCCTCTGTCCAAACCAACCGCATCAACAGCCTCCCGGTGAGCGCCTTGACCTCCCTGACACCTCCGTTTCCCCCGCCGTCGCCTGTGCTCGCCGTTAGTTTCACCGAGCGCCCTCGGTGCGCCGCCGCTCGCTGCTGTCTGCTAGCTCCCGCACCGCTTAGCGCCATAACTAGGCCGCGCCTAACCCTCTAAACTACTACCCCTCCCTGCCGCAGCGGGTCCGCCCACCGCGCACGTGGCCCGCGCGTCGAGTTCGAGGCCAGCAGCGCCTTCTAATCTGAGTACCGATCCGTCCGTAGAGAAGAAGCACGCGGCCTTTTCGTTTTGAATAACCCCGCTGTTTATACACAACCAGCGGTCCAGCCAGTCCACCTGCATCTCGGTGTAGTTTTGCAGAAAAGCCCCTTGTTTTCTCTGGCCGTAACCCACGCTCCAGCTCGGCCCCACCTGGCAGCCCCAGCGCGTTCACGACACGTGGGTCCGCAGCTCGGACCACTGTCATCCTCTCAGGATCAAGGCGTGCTTTCATGATGTGAAACTTTTCTGCGCGCTGTGGCGTCCAGTCAGCAGATGGCCCACTTGTCACTGACTGTGACTAGAACTGGGCTGGGTACCAAAAAGTTTCTGTCTATTTTCTGTTTTAATTCAAATCTTTTCAAATTAATACAAATTCAAATTTAAATCTGTTTTTTTTAACTTTTAAATTATAAACCCAAATATTACAAATAATATATGTTTTGAAATCAGAAAAATGTGAGGATTTCAAATATGCCATTCAAAATATATTTTGGACACTTAAAATTTCAAGTTGATTTAAATTACAATAAAATGCCCTTTTTCCTTAATAAACTAATAACTTTTGTTTTATAAGTCCAAATTTAACAAATGATATGTCTAAAATGATTAGCTCGACGAGACCTTTCTTTTTATGCATTCCATGTTTTGTTTGGCAGCATGCATCATATAAATATAATGTGTACAGCAACTAATATGAGGATAAAATGAGGCTAAAACTCAATAAAATGGTTTATTCTTGTATTCCACACCTCACCCATGCCATGCTACTTTATTGCCATGCAAATTGTGCATCATTCATCATGGCATGATTGTTTTGCTTGTCGCACTTAATTCATATGCTTGCGCACTTTATTTATGTTGGTCCTTGTTTGTTTGGTTCTTCTTCGAATAGACGCTGAGCAGGGGATATATCAAGAGAACCGAGCACTAGATCCATCCCTTGCTTCAACTGAGCTGCCAGGCAAGCACTACCACATGCTTGCATACATATAGTACCTATTGCCTCTATCTTATTCTTGCATCATTGAGTCGCGATTGCATTAAATTGAATCCCAAGTATTGCATAGCCTTTACTTTTAACCCCACCAAAGCTTGTTCCTCCATCCCATGAGCCATTACTACAGGAGTTGTTTGAGCCATGCGAGTCGTAGAACAGCATGTGTAGGGTATGTGAGTGTCGATGGATAACGAGGTACCTAAACAACTTAACCGAGTAGTAATGGGATAACTAATGAAAGTGGCATCGGTGAGCCATATTTGCTATTTGGTTTTTCAGGCTCACTTGTGTCCCGTGGGACCCCAGTACTTGATTCCTGTTCCTTGAATATTCGCTATCCACATCCGAAGGCTTATGAACCCCTGAGCCGAGCTTGATTCATTCTTATTTCTTGGGGCCACAAACTAGTTTGAGGTTTTATTTACTATCCTGTACTTATGCCATGCTTTCTTGCTTTATTTAAATTGTGCGAGTCGCACCTATCTTTAGGACCGTGACCCGTTTTATTTGTATCGACAAGCCCAGTCACACTTTCGGGTTCCCGATCGTTCTGACCGGCCCACAAACCTTGAGTCCGTCTCGTAGCCCCAAACCGCTTGCGGGTAGCTTAATGGGTTGGCCCCTGAAATATTTCTGAATCCTGTGATCGCTTTGTCGTGACTGCCTCGTTGGTTTTGATTTGGTTTTTCCGAGGTTGATCGAGTGTGTGTTGCTATTTGTGCACCCCTGCAGGGTAAAACTTTCTGAAAGCCGTGTCCGCGGTTATGGACGACTTGGAGCACAGTTTCTCGATCATAGACAAGTATAACTAAAGTACCACTTCTAATTTGACTAAGTACCTGACTAGGAAATAGTGCAACACTCATGGAATGGTTAATAAAACTGCCAACGGATGGGGGGGTTGTTCGTCCGCTTCCTCGTCGGTAAGCGAGGAGGAGGATGGATCTGTTAAGATTGCCATTATAACTGTTGTTGTTAATTCACGGACATCCGTCTATCTCTGGTTAGGCGGATGGTTAGCGAGTATCTATAGAATTGTTAGCGTTTATCTTTTGCTGCAATTGCGTCACCCCAGGTTGTGTCCCCTTTAGAGGCATAAAGACTTGCTGAGTACCCCTAGGGTCTCACACGATAAATTGTTTGATTCAGATGAACAGGTAAACTCGCAAGATGGATCTTTGGGTGGAGGAGACAGACGATGTGGGCAGCGTTCATTCGTGTAGAGATTCCGGAACGGGATCCGTGAGATACGTGGGCGGGATGTGTTTATTTATGGGGCATCTTATGCCGATTTGCTTCTTATCCGTACTCGGATTTTGTCTTCCGCTTCCGCCTGATACTCTGATGTTTGATGTATGAGGAGATATCCTAAACTATTATATCTATCTAGGATATTTGGATCTTGCCGTATGGCGTTGCAATATTTCCTTTCTTTTTAGATGGAATGACTCTAAGAACCATTGTATGGTGGCTTGCATACATACTCATTTGTGTATGTAGTTGATCCCTTCGCCTGCCGATTACGCCACCCGTTCTTGTCCCGATGTTTGGAAATGGTTGGGACGGCCGAAAGGTCTACCTGTGAGTGGCATTTGGGCCCCAACTGTACTATTTCAACCATTTACGCTCATCCAGGCTTGTAACTAGGAGCGTAATTCACCGAGGTAGTTACAATTGGTATCAGAGCCATCCCGCCCTTCAGGGTCTCAGCCAAATGGTCGTTGTCAGTCTAGCAAATATTTTTGGTAGCTATGTATACTAGGGAAAAACAAAACGTGAGAGTAGGACTGCTTCCACTTTTCTTCTTACCCACCCACCCACCCTTTTCTGGTAAGGAAGTGTAATGTTTTCAATCCTCTTCTTAAAATTCAAACTAGGATTCACGTGTTCTGGGTTTCCGTAGTACCATAGGTTGTGTGTGTGTGAATTCTTTGTCTATCTGTTGCATCCAAGTTGTTATCTTTATCGGCCTTTTGGTTATCAACTGTTGGTACATTCCCTACCGACAGGCTTTTGCAAACCGACGCGATCTATCTGATTCGTTGTATACCGCCGCGATCTATCTGACTCCTTGTTAACCGGTGCCATCTTCTTAAGGGTGTCCTTCCTTCTAGCAACTCCACATTCTGTGAAAGCATCTGTTGCTAATCGCTACCTGATAAGTGATTTTGCGCATCCATTGGTATTTTAATGCCGAAAAATGCGGAATTTTTTTCTTTGATACATCTGTGCTTCCACACTCCTTTTCAGTCGTGTGTGAAACATTAACTATCTCCTTTTATCAGCATGTCCATGCTAACTCATTCTTTTGTCACCGGCGCTTAATCCTGGAGTTTCTTTTCATCTCCAATTCTCTTGGGCTAATTACATAACATGTGTCGATCCGATGCTGGTGATTGTAATTTGGTTCTCGGCATAGCTATATGACACTTATCATGAGTGGAATATGGAAAATGCTATCAACACTATCCTCCAAATGGTGACGGTTATCTCCTGTGATTTTGAGTACACCGTGATCATATCTATGCATATTCAAGCATCTTTGGCAATCCGGAGTTTCCCAAAGCACTACGGCGGTCTATCATCTGTCCATCATGCTGCACATCTTTTTGAACTCCATAGCTGCAAAATTCTCTTTGAGACGAGGGAATTGCATCTTTTCGTCTTTGGTAGCTTTGCTTGAGGTATGAGCTATCATCGGTTCTTATCCAAGATCTCTTTATCTTTGTAACCGGTGATCCGATCAACAATGTGAACCATGTGACATCTCTTTTTCTTCCGAAGGACCAGATAACCTATTCTACCAGTGCATCTTCTTCAACACGAACCCGTGCTCTTAATATTGATCTTTCTAAGAGCGTTGAGCTCAGGAAGTGTTCGAGCATTTGTTCGTTTCTCCCGCCTCTTGAACTTGATATTCTGGGAATATCCTGTTAATCCATGGTGGTATATGTTGATAATATGCTTGCATATTCCATATCAATGGAAGGACATGGAAGATCATCTGTGTCTCTTTCTCTCAAGCTTCGTGAGCACTGCCTGTGTGCAAAGTCTCAAAGCGAGAATTCTGACTTTTTGAAGTCACCTATCTCGGCCACGTCCTTCTGCTCAATAGATCGCTTCAATTCTGGAATTAGCAAGTCCATTGTTAATTCCATCCTTCATCTTCAACCAATCCGGAGTTGTTCCTTGTTGGCAAGTTATCATCATCGTCCCGCCGAAGTTTTCCTCAAGATAGCTAACCTCTCTCAATCATTTCAAGAAGGACATGGAGTTCTTTCACCTCTATCTCGTTAAGTAATCTCTTGAAACCCTCTCGTTCTATCATCTATGCTCAATCCACCAGAGGCCATGAAGACCTTCCAGATCTTGTATTCCTTTCGTTCAAGTTGGTGCCATCTTTTCTGTAGCTGTTGAATCTTGCAGTTGTCTCCGTAATCTTCCTTCATATCTTTCTGGTGGCTTGGTACTTCAGACATGACGACAACATCATCACCCTTATCTATCTTGGATCCGGCGAATCGTTTGCATCTATCCTTGTTTTCTAACGGAGTTCCATGAGCTCTTCTTATCAATACCTTCAGTCTGTTCGGTAGTTGGGTTGCATGGTTTTCTTATTCATGTGCAGAGTAATGCTTTGAGTGCGGGATGGAGTAGCTACCATACCACTACTCTTATCATTCGCTCTTGTACATTGAATTGGCGAATTAATGTGATTTCACTCATTCCACGGAAGTTAGAAGTGGCCTTTATCCCTTGATACTTTTACTTCCGTCTTTGTTTTTCCGGAGTGCTCTCTCGAAGAAAGTAATCAATAATCTCTTGTTGGTGATCTCACCCTTTCTACACGGAGCAAAATCCTCAATTATCTGGTGGAAACAAACGCAAACTCTTTTTCTATCCTCGTCTTTTTACCGGTGCTCGACATCCACAAACAAGATGAAAGGAAACTATCTCTCTTTGCTTCATCAATCCTTTTTCTGTGGTAAAGCCAATTATGGTTGAGGCCATCAGTCGCAAATCTATTGCGTTAGCCTCAAGGCTAAAGAAAGCAATAAGTATCTCTACAATAAACTCCAGATCCTCCATATTCTTTGCTTCTCGGGATTCCACCATGATCTGGCTTCACATCTGTCTCTAGAAGTTATATCCGCGCACCTCAATTGCGTGATCCTTTGGTTCTTACCGGCGCAAGAAAAATCTAATCCGACGAGGTCTAACCAAATCTTTCTGTTGATATCAAGGGACTCTATTGTTTGAAGGCAATATTGTTTCCGTACTTCTTTTCTCAAATCCGAGAGAAGTTATGATGCTATTGTCATAGTGGTTCAAAACCTCTCCAATCTAACTCTTTTTCTTCCGGCGAGATAACGATTCATCCTCTCTCGTATCAGTAAATCTTTAATCTTAATGGGGTGTCTTTCTTTATCCATGATACATCATCTTGTCCTTTCTTTCACAAGTGGTTCTATTCTTGTATCATGTTCTTGAGAAAACCGAAGCTATGTCCATCCTATCCTTCTTGTCTCACGACAATCCTTCAACTCTTTTAACCCGTCGTTTCTCAAGCAAAACGCAAGACTCGCAACAAGTCTAGCAAGTTTTGCAAGGTGTAGTGGTCGCACCATTCCGTTGTTCATCAACTTGGGAACGTGAGGGTCACCTTCGTTCGAACACCCGCCTCTCCTTGTGTTGTTTTCTTTTTCCTAGGAATCTCGGGGCGAGATTCTTGTTTAGTGGGGGAGAGTTGTAGCATCCCAATTGTCTAACAATTGCAATGCTACTTGGTCTAGTAATATAATGGCTACTTCATATATATAATTGCTGCATCATAATTATATCATGCTCATGTCATCATGCCTCCTTGCATTTGAGCATCATATAAAACCCTTTTTGTTTTGGTTCTTCTCTCTTATGCATTGTTAATTGTATTTGCCTCTTGATATTGTATTTGGTTCTTGATATATTGTTTAATGCCCAAGTTGAGTTGGGGGCATATCTTTTATTCAACTCCATCACCTTTCTCTGTCACCACCTTATAATTCCACCATCCAACTAAATATGAGCTTTGCACTTTATTGGGTTTTACCTCTAGCTCATATGGGTTGGAATGGATCCAATTCTTTTCCACATGCTCTCATCTTAGCATCATGGTGTTTTCACATTATTGATATATGAGAGCCACATGGCCACCTTTGCATGCCTTGTGGGTGGAACCCTTTTCCTAGCTTCCATATGGGTTATTATGGATCTATGCTCATGTGGGAATATTTTTGGGACTAGTAGGCATCTAGTGGAATATACACACTAGCAAGTCCCAATTATAATCAAATGTGATCATCTCCATCTACTCCACTTGGAACTTCCTTTTAAATTCTTTTGCTTGGCTTATTCCATATTTCTGGAATGCATATGTATAAATGCCATGAATAATTACTTTGTTTTCACAAGATTAAAACATAGCATTTAATGCATTTGCATGGGCCATGCAACCATCACCATCTTTGGTACTCCTTTGGTTTAGTTGTTTTTGAGTGGATCATCTTCTCTTCTCTCTCCTTCTCTCAATCTTTTCTATCTTGCTATGCTTCCTTGCCATGTGCATCAAGACCCTCACCTCACCTTATCTCCTTCACACATGCATGATCATGTGAGGTCATATCCATGTGTCTAACAAACACTCCCCTCTCCATCTCTTTTCCCCATCAAGCTTGATCTTGTAGATTATCTACACCCTAAGCACCCTACCTCATCTCTCTCTCATCTCACCCTCTCTCTTTATCCTCTCTCCTAAACCCTAGCTCCCTCTCAACCTAGCCCGAGCCCCCCCTCTAAGCAAACCCTAGCTACCAACACCCTCTCTCTCGGCCTCTCTCCTCTCTCACCTAGCTGGCCCCACCTGGCCACCCTGGCCCACCTAGCTACCCCCAACCCTAGTACCAAACCCTAACCGAGGCTACCAAAACCCCAGCCCGAGCCTCCCTTCCACCCGAGCCTCCCCTCTCCTCCTTTCTTCTCTTCTCTCTGCCTAGCGTGCTCCACCAGCCCGAGCCTCCCCCTGCCTACCTGGCCTCGCCCGTCCCCACCTGGAAGCCACCTGCCCCTGCCCTGGCCGAGCCCTACCCGACCACGTGAGGAGAGGAAGGAGAAAAAGGTGGCCGAGCCACCTTTAACCCTACCCACTCCCCCACGGCACCCCTCTCCCTCTCTGCTTTTCCACTCCCTCTCTCTCGCCTGCTGCCTCCCCCAGATCTACCCCGGGGCGCCTGCCGCTCCTCCCCTCCCTCTCCACCGACGCCACCCTCTCTCGTCGGCCACCGTCGGCCTCCACCATGTCCCGTTGATCCAGCCGGGCTGCGCGTCCGTGAAGCGGCCTGGGAGATCTAGGACGCTCCTCTACTTCACCTGTGCAGCCACGAGGAGGAGAAGAGCTGAACCGCCAGCCCGCTGCTTCGACGAAACCCTAGCTCACTTGCTCGCCTGTGATCGCCGGCTCCTCTGTCCAAACCAACCGCATCAACAGCCTCCCGGTGAGCGCCTTGACCTCCCTGACACCTCCGTTTCCCCCGCCGTCGCCTGTGCTCGCCGTTAGTTTCACCGAGCGCCCTCGGTGCGCCGCCGCTCGCTGCTGTCTGCTAGCTCCCGCACCGCCTAGCGCCATAACTAGGCCGTGCCTAACCCTCTAAACTACTACCCCTCCCTGCCGCAGCGCTCGCCCACGACGCCGTGGCCCGCGTCGAGTTCGAGCCCAGCGCATGTGCGTCTGATACCGATCCGTCCGCAGAGAAGAAGCACGTCTGCTGCACTCGTTTTGAGATAACCCTCATTTTTATGCTACAGAACCCATGGTCCAGCCAGTCCCACTGCATCTCGGTGTAGTTTTGCGAAAAGCCCCTGTTTTCTCGCGTAACCGGCGCTCCAGCTCGGCCCCACTGGCAGCCCCCAGCGCCCGTTGACACGTGGGTCCGCAGCGCCTCGGACCCACTCATCATCCTTCAGGATCAAGGCGTGCTTCCAGGATAGAACTTTTCTTGCGGTAATCAATAGATAGCCCCAGATGGCCACTTGTCACTGTGACTAGAACTGGGCTGGGTACCAAAAAGTTTCTGTCTATTTTCTGTTTTAATTCAAATCTTTTCAAATTAATACAAATTCAAATTTAAATCTGTTTTTTTTAACTTTTAAATTATAAACCCAAATATTACAAATAATATATGTTTTGAAATCAGAAAAATGTGAGGATTTCAAATATGCCATTCAAAATATATTTTGGACACTTAAAATTTCAAGTTGATTTAAATTACAATAAAATGCCCTTTTTCCTTAATAAACTAATAACTTTTGTTTTATAAGTCCAAATTTAACAAATGATATGTCTAAAATGATTAGCTCGACGATACCTTTCTATTTATGCATTCCATGTTTTGTTTGGCAGCATGCATCATATAAATATAATGTGTACAGCAACTAATATGAGGATAAAATGAGGCTAAAACTCAATAAAATGGTTTATTCTTGTATTCCACACCTCACCCATGCCATGCTACTTTATTGCCATGCAAATTGTGCATCATTCATCATGGCATGATTGTTTTGCTTGTCGCACTTAATTCATATGCTTGCGCACTTTATTTATGTTGGCCCTTGTTTGTTTGGTTCTTCTTCGAATAGACGCTGAGCAGGGGATATATCAAGAGAACCAGGAGCACTACCTAGATCCATCCCTTGCTTCAACTGAGCTGCCAGGCAAGCACTACCACATGCTTGCATACATATAGTACCTATTGCCTCTATCTTATTCTTGCATCATTGAGTCGCGATTGCATTAAATTGAATCCCAAGTATTGCATAGCCTTTACTTTTAACCCCACCGAAGCTTGTTCCTCCATCCCATGAGCCATTACTACAGGAGTTGTTTGAGTCATGCGAGTCGTAGAACAGCATGTGTAGGGTATGTGAGTGTCTGATGGATAACGAGGTACCTAAACAACTTAACCTGAGTAGTAATGGGATAACTAATGAAAGTGGCATCGGTGAGCCATATTTGCTATTTGGTTTTTCAGGCTCACTTGTGTCCCGTAGGACCCCGAGTACTTGATTCCTGTTCCTTGAATATTCGCGCTATCCACATCCAGGATGCTTATGAACCCCCCTAAGCCAGAGCTTGATTCATTCTTATTTCTTGGGGCCACAAACTAGTTTGAGGTTTTATTTACTATCCTGTACTTATGCCATGCTTTACTGCTTTATTTAAATTGTGCGAGTCTGCACCTTTGTCTTTGTTAGGACCGTGACCCGTTTTATTTGTATCGACAAGCCAGTCACACTTTCGGGTTCCCAATCGTTCTGACGGCCCCTAAACCTTGAGTCCGTCTCAGTGGCGGCCACTTGCGGGTAGCTTAATGGGTGGCCCCTGAAATATTTCTGAATCCTGTGATCGCTTTGTCGGATCGCCTCGTTGGTTTTGATTTGGTTTTTCGAGGTTGATCGAGTGTGTGTTGCTATTTGTGCACCTAGGGTAAAACTTTCAAAGCCGTGTCCGCGGTTATGGACGACTTGGAGCACAGTTTCTCGATCATAGACAAGTATAACTAAAGTACCGCTTCTAATTTGACTAAGTACCTGACTAGTAAATAGTGCAACACTCATGGAATGGTTAATAAAACTGCCAACGGATGGGGGGGTTGTTCGTCCGCTTCCTCGTCGGTAAGAGAGGAGGAGGATGGATCTGTTAAGATTGCCATTATAACTGTTGTTGTTAATTCACGGACATCCATCTATCTCTGGTTAGGCGGATGGTTAGCGAGTATCTATAGAATTGTTAGGGTTTATCTTTTGCTGCAATTGCGTCACCCCAGGTTGTGTCCCCTTTAGAGGCATAAAGACTTGCTGAGTACCCCTAGGGTCTCACACGATAAATTGTTTGATTCAGATGAACAGGTAAACTCGCAAGATGGATACTGGGTGGAGGAGACGGACGATGTGGGCAACGATCATTCGGTGTAGAGATTCCGGGAACGGGGATCCGTGAGATCTGTGGGCGGGATGTGTTTATTTATGGGGCATCTTATGCCGATTTGCTTCTTATCCGTACTCGGATTTTGTCTTCCGCTTCCGCCTGATACTCTGATGTTTGATGTATGAGGAGATATCCTAAACTATTATATCTATCTAGGATATTTGGATCTTGCCGTATGGCATTGCAATATTTCCTTTCTTTTTAGATGGAATGACTCTGAGAACCATTGTATGGTGGCTTGCATACATACTCATTTGTGTATGTAGTTGATCCCTTCGCCTGCCGATTACGCCGCCCGTTCTTGTCCCGATGTTTGGAAATGGTTGGGACGGCCGAAAGGTCTACCTGTGAGTGGCATTTGGGCCCCACCGTACTATTTCAACCATTTCTGCTCATCCAGGCTTGTAACTAGGAGCGTAATTCACCGAGGTAGTTACAATAGAGCTGACCATGAGAGAATACCGGCTCCGGCAGGTACACACCGACAATTGGGATGGTTTGCCCTTGCGCCTTGTTGATCGTCATGGCAAAGCTGAGCCTGACTAGGAACTGCTTCCTCTTAAATTTAAACAGGAATATGTCGTCATCAGATGGGCAGAGGGGTATCCGAGGAAGAAACACCCTATTCCCAGCGTGTTGTCCCACCACGATCTCCGCGTCGATTGCGTTCCTCTGGAACCCACGGACCACGAGCCTTGTGCCATTACACAACCCGTTAGCTGGGTCGATGTTCCTTAGCAGTATAACTGGGCAGTTTATCTTCAGTTTAAGGGCATGTGGAGGCAACCCATTAGGAGTCAGGTCGTTCAAGAATTCTGGAGCATAGTAACCGTGTGGATCGTCCTCCGCACAATCAAAGCTATGATAGATCTTCTCCTCGCCCTGAAAACGCTCTATCATGTGTAGGTTTATTTCGTCCACGTTCTCATTCTTGGTGGACAGGATTGCTCGAGACGTCATGTAACTAGGATTGGTCATGTTCTGGTCCAAGGCAGGAAACACATGGTCAATTAACTTCTCTATGTCGTTAGCCTCGTCTGTCGAAGACACACAAATGTCTTCAGGGAGCCGGATGTTGCCTTTCTCGTCAGTTTCCTCAGTGCCATTACCTATCCTCAATAGGTACTCCGCGAACGACGGGTCATTATGCGCTCTCATGTTCTTGACGAGCCTTAGCGGGATCTTGAATCTAGAGTGTGCGGTTCTCCCTCTGGGCATCATGGAAGCGGCAACACCCTATGTTGCAGTGGCCACCGCGATATTTTTCTCGCCTCTAACCCTAGCGAGCAATGCCTTGTACAAAAAGGTCTTCCCAGTGCCTCCTGGGCCATCGATGAAGAATACGCCCCCATCTCCGCCATCGACTGCCTCCATTATCTGTTCGCATGCAACCCTTTGCTCGGGGTTTAGTGAGTCATCTAGATTCTTGTCAGCGTCATCAACCTTTATTGTGGTTTCCTCAACGACCTCCCTTGCCTCGCCTTCTATGATTTCATAAGCCTCATCGATGCCCGGTAGAGGGAACAACTTTATGTCTTTACCCATGGACTGTAGCATGCCCCCGATGTCAAGCAACACCTCCTGCTCAACCGCGATAGGGCAAGAAATACGTCGCTTGAAGTCGTCAGACATCGCATCAAGGTGCCTATCCCATAGACCGCGCACATCGCCAGGCTCGCAGAATACCAAAATTGTTGCAAAGAGTCTCCTCAGCGAGACTGGCATGGCCCATTGTGCTGATTCAGTAAGACATTCATCAAGCGTGTTGTCGGCCTCGATGAGACCCCTCCTCTCGGCTGCCTCACGGAAGTTATCACATAGCACACCATCCACAGTTTTCAGGTCTTCGAAGGACGTTTTGCCAGGTACGTGGTTTAGAAGCACCCTTAGAAAGTACCTCTCACCCTCCGCAGGATTGGCTGACACGATTCGACCTACTTGGAAACAACTATTTTTCCTTTTCTGCCAACACTTTCCTTTTTGTTGCCATGTGAACCATCCTGGGAAGTCCTTGTACAGTATATCTCGAGCCCAGACGTGCTCATGGTTAGCGGCAAAATACTCCGTGAGCATAGACTTTGATGCGTTATCACTGGCAACAATATTGTTCAGATTATCTCCAGCCTTAAAAGTGACTGTGCATGTTCGGGAGATGTAGCTGCAACTTTAGGACCGAAGGATGGTTTTCGCTGAGGGTGAATCCAAAAATCCTCCACATTGCTTCTGGAGGAGTTACCCACCTCGCGTCAACGAACCTCTTTATCTCGTCTATGTTACCTTCGGCATCGGGTTTGTCAATGTTGAACGATGTCTTATCGTGGCCCTTGTATATGTACTTATATAGGTACTTGAAGGCCTTTATGCCGGAGCACACCTCTACATTGATGTGGCAGTTGAACATCTGTAGTAGGTATGGGTTGTATGGCACAACCCATCTATTGTCCAACATCTGCCCGCGGACCTTCGCTGAACGGCCGTCATCCCTTCTCCGGTAAACAGGGTATGAGTCCATCTTGTTGAACGGTGGTCTTGTTGAACTCTCGAGGGTACCTGCACTTGCACGACCCATCTTGCATGCACACATTATTAGGATTCAAGACACCGCATGGGCCGTGCATCATATGCTTCATGACCATGGCGTAGAGCTCTGGGTGCTTATGCTTGTCTGGGAGCTCGGCGGATATGACATGATCGTACTGCTCTGGCACAACAAGCTTATATCTAGAATCCATGATCAACAAGAAATGGGCATGTGGTAGGCCTCTCTTCTGGAACTCTACCACATAGACATATGCCTTCACAACGCCTAGGATATGTTTTTTGGTGAGCATATCTTTCATCGTCTCTAGCTTTGCTCTAAACACTCGGGCCACAAGATCAGGACGATCCTGCGCAGTTTGTCCGGGAAATAGCTCATCATGTATCTCCGGCCAATTTGGGTTGCAGGTCATCGTTAGGAAGATATCAGGCTTGCCGTACTTCTGCACTAATGCCATGGCATCCATATGCCTCTGCTTCATGTCTCGGTAGCCCCTCTTGAACGTCTATGGGGGAACAGTCCTTGTGCCAACAGCATTTGCTCGTGTCTCCCAGGCCGTGATGCTATTGACAATGCCTTGATACAAGTCAGCACGTATCTCTGACTGGTGGTCTCGGATCCATTTTAATCTGCACCCCTCGATCTTTATGTACATGTCAACAGCCCACTGCTGGAATAGGCGCCCTCCATGAAGTATGGGGTTGAATATTGCAGGACGCGTCTGTAACCTGTAGCAGTAATAGTCCCTGACAGAGATGCACAAATGGCCACCCCCCTCTGCGTGAAGAAAACAAAATATGAAGGTTAGGGAACACATTTTTTCTCTATAAGAATGCATAAGGATGTGAAATTGGCGAACCTCCATTGTTATCACGGTCTGCTCGTGGTAGCTGCGCAACACGCCATTCTACATCCTTTTTGGGGAGATTCGGATGCCAACCGAGCTCCCCCTTCGGGAAGAAGAGGGGATACGAGAGTGGGTCATAACATCCTTGTGTGGCTTGTATGTTGTACTTCTCGTTGTTGTTCCCATGGAGTGTAATGCTGCGTTTCCACCTATTCACCAAGTCGCTGCCCTCGACCCAGATGGCAGCCACCTCAGACGATATAGGTAGATTGTGTGTTTGTTGGTCTAGCTTCTGGTCGGTGTTAAGTTCTATCTTGTAGTCCTGTAGGTTGTCCCTATGGGCTCCCAAGCTCCTTAATTGCTGGGAGTAGGGGTTTCCTCTCATTATGTTCATCAATTTATGTACAACTTCCTGGTCAAGTTCCTTGGTTGATTCCTTGCGATGGGTCAGGCTTGGATCGTCGTCATAGAAGTACAACTGCAAATGGTCTGGATGCGAGCCAGGCCCGAAGGAATGCACATTGTGGTACAACGAACCGTTCGCCTTGAATGTGTAAACCCCGGACCTCATATTCGTGCAGCTGTTGTCGAGGTTGACACCAAGGGTTGTGAATGAGAAGTGGCCATTGAAGAACCGGATGCTATTGCGGAAATGTCGACAGTCTGCATCTGTGCTCGACCATAACCTCATCAGCTCTGGAGTAGGTTTTTGTTCCTTCAAGATGACGTCTCCATTGCGACAACAAAAACCAGGGGGCTCACGCTCAAACCTCTTGGCATTGCATTCTTCGCAATTTGGGACTTGCTCCAAGACATGTGTTTCTAGAAGGTTCGAGTACACAAAGTCAAAAGGATCAATAGGGCCTACACCAGACAAGTCAGCTGGTTCATCTAGATCCACGTCATCAGCATCGCAACCTACATACATAGCGTGTCACAAAGGGTTAATATTTTTTAACTCGTAACTGCACCAGACAAGTCATAAATATTGTCAGACATACCTTCATTGGCATACATGTAGTACTCATCATCCATGATGTCACTTGGGACATCATTATCATCCATGATACGACTAAGGAGGGAATCCACATCACCTGTAACATTCCAAATCAAAATAAACACGGGTTTCACTCTAATCTGGTTATATAAAATTGTCTTGAAAACGGGAGAATCTACCCTCTGTTCCGATGGTGTATGCCGGCGTGCTTGTTGAAGGAGAGGTTGTAGGTGACCCAGTTATATTCGGTGGTGACTCTGAGCTCAACACCAGGTTTGTGGTTGAGACGAAGGATGCATCTGGTCGTGGCAATGCAATGGATTCAGTAGACGGAGTGTTCCTCCTAGTCATGGCATTTTCTCTGCGTTGAGCGGCAATTGCATGCCTCCGTTCTTCGGGCATGATTTGTCTATGTGTTCTTCGATGGTTATTATTCTCTAGTCTCTGTTCGGGAGTTAAACTTTCACGGCGTGCTTGTTGACGACCACGTGATGCCTGTCGCCTTTGAACTTGTACATCTATGTTGAAGACATGTAGTTAACAAAGTAAGTAGATGAACACATATTAGGAAAAGGTTATTTTGCAAAAAAACACGATCCAGCTAGATTACAATACAGCTAGATTACAATACTACACATACATAATAATGAAGTTAAGGCCATACCGAGTTCTCCATTCCGTAAATTATTTCCTATTGTGAGGGTAGATTGGGTCCGATTTTGCTGTTGTCGTGCTCTTAAATTTCGTGCACTATCTCTTCGACGAGCATTGATTTCTTGTCTCTGTTCGAGGGTTAAACTTTCACGGCGAGCTCTTTGACGATCACGTGATTCCTGTCGCCTCTGGGCTTGTACGTCTGATCACATATAGTAAACTTGATCACATATAGTAAACCGAATAAATATATTCATCTGGGCTATAAATATGCAGCCACATTGTAAAAACAGGGTCAAAGACATACCATTCGAGCTCTCTCCACGTGATAGTTGACCTCCTGTTGTTAGGGTACTCTGAGTAGGAAAGGTTGCAACCAACGGTGTAGGCATGTGATCATCATCATCTGACGACACAAGGGTAGTGCTAATGTTGTTGGTTGGTTCACGGATGAACAAACCCGTTTGTGGATGTGGCAGAATAACAGAATTTGATATCTTTGAGTTGTCATCCTTGGAAAGTACTGTTAATTACAGAAAGTTAACAATGCACATGCAGAACTTATGAGAGGGGAGAGGGACTTGAATATTACCATTTTTACCTTTGTCGGGAAGTTTTCTTGAAGACATGTCAGAGAGAAACTAAACCCCAGATCAAGCCACTAGAAACTAAATCCCAGATCTGTCTAGTGGCTTGATCTGGGCAAATGCTCCCGTTAGGCACCTCTGCTTTCCTGGAATCAAGAACATACACATGGTAGACAACAGCAAATTCAACATAGTTAAGAGAAACAACTTCTTCAAGATTAGTGTTATATAGGATTGAACTAACCTCCAAGACGAAGTATAATTAACTAAGACAACCAGACGTATTGTTAGCCTGATATATGTTGAAAGATACTATTATGTTGAAGCTTTTTTCTGATTCACATGAAATCTTTCTAAAGTTAGTTTCTGTTGCAGCTAATATAAAATCTGAAGATTCATGGTTTATAAAGAATTCGGAAGCAACAAACGGTGATGTAGGCATTGGAGGGCACCTGGAATGAAGTCGTCGCAACTGATGTAGAGCGGATGCATTTACCACATAGATCTCTTGATCGGCACCAGAGAACTTGGTGACAGAACTGGCTGTGACCGACGACTGCGTGAAACTTTGATAGAACTGGTGGCGAGACAGAACTGGGGGCGATCGACACGCCAGAGATGTCGAGTAGTGATGGGCGGGTAGCTAAGGAATTTAAATTTTGGTTTGTTGCCTCTGTGTGCACGTCAGGGAGTTTGTTTCCTGGGTTTGCCGGTCCGGTTGTTTGTCTTTTTTTTGTTCCCTGCGTTTGTCAGGGAGTTTGTTGTGGGAAGAAAAGAAGATTCAGATGCTCGGTTGTTAGGTTTTTTTGTTTCCTACATTTGTCATGGAGTTTGTTGCGGGAGGCTAAGAAGATATAAATTTCTGGTTGTTTGACTTTTTTTGTTACGTGCTCCTGCGTCAGGGAGTTTGTTGCGGGAGGATACATGCGTTTCCGAGCGGTGTGTACGTATGCGAGTTTGTTGTGGGAGGATACGTGTGTTCCGAGTTTGTTGTGGGAGTTCCTTCCTTTTTCTTTTTATGGATGTTGATTGTTTCGGGGTGGCATTTGTGTGTAATATTAGTGAAGTGTGACACCGTGTGACACCACCTCTTTGCTTTTAATAGTAAATATTACTGTAAGTTTTTTTTATCTAACACATGCAATACTATTACTCAATGCAATTTTCTCATTATAAAGTAAGATTTTACATTAATTTTTCTAGTTTTACGTTCTATGATACGGTATCTATGGTGTCTATGATACTACCACCATGATTTGTCTCATCATTAATCACAGTAGCACATCAGCTTTTTTATGCATGTAATGCATGCTACCACCTATGATACCATCGCTGTGGCTGGTCTTATATATGTATGGATTTTGTAGTCCGGGAGCAGGGTAGCACAAAGAAACCCGGCCTATGTTTTTTCTTATATAGGAGGTGTCCGATATCCGTTGCTCTATTATTATAGATGGTTCAAACAACGACACATAACTGCATAAACTTTAATGAGTTTGGTGGGTTTACCTTCTTTTCATGTAGGATAAGTGACTAAGTCGATGTTCTTTTTGCTACAAAGTTCGCGTAAACAATGTAGACCAAACTAATGTCATGCTCTTGTTATCTTTTGTGTAAGTTAACTCATGTATGAACTATAAATCACATTTTTTCAACAAACTACTAACCGAGGAAATAAGACAACATATTTTGAATTAAAGAAGTTACAAAGTAATGGGAAATTCAATACAGGACCCACCTGGACATTCAAACCCTATAGTTTTCCCCTTTATGGGGAAAATGGAGATATTTGATTGCACTGCAAACAAACGCTTTCCAACGCTCAACCAAGATATTTAAGGATATCAAAATAGAAAAATGTATTAATAAAGCACACTATAAAAATCAAACTACATATATTTTTGAATTGTTTTGATGTTATATATTATGTCTCTTAGATCTAAGGGAGTCAATTCAATAGAGCATTATGCTTTCAAACAAAAATGAAGATAAACATACTTTATTTGCATAGTATTTATCAAGTTAACGCGAGTGTATTTGTAACCATATCAATAAAAACTACAGGATGGCATTAACATTTCACCTTAACACTTGTGTTCAGCGCAATATAAAATAAGTTTACTAATTTTTTTGTTCATGGACAAAGTTACATAAGTATAAAAGTTCAATATAATTAGAATTTGTAAAAAGGCCTTCTCTGAGGAGCTTTAACGCGTAGAGGAGGCCTAGGTGGTAAATCTCTCCAGGGTCACCTAATATCCTTTCAACATTCAAAGATTTCTCACATACATAACAAAAGAGAAAACTATAGGAACATTGGTGGGAAGGTTCAGACATAACTCCAACGGATTGAAAATTCATAAGGAAATTCAATAGTCAATATTAATCATAACCAAAGAAGGTTACCGTGAGGTTAGTAAATGCCAAGGGAAAGAAGGTCGAGGTAACCTGACAAATGGGTAAAAGAACCTGGTCAGTTTGCTCGACTTTCCTAACCACATCATCCATCTCCAATTATGTCGTCCTTAAGTTTGTTAAGTTCGGATCGGGCAAATATTCACAAATTAAAATTGGATCCATGTGTGAATAAAAAATTTAGAACGTAATGAGGGATTTGAAACATGAATGGATATAGACTTGGAACCGAAGGGCAAGGACGATGAGGCCAAATCTCCCAGCAAGAAGAAAGTAGCTAGAGCTCAACGAGAAGGCTTGGGTCCTAGACAAGAAGGAAACCAAGCTTGAGGCAAGGGGCAGCGGTCGCTACAAAGAAGGTGACATGACCAAAAACTCGTCGCGTTGCGCAAACTATATTGTGTTCACGCCGAGAACCGAAGATTGTGTGGGTGATAACAGATGTGGATCTACTCGTCCGATGTAGATTTCAAGTGTTAGATTTTATTTGGGGATATGTTTTTTATTTTATTGTTAAGTCGTAGAAACTTCTTGCCTTTGGTGATTATCATGGAGGGTTGTTTGTCGAAATTTTAGATGTTTTATCTTGTAATCAGGAGTAAATGAATAGTATAACTAATTTATTGTTTAGCTACTATACCCTAGTTATGTATGATTTTTATCCAGAGCAAGACCTCATGTTTTTTGTTAAAAGAGTTTAATATATCCCTCTCTCTCTCCGCCTCTCTATATCTATTTCTCTCCACCTAATTTTCTACGACATTACTATGGATAACATATTATTTTATTCTTCTTTAACATGTGATTTAGGAAGATGTGACATTAAAATTTAATGGTTTTCTATTCCCGCATTATGTGAATTAAATGATTCAAGTTTGCCATGGGATGAGACAAAAGTGCTTAGTGAAAATTGGTGCCACCATTGTTCCCTCACAAGTACATGAAGGGTAGCCACCTGCCCCTAACTCATACCGTCCAATTACCTTATCAATAAGCCATCACTAGTGCAAAACGGCCCACGTGTCCCGGTTGGTAAGGGCCTTTAGTGCCGGTTCCCCAACCGGGACGGGGCAATCGGGACTAAAACCCCAACCTTTAGTCCCGGTTGCCCCACGAACCGGGACAAAAAGGGGTACACGTGGCCGCTGCTCCGCGCGAGGGGGGAGGAGCAACCCTTACGGTTCGTAACACGAACCGGGACAAATAACCCTCTGTCGCGGCAGAGATTTGGCACATTTCTCTGCCGCGGCAGAGAATTCATTTTGGCAATCTTTTTTTGCCGCGCAGTGGCCACTTTTTGTGCCGCGGCAGAGAATTCATTTATGTTGTTTTATTTTTTATTTTGTGTTTTGCACTCATTAATGAAGGAACCATTATATTACACAAGATCATCATGACAATATAGATCCAAGTGTCAAACATATTACATTCCATACACGGATTTCATGCACTACATATAAAATAAGCTCTTTGTACAATTCCTATTGCCTATACACACCCGCATAGTATTCTCCTTTTGGGTCTAGGACTTCTGTATCCAAAAATCCCGCCAATTCCTCCTGAATCGCTCGTACGCGATCTTTTGGCAGAAAACCGTCCCGTAGACGTTCGATCTGATTTTAAAAAGGAGTCAACCTAGATGAATGAAACTAAACACAATTGCATGTAACTTCTGCACATCTAATCCTAGAGGGCAGAGAGTCTTCTTTGCTTCGTACGTATTTTCGGAAAGTTCGTTATGTTTTGGAAACTTCAGCTTCATTATTTTCATCATCTTTTCAAATGAGGAGTCAGTTAGACCACACTGTGCCTTCCATCGCAGTAATTCCAGTGTGGTACCAAGCTTTGTGCTGCCATATTTGCAATATGGGTACAATAATTTCTTGTGATCTTCTAACATGCCCTCCAACTTCAACTTCCCCTTTTCTGTTTCACAGTCTCGCTTTGCATCAGAAATGACCCTGCCAAGTTCATCAGCGGGCTCATCTAATGCCCGTTCTTTACCTCCTTCCTCTTCATTGTCTTACATTGCAGTATCACTGTATTCAGGAAACATATGATGATAGTTGTTATCATAATCTTCTTCTTCATTGTCTTCCATCATAACCCCTCTTTCTCCGTGCTTGGTCCAGCAATTATAGTTGGGCATGAAACCTTTCATAACCAGGTGGCCGCGAATGATTTTCGAGAAAGAGTACTCCTTGTTGTTCCGACATTGAACACATGGACAACGTATAAAACCATTCTCTTTGTTTGCCGTAGCCACATCGATAAATTTATCCACGCCTTTAATGTATCCGGGTATACGCCGGTCACCGTACATCCATTCCCGATCGTTCATCTGCATCATATAATTAAGTTTATCAAAAACGGAACATCATAAATAGTGAAATAACCAATTCACATCGACACATGCATTGTATCAATGACACAGAAAAGATAAGATTGCTAACCTCGATCGAGAAAAATAAAGAGGAGAAAGCTCAAGTGCGTCTCGGACACCTTCTATATTTTTGTTTTGTGAGAAATTGAACGGGATCATTCACTCAAAAATTTCATCAAACACCTTGAATGCATGCATAGGAAAAAAATAAACTAGCACATCTTTCACCAAGAAAAAACAGAGGGGAGGCACAGGGCTAGAGCGTCGTATTTATAGAGGGAGGGCTCATACGTCCCGGTTTGTAACACAAACCGGAACTAAAGGTGTGTGTCAGGCCACGTGTCTGGCGCCCAACCTTTAGTCCCAGCGCATGACCACTCACGAACCGGGACGCATGCCTCCGGCCACCGTGTCCGCTCGAACCAGGACGCGTGCCAGCATTAGTCCCGGTTCGTGGCGCAACCGGGACTAATGCTGTTAGGAGGCGCGTATGGATAGCTTGTTAACTACTAGTGCATATTACTTTGTGTACGCCATCTCAAGCTTATTCTTCTAAGAATTGAGATCGATCTATGCTCGCTATCGAGGACTTTTGAAGTCTCTTGCCAATATCAACCAGAAGACTTATGTAGGATGTTTGTGCCTCCTCAAGACTATACAAAATTGTCAATTCTCTTTATGAATATTCTCAAATATTAATAGGATTTTTGAAGGCATAAATGAATTTCAATTCTCCCATATTTGCTGACAATTGTTAACTAATTTATAAGTTCTTAGTTTATTTGTCACTTGGTTGGTGCATAATAAGTCTTAAGATTTACTATTGATATGCACCGGTCCTTCATGAAATGATGCTAGCAAATTTGTGCACACCATGCGGCGGTTTGCTAATGTGTGTCTAATCAAGCTAGGACACGCATGATCCATGCAAACGGTTAGTTTTTCCAAAAATCCAAAATGTAGCTATGTTTAGGTTTTGTTCACTGGCGGAGCTACATGCATGTCAGGGGGGGCCACCGCCCCCCGATTTTTAAAAATGAAAAAAATGAGGACCTAGAAAAGAAAAATTAGTACCATTTGCCCCCCCCCCCAAACATCCATAATTTCGTTTTGGCCCCCCTATATTCTTGGCTAGCTCCGCCACTGGTTTTGTTAATTTTAATTTTCAATCAATCTGGATATTTCAGGTGCACGGACTTGTAAGAAAATTGCAACACTAAACACGTAACACTTCAAAGTAAAATTTTGGATTTGGAGAAAGAGAGAGTTTCCTACCATATCATCAACAATTGTCAATGCAAGAGTTCTCTAGATTTAGTCCCTGGGAATTATTTCCAAGGATTCCTTATCTATGAGGGAAAATGGCAAGCACAACACTACAAAAAACACTTATTTGTCGTGTGACAAATCCACGTGGCAACATAGGAAATCCACACGGCAACATTGCACAACAAAGAAAGGCACAACAAAGGGTCTTTGTCGTGTGCTTCTGAAATAACGCATGGCAAAGGCTTTTGCCGTGTGCTTTTACCACTATACGGCAAAGTAAAGTAGTTGACGACAGTAGCCGGTCCGACGACACGGTTCGTGTCAGTTTTTCGTGAGACGTTCTTTGCCGTGTGGTTTATATCTGTCTTTGTTGTGTGTATTGGAGGGCATTTGTGTTGTGTGCATCCTTTCTTCAATTTGCCGTGTGGTTTATATCTGTCTTTGTTGTGTGTATTGGAGGGCATTTGTGTTGTGTGCATCCTTTCTTCAATTTGCCGTGTCGGCAAAGCAATGGTACACGGCAAAGATTGTGTCCAAAAAAATTTAAAAAGGATTTTTTACAAATATACCTCTCTACACATCTGTATTGTTAAAAATACCCCCATCAGACATCTAATGTCAAATGTACCCTGGCGGAAGGCGGAAAAGGTGACATGTGGCTCTTTCCGCCAGAAACGGGGCGGATGGTTTTCCCCGCCATAGGAAGAGGCGGTGGGTTCTTCCCGCCCTTGGCCTTGGTGGAAGATGGCGGGACGTTGGTTAGGCCATTCCGCCAATGGCGATGGGGGGATGCTAATTAAGTTACACCTACCACTTTAGAACTCATTGGAATTCTTTATTAGGAAGAGAGAGAAGAAAGGTACCAGCGTGCATGCCTCTGGCTGTCTCACTTTAGCACACCAGCTTAATATATGACTGAGAGAAAAAAAAAAAGCTAAAACTGCTTGTACTCCATGCATGCATGCATGCCTACCGAACCGCCGCAGCAACAAGACTTTATGCATGTATGCAGAAAACTCCATACGTTCTCCCGCCAGCTCACGAGGCGGCATGTTCCTCCCGCGAGCCCTACTACCTAGCCCCACAACATCCCGCCAATGCCAGGTGCGGGAAGGCCCTCCCGCCAGTGCCGGTGGCTCCGCCATGTGACTGCTGCCGCGGCTCGATCTCAGGCGTTGCCGGAGGTGTTTGCTCGGCTCCGATTCGTTCCGTACTTTGATCTTGCTCTGTTGTTTGCGTACTTCTCTCCTAGCTAGCTAGTTGGCTCAATCCGCTCCGCTCAGCAAGCAGCAAGGCTGCATGGCGCGGCAGTGGTGCTACAACTGGTGGTCAAGCGCGCCACCGTTCGGAGGTGCTTCTGGTTGCAACTGCTCTTGTCGTTGCTATGTGCTGCAGCTAGCGCTCCTGAGTGGTGACTCGATACATGTAGTAATGGTTGTGTGTGTGTGTGTGTGGGTGTGTGTGTGGGTGTGTGTGTGTTGGATTGTAAGATCCTGATGGATGGTTGTTTAATTCCCTGATGACATAGATATATGTGGAATTATAAATGGAGTTAGGCTGGTGCTAGTGGAAGTATCATAGCTAGTATCATGCATGCCATGTTGGCAAAAATCTGACGTGACACAATAATTAATGAAAAAAGAGATGGTTAGAGTATCATAGGTAGATACCGTATCATAGCACGTAAAACTAGAAAATCATTATACAAATAAATCTTGTACACAATTTTGTATTAAGATTCTACAAATTATTGAATATAGTACTAATATAATACTACCATATAATACCATGCACTATAAAAATAGTATCATACACTAGTATCATATGCATGATACTAGTAGTATGATACTACCACTAGGATCAGCCTTATGAATGGCGAGTATTAGCCAGGTCGACTTGGTTCTACGGAACTGATAGGGTCGGTTAATCAAAAAGAAAAGCTCACTTCATGACCTCGTGAGGTCAGCCTGGTTTATGCGCCAAAAAAAGAAGAAGAAAGAAACAAAATGTGGCATGCCAGTTGTACCTAACGGTTGGGACAGTCCGTGTAAACGTTTACAAAATCTTTAGATGGGGTAAAGATTGGCAAAACTTCTGCTAAATGAGGTAATTATGATGAAAAGTCATTAAATGGGGTAATAAGTGTCAAAAATAACAAACTAGAAGGTAAAAACTGGAATTTACTCTTTACGAAAATGAGTATAACCTCTAGCCTCTCCATCGCTGCATATACATACAAATATTGAAAGTTCAGGGTTTAATCTCCTCCTGGATGGTGCTTCAGATATACTCATATAACCAACAACGACGAGATGAAGGGGAGGAGACCATATATACCTACGTCTTGGTCGAGCAGAGCGTGGGTGTGCAGCTCGTCCATGGCGTGCCGGCCACCTGCAACTAGCCTAGTAGTAGACTGCAAACTGCCGTACAACTGGACATCATGCTGCTCATCCACGGCGGCACTGGCGCAGGATTATTGGACAGTGGCAAGCAGCACCGATCTGGCCGCCGATGTCGTCCTCCATGACCACGCAGTTCAGGGGATGCTCCGGCTGCTGCTTCGTGTAGCGCGGCCACCGGCCAGTGTTAGAGCATCTCCATAAACATGCCAAAATCCTAAAATAGCCATCAGTTTTTCGCGCGCGCGCGCGCACACACACCCACCACCCCACCCACCCACACACATAAAAAAAAGACACCGATCAGTTTCCGTAAACCTGCTCGGCCCGCGGAAGTTTCCACCTTCTCCCTTCCTGCTTCCCCTACCGTGCTGGCATAGATCTACCTTCCCAGTGCCGCCGCCTCGCGGATTCCACACCATAGATCCCTTCAAGCTCCCGCCTGCCGCTGCTAAGGTCCCGCGGCCACAACCGCCCCTCACGTCGCTCTGGCAGTCCACGCGGGCTCGCCGGCCGCCGCCGCCGCTTCCGTCCTCAAGAAGAGGAAGCGGGTGGCGACGCAAGTCGTTTCCCCGACCGCCGCTACCCTCGCCGGTGTTGCTCAGGCCATGGCCGTCGCCGCCCCGACACCCGTTGCCCCGAAGGCCGCCACTCGGAAGCCCGGCGCACCGCAGAAGAAGGCAGGGACCGGGCCAAAAAAGGCACCGTCGGACAGGAAGAAGAAGCATATCCCGCTGGTGGCCGGAGTCGCCGTCCCGCAAGTCACCGAGGTTGGTGCCCACAATTTATTCGGCCAAATGCCCACAATGTACGAGGCAGAAACTAATCTCTGTCTATACGGATGCATTACATTATTTGTCTAACATGTACAAAATAATTCTTAAGTTATTTACTTTTTAATCATCATGTTTGAAAAAAATAAAAGGGAAATAACTGGTCTCCCACCCTTCCCTACCCCTCTATCTCATCCTCTACAACATTGCTTCCCCTTGCAACAAATGGCGTGCAGAGAAACACCCCACGGGATGTGCACCAATGAGAAGGTGACACTTGGCAAGACAGGAGGAGAAGTGAACACTTGGAGAGATAGGAGCATTCGAGCTGGACCAATTAGAAGGTTTGTCCTTTTTAATGATCCTGCTATAGTGTATACAGTTAAATTTATTTCTTCCCTAAAAAAGTTAAATTTATTTATCCATTGGCGATGGGTCGTGCACCCATTCCTATCAGGCCTCATTGGTAATACACATTTTTTCAATCGTGAAACCTCCATAGCATTTTGTATTCTTTGATCTTGGTGTCATTTCCAATAAGGGATGTCCTTAGTATACCGATCTATACTACTCCCTTCGTACTAAAATAGATGTCTCAAATTTGTTAAAATTTGGATAAATCTAGATACTATTTAATATATAGATTTATTTAAAATTTTAAAAACCTAAGACATCTATTTAGGACGGAGGAAGTACTTGTTAGAGTACATCACGGTTTGGACTATATTTGGTAGTTTAAGTTTGTAATCCAATTATATCTCTAGTAGTTTTCTTGGAGTCCAAGTCTTGTAGTCTATATAAACAACCCTTTAAGGCCACAATCAATACAGTCAATATTCCGCAATTCTATATGGTATCAGAGCGGTTTGCTCCGCCTAGGGTTTAGCCACTGCTTCCGCGGCGCCGCCTCCGGGGAGATCCTTCTCCGCCAGGGGCCGCGCAATAGTAGATTAGATCTTCGTCAAAATTTTCTCGTCGGCCGCTTGACCGGCCGATTGCATCTTCCACAGTCGCATGTCGTCACGCGTCTCTACTTCAACCTCGGTGTCGACGAATCTCCGGCTACATCGTCATTGACCGCGTCGGATCGTCTTCACCAACATCAACCGGGACACAAGCCCCAAGTACGCGCCTCGCCGTCAACAAAGGGTTGCACCTTCATCACTCGTGGTTATCATCGCCGACAACCATCTACACCAACAACATCTCCACATCGTCGCCGACACCACCAATAGTGGTCATCGTCAACACCAACAAGTTCTTATTCTCCACGAGTGACGCCGCGCTCATACAAGCGGAAAATACGGGTCTAATCGCTGAAATTGACTACCGCAACAACGCAATCGCCATCAATAACTACCTCGTCATCTTTGTCCACCACGACCTTGCCGCCAGAGTCGCAGTCTAATTTTTATTTTGCACTAAATTAATTTTCTTCTTGCAACTACTTCATCTGCTCCGACAAATCGACGGACAACTTCTACGCACCGACCGTTAATGGAGAATTTCTCTGCTGCTCCCTCCGGCTCTGGCTCGCATGGCTCGTGATGGTCCCTGTCTTCGCACCTCCGGTATTGGCACACCGACGCGTGCCTTCGTCCCCGGTGCCCTCCCGAGTTTGGCAAGCTCGGCAAGGTGTGTCACCTACCTCGACTACTCCAACTCAAATTACGTCTACCTCAACTACTACGACGAATTCTCCAGGCTCAACGACGACATCGACCACAACACTACAACATCATCAATTTCATCAACTTCATCTATGGCGACAACTTCACCAACGACACCATCAACCACGACTATAACGCCCTGCTTCCGGCTACATCGACATTGACATCCTCTCCAATCTCCGCATTCGGATTATGCTCCAGTCAGACCGATCTGACTGCGGGGGAGTGTTAGAGTATATCACGGTTTGGACTATATTTGGTAGTTTAAGTTTGTAATCCAATTATATCTCTAGTAGTCTTCTTGGAGTCAAAGTCTTGTAATCTATATAAACAGCCCTTTGATGCCACAATCAATACAGTCAATATTCTGCAATTCTACACTACTGTCTCATGGTGGCATCAAGTTCGCCGCTTACAAAGGTGTAGTTAGCGACATATAAAAGATCATTGCTCTTAGCGTAAATCCAAGGGATGCTCTATTTGAGCTATCAAGCTAAATTGAGAAGCGAGAGGTGGTAGAATCTAAAAGATCGTCTCTCTATTTAAGAGAACTCTTATGTACAAGAGTCAACACATACCTATTGTTTTCCCCAAAAAAGGTTTAAGCATAAAATATGTCGAACTTTGACATGTTCTAAAAGATATTTGACTATTAATATATAGTTTGTGCATACACAATTTACATCCCTCTAGCTAGATATTTAAGAATACTAAAACAAACGTGAATGTATAAAACTCCATTATAACACTTCTCGTTGACATATAATAATATTATATGTAGGATCTTTTTTTATATAGTTTAGATCTTAGTGTTAAATTCAACAAAACAATTATAGGAGAAGTTTCTGACAAAACAAATGATGACAAACTGAGATAAATTTGAATGTATATTCGCCACAATAGACATCAAAGTTATAGCATGTAACACTATATCTCAGAAATAGCTAATTTTGTAAAGAATACAAATTATTAGTTAATATCTTATATTCACAAAAATAATATATATATGTATATGTGAGTATAAAAGTTTAGTATAAAATATAAACAACATAGTTTGATGAGGACTTTAAATCCGAGACTCTTCCAACTTCTTGGAACTCCACAATTGATGTGGGCACTAGCGGTCGCCGCGCACATGTCCTCATCTAGCATGGCCATCCTTCCTTTAATACTTACCGCCCATGCATCCTCCTCCATCGCTGCCACCAGATCGTCCCCCCATCAGTAACCTCGCTACACCGACCGCTTTACCAAGGTCACCTAGTATCCTCTCAAGATTCAGTGATGTCTCACACATTCCTAAGGATGTTCGGTTACAACTTCAATGAATCAATGCACGAGGATTCAAGAGACATAAGGAATTTCAACACTCGTTATTAATCCTCACTAAGGGGTAGCCAATCGGCCAGCAAACATGAAGGAAAACAAGGTCGAGGTAAACTAGCAAATGGGGAAAACGTCATAGATAATCTGCTCTACTGTCCTCGATACACTATCCATGTCTGGTTAGCCGTGCTTAAATTTGTAAATTTCACATTGGGAAAAATATTCGCAAGTTTTCTCTTGTGTGTGTGTGGCTTGATTAATGATTTCAGAACTTAAGTTGTTACTAAAACCGCTAATGGATGCAGTCCCAGAAGGAGCGGGACAAGGATGAGGCCATGTCACTCATCCAGAAGAAGGTTGGGCTCGACAAAAAGACATAGCTCCTCAACAAGAATAAAAACGAGCTCGAGGCGAAGGAGGCAATGGTCACCGTCAAGGAGGTAGCCAAGTACAACTAAGGGTTGATCAAAACACTTGGAAGGGTATCCTATGATTATCATTTAATTTGTCTATGTGTCTCCTAAAATTTTGGTATAATTTCATGAAATCCATATACTCTTGATGTTTAGTATTCTGAGGTTACTATAGAAGTTTATCTTGAATTGACAATGGATATTTATGGCGATACATGATTCTAGTCAGTTCACCATAAGTTAGTTTTGCTGGTTAATAATCTATTTTAATATTTTATTACTCCGTTTTCTTATTGACACCTGATTTATGTGCCACTTGTCATAATATTGCATATTCTGTAATGCAGTTGCAAAGTTGGGGTCGGAGGTGCGGATGGGTCCCATCTAGGAGTGCCCTTCGGTGGGGCTAGATTTGTTGACTCGATAGATGCTACTGGTGGTGGCGGCCATCAAGGCAGCACTCGTCGTGGGCTAGATCTGCTCATGATCGAGGGTGGGTACGAGTTTGATTCTTGTCCATGGAAGGGAAGGAGCAGCCTTTCTGCCCGCTATTGCGGTGTTCGGTGGAGTTAGGCTTGACATGGGGCGGGCTCAGAGCTAAGGATGTCAAGGCAGTGGCCCTGGATGGCGGACTGCACACTTTTTGGCTCTTCGGCAGTCATCATGGTAGAAGGTGTTGGAAGTATGCTTTGTCCATGGGGATGGAGAGGTGTACTATGGCGGGTGGTCCTGGTTTTTCAAGCCCTGATGTGGATCTAGATCTTGTTCCGCTATGGTGGCTTCCCTTGAGCGCTTGTTACTATGACATGGTGGGTGCGGGAGGTCGAGAGAAAGATCTACAACTCAGCGCCGACGGTAGTGTCACTTTTGGGCGTCGCATTCCTCTTGGGAGCCACTTTGAACTTTACCCCTTCCTTCCGACACTCGAGGTGAAAACCTACATCCGCCTCGGACTAGCGTGGTGGCGGTGGTGTCGCTTGGCATTGTGACCATCTTGAGGGATTCGTTGTTGAGTAGGGGTGTAACACCTCAGCATTTAAGACCAAACGATGGGTAGAATAGAAATTTGAATTCATATTCAAAAGTTGAATCAAAGTCAATAATAGCCACTGCGTCGTTTCGATTCTTTAGGCCGTGGGATGGACGCTAGGGAGGGTGTGTGTCGCTATTGCGGCAGAGCCCTCTCTCCCAGGAGACATGCCCACCACGGGGCCGGACATGAGATCCCCCCAGACATGTTCCACGCATCCCTTTTCTGCCTTGTGTCGCCGGACGGTGGACCGCGCACGCCCTAGGCCTGTCGTCATCGGCCGCGTGCGTGAGGGGCGTTCTAGGAGCGGGAGAGCTCCACACCCACTAGGTGGTAGGTCCCGTATGTGGGATGAGGTGTGATACATTGGAAACGTATCTATAATTTTTGATGCTCCATTCTTGTTTTGTATCTACTTTGCTTTACTTGTCCACACTTTGAGGTGCTTTTTACATGTTTTCTGGTACTAACCTACTAATAAGTTGCAACAGTGCCAGATGCCTGTTTTCTGCTGTTTTTGGTTTCAGAAAAGTTAGTAAAAAAATATTCTCGAAATTGGACGGGACAAAGGACAAAGTCAATTACTTTCCGTGGGGAACAAGAAGTCCAGAGGAGAGAGCCGGAGGCGACCCACCCAGTGCTGGGCAGGTGGGCCTGCGCCTGGCTAGGGTTTGGTGGCCCTGGCCGCCTCCCGATCTCGCCCCTTCGCCTATAAGAAGCCCCCAATGCAGAAACCCTGAGTACCCGATCAAAAATCCACGAAACCGTCTATAGTTGCCGCCACCATCGTCCCTAGATAGGGGGATCTGAAGTTCTTCCCGGCACCCTGCTGGAGGGGAGATCATCCTGGAGGCCTTCTCTCCGGTATGATGCGTGAGTAGTTCCACCTTGGACTATGGATCCATTTAGTAGCTAGATGGTTGTATCTCCTCCTTTGTGCTTTCATGTATAGATCTTGTGAGCTCCGTTCATGATCAAGATCTAATCTATTTGTAATCATGCATGTTGTGTTTGCGGGGATCCGATGGATATTGAGATTATTATGTTGGTTTGATTAATGGTTTTATCTTTATGATTCTATCATGTCTGTGTTGTTTGTGATCTTGCATGCTCTCCGTTGTTAGTAGCTATCTTGGCCAAGTAGTTGCTAGTAACTACAAGAGGGGGTATTTATGCTCGGTAGTGGGTTCATGTCTCTAGTTTCCAAGGGAAATGACAGAAATCTCTTCGGCTGTAGATGTGATGTTGCTACTAGGGAGAAAACAACGGTCTCTTGTTCATGGAACATGTGGACCGTTTACCTTACACACTTTGCTTAAAGCAGTTGTCTGTTGCTTGCAACTTAATACTGGAGGGGGTTCGGATGATAACCTGAAAGTGGACCTTTAGTCATAGATGTAGTTGGATGACGGTCTATGGTTGTGTTTGTTGGGGCTGTAGCTTTTAAAAATCAGCTGTGGAAAATCACCTGTGAAAAATCAGCTGCGGGAAGCAGTTGTTGGAATCAAAGATTTGGTGTTTGGCAAGAATGCTTTTGATGACTGCTCTAGCTGGTTTCGGAATCAAAATGTCTGAAATGACCCTAAGTGCAGAAGATGTTACATAAGTGTTGTTTTGAAATGAATTAGTTGTTTCTGACCGGATTTTTACTTAAATACCATGTTTAGTGGCTGATTTATCTTAAATAGTCTATTTTTTGGTCTAAAATAATTATAAACATATTTTATCAGAACATACCCGCAAGCAACCTGAATATATTTGCAGCAAATTGGATCCACCAAAACAGTCTTCTTTAACAAAAGACCATAGCAAATTATTCACATATACAGGATCGTTGTGTAAAAGCAGACGGAAACAAAATTTCTGCTCCTAATCGATTGTTCCAGAGTCTAGACGGAAAACATGTGAGCAAAGCACATGCGTGTAGAGCAGGAGGGATGTCGTTATAACCGAGGAATAGCAGACGAACAAATCGGCCCCGAGAAACAAATCAAACCACGGCCGTCGACCCGGGCATCGCTGCCGACCCCGACGCACCGCCGCCCCAGGCCTCCCCGCAGCCCCCTACGCATGTGGCTCGCCGTCGCTACCCCTACGCATGTGGCTCGCCGCCGCCGACCCATGCCCAGGAACCGCCGCCAGGAACCCCCACGCCCAGGAACTGCCGTGCCACCCCCACACCCAGGCGCCGCCGACCCAGGCCTCCCCGATGCCCCTGACGCACCGCCCAGGCAGTCCCCGACCATCTCCTTTCCGACCGAGGAGACTGTGGCGAAGGCAGGACCTCGAAACAGCGACGAGAGGCTGGGAAGAGAGCGGGAGAGGGAGCTTGGACGGTGGAGAAGGCGACCGGCGGCGCTGGCTGGCAGGGAACCCTAGCTTGCCTTCTCCATGGACACAAGAAGCAGGGATGGACCGATTGGGGAATCTCTATCTCTCGGGTCGGGGTGTGGGCGCGGTGGCAGTTTTTTTGTAATTATCCCGAACAAGAAAGGCTAGCTTCGTCCCTTGCACCTAGGAAGCGGTAGAATCGCCCGGGAAGCGGCTCTGGGCCAGCTTTTGCTCGCAGGCGGTCTCACGTTCATTTTTTAGACACGATTCTCGGCAGCGCTTCTCAATTTTTGGTCATTTGTTCGAGCTTCCGATTTTAGAACCCAAAAGCCCAAGCTGAAGCGGAAACAAACAGAGCCTATGTATATTGTTGTATTGCCCAATCAGCCTCATAGGATCTTTCTGACTAGTAATTGCATTGTTATGCCTTACTCAGTTCCTATCAATTGCCCCGCTGTAATTTGTTTATGCTTTATGCCATGTTGTTTATCTAAGGAGAGCACCTCTAGTGAAGTATGGACCCCGGTCCAATCTTTATCATTGATACATCTTCCACTGTTACCTGTTTACTTGCTGCAAACCACCATTATCTTCCATACCATACGTTTAATCCTTTGTTACAGCAAACCGGTGAGCTTGACAACCTCACTGATTCGTTGGGGCAAAGTCTTGAGTTTGTGTTGTGCAGGTCTCCGCATTGCTTGCAACACCTGTTTGACGTTTCCTTCCTCCTACTGGTTCGATAACCTCGGTTTCTTACTGAGGGAAACTTGCTGCTGTGTTTCTTCATACCTGGCTCCTGGGGTTTCCAAGAAAGCGTCCCACGACAAGTACTGGGCGCCATCAAGCTATTTTCTGGCACTGTTGCCGAGGAGGCTAAGGATGTCTTCACTAGGGGAGTCCTTCACTTCCTTTCTCTTCACTTTGTTTTTAGTTTGCTTTGTTTCTCTTGCTTGGATTTGTTTGCCTCTTTTCAAAAAGCCCAAAAAAATTAGTCTAGTTTGGTTTACTTTGTTTATTCAGAAAACACAAAAAAATTGTTCCAGCTCTAGCTGCTGCTGTTTTTGGTTTGCCCACATTTGCCAAAATGAACTCTGCTGAGAACACCAAGTTGTGTGACTTCACTAGCACCAACAACAATGATTTCCTAAGCACTCATATTACTCCACCTGCTCCTGATGCTACCTTTTATGAAATTAAGCCTGCCTTGTTGAATCTTGTGACGAGAGAGCAATTTTCTGGTGCTGGTTCTGATGATCATGCTGCCCATCTTAATAGCTTTGTTGAACTTTGTGAGATGCAAAAGTATAAGGATGTAGATGGAGATATTATTAAGCTCAAGCTTTTGCTTTATCCTTGAGGGGAAAAGCTAAAGAATGGTTGCTTTATTTGCCTAAAAATAGTATTGATTCTTGGACTAAGTGCAAAGATGCTTTTATTGGAAAGTACTATCCTCCTACTAAGATTATATCTATGAGAAGTGACATTATGAAATTTAAATAGCTTGATAGTGAACATGTTGCTCCTTCTTGGGAAAGAATGACATCTTTGGTTAAAAATTGCCCTAATCATGGACTCACTACTTGGATGATTATCCAGACTTTTGATGCAGGTTTGAACTTCTCCTCAAGGAACCTGCTAGATTCAGCTACTGGAGGTACTTTCATGGGCCTCACTTTGGGTGGTGCAACAAGGATCCTTGATAATATGATGGTTAACTTCTCTGAATGGCATGTTGAGAGAGCTTCACATGGTAAGAAGGTAATTCTGTTGAGGAAACTTCCTTTTTGAGTGAAAAGATTGATGTTATTATGGATGTGCTTGTTAATGGGAAAGCTCCTCTAGATCCTAATAGTGTTCCCTTAGCCTTTTTGGTTGCTCAAGAAGAGCAAGTTGATGTGAACTTCGTTAGAAACAACTATTTCAACAACAATGCCTATAGGAATAATTTTGGTAACAACAACAATTATATGCCTTATCCTCCTAATAATGGCAATTCCTATGGAAACTCTTACAATAATGCTAGAAGTGCCCCTCTGAACTTGAAGTCATGCTCAAGGACTTTATTAGTAAACAAACCACTTTCAATAAGACTATAGAGGAAAAGCTTTTAACTGTTGAGAAAAATATATCCTCTTTGTCTGAAACTCAAACTTCCTTGTTAATAAAATGGCTGCTAAACCTAAAACTATGGAAAACACCTTTGCTACTGCTCATGCCATACAAGTTACTATTGATGAAAATGTTTAGGCTGTTAGCTCAACTTCATGCTAAGTGGGAAAGGAAAGCTGAAATTGATAGAAACAATAGTGTATGCACTATCACCACTAAACCACAAGTAGCCCCTATTCCTCCTACTATGCCTAAGTCTATTGAGCCTACTACTAGTGGTGCCAAGTTTGACTTTGATATAGATGGTTGCAATATTTCTGAAGTGATTATGTTCTTGCAAAAGTTTTCTAGAAGTCCTGATGCTAGTGATATGCATGTTGCTTTCACCAAACACATTACAGATGCTCTTGTTAAGATTAAGGAAGAGAAGCTAAAACACAAAGCTTCTATTCCTAGGAAAGTAGAAGATAGTTGGGAACCCATTATTAATATGCAAGTGAATGACTTTGATCTCAAAGCTTCATGTGATCTTGGTTCTAGTGTCTCTATTATGCCTAGGAAGATTTATGAAATGCTTGATTTGCCACCATTAGAAGATTGTTATTTGGATGTCCCACTCAATGATAATGCTAAGAAGAAACTCATGGGGAGTATTAATGATGTTCTCATTATGGTTAACAATGCTTATGTCCCTGTTGATTTCTATATTTTGGATGTTGAATACAATGCTTCTTGTCCTAATACTTTGGAAAGACCTTTTCTTAGAACAGTTGGTGCCATCATTGATATGAAAGAAGGCACCATTAAATATTATTTTCCATTCAAGAAAGGTATTGAACACTTCCCTATGAGAAGAGAGAAGTTGCTTTTTGCTCCTCCTTTGAAAGCAAGATTTGATGTTAATGCTTCCTCATTTGAAAATACTTGATTCTTCTTGCTTCTTGTGCCTAACTTAAAGGCGTTAAAGAAAAGTACTTGTTGGGAGATAACTCAAGAGTTTCCTTGAGTCTTGGAAGTTATTACTTCTGTAATAACCTCTCCTTATCCTTTTTGTTTGCTTTTTGTGCCAAGAATGACCTCTAATGAGAGGGAAGTAAGATTTGGGGAGTTGCTGTCCCGAAACAGATTTCTGTCCTCCACAAAAAAAATCGTGAGGAGGCTCTGTAACTCGGATTGAGATCAAAATTTACAAATAAATCCCCCAGTATGTTATCTAACTTTCGTTAGTTCAACACTGTTTGATTTGAGAAACAGAAGATGTTCGAAAAAAATCGTTTCTACCTGCTAGTCTGTTTTGACAGATTTCTGCCATTATTTGCATTTGCTTCTTATTGATTCCTTTTCGAGTTCTCTTCAGGTAAATTGAGCTTTTTGAAGGAGTTACTACATTAGATTGTGTTTTTAGTGAAAATCCTTGCTGTTCCAAAGCTTTGCCAGTGGTCTAATATCTTTTGAATAAGCTAATGTTGCTAATGAAGATTGTGTGAAGTTTTGTATGAAGGAAAAATTTCAGGTGTGGAGAGAGAATGATGTAATGAGATGAAGAATGGACAAAATCTCAAGCTTGGGGATGCCACCATGGTGTCACCCCAAGAAATATCCAAGAGGTACAAGCGTCAAAGCTTGGGGATGCCCAAGGCATCCCCTTCTTCATCAATAAAAAGCTCAGGTATATCTAGACACTTCGTTTTTATTGTTTCATGCACAGATGTGTTGTTCTTGGAGCGTCTTAGTTTTAGTTTGCTTTGCTTAGTTTGTTTAGTTTTCTAAAGTAGTTTGGACCCCCGTTCTCGCTGTGTTGTTTTGCAAATAAGTTTGCTTGGTGTTTGGAAAGGAGTAGTAAGTTCTTGCTTGAAGTGCAAGAGGAGCTTGCATTGAATGTGACTTAGACTTTAGCATGACATGCTAGGTGTTGTTTTAGCATTATGCTTAGTGATTATTGCTGTAGCATGTCTTGTTCCAAACAATTGGGATTGCTTAGTGTGTCTTGAAAAAATTATGCGTTGTTTTAGCATGCAAAAGGATAGTATTGTGGTATTCTCCTTTGATGCTTTGCTTGGGTTTACTTGACACATGCTCACACCATGTTATGACTATGACAATTCACCATAGCCTCTATGATCATTTAGTCCTTGACTTGTAGTACCACTCTTTGCTTTGATTAGTTTGCTTTGTTGCATTGCATGATTATGGCCATTATTGCTCTTTTAGTTGGTTGCTCCCAGTCTTTTGCTAGCCTCCACTTGTATGAGTAAGTTCTACTCATGCTTCCAACTCCAAAGAAACTAATTTATTCCAAAGTGTCCACTATAAACTCCTATGCATGGTGTGTTACACCATTCCAAAGTATATTCTTGCTTTCAACTATCTTCCAATTAAAAACTATTTTGTTATGTGAAAACTTAGTGATTAAAGCCCTCACGAACTTGATGGCACACTTTATTCCTTGCCCCTAATAAACTTGAACCATTGTGACAACTTTGTTGTATATGCTTGCACTTATAAGTTGGAATTAGCAGAACCGTGTTGTCACGGGGAACGTTTTCAACATTGCACTTGTACCTTGTTGTACTCAGTTGATATCATGTTCTTTTGTCTATGGATGTCACCGGTGTGAAATAAAGAGGGAACTTGTAAGTCCATGGAGTTTGTATCCTGTGTTAGAGAAACGCCTGGGCCGCTAGCCTAAGCCATGCCTAATCATGGTGGAAACTTGCAGCATCACCATAGTGAGCTATCTATGAAGCATCCTCAATAAAAAGCTATGCATATGGTAAATAAAAAGATTGCTGAGATGCTCATTGTCTGCTTGCCTTGTCATTTTGGTTATAGGAAAGCTCCTGTACCATGTGCAAGGGGTACCCCGTTGGCGGTTCTCAATGATATGCAAATACTTACAGTGACAAGAACTTACCTTGACCCAAAGTTGAGTATGCATGAGGTGTGTCCCTCGTATTCAAGGGGCATGAGATTGCCAACTTATACTTTGTCAAGCATATACTCCAGCTTTGCCACTTTAACCTTAACCACTTAAAGATGCTTATGATAGGGGCAATGAGGGATGAAAGCTAACAAGTGCCATAATTTTTGGAAGCTCTTTTTGAAACTTGTAATCCCTGCTTCCTTTACAACAAGGCCTTTCTTCCACCACTATTGAGTCTCCACCTTCTACCTTTAAGCACCTTTAAGAGAGCATAGTTGTCATTCTGTGTGAAGTGTTCCAAAGCTTATTAATTGATGCATATTGTGTTATTACTTGTTCTTATGCTACTTGTTTTTAGTCACCCTTGTGAACTTTGTAGGTGTCCTATGAATCTATATTGCTACTCTATGAGGGACAAGCTGATTGCCACTATGCTATGTTTTCTGTATGTGAAACAAACAAACGTTTTTCAATGCATGTTATTAATGATCTTTGTTTGTAGCTTGTCATGTTGCATGCATAGTTACTATGTCCTATTGTTAGAACTCCATCTTTCATGCACATGTTTAGAGTTCTTTGATCCCAGTTTTTAATGCTTGCAAATGGTTGGATCTTTATTGTGAGGGTGTATGTCACCTCAAAAATTATTCTTTTTATCACTTACCTACTCGAGGACGAGCAGGAGTTAAGCTTGGGGTTGTTGATACGTTGGAAACGTATCTATAATTTTTGATACTCCATGCTTGTTTTGTATCTACTTTGCTTTACTTGTCCACACTTTGAGGTGCTTTTTACATGTTTTCTGGTACTAACCTACTAACAAGTTGCAACAGTGCCAGATGCCTGTTTTCTGCTATTTTTGGTTTTAGAAAAGTTAGTAAAGAAATATTCTCGAAATTGGACGGGACAAAGAACAAAGTCAATTACTTTCCGTGGGGAACAAGAAGTCCAGAGGAGAGCCGGAGGGGCCAGCCAGGGGGGTCAGACCCACCCCAGGCACGGGGGCAGGTGGGCTCGCGCCTGGCTAGGGTTTTGTGGCCCTGGACGCCTCCCGGTCTCGCCCCTTCGCCTATAAGAAGACCCCGGTGCAGAAACCTTGAGTACCGATCAGAAATCCACGAAACCGTCTGTAGCCGCCGCCATCGTCCCTAGATCGGGGGGATCTGAAGTTCTTTCCGGCACCCTGCCGGAGGGGAGATCATCCCGGAGGCCTTCTCTCCGGTATGATGCGTGAGTAGTTCCACCTTGGACTATGGGTCCATGTAGTAGCTAGATGGTTGTATCTCCTCCTTTGTACTTTCATATATAGATCTTGGGAGCTCCGTTCATGATCAAGATCTAATCTATTTGTAATCATGCATGTTGTGTTTGCGGGCATCCGATGGATATTAAGATTATTATGTTGGTTTATCTTTATGATTCTATCATGTCTGTGTTGTTTGTGATCTTGCATGCTCTCCGTTGTTAGTAGCTATCTTGGCCAAGTAGTTGCCAGTGACTCCAAGAGGGGGTATTTATGCTCGATAGTGGGTTCATGCCTCTAGTTTCCAAGGGAAATGACAGAAATCTCTTCGGTTGTAGATGTGTTGTTGCTACTAGGGAGAAAACAACGGTTTCTTGTTCATGGAACATGTGGACTGTTTACCTTACACACTTTGCTTAAAGCAGTTGTCTGTTGCTTGCAACTTAATACTGGAGGGGGTTCGGATGATAACCTGAAGATGGACTTCTAGTCATAGATGCAGTTGGATGACGGTCTATGTATATTGTTGTATTGCTCAATCAGCCTCATAGGATCTTTCTAACTAGTAATTGCATTGTTATGCCTTGCTCAGTTCCTGTCAATTGCCTCGCTGTAATTTGTTTACCCTTCATGCCATGTTGTTTATCTAAGGAGAGCACCTATAGTGAAGTATGGACCCCGGTCCAATCTTTATCATTGATACATCTTCTATTGTTACCTATTTACTTGCTGCAAACCACCATTATCTTTCACACCATACGTTTAATCCTTTGTTACAACAAACCGGTGAGCTTGACAACCTCACTGATTCGTTGGGGCAAAGTCTTGAGTTTGTGTTGTGCAGGTCTCCGCGTTGCTTGCAACACCTGTGTGACGTTTCCTTCCTTCTACTGGTTCGATAACTTCAGTTTCTTACTGAGAGAAACTTGCTGCTGTGCTGCTTCATATCTTGCTCTTGAGGTTTCCAACGAAGCGTTCCACGACAAGTACTGGGCGCCATCAAGTTGGCAACGCGAATTCCTCGCCAGCAGCGGGTCCTCGCGGCGACGCCTTGCCACTCGCATGTCGGCATGGGAAAACGGCTCTCACATCGTGCCTCCGTACCTGGTGCGCGGCGCGGAAACCTAGGACAGCCTGCACGCCGCCCGGTATTTTGGCATCCTCATGTCAGAGGAAACATAGGACAGCTTGCCACTCGATGGATCGCGTCGCGTCATCACGCGTCCACCTTGACTGAGGGACCTCATTTGTTCTCTTTCTTCTCATCTACCGATGGTTTTCTCGACCGCTTTCCCATTTTCTGCTTGGCAGAGCCTCCCTCGTCCCCATAGTCTTATATAGACAAATCTATGACATCCTTTGCGAGTATTTAGGATGATGATGTTTGGTTCGATCAACCAATGGCGATCTCCATGACGAAGCCTTAAATTAAATTAGATAGTATTTGATCGGTCTTCGTGGGTTTTTTCTCCTGGGTAAACTAGAGGAAGAGAGAAATAGACGTCGTTCTGATCTGAGGATATGGCAGAATTATTTGCAGTGTCAGACTATCAGTCGAGTTTACATACAGGGCTAACCTTGCGCCACACGTTCAATTGGGAGAATGAAAAGATCAAGATGGGACAATTCCGAACATACGCTACTTACAAAATAACATGACTGAACATTTTTTGTTCAGGTAGAATGTACAGTACATCGTGCTCCCTCTCTCTCTAGCTACCCTGATTTATATCACTGGGGTCCAAGAAATGTTAGGACGTGCTTCTAAAAGGAGAAATTTATATCACCGGGGTCCAAGAAAGTTGAAAATGCCAAAAAAAAAATGTGTCGCTGGCAAGTGGCCCCAGGAGCTACATTTTGTCTTCATGTTGGATATTTCAGTTTGAAATAGTGACTGTCTGACTGACCAAGCTAATGTACTGGGATCATGGCCCCAGGTGCCATTGGAAGGCAGAACAAGATCGTCATTTCGTTCTATGTACCTTTCCAAGCTGGGTACTGGAATCATATCAACCAAAATTTACAGTGGTGAACTGGTGTCGGATTGCCATCAAAGCTATTTTGCTCCCCATTTTGCAGATTTATCTTTTCATCTTATTTCAGTGCTTGATGGCCACAATAGAGCATTTCTCAGCTCAAGAACAGCATGCAGTATCTACTCTGGCCAGTAACAAAAGGGAGCTTATAGTAATAAGTAAGCTTAATTACACACTCAAGTGACTGCTAACATGCACTACAGTTTTTTTTCATGCACGTGCAAACCTACAAAATGGCGTGACGGGAAATAATCCCTCCGAATGTTAATCGTAATGCTCAAGTCAGTACCCAAACACTAGCTTTGATATTCTGGAACCACTACATCCGGCGAGTTGTCCATTGGATTTGGTTGGGGTCCTTCCAGCTTGGTAAGGACATCAGGTGCTCCAGCAGCATCTCTGATAATCTAAAAGCGAAGACAGCACAACCATTAGAAGTTGCAACTTTTTGATATTTCCAAACTGTTATTAGTAAGATGCATAATATGAGATTTGAAACCATGCAATCTGTACTGATGAATTCACTTGTCTAACACAGAGGATTCAGGGCAGAAGTTATCTCCCCAGTTTATGAACTAAGTATAGAAACAGGTACATTTTTCTCTAAAACCGAACCAGTTAGAGTTCAGTAAGTTTGTAGGCTGTACTTAAGAGTCATGGTTCAGTTGACTTGTCTAACAAAGAGGATTCAGGGAAAAAGCTATTTTCGCAGCCATTTGGTGGATACTGATGGCAGTGAGAATTACATCAAAAGGATTCTACTGTGCAACCAATTGAGTCAGTAGGCTGACTGCAAAGGGTTATTAACCTATATGCAATAATGCTAGCATCTTATCCATGACATTTTGTACCAAAACTTTGAAGAGCATGTGTACTTTTTCTTCTGGTCTCGTTTACGGGATGTTCACCTTCACCATTCTCAAGAAGAAACCTAAACTAGCACTTCAGAGCAATTTTAACTGTGTAGAAAGAAAGATCATAAACCTATGCAGCATTCAGACTCAGTTTATCATCAGCTTTTATTTTCTCTGAAATTAATGTGTTTATGAACTAAGTGTAGAACCAGGTACATTTTTCTCAAAAAGCAAACCAGGTTTAGTTCACTAAGTGTGTTGAACATGTGAAACAAAGTAGAAGAACTAGACATACAGTACAACTCAAACGTTAAGGTATACAGTACTGATTCTACACTTTTGTAGAATTTCAAACTATTGCAGTCCCCTCATCAATGGGGCATTCAGATAAACAGTAAGGGGAAATAATTACTTTAAGATGGATGCCATATTGCCAGTGTAAAGTCCACAGGTACAAATGCATGTATTACAGTGTGATTTGTTGGTTGCTGTAAGCGTGGGAAAAGCGTACCAATATTTCTTCATCCAGGTAAGAAATCATGAATAAGCGCTGGAACATCCCGTCTGTAATAAAAAAAAGGAGGCATGTAACGTAACTTATCATTCAGTGTATATGCAGTACAGTTGTTACATATTCATCATGGCATCTAAGAATGAAATTTGTACGCAATCATCCTGAGATGATGCAATAAATATTACAGGTAAACAAAAAGTGCAGGTGTCAAGATAAGTGAGGTGACCTAGCTACCATGTTGTCATGAATATTGGTGGCATTTCCTCTGTTCATTGTTGAAAATCAAGTTCAGGATGAGACAGCATTCCAAAAGAAAATTTGGCAAAGAACTCGATGGTTACAAATGCACTGAAACAAAGCGCAGTGGCCTTGTCTGAATGGGCAGTATGTTCAAGAAAACTGGGAAAGTTAATACTCCCTCCGACCCATATTAGTTGACCTAGATTCATCTAGATATGAATGTACCTAGTCAAGTTTTAGTGCTAGATACAACCGTATCTAGACAAATTTGAGTCAACTAATATGGGTCGGAGGGAGTACTAATTTCAATAATTGCTACAATGATGGTACTCCCTCCGACCCATATTAGTTGACTCCAATTTGTCTAGATTTGGATGAATCTAGACACTATTTAGTATATAGGTTCATCTAAATTTAGACAAATCCAAGTCAACTAATATGGGTCGGAGGGAGTACCATAAATCAGTACTGCATTACTATAATAAGAAGATTATAACTAAGCCACTTACTAAGAGGTAACTTAACACCCTCTGAAACAGCATCCCTTATGGGAGCCGGAAGCTGTTGTAGAGCTCCTGCAGTCTGTCCAAGAAAGCCCTTCAGTTGTTCGGGTAGTGTTTCTTCACTGATTTTTGGGGTCTCTAAAAACCCCTCGATGTATTCCTCCTTCATCCTGATAGGCCCCTCCACAGACAGTTGAGTAGTCAGTACGAATCTATTCTGTATCTGCATACACCAAACGGGGGTAAATTGTGAGACCATGAGTAGAACAACAAAACTCAGCATAGTCATATATACAAAGATACAGCTCCCAGAGAAGACAGATCAATTGGTGCCGGTAATTCCTTAGTACGGTCATGAGATCTTGCAATTTTGTGAGAGCTACTGCTGATAAATGAATACACAAACCATAACTTTATTTGAAGGAAAGCATTAGCTATTCATGTTGTACAGAGGTATGCAAATGGCACAAACATTGCAAACATATTGAGAAGGTTGTTAAGAGGATCCAAAATTGGACAATAGTTGTAGGCGACTTTCCAAATCTTGTTAAATTACCGTATTAAACAACTTAACGTTCGATGAAAGTTTGGAGTAGCCATCCCTGATCACCACATCAAGTCCTGTAAAGTGTGCGACACTTGTAGGTGACCTCCTACGAAAACAGCATACTTGCTATGTTATACACATTTTTGTCAAAGAAATATTAATGTAGATTTATGTATTTGCAACACATCATGCAAAGACAAACTTTAACAAACCAGTTAACTCATTCTAATGAGAATAAGTTAATGAAAAATCTGACTTAGATGGTAATATAACTTGCATCTAGGCAGCAACAGTGCCATACTCAAACAAAAGCCGGGCTGCAAATGCTCCAGGACTGTTATCACCGAACCATTCAAAGTTCCATCGACCCTCCAGATAGGGAGATCTGAAATTGAAACAAGAATAGTAATCAATGAAATTTCTGTACAACAGAACTATTTTACTCAAAAAAGGACAGGAGGTCAGGAGTTCCTCATGGGTATGGGACATGAAAATGTTGAGATGAATGGAAGTCATTGCGTCCTAAACTGAACATCGTGATAGCAAGCTCTTATCTTAGTGAGGTTTCCGTTGTTGAGTATTGTGCCACTGCATTCTTTTGATAGAGACTCCATTAATGCCGCAATTTAAACTTCCGTGCCGTTGCGATATCTACTCAAATAAGGAAGAGTGTCTCCAGCTACAACACTTACGTTGTGGGTCGAGGAGTGGGGTTGAGGCGTTCGAGCCCAACGATCCGCTCATTGACGTCAATCTTCTGCACCTCCGTGGTCTTGCCACTGACCAAGGATTCGAAGCCTCCAGCGTCTCTGAACTGAAAAGAGTGGCATTTGTTTAACATACCCTAGTTGAGAAACAATCTTGAACCAATAAGAACATTTTCTGAAACTGTGAATGCAGGACTCCGACTGCGGACACTCAAATACTTACACATCTGGTTTAGCAAAATGAAACACCTATTGCTTATCTGCTCGTTATTTAGGTTGGTTCTGCAAAATTGGCGCGCTTACTTAATGATCGAATCGGGAATTGTGAAAGATTGATTGCGGCACAATTATCAGGCCGAGAAACTAATCCAAACGCCACAGGTTTGCTGGGTAGTGGGCTCCTAGTGGATACGATTCGTATGGACCAATACGCGTAGCCATTCATGGTGCAAGGGGGAGATGGGGACAGGAGGCAGGAGAAGGACAGAGGGCTCACAGCGAGGAGGAGGGACTCCTTGGCGGAGAGGCGCTCCATCTCACGGGCGTAGCTTGCGGCGGGGCCCCCCTGGAACGTCTGCGCCGTGGCCCTGGCCCTGCAGCGGCACGCGGTGGCGTGGCGTCGGGAGAGGCGCACCCGGCCATCGTGGCGGCCGCCGAGGGCGAGAAGAAACAGCGGAGGGGAGGCGGGGGCGAGCGTTGCGGCGGCGGCGGTGGCGGCGGCCATGCCGGGCGAGGCGACTTTGCCGGAGGGGAGCCGAGAGGAGGAGAAGAGCTGGAGATGCTGCTGTTGTCAGCGAGTTGCTAGAAGCTGCTGTCTTGGCAAGGCCACGTAGAATAATCAAACAGGACCGCAATCTGGTCCCACGTGTCAATGAATTACTTCCTTGCCAAAATCATTTCTTTGATCGAATGTCAAACATTTTTTCATAAATATTGATTTCTATGGAACCAAAATATATATTTTGATAGAGTACATTTATTGGAATTGGAATTGGTATTGTAAGAAGTTGGTAAATTGTCATTGACAAACGCTGTGATTTTGGCAAAATGGTCCAAAGCTGTCATTGACAAACGCTGTGATTTTGGCGAAAGCACTGGTAGTATGATACAAATCATACCAAGCCTGGTCAACTCAACACAGCTGGATAACAAAAATGCAGAAGAGGAAAAACTCAAAAGGTGACTAACTACACTGGGATCACATGTGGACGAGCGTTCTGCTTAAGCATCGTTCAAAAGCTGAATCTAAAAACAGAATCCATGAAAACTGCAATACAACAGGCTAATCACCTAGAGGCTAGAGCAGCAGGGAGAATAGTCACAGAAAGCCAACAGAGAAAATCCATTCTCAGACGGCAGCACCCTTGCGCTGCTCGTTCTCGCCGTGGGCGAAGTGGCAGCGGTCACCAAATGTGCAGGTGCCCTTGAGGAAGTTCTCGCAGATCTTGGTCTTGTAGTTGCTCCTGCCACCAGGGCCTCCCCCGGAGCGTGCAGGGGGCGCGGCGCTGGCAGGGTTTTTCGGCGGCATTGTGGCGCTGATGCTGGCAATAAGGTCGCGCACCATCTCACTGGCCTGCTTTATCTGGTCGAAATTGCCTTCGAGCTCAATGTTCTTCAGGTTCGGGTCTGATTCGTGGTCGCGTATCGAGAGCTTGACCCCTGTGACTCGGCAGATCTGCTTCGTGTTGACCCCACCCTTCCCGATGATGCCTCCAGCAAGAGCAGCGTCGACACTGACCTTGGCAGTAGCTGATGCTCCGAAGCTTCCGGTTGCAGGGCCCATAGAAGCTGGTGGAGGTGGTTCGTGCCGGCCTCCATATCTGCCGCCCATAGGAGGAGCATAGGGACTTTCTTGGGACATGTAGGATGGTGGTGGCCTGGCGAGCTCCCTCTCGCCATGGGCAAAATGGCACTTGTCACCAAACTTGCAGCCTTCCGCGGTGTTGTACTTTGTGCACATGCGTGTTTTGCCAGAAGGAGCTGAATGGTCCACGGGAGCTCTTGACGGTGCAGACACAGCAGCATGACCTAGGTTGTGTGATTTTGATACTGCCTGATATCCACCAGGGACAAAGTGCAGGAAGTGACAGCTCTCTCCAAAGGGACACCCAACAGTGCTGCATCATTCAAAACACTACAGATTATGTACTGATATTGCTATAACAAAAAAAAAGTAGAATCATAGTTGAATGAGAAATTTAAACGTTTTATCATGCGACAGGTTGTACTGCTTTGCTGTATATTAAGAAGATTTTTCAAAACATGTAACGGTGTTGTCAAATGCAAAAGTTGACACACTTCACCGGCGCTTAACAGTGCCAACGAACCTAAATTTAGGAATTAAGCAGAAAAAAATGATAACTTGCAAGAAATCTTATTTTACAATTTCCATTTATGTGGGGATTTGCATGAGACCAAAGCTACTTCAGAATTTGCACAAGAACCAAACTACTTCAAGATAGATCTAGGCAAATGCAAGAATCACCCTAGATCGACAAGAAACACAATATTGCAAATATCACATGCAATCTGTATGTGCAGAAAAACAGACTATTACGATTCTAAATCAGATAATTGCTTAGTGGATGCATTTATTACTCGAGTATTACAAAACCATATTAGTGCACACTCAAGAGCCAAGTAATAGAGAAGGAAAACACCATATCCAATTAACATTAAAGAACAAAAAGCATGAATTAACTGTGGATTGAGGTACTGTCATGTGTCTTATTTATTTATAAAACCATGACAAAAAAAAGTAAATCTATCTACTGTGATCATTTGGGGACAATGTAGTGCATGATTACAATTTGTAACGAAAAGCTTCTGGACGAAAAATAAAATTTGCAGGGGAGAATTAATCCTAAACTGTAATGCATAGTGAAAATTAGAAGGTACCGTTCTGATGTTATTTTGGATGGGTTAAGATTTGAACCTGAAAAACTTGGTGCAAGGCTTCGATTTGCTTGATAGACCAGTTTGTTGTGACTCCGTGTCTGTTGCATAGAATTAATTACATTTTTTCACTAGTTAGAAGTTGCCTTGTTGATCTTCTAATCAAGTAAACATATACAATTTGTGGCCAATAAATGTGATGAATGAACATAATTTTAGATAAGATAAAGATGGTATTCAATCGTTGTTATCCTGCAGAAAATAGTCATGGTTACGCTCACACTGCATATTGTTGAGACACTGAGAACTAGCAATAGATCATTGCATGAATGACGATTAACATGTGTTCACATGATTCTTTGCTTGCAATGGAGTGCCTTCCAATTCGATTTTGATCAAAAAGCAGGTGCTGTTCTTTTCCAAATTCGACCCCCTTCCCTATCACCTTCCACACATGTTCTTTCCTTCTTTGCAAAGACTCTTCTAGATCAGCTTTTTAGTACTTTACTGCCTGCTCTTAGACTGAGTTGTTTCAGAGTTCTGCTGTGAAGATGATTTTTCTGTACTCGGTAAGTATGGGTTGGTTTCATACTTCCTTGCCAATTTGTTCATCATGATAGCATGAAAACTGTCAGGCGAAACGCAAGTGAACCTTAACTGCACTCCGTTGCACACAGCTACCGCCTTGCAGTTGTACCAGCGCGAAAAGGACATGTGGTGGATGTGCTATTGATTATCAGATACCTACCAAAGGGAATTGCCAGAAATACAGTATGATGAATACTTCCTCATACGGACACTGTCGGGAGAGATGCAGGTAAATCTTACTACGGTCCAGGGCTAACTGCAGTACGTCACGACACGCTCGCTCGCACCACGAACCTTAGGAATACCATAGAGATCGGCGAGGTTGCAGATCCAGCGGTGCGGAGCACACACAACGATATCTAGAAGCAGAGCGAGAAAACGAGAGGCGGAAGTAGGGATGGGAGCTTGGGGATTTACCTCTCGAGCGCTTCCCTCCGGAGCCTCCGTTGGCGGAGTCCGGCCGGGATCTCTTGCGGGCGGCGGCGGCCCCGTCCATGGCGAGCACTGCGCGTCGAGGCCGAAACCCTAGCTCGCGGTTTCGCGGAGGCGGAGTGGAGCGGAGCGGAGGAAGAGGCCAACTGCGAAATCGCTTGGGTCGAGTTAACGGTGAGAGACGTGGGTGTACGTGGCTCTTATGGTGGTTGGGCTTATAAGCCCATCTCTTGGGATTTGGGCCTCTTATCGGATAGGGAGTTCGCGTTCGGGCCCAATTAGGTTCTTGTGGGTGTGGCGCTGACAATTGGGCCCCACCTTATGTAGCTCCGTTTTCTGAAGAGAAACTTGGACTTTTTGTTTACATCTGAAGCAGCTTTGATACAAAATTATTGTGCAGAATTTTGTTTGCAATGCAACCTGGCATTTCAACTGGCATGCTGGATAAAAGCATCACTAATTCGTCATCCTATCACTACACCTCTCCACCACGGCACGAAAGCAAAGATTGTTCAAGGAAGCGGTCAACATATCAATAGCCCAATGCAACTATCCTCACTGATCACATATGTCATATGCACTTATTTATTTTACTTTGATTTTTTGGCACTAGCTTGCCTAAGAGAAGAATTCTTCTTATCTCTCCCCAAGCCCACCTGCAATCCAAGCTCAACTTTCCATCTCTCTTGTAGAAGCCGCAATATGTGGGAAGCTCCACTATATAGATATACTCCAATGCTAATTGCACCACTAAACAAGTAAAGTAGGCTATTGTAGTCCTACGATTATAGATATGAGCATCATATTGTCAAGCTTGAAGTCCGGTCGAGCTCACTGCCATCCTCGACATTAGTCAGGCTCATAGTCGTCTTTCACCACTGATCACACTCATCTCACCAACTCAAACATAATGCAATGGCGCATCCCTTCTCTCCACCTTTCTTCATAGGAATATAACCTCTCCGCCATAAAATAAAACTCCCTTCTCTAGCATCTGTACCCTCAGAAACAACACCTATTCCAAGAACTCTGGCATCCTGACCTAGCTAGTTAGCTATATGGGGCCACTATATATATAAAATAGGAAAAAATGGATTGAAAAAAAATGGTTTTCCATTTATTTGGTTAGCTTTGCTTAATGAAATTCAAATAATTAACTCAAGGGCAAATAAAAATAAATATACAACTTTGCTGAGCATGGTAGATTTTTATATAGGCACAAGAGTTCTCTTATTATTCGATCTTATATGGGTTTCAATATATTGATATATAAACAGAAAAGAGAATATGGAGGATAGGCTCATTATTTAACAAAAAAATATGAAAATAGCTGTAGCAAAAGGGGAAAATAGCACAATAGCAAGATGAATCCAAAGATCTAGGTTTGGTTCGGAAATAGGTCATAAAAGTTAAAAACTTAATAGGAAGATAATATAATTTCATCAAATGATTTTCTTGGTAATTAAGAACAGAGGTGGGAATCAGGATATCATGTTGAGGCCACTTGTCAAACATGATCTAATATGTGGAGAAAAAAATTGTCATGGTCTATAGAATGTTCTCATCCAATGGTAATTGTTAATTAATGGTGCGATTTTTATACATTTGCATACACACACAAAGCCTCATGCGAGACGTATAGATGTTTGTTTTACCATGACATGACGAGCTTCCATCGTTTATTTGACAATCTTATACGGTTCATTAATTGACAATGAATGAATTTACATACCATCATGCTCCTTTTGGATCCCATAATTCAAACTTCAAACCCCAACTCTTACATAAAGCCATCCGGAAACGACCCCCACTTTTGAGGCACGGCCGCGGCCACGGAATGCCTTCGTCATGCATGAAGCGCTCACTGTTCGGTTCAACTGATCACGTACTCCAGATGAGGCTAGCTCAAGGCTAGCCTCGAAACTGTCGCCATTGACGATTACCTGATCCATCACTCAGATGCTCCTGGCGATCATCTCCTGGTACCTCCGGTACGACTCCTGCTTCTCCAGCTGGAACTTGGCGTGGAACCTCGCGATGAACTTCTCCGCCAGCCTGTCGATCTCGTTCACCGCCACATCGCCGTCGCCGGCGTCCTCCTCCTCCTCCTCCAGCCAGCACAGGTACCCGCATTCCGCCGTGTCGTCGTCGTCGCGCACCTCATCCTCCCCCTCGGCCGCCGCCGCCGCCGAGTACTCGCGGTAGGACGAGCGGCTGGCGTACTCCAGCTGATGCGTCGCTCGGGCCGTGAACTGCATCTTCAGGAACCCGGCGATCTTGCTCGTCCGCTTATTGCCGCTGCTCCTATTCGTGGACCGGCCGTAGTGGCCGGCTCGCGCCGCCGCAGCTGTCCTCTTCTTCTTGCTGAGTATGACGTCGGTGAGCAGGGCCTTGAATTTGGCGACGGCGCGGAAGACGTGGCCGACCTGAGGGTAGATGTGGGAGTGGAGGATGGAGTCGATCTTGGGGGAGATAGAGCTCGGGAGGAGGGCCTCCACGTGGAACAGTGGAGCCATGGCGGACGAGGTCGAGGTGGTGAGCTCGCCTGCGCGACTCCCGTGGGTCTATATACACAAGGCCCGTGCGTGTCGTGTGGCCAAACGTTACTCGATTGGTTGCGCTGCAGTGGCATCGCTCTCGTCAGTTAGCCCAATGTCTGCCATTGCAAAAAAAAAGTTCACCTAAAAAATGTACTCTTCCAAACTTTACTCCGATTGCAATTTCATAAGTACTACTCCGTATTTTCTCATGCAATGGAGAAATAACTACTTGCTCAAATTTGAACTTGCACCTCCATTTAGCCACAACTTGAGATTCGTACATTGTTTTTGGGTGATTCGTACAACTTGACCCGTGTGACATTCCCTACGACCTAGAACGCAAAATCTTTACTACTGTGAGACAAAGTCAATATATAACTTGGTATAAATTGCATGTTGTGTCTTTAACTTTGCTCCTTATTTTTGATTCAGAGTTTATTCGATTGAAGCGTGTCTTATTTCTAATGGTACAAAAGAAAAGGCATTGTGAAACTAAGTTTTTTTTACCAACAAGCAATACATTAATCTTCTCAGATTGTGGTCGCTTATTGATTTATTGTATATCCGTTGCAACATAACATGCATTTTGCTAGTATAATTTAACAGCAAGGACCATATAGTATACGAATTGTACAAGTATAGAACTATGACACCGTGATTTGATTGACTACCGAAATGTAAATTCACTAACTTCTTCACATTTGTTAATTTAGAGTAACTTGATTTTTTTGCATGGGACTAGAATTTCTAGTTGTGTGATTCTTTCGTGATTCATGGTCAGGTGTTAGTGAGATGAGGTGGATTAGTGATGGCCCTGGCTGAGGCGAGGTAGAGAAAAAAAGACATCGGTTTCGGTGGAAGCAAGATTGGAGGGTTAGAATTTTAGGTTCACACTAAGGATTGGTACCAATGCCGAAGAACAAAAGGGTTCCATCAGGGCGCTAGAGGGGTGTCCGGAGCAGTGGCCCGATTGACAAGGATTGTGCCAGGATGGTTCACATGAGAAGAAAACAGTGCCCCTACGAGCTAGAGGGACGACAAGCGAGGATGGGAGGGGGACAAGGTGGTAGGATAGGCAATAGTCCTTGGTAAAGTGTGAGGACATACTTACAGCCTATAGGGTAAGACAATGGGTTTAGTGTGTAGGAGTTTAAAGTGGCGGCTTGTGAACGTGGCAGCGGTGCGACAAAGAATGATAACGGGACATGTAGGGGCACATGAAGAAAAAAAGTTGATATCATGAAGATGGTTTGTTGATGATGCTGAAGATGGTCAGGTTTCATATGGGTAAAAGCATGGAATAAACTTTGAGGTTTGTAATAGAAATCCGATGGTTAAATTTCCTCGAATCTTCATGTGGCGTCACGGAAATGTACGTACTATTGGCACTGAACTTTTTTCTATATAATGTAAGGGCAAACCTAATTTTTTTAGAGGTGTTAGACTAGTGATACGCACAATGGCGTATGCCATTTTGTTTATATGAGTGTATGCAACTATGCATCACAGCCAGCGCAGCAATAACCGCTGATTCAGGCAAGACAACAAACCCTTTACCGTGCCGGCTGGAGAAAGTTGCCACTGATTTGGGAACAGAAATTCCAAACATAGGGTAACGTATACTGAATTTATATCGTGCTGAGAGTCCCCCCTCGATCTGATCCCCTATATAAAGGATCGGATATGAAAGGGGACATCATGTCATGGTTCTTCTGAACTTTGTTACTGGTCATGATCAGCTTGTGAATTGATCTCTTAATTTGTTTGCTGCGTTATCCACCCCATGCCGGTCGTGCGTACTGAATCTCGCTCTTGATTCAGCTCGGGAGATCTGTGCAGACCCGCGGGTGGAGTGGATAAACATACTGTAGCAAAAACCTGCAAATGGGCGCCTTATTAATCTGTACGTTGCTGAAACGAATTGCTGCCTTGCTGGAGGGAGGTGCTCAACAGCTAGCTGGAGACGACGGTGATCTTAGTTAGTTCCGTTTTAAGCGCAACAAATTCAGAACAAGAAAGGTCACACATACTAGTTCTTCCACGTACGGATTGTTGCGTGGCACCTTGAAATTGTCAGTTTCAGTCCGAGCTGGCGATCGGTCTTCTTCTTCTTCCTCCTCCCGTTTTTGGTGCGCCATTGCGTGTGGCCACTGTAGCTCGGCTGGATAACAGCCGAGAGGACGAAGCGTATGTATCCCTGTGACGATGGATGCATGCACCTGGGCGGTCACGCCTCCGGTGTGCCTGCTACTGGGAATCTAGTTGTTGGGATGCATGCTACTCCGCATCAGTCGTCCATGGAAGCGCAGAAATGATTTGGGCAGTTGCTTTCGCTCCGCTTTATAAATAAAACACACAGATGAAAATATTTGAATTTGATTTGTATTTATTTGTTGTACTATACCTTTATATATTCTAGATATATAGAATAGACTAATCTCGATTTGTCAAGTCTCATAATTGTATTATGATCCATTTTTATTCTAAAAAAGATTGAGGCGAGTTTAATTGCAATCAATTAGACGAATAAAGAAGAATTACTGCATTTCGTAACTTATTTTCTCTTTTTATTTCGTTTATTTTTTTATTTATACCTTCTTTATATTTAGTTTTATCTATTCATCAATAGTATCTACCTGCTCGAACTCGAATTTGATCGCTTTCCATACTTCACAAGCCGCGGCTAGTTCAGGACTCCATTTGCAAGCTTCTCGGATAATTTCATTACCTTCACCAGCGCCCAAAGGAAGACACAACACGATACGCGATGCTGGGGCAACAACACACACATGTCCAAAAGAAAAGAAATGAAGACCAGGACGAGTTGACTAGATGAAGATGACTCGTAGTCGCTACGCCCTCCAACTTTTTCCACCACGCTCCAAGTGCACCAAAACGCCGAGTCCCTAGCAGCCCCTTCCCGAGAGAAACACCGTCGACACGGTATTGCTGCCTGAACCAAGGTCCAAGGGTTTCCCCCGGCACTCCGGGTAGAGTAGGAGCAGAGGATTCCCTCGATGCCCCCCAGGAGGGAATGGTGCCACCCGGCGGCGGCACCGCATCAGGGTCGGGCAAGCCAACAGGGATTTCTCCCGGCCTCCGCCCACACAGAACCCTAGCGCAATAGAGCACCACTACCCAGCTTCGCCACCAACCAGCATGCGCCAACACGACCTTGGACTCACCAACACCGTCGCTTTGTGTACACTAGCATGTGGCCTGCAAGACATAGACACATGACGACGCCGGAACGAGAACAGCAGCACCGCAGCCCGCGGGAGGAACCCACCCCATCGCCGGAGGCGCCAAAATCGGATGAGTAGCGGGCACACCAGCCCGGATGGACCCAGAAGCCCTAGCCACCGCTGCTGTAATGGGTGAGCCGCAGCGCTGCAACCAGCTCAGCGAGCCATCGCCACCGCCTGCAGAGAGACCATCGAGGCAGAGCCCAGCCCGCCGAAGCCCATCCGGGCCCGCCCAAGCCCATCTAGGGCCGAGGCGCCCAGGTCCGGCCAGGGGCAGCCGCCGGAGGCTCTCCCCGCCATGGCCCTGCTACCGAGGAAGCTCCACCGCTAGGGACACCCCGAATCGCCGGATCCAGACCTCCCGAAGAACACCGACACCCGAGCCTTGGGCCCCACCAAGCTCCGGGCATGGGGAGGCAGGCGATCCGCCGCCAGGCTTCGCCATTTACCACACCTGGGCCGGCGGCGGCGAAGGGGAAGGGTGGTAATGGGGGTGGGAGACGGCCGGAGGAGGCGGCGGCGTCCCATCGCCCTCGGGGCGAGAGACGCGAGACGGGGGTCCCTTGGCAAGTTTTCTCGGCCATTGTTGGAGGTTCCAACGTATACACGCGGGCGGACGCACGCACCGAATCACCAGCCGCGATCTGGTACGTGTGATCGGCGAATGACCGTTGCCGTCGATCGTGGTTGGTTTTTCTTTGTTGCCTCGCCGGCGGCCACACGTGCGTGCCAAATCCTACACACACGTCAGGCTGCAGCGGGTATCTGGACCTAGCCCAGCTCCGTCGCTCGGTTTTTTTTTATTTTTTTTTCTTGGTTTTCTATTCGGGTTTTCCTGCTTTTGTCACAGTATTTCTTTACCATGTTCCGGTTTTTTACTTGTTCGGATTTTGATTTTTTTTGGAAAAATTTCCAGATACGGAAATATTTATATTTTAAACTGTTCGGGTTTTAAATAAATTGTAGATTAAAAGATTGTTCAGGTTTAGAAAATATTTTAACATTTTTTGGATTTTATAAAACAGTTCAGTTTTTTTTTAAATCGTATTTCAAAATGTGTTGCTAGTATGTTTTTGTGAGGCCTGGTCGACAACGCATCATATTTAGGGCATGTATAATGCTAGACGTTTAGGTAGACACTTAAGAGATTAAAAACAATACGTATCGGAAAATAAAAGTAGCCGAGGGTCCTTCCATCAATGCGGGCGCTAACCATGACACTAATCAGGAATTGTTTTCTGCCTGTTTGCACAGTCCGTTCTGCCATAAAACGGTTTGCTAGGTGGAAAAGGAGATGAAGCGCCCGACGGCACAATTTGCGCCGACGCTTGCTGGTTTCCTAGAATCAGCCGAGATTCGGGCAAAACTGCTATGAATCTAATCCTAGCGTCGCTCCTTAACGTCCGCACTGTACATGCCCTAACCGTACTGGAAGCAAGGGACATGCTCAATATAAACCAAATAATAAAAGAAGAAGCTCTCCCAGACGTTTTTCATCCGCTACTCACAAACTGCCACAACATGAGTCGCGGTCGAGATCCTGGACACTCCCTTATCTAGTGATTGCAGCATTTCCATCAAAACGCCTTGAGTCTGCCTTGCAACGCGACTGCTCGCAACATTGTCACAACTACCTCATGCTGCTTGCAACAACGCCAAATCTTGCCAGTCATACTAGCACCATCGATGGTGTTGCGCTTTAAACAGGGACAAAGTACATCTTGGACTACAAGTAAATCTACAGGACTAAGTCGGTAAGTCTTTTGGGTCTTCGCATAGCCGGAAGGGCCTCCATCTTCTTTCTCTGACTGGACGGCCCGTGGAGCAAAACTCTAACCCATAGGTAGACCACCCTGGTCAGTTAGTACATGTGGGTATACTTGGAAAGTATATTCTCAACAACAAGCCATCGTTATCATGGGAAAGCCACGACATCAACCATTAAGGGTAGCTTACGAAGGGTGGAGCGGTGTGTAATGAAGGATTTCAAGTGCGAGATTGACACACGATGTGTGGGGGTAGAAACGGGCACAGTGCTAGTATAAGAAGCCCTGTTCATCAATGTCATCAATGTCAGCGCAAAGGCCAACTGCTTCGGCATAAATGATGTCGCTGCATGAGTCCAGGCGCCACGTCGAAGCGGTCAACGCATGCACTGATGACCATGGCTGCTGGCGTCGGTCAATCTTCTAAGGCTGGTCAAAGTGGAGAGTAACATAGACCAGTAATATGCACAAGTTACTACTCTATGTTACTATCTTCATAGTGGAGAGTGACATATAAGTGGTGTCATGCAAAGTATCATTTATTAGGTGATAGACTCATCTTGTATTGATATGTGTGATGTTACAGTAACTAAATATGTTACTCCATCCTCCTCTCTATTCATTAATTCACTGCCACATAAGCAATTTCGCTGAATTGGACACTTAGTTACTCTTAAAGTTACTTGCACTATGAACAATGAACAACCCTGCAGCCAGTGGCAAGCGTAGGCATCAGGCGACGCGGCCTGTGGTAGGAGGCAGTTGGGTGGCTACTAGGCAAGCCCGATGCGAGTGAGGGAGGACACACGTCTCCGCGGCATATCCTATAGACACAAGGTTTGTACACGGGAACTTTCGCAAATCCAAGTCTGCTAATTGTTCTCTAATAGCACCTGCTCCTATCGCAATTTCCCGATTTCGAACTGTTGCAAAGCCTGGGGTAGAAAAAAAAGGGAGAAATGCTGTGATCACTGGAATCTGGGTGGGGCAGGCGCAAGGTTTGTACAAGGGGACGTACGGATAGATTGGTTAGCGGCTCAATGTTGGGCCCTCCCTCCTGAGAATCAGCAATAACTTACAGGTTGATTGGTTGAAGGCAAAATCATTAGAAACATGCTGCCGATTGTAGCTTGTAATTGTTGCCGCAGAATGGGCAGGAACCCATGCAGCTGATTGGAATTAATTTGTCGTCTCGCTTGTCAGACGTCCTTTTCATTTTAAATGCTGGGCTGCATTGCTGGTGGGCGTTGTCTGTCGATGTCGTTTCAAATCTGTAAATTCTGGTTGCCGTTCGTTGTTTTATAATCAAGCTGGTTGCCTGCTGTTCAAAGATCTGTTTCTCAGTTTAAAAAAAAGATCTGTTTCTATTTTTATTTATTTTATTTTTCTTTATTGCGACTGGTGGTGTGGCTTTGGCTTTAATGTATCTTTTCGCAAAATACGTGAATAAATCATTGCAGAAAGTAGACGGGAGAAGATGTTTGGTGACATAGTTCAGCGGTAATCGCCTACATCTGCGGGGCATGTTTTACAAGCACTCCTCCCTAGATACTCATCATAGTATCCGTCGATAACAAGTCGCCACGGTCTACAAACACATCAGACCTACAACGTCACACATATCCAACGCCCCTTCTATGGGTGTTCGACCATACTCTAAACTCGATCTCATGTCTAACCTAGCTTGCGTCTAGTCTACTTTAACTACTCTCGGTGTTTTTATATATTTAGACATGCTACAAGTGCCTGACTCAAACACCAAACCTTATGTGTAATCCAACTCCAAATGCAGCATATGCACATATTCAACACACTTACAATAATCCCATCCTTGACGAATATGATGCCAATCACTATTGCGAAAAGGCTTAGCGCCGCAACAGACTTAGCGGCAAAAAATCGAAAGTCCATCGCTATTAACGTGCTAAGGAGCAAAAAAAGAGATGAGGGTACGGGTAGTTTGGTTCTTAATAATGCTTTGGCGCTTACTGAGGATCTAGTAGATGAAGAGCATAAGGATGAAGTGGATCACTGTTGGGAATATGCCCTAGAGGCAATCATATATAATGTAATTTCCATTGTATTCATAAAGTTATTAAGTTGTCCTTGTATGAACATCTGGTGTATATCATTGAATATGTGATTCAGTTGTGGAACTATATATGTATGTTGTTCATACTAAATATCTTTGGTCATTGAAGTTGTGCTGGACACACAACTTAGACTAATATGAAAGTCGGCTGATGACTCGGTTCCACTTGTCATGGGCATGATGATGTCACTCCGACTTACACAGATTCGGCTAAAGAGTTTAGCGAGTCGGATTGACCCATATTGACATACAACGAACAAGTCGTAATTTATATGTCTCAATCAATGTAATAATTAGACTTGAGGTTATTGCACAATCAAAGTTGTGGATTACCGACTTAAGTATTAACCGAGGTGATCGACTAAGAGTTAGTCGGATTAATCATTTATCTCGGATTGAGAAGAGAGTCAGACTATTTACAAAATAAATATATGCACTCCCAAACGTTGTCGCAAGTGATAGCGAAATGACATGATTCACCCTTTTGGAAGGGTTTAATAAAAGCAGAACATGATTTTTTTGTTTTGCTAGGGGTCGTTTTGAGGTGAAAGACGGAACTAGTACTAGGTTTCGGGAGGACGTTTGGCTAGGAGACAGGCCTTTAGCACAACAATATAATTCCCTTTACAATATAGCGTAGCGAAAACAAGTTACCGTTGCTGAGGTTTTATCATCGTTTACAATTAATATGTCTTTCAGAAGATCCTTGAGGGGGAATAGATGAAATACATGGTTACATCTACTATCTAGGTTTACGCTAGTCAATCTAACGAGAGAACGGCACCTTAGGCAATCAGGAATTTTTACTGTTAAATCCATATATTTAGACCTTTTGAATCAATGGTTCTTTAAGAAGTATATTTGGAAAATCAAAATTCCTTTAAAAATTAGGATATTTATGTGGTTTATTCGTAGAAAGGTAGTTCTTACTAACAGTAATCTGATTAAAAGGCATTGGCAGGGAAATGGAGCTACGGGATGTTGTTTCTGTGACAAGGACAAGAATATACACCATATTTTATTGATTGCCCGCTTGCGACTATTATTTGGCACATTATTCATATGACTTCTCATATAACTCCACCCACGAGTATTAATCATCTTTTTGGGAAATGGCTCAAGGGTGTTCCAAAAAAAGAGAAGATCCAAATTAGAGATCAAGTTTGCAAGGTCATTTGGACTATTTGGAATGTCCGTAACGACTATATTTTTAATAGAGACCGATCTAAAACTTTTTTTTGCAGGTTATCCTTCTAGCATCCCATTGGATCCTTACATGGGCGTATCTCCAGCTAGAGGAGCACCGTTAGGCTATAGCTATTGGACGTACCCTTTTGGAGACGGCTGCGTAGGATATTTTTAGCCGCTGTGGATGCTGATATGATCTTAGAATTTTATGCTGATGGTGGGTGTGTTGGATGTCAGACTTTTTAGATGGCTCATTCGATTTTCGACTCTTAGTGATCCTTAAACTTTTGTACTCCCTCGGTCCCAAATTACTCCGCATTCTAGGTTTAGTCAAAGTCAAACGTTTTAAAGTTTGACCAAACATATTTAATGAAATACTAACATTTATAATTTCAATTGCATATAATATAAAACTATGTTTCATGGCGAGTCCAGTTATGTTTATTACATATTTTAGATGTTGATGTTTTTTCTTATATACATAGTGGAATTTTATAAAGTTTCACTTTGACCAAACTCGGAATACAGAGTAATTTGAGATATAGGGAGTACTAGAGACTTCTTCTTTAATAATAAAATGACAGATCGTATGTATCACTCCGATGAAGAGGCTAAGACTAGGCCTCCTTTTTGAAAAAAAAATGCTGATTGTAGGTTGAAAAGGGTAAATGTTGTTGCAGAATGGGCGGGTGGGACAAGCCTGATGGTACGGCAGGGAGCCCATGCAGCTGATTGGACTTCATTTGTCGTCTGGCTTGTCAACGATCGGTGTGCTAGGTTGTCGTTCGAAATCTGAAAATATCTGGTTTTGCCCTTCGTGGCTTTATAATCAAGCAGCAGCTGGGTGCCTTCCGTCGACAGAGATGTGTTTCTATTTCTCTTTATTGCGTACTAGTACGTCCGATGGGTTTCATGCATGCTACTAGTTGCTAGGCACGTTTAGTTTCCAGTTCCCATGGGCGCAGCCGGCGGCGAGCGAAGCAGCGGCGCAGCTTACATGAATGCGGCCCGGGAGGAGGCGGCGGACGGCACGACGGTGTTCCGGCCACGAGCGGCGCCTCCTCCTCCCTCGCCGGTGCGCACCACGGTCGCTTTGACACTGTGGCTTGGAGCCATCCACTTCAATCTGTTCCTCGTCTTGGCGTCGGTCTTCTTCTTCCACAAGCGCACTGCCGCCTTGTATGGAGTTCTTCTTCTCCTTAATTAGCCTGTCTTCTGCTACACCATTATTAGTTGCTATTATTGCTACGTACCTGTAAGTTTTAGTATGTGCAAGCATGCTGCAGGGTTGTAAGCACGCAGCTCTTCCTCGCGTTCGCTCCCGTCAGTTACACCAGCAGATTCGGCCGCAGCATCGCCAGGTTCATCTGCAAGCACGCGGTCCACTACTTCCCAATCACTCTGCATGTGGAGGACTACGCTGCATTCGATCCCAACACTGCTTACGGTAGGTAATTAACCTCATCGACGGATTCTCTAATCTCGCAAACATATACTTCCTCCGTTTTAAAATAGATGTCTCAGATTTATTAAAATTTAGATGAATCTAGACACTATACGACGTCTATTTTGAGACGGAGGGAGGACAATTGATTGGATTTCTTTTTAACTTGCAGTGTTTGCATACGAGCCGCACAGCGCTTGGCCCTTGGGATTGTGGGTCCTCTCAGCCCCCATGGGGTTTATGCCTACGCCAAAGTTGAAGATTCTAGCAAGTAGCGCGGTATATATATACTTTTTTTGTTGTTGAGAAAACGGTATATATATTCTCTACGTCTCGCTTCCAAAATTTAAAAGTGTGGAATAGTTAACAAAGTGATGTTGAATCAGGCCTTCTACACGCCTTTCCAGAGGCAAATATGGACGTGGCTGGGGCTAGTTCCGGCATCAAGGGAGAATTTCTGCAACTATCTCACATCCGGTTATAGTTGCGCGGTGGTGCCGGGAGGACTGCGTGAGATGGTACACATGGATCATGACCATGACTCCGAGGTTTTACCTAATTTGCAACTACCTTGTTGCCCCACTTCATATATAGCAGACAAACAGTTTATAAAATGCTATACTATACTAATGATGAATACTTCCTGATTTTTTTGGCAGGTTGCTTTCATCAAATCAAGAAAAGGTTTCATTAAGATAGCCCTGCAAACTGGCTGCCCTCTAGTCCCAGTTTTCTGCTTTGGACAAGTAATTGGCATCCACATTTTTCACTACTACTTGCATATATGTTATGCAAATCTATATGAATATAAAAGTTAGGGTTTAACACATATGTCCAATTAAATCTAACGGCTTAAAAACGAATTGAAAACCTAAATATATTTCGCTCAAAAGTGCACTTAGGAAGGAGCTCTGCCTTTTCATTGCTTTAAGAGGAGGAAAACATGGGGGGCCTAGGCCAAAAAGAAAACAAAGAACATCACATCACCACAAAAATGTATTCCCAAAACTACGGCACTAGGTGCGTTGGGTTCTTTGCCAGTACTACAATTCTGGCTCTTGCTTTGTTTTTAATTCTTTTCGAAACCACGAAAGGCATTATGGAGGTGTTGTTGAAGCCCTAGAATTCCGTTCGTTCCTAATTTCCAGCACACCAATGCGATCACCGTTTTGAGCCCTTTGGATGGAGCTCCCAGCTATGATACCCAAGCCTCCCAACGAACGGCCATGTTAACAGATGTACTTGGATGTCTGAAGAGTTGTGGATGCCCAATCCACATGGCATTACCTGGCTAGATTCTCTTAGAGCAGCACAATTCAAAAAATTCGCGAGTTGTAGTTTCGGGGACCACTTTACATAGTTGTCATAGAAGGTAATGGGCCATTCTATTAGTGCAAGATGATAGGTTATCCATAGTTGTTTCTCGAGGGTCACCTTGGAAAATATTTCAGATTTTGATGGCGCCCAAACCTTCCAAACCATGGGGCACCCCGGCTAGAGGGTGGGGCCGGCGGTGAATTGGGCATGGTAGGGATAAGGACAACGACTTATGCCATCAGAGTATAGCTTCATGTTATGGTGACAGTCATGTCAACAACAAGATCCACATGCTGTTTTTTGATCAATAGGTCGACAAAGTCAACCACGAAATGTTTTGTGAAGAGCTGGATGTTGAGGTCGAGCATCCAGGTCTTGTGCTAACAGGCCTAATCCACAATAATGTTATCATTTTGCAAGCCCTAAAAAGCAGAGGCACCGAGTCTTTTAGACAACATTATCCATTCAGCCAAGCTAGAGCCAAAATTTAGAACTTTTTCCACCCCCAAGGATATGGAGGTTGGTCTCAAGAAGAGCATGGCATCCATATCGTCGCCAGGAGGTGGGAACCCAACCCAAGGCATGCGACACAAGACCCATTTGTTCCAAAACCACCAAAGCCGAAGGCTTGGGAGATTTTTTCTAGATCCATGATGCAAAGTCCTCCCATGGATTTCTGCCTACAGACCCTAGGCCATTTCACCTTGTATTGCCTCCCTGAGACAGCCTCTTTTGCAGGCCACATTAGCTTATTCACTTCTTCATGAAGAGTTTGATTGTTTCTTTGCCGACTTTCACGACTATGAGGGAAGATGTGTAGGTAGGTTAGTGTAGACTTAATGATCGTGTTGTGCGACCCACCATGTTGATGAATCTTCCAAGCCAAGGTGCTAGCTTCAAAACTGTCTTATCCATGATGAGTTGGAAAATTGCGCCTTGGGTAAGGATCAATGTTCTGGCATTGGATAGGGGCGATGGTGCTTTTGATATGCTGGCATTAAATCCAGTGATTTCCCTGAAGTTCTGTAGAATTCCCTTTAGGTTGAGCCTGTCATCCTTGATTGGTCACAAAAATACCACTGCATCACCCCCATAGGTAAAAGTTCTCATATGTATGTATCCTCCAGACATATGCATGGGATAAAAGTCTAGTCTTTATTGCCAAATGAAAAATCTGATGTGGAAGATCAAATATGACATTGATGTATGAGGATATATGTGGAACGCATACAATACTACAATAACCTTTTGTCCAGTCTCTGTAAACCTAACCGTCAAAATTCTCACCCACCCAGGTTCAATCCTTAGGGATTGATACGATGTGGTTTTATTTAATTATAGTGCATGCACACATATGCGTTAAGTAGGGCATCGTGTAGCAATGTTAAGTGAGGACGGTGGTGCATCTAATATTTCACTGTGTTTGGAAAATGTGTGTCACTTTGTACTCTCGCAAAAGAAATACCCAAATTTATAGGGAGCGAATGTGAGAATTTTAGTCCCGTGGAACAAACACATAGGCAACCATTTAATGTTCCAGCATACGGTGGGTATCAACTCCTGCCTTTTTTTTGGCTGCCACGTGACAAAGTTTCTTGGACCCACATCTTTTTTCCCTAGCAATTTTCGTGTAATCGCATTGATGCGAAAGTGAGCGATCATTCTGTCGATTAGTATCAACAATATGGTTGTTAGTTGTGTTGTGCCTAACTTATTTTACAATATTATATGAGAAATTGTCTCCACAAAAATATAAAATGTTACATAAGAAAGCGGTAAAATGTAGAAATCAAGTTGTACAATATAACACACACATTTCAAACTGAGCTAATGATAGCATTTGTTTCCAAAGATTTCCTGGCAAAATACAAATAATAAGGTTGTACAACTACACATATTATAACACACCGCAATATAAAACTGAGCTTATGACACCATTGTGTTCCAAACATTTCATGGCAATTCCTTATTTCTACAAGTATACTCTTTTAGCTTCACCCTTCAGTTTCTTAACCATGGATTATTTTATTACTCTTTGTTATCCAATCAGGGATATCTTTACAATTGGTGGAGGCCCGAAAGTATATCACTTATGAAGATCGCTAGAGCAATCAAATCTCCGTCAATTGTCTTCTGGGGAAAATTTGGGTAATTCAGTGTTTTTGGCTTGCTGTCATGACATTGATCATCTTATGTTCCAAACATACTTTTTTCTAGAATACGAGATTTAATACTTTTTATTACCAGTATTATTTAGACGCGCACTTATAGGACCTATGCATGTTTACTGTATACTTGTTTATATATGACTGAATGTATATACTTGTTTATGCATGACTGAATGTATACTTGTTTATATATACATATCGATAAAAAATTAAATATGACTGAATATACTTGTTTATGCAGGACACATATCCCTTTCGGATCACCTATGCATGTGTTTGTTGGAAGACCAATAGAAGTCAAGAAAAATGATCAGCCTACCATGGATGAGGTGACAGACCTTGTTACACTTTCAATAATGTTTTTTCTGCACATAGTATTTTCCTTGCACCATCCCACAAGGCCCCAAGGATCATGTGAGTATAAATCAGAAATAAATGGTTGCTATTTCGAAAAGTGGAAAATAATAAAATATGAGTTTATTATTTTGGCTTAGTTAACAAATATTTAACAAAATAACAATGACAACTGCAGCGCGCCTTCGGCCCGTGCTACTGTCAATAGTTGTTGCTAGATGGTCCATCGACCTATTTATAGTTTTTATTACTTTTAGCAATCTTTGTACTGCTGATGATGATTACTAATAGATTTGTGAAATTTTGCAAAAACAAAGTGAGCCCTTTGGAAGGTTATAATATAGACAAGAGAGCGGTGAATATAGGACAACTAAAAATTAGTTAACAAAGTTCAGAATTTTTTTTGTACGAGTTTCCCATAAGCACTCCCCAACATGCGATTACATGAAAATAAGCTTGCAGAAGAGTATATCATACAGCGTAAAGGAGTTGAGTTAGAAAATTGCAACGACAAGGATATAGTCCCCATGTCGAGTTGTTGCCGCAACCTGTTATCATCATTGGTGAGCTTCAGATAAAGTGTCATGAGGTTACAATAAATCCACTTATATTTCCTTGAGTTTATGACACCAAGTCCATGTCCATTCACCTCAAGTAGATCTTCACACAAAGTAAGTTATCTCGAAACGAGAACATCTTCTTGACTCTTACCATAAAGCTTCCAGGTGACACGTAGTTATGTAGGGCTTGAACCTCCAATAGTTACAACTAGTTTGTATATTCACTTGGATTTGGGATACATGTAAAAAAATCAATAAAATATCTTACGAATCCCACTAAGTTTCCTTAAAGGATTGGAATTGAGTAGGCACGAACTCTCGAGCACAAAGCATAAGCACAAAGGGGAAGGGAGGGGAGACTTCAACAACCTCTCAATCTCCTCTACCTCTCAAGGAGTAGATGTTGACCCTCCAATACTTAAAAAAAATAGAATGTATATTCATCACAATTTTGATCATTCTATTTGATGAACCTCAGTATTCTATATACAAGTTGCTAGTAGGTTTGAAAATTTTGACCACACTATTCTAGATACTCATCGCAAATATTTACTCTTTATTAAGTAATTTAAAATAAGATATAATTATGCGAAGGTAATAGCCTATGGATAACTGAAAACATTTTCTGTGGGACGCCATGCTAGTTCTTAAGAAAACAACCTAAGGATTTCGTACATATATGTAATGACGCAAGTGTGTACGTGATGATTGCAGATAAATGAAGTCCATGAACGATTCATCATCGCTTTGCAAGACCTTTTCAACAAGCACAAGAACAAAACAGGATCCCCCAACCTCCAATTAAGAGTCATATGAGTATGGACTATGGACAAACACAGAACAATTGTACCCTTATGAGAGCATCTCTAATGGATGTTCTATATTAGCTTCATGCCCCCCAAAATCTGATTTTTAGGGCGCAAACGGACAAACATAGAACAAGTGTATTGGTGTTTGAACTTTTTTTGAATTTGAAGTTTGAATGTGTGTTTTGATCATCTGCTAGATAGTTTCTGCCCTAAAATACATCATTTGAAAAACCAAAAATCACTTTTGTGCCCAAAACGGCTGCCCTATAATTTTTTTCGCATGTCCTATAATAGGTCATCCATTAGAGATGCTCTGGTACCGAAGGTCTATTCACAATGCCAAGCATTCCATGCCCAGGAACTAATTAGCAGGACCATTTCTCTGTTCTCAATTGCTCATAGTATGATGCTCCAATAATTTACAAGGATAAACAGAAACATGTCACACAAAAATTCATATATACCATTGAAAGTTTCATCTGCTCAAAATATGCCATGTCTTGGATATCTTGACCGATGGATCAGATGCTCCTGGCGATCATTTCCTGCTGGTACCTCCGGTACGACTCCTGCTTCTCCAGCAGGAACTTGGCGTGGAACCTCGCGATGAACTTCTCCGCCAGTCTGTCGATCTCGTTCACCGCCACATCACCGTCGCCGGCGGCGTCTTCCCCCGGCTTCTCCTCCTCCTCCTCCAGCCAGCACAGGTACCCGCACTCCGCCGTGTCGTCGTCGTCGCACACCTCCACCACCTCCTCCTCCTCCCCCTCCGTGGCCGCCGCGTTCCACACCGCCGCCGAGTACTCGCGGTACGACGAGCGCCTGGAGTACTCCAGCTCATGCCTCGCTCGGGCCGGGGAGGAGCCGGCCGTGAACTGCATCTTCACGAAGGCGGCGATCTTGCTCGACCGCTTCTTGCCGCGGCTCCTATTCGTGACGTAGTGGGCGGCTCGCGCCGCAGCCGTCCTCTTCTTCTTGCTGAGTATGACGTCGGTGAGCAGGGCCTTGAACTTGGCGACGGCGCGGAAGACGTGGCCGACCTGCGGGTAGATGTGGGAGTGGAGGATGGAGTCGATCTTGGGGGAGATGGAGCTCGGGAGGAGGGCGTCCACGTGGAAAAGTGGAGCCATGGCGGACGAGAGGTCGAGGTGGTGAGCTCGCCTGCGCGACTCCCATGGGTTTATATACACAACGCTCGTGCGTTTCATGTACCCATCAAATGTGTCACAGCTGCGCTGCGATGCCATTGCTCATGCATGCCATTTAGCCCAATGCCAAGCTGGTTTCGTGACTCTCACCTGCGTTCTAAGTTTTTTATTGTTCGCCCATAAAAATGTGCTCGTGCAGCTTTGCTGCAATTTTATTTCAGTTTTGCTAAATATTTCTCATGTTACGGAGAAATAACTTCAAATTTAACACTAAGAACTATGAAGTTTAAACATTAAGAACCGTACAACAATACAAGTACAGATGACGTGACTACCGAACTGCCAATAAACGGTAGTTTTCTTCACATTTTGTTAATTCACATGTACTCCCTCCGTTTTAAAATATAAAATGTTTTAGGTTTGTAAATAAAATATATCTAGACTTTTTTTAGTTTGTAGATTTATTTTAAACCTGACTGAACCTATATACTAAAAGTAGTCTAGATACATTTGCTTCACAAAACTAAAACATCTTATATTCACTGGTGGAAAACAGGCCTGTAGTCCTGGGCCGCAACGGGTTCTAGTCCCGGTTTTGGGCTCGGGACTGCCAAAAGGGACTAGAGGCCCCTCCTCTCTAGTCCTGGTTCGCTCTGGTCCGGCCCGGGACTAGTGTCTACGGCCATTTCTAGCCGTTGGAGGCCTCACGGCCCGGGACTAGTGCTAGCACTAGTCACGGTTCCTGACAGGCCGAGACTCCTGGCTTTGTGCAGATAGAACCGAAGACATGTTTTCCACTAGTGATTTTGAAACGGAGGAAGTACTTAACTACAAAAAATTTCCTCCGTCATTCTTGCTCCACGTGTCGAGAAATGAGGTGGAATATGCAACAACAAGGAGTATCGGCTCTCTGCAAAGACGGGAGGTTGGATGTCGAGATAGATATAGCAAACCCATTAGTGCCGATGGAGGCGAGGTTGGAGTTAAGGGTTTCAAGTTCACACGGCTTAATTTAGGGTGAGAATGGGGCATCGATGCTAGACACGAAATTGTGTTCCCTTTGGGGTTAGAGGATGGTCCAGGCAGACACATGACCGGCAGTTCTAGGGGTTGGGGTGGGTGGGTGGAAGAAAATGTGGTTATCCTTATTTGGGAAGATTCATGTGATAGTACAAGGGTAAATCCGCAAGCTGGTGAAGGTTGATGTCGCTCGAACCGAGAAAGACGTGTAGGGGCATGGTAAAAGCGGGAGGGGGAACAATTAGAAGATTTGTCAGTAGCACGGTTTAAGGAGAAGCAAAGGATTCTGAGTTGTACAGAGATCGAATTGCTAAAATTTCTCTTGAATTTCCAGTGACCTACTAATGACGCCCCTAATTTATTCACAGAGAAAAATTGCACTGAACTTTTATTCGGCCTGTGCCTCCAATGACATATATGAACAGCACGTATGACACGTGTATGTGTCACAGACATGCAGCGGAGCAGTAGTTTTTACGCGAGTGGTTATGGAAGTTGATTGGTCGGAGATTGTTAATCTCTGCGACTCGCGTGGCAGTTCTTGCACACAAACGATTGCGCCAGTTTTCTTAGAAATTCAAGGGCTAGCTTCTTTTTTTCTCTCTAGTTTTGTTATTAACCATGTAAACAGATCAGCCAATATGTCAGTCTCACCGTGTGTCAAGTTTGCCTGTTTACAGTAGGAGATGAGTTATTCAATGGACTCGGTTCCTCTTTAAGAACTGTCAAATTGATAGCGCTGGAGCTGTGTTTTTGAGAATAAAGCTCTACTATAGATTCTATGCAAAACGGGAAAAAAAAATACGTACTGCTGATTCAGGTAAGACAACAAACCCTTTAGTGTGCCAGCTGGAGAAGGTTGCTGCTGATTTGGGTACAAAATTTATATCCCTTTGGATATGAAAAATGACACACCATATTTACTACTACCTTCTTCGATCCATATTAATTGTCGCTCAATAATTGGATATATCTAGTACTAGAACATTGTTTGGATGTATCCGATTCAACGACAATTAACGTGGGTGGATCGGAGGTAGTACTACTAGATTCATCAGCAGCTGCGGAATAATAATCCGTGAAAACAAACTTTTAACTAGCGTGACGTGATTGCTGCGTCACGGGTCATATATATATATATATGCCCTGCGTACACGACGATTCAGCTTAGTGGTTATCTGGAATTTGTTCTTTCCGGATGGCACTGCATCTGCATGCATGCGGTGCTGAACAGCTGGGGATCCCGTTTTAATAAGCGCATGCAGCAAAACCATATATAGTGAGAAAGGTGGATCATCGTAGCTGCATGCATGCGTGCTGTCTCCACGGAATGTGTGTGTGTTGTTGCGTGGTATCTCAGCATTGTCAGTTTTGCTGGCTCGATCGAGCTGGCGACCGACCGATCTCCTCCTCTTCTTCTTCTTCTTCCCAGCAGCGTCTAGTGGGCAGTCCGAGCTGGCGATCGGTCTCTTCTTCTTCTTCTTCCTCCCGTTTTTGGTGCGCCATTGCGTGTGGCCATTGCTAGCTGCTCGGCTGGATAACAAACAGCGCCATGACAGAGAGTGTGAAGTGTGAACACGATGAACTGTACGGAGGGGTTGCGTACGTATCCATGAGCCTGACATGGGGGGATGGATGCGTGCATGCACCTGGGCGGGCGGTCACGCGTCCGGCGCGCGCGATCGCGGGAATCTAGTCGTTGGGATACTGCTCGCGACCGCAGCGCTGGTCAGTTGAGGATGCAGTGACAGCATTCCGTCCATCCATGCATGGACCTCAAGGAATTATTTGGAGCCTCCTCTCATTGCATTGCATTGCATTGGTCATCACCGGAACAGTGGCGATACATGCATGGCGGACGCACTTTCATCGCACGCATGCTCACATGCATGCATCATCGGCGAATCATGCCGTCGCCCGTCTGTCGTTGTTGGTTGCGTCGCCGGCGCCAGCGGCACACGCGCGTGCGTGCGTGCCCACTAGGTTTCGGCCGGCAATGATTGGCGAGAAAAGGTCCAGATGTCCATCTAGAACGTGGGCTCACAGAGTGTTCAGCCCACTGAAAAGCCCAGTTATTATTTTTGTAGAAACAAAAGGAAACGAGGGACCTTCTGTACAGCGCGGTTGGCCCTGTGAAGGTTGACTCTATTTGCCGCCTTCGGCGGGAGGGATTCCCTCCCGCCTGAAGTGGGCCACAAGATGGGCTGCGGCACAGTAACAGAGGTAAGTTGCTGTCTCTTTTTTTTTTAAAGGTGTTTGAGAATTTTCAGCTTTTCTAAATGTTTTAATTTGAAATTTCTTCAGATTTCAAAATTGTTCGAAACTCAAAAATGATTGAATTCAAAAACTATTCAAATTTTGTAAAAGTTCAAATTTTAAAGTTATCCAGATTGGAAAAATATTCATATTTCAAAATCCTTTGAATTCAAAAGATGTTTGAAATAAAAAAATATAAGAATAAAAAGGAAACAGAGGCTAAAAAAACTGTCAAAACACTGAAACAGAAAAACCCGAAGAAAAACATAAAACAAACTAAGAAAATAGAAAACAAAAAGGAAAAACAGTGCTAACGAGCCGTGCCAAGCTCGCACCCCACATTCGTGCGCGGAGCATTCCATCCCGCAGCGAGCGGAGAATTGGGTTTATGGAGATACGCTTTCCTCGCTTGAACAAGCGATTCTAGGACGGGCTGGCCAAATTCGCTCGGCTACCACCCATTATTTCTTCTGCATTCTATGTTTCTTATATGATGACTACTTACTATGGCTTTTAAAAGTTCAGGTTTAAAAAGATGTTCAGTGTCTAAAACAGGCTCAAAGAGTTTTAAAAAATCCAACCTTTAAAGGTTCATTTTGAAAATGTTTAATTTTGAAAATGTTCACAATTAAATAATATTTTGAACAAAATACACAAACATAAATATAGAAAAAGAAAACTGAAAAAGAAACACAAACTGAAAAGGAAAACAGAAAAACCAGTCACCAAAACTTCCCTCTGGGCCTGGCCAATTAGAAATCCCAGCGAGCAATTGGCCGCGTTGGTAGCCTAGGTATGAACATCGGCCATCTTCTGGGACCTCTAGCAACCGCGTAGCATCGGCGGCTGCCTGGGTCGCTCGCAATGTCTGACCATGACGTTGGCCGACCCTCTTCTTGCTCACGACCCTCTTGTTGCTTTCCTCGCTTGGCTCTTTCTTTGGCTTGCGAAGAGGCTAGACGCCGGCCTTCGATGCGGCCGCAAGGCCAAAAGAGGGGACAGAGCGGCGGCGGCTGTCGCGTGTCCATGGCATCTTAGGAGTTGGATCAGGGAGCACTGGAGAATTGACGTTGACGAGCGGGTCGGAGAGGACAAAATGTAAGACGCGAAACGGTTCGTCGCGGACATGCACAAGCACACAAACGTGCTTTAGAATTAGGCGACGAATGTGCTTTTAAAAGGTGTTTGATTTTTTTCATATTTTCTAAATGTTCTAATTTGAATTTTATTCCCTCCCGCCTGAAGGGGCCACTAGATGGGCTGCGGACCAGTAACAGAGGTAAGTTCCTATCTTTTTTTTTTCTGTTTTTACTTTACATATTTCTCAATGATTTAAAAAGGTGTTTGAATTTTTTTCAGATTTTTAAACGTTTTGATTTGATTTTATTTCAGATTTGAAAATTGTTCAAAACTCAAAAAATGTTCGAATTAGAAAACTGTTCAGATTTTGAAAATGTTCAAATTTAAAAAGTTATTCGGATTGGAAAATATCCATATTTCAAAACCGTTTGAATTCAAAAAATGTTTGAAGTAAAAAAACAGAAGAATAAAAAGGAAACAAAGGCTAAAAAAACTGTAAAACAAACTAATAAGAAAATAGAAACCAGAAAGGAGATAACAATGCTAACGGGCCACGACCCAGCTCGCACCCCACGCATGCGGGGCACGCTCCGTCCTGCAGCGAGCGGAGAAAAGGGTTTCCCGTCACACGCATACCTCGCTTGTTCAAGGGATTCTAGGATGGGATGGCCAAATTCGCTCGGCTACCGCGCATTATTTCTTCTGCATGCTGAGTTTCCTATATGATGACTACTTACTATGGCTTTCAAACGTTCAGGTTTAAAAAGATGTTCAGTGTCTAAAAAAAAGGGCTCAAAGAGTTTTTAAAAAATCAACCTTTAAAAGGTTCATTTTGAAAATGTTTAATTTTAAAAATGTTCACAATTAAATAATATTCAAATATTTTGAACAAAATACACAAACATAAATATAGAAAATAAAAAATAAAAAATAAAAATAAAACTGAAAAAGAAACACAAACCGAAAAGGAAAACAGAAAAACCAGTCACCAAAAACTCCCTCTAGGCCAGGCCGGTTAGAAATCCCAGCATGCAATTGGTCGCGTTGGTAGCCTGGGTATGAACCTCAGCCATCTTCTGGCACTCCAGCAACCACATAGCATCGGCGGCTGCCTGGGTCGCTCGATATTTCTGACCATGAAGTTGGCCGACCCTCTTCTTGCTCACGGCCCTCTTCTTGCTTTCCTCGCTTGGCTCTTTCTTTGGCTTGCGAAGAGGCTAGACGCCAGCCTTCGATGCGGTCGCAAGGCCAAAAGCGGGGACAGAGCGGCGGCGGCTATCACGCGTCCATGGAATCTTAGGAGTTGGATGGAGCGCTGGAGAATTGACGTTGACGAGCGGGGTCAGAGAGGACAAAATATAATACGTGAAAAGGTTTGTCACAGACATGCACAAGCACAAACGTTCTTCAGAATTAGGCCATGAATGCGCCGGTTCGGAACCTATGGACCGTCTACGCCCTCACGTTGGAAGCTCGTTTTTAGCCGCGCTATTCAGACGTGAACAATACATATGCGACCCGCTGCTAGGATACTCTTAGAGTAGTCCACGTAGGCGGTAAAGCTCACTCCCCACCCCTTCACACGATTCTAGAGGCAGCGCTCCTTGAGAGTCGTCTCCTGGCCCCGAGCTCTCTCTCGACCCTTCTCTGGCGGCGCCGCCGCTGGGGATGGGGAAGAGAGGGTTGCTCGGCTTCTTCCTTGTAGTTGTAGATGTAGGATTAGGTCTCTGGTGGGCGTTCTGCCCGTAGGGTTGGGCTGTTTGCCCGGTAGTCGAGGTGCAGCGCAAGATCGAGGAAGCCATATTATGCGTTTTCTAAGGTTCGTCCTTCTCGCTCGATGGCTCCCCAGGTCGGAGTTCGGTGCGGTGGAGGGCGGTGCCACCTCTGTTAATAACAGTAGGGCTTCGGGCCTTCTCTTCCTGCAAGGTGAAGCGGCGGTGGGCGATGCCAACTCTGTTAATAACAGTAGGGCTTCAGGCCTTCTCTTCCTGCAAGGTGAAGCGGCGGTGGGCGATGCCACCTCTGTTAATAACAGTAGGGCTTCGGGCCTTCTCTTCCTGCAAGGTGAAGCGACCGTGGGCGGCGCCACATCTGTTAATAACAGTAGGGCTTCGGGCCTTCTCTTCCTGCAAGGTGAAGCGACCGTGGGCGGCGCCACATCTGTTAATAATAGTAGGGCTTCGGGCCTTCTCTTCCTGCAAGGTGAAGCGGCGATGTCGTACCCCCTGGCCGGCGGTGGTCGCGAGGAGGGGATGCGCGCCAACGACGAGATCTGCGCTACGGAGAGCGGGTCGTCCGGCTGCTCGTACGCGCTAGCACTCCGACACGGTGCTAGGCGGTTCTTGCTCCTCTTCGGTTCGTGGAGCCCATGGTGGGCTGTCAGAATGAAGGAGAGCGAGACGGGCATCTCCATCAAGCGTCGATGGCTTCTGTGGTTCAGTCTTGTTGTGCTGCTTCTTCTCTTGGCCGGACGGGGTGGCGAGTAAGAGAAGATGGGCATAGAGGATTTTGCGCCTTCGAGAAGCCGACTCCTAGTGCTCTCGGAATCTGCAGCACCAACAGCAGTACCCAAGCACCGTCTCAAGTTGGCCGGAGCTATCATCGGCCATGAGCATGGCCCTGCTGCGCCTGAGCTGGTGTGCTCAGGCATCGTATCCCTCCTTGGCTGGAGGGTCTTCTCCGACCACGGCGCGACGCTTATCGCTGCCTCCCCACCAAGTGGTTTCGTCCCCGGTGGAGTTGCCGGCGGCCGTGGCTTGTGGTCAAGATCTGGCGGTGAACAAGGACCTGATTGTGTTTTTGCGATTCTCTTTAGGGTGTTGAATGTAATTTTTGTGGACTGTGCTGTTTTTTTTTTCTTGTTGGAGGTCTTTCTTGTAATTGTATACCCACCGCCGTAATGCCGATTTCAGGCCTTCGTGATCTTTACCGTTCAAAAAAAAGTAGCCGAAGACACCGAGCCAATCACAATAACGCGAAACTTTCGTCCAACGCTAAGCTCGATGAGCGGCGCGACCCTCGGCTTCGTCCTGATACGCGACATTCGGCGGCGTGCTCTCTCCAGCGAGACGTGGGCATGCAACTTCGATCCAAAATATTCACGTGAAGTATCTTGCTAACAATTTGTACTCTTGCTGTCTTGCACGTTCATGACGTGCATGCATAGTCAATCAGCAACCATGCATACATGCAGACGCGTTTGAACAAATTTTTTCTCTTGGAACTTGAACTGTCGGCAGCGTCTGAAATCTCTTTCGAAATAGACTTTCGCCCCGCTTTATAAATAAAGCAACGTCCACAAACAAGTTCATACAACATCCAAGAGGGCCGCAGCCAAACATAAAAGAAAAGGGGATGACGGTCCGCTGGGGCCACAACACATAAAAGCCCAAAACGCAAAGCAAAAAAGGTACGACGGGGCGACTGGAGGGGCACTCAAGCCACCGAAGGGGTCGACGGGGCAGGGGCCGAGAGGGGGAGCGCCGTTGTCCTCAAGGTCCGAAGAGTGTCGTCGAAGGACGGCCGGTCACGCTGCCGCACCAGGGGAGACCACTGCTGAAGGAATCCAAGAAAGGAGAAAACCGGGTCAGTCACACGGGATGGGAAGATCTTCTCAATCACCATCTTGTTACGCACGTTCCACATAGTCCAAGAGATGCCTGCAAACACGAGCCAGAAGAGGCGGCGCCCTCCTCCGGCCCTGTTTGCCTGGGTTTGCAGGAACTCCCCGAGCTCCTGCGCCTGCCTCGCAGGTCCCAGAACCTCCTGGACAAAGGACCAAAGAGCCTGCGCCGCCGAGCATGAGAAAAAAATATGTGCACATGACTCCGGAGTCCCACATAGGGGACATAACCCGGAGCCCGGGCAGTGGCGCTTGGCCACCTCGACCCCCGAGGGTAGCCTGTCCCGAAGGAGCTGCCAGACGAAGATCCTAATACTAAGTGGAAGGGGGGCCTTCCACAAGGGGGAGGTCCAGGGCAGCTCCGGACCCTGGAATAGGGCCCGGTACGCTGAGCTGACTGAGAACTCCCCGGACGGCAGCAGCTGCCACATGGGCGAATCCGGGGACGTTGCCAAGGCTGCCGGGAGGGAGCCCCGAAGCTGCAGCAGGTCCGCGGCTTCGTCCACGCTGAGGTAGCGCCGAAACTGGAGGGTCCAGTGACCATCGCCAAAGGCCTCCGCCACCAGCGCCGCTGGGGAGGAAGAGATGGCGAAGAGCCCGGGGTACTGGACCCCTAGCGGGATTGGGAGTAGCCACGGATCGAGCCAGAACCGCACTCCACGGCCACTCCCCACCCCAAAGGACACTCCCAGGCCAATGAAGTGTTTGATTTCCTGGATGGCTCTCGTAACCGAGAGCCCTCCGCCTCGAGACGCCAAAAGGGGGCGACCCCGGAGGTACTTGGCCTTGATGAGCTGCAGCCAGAGCCCTCCATCATCCCTAAGGATGCGCCACATCCACTTCAGCATCAGCGCCACATTAAAGCGCCGCGAGTCAAGGATCCCTAAGCCCCCAAGACATTTGGGGGTGCAAACATCTGCCCATTTGACCATATGATATTTCTGATGGCCGTCCCTTGCGGCCCAAAAGAACCTAGACAACTCCTTGGCGAAGTCGGCATGGGTCCCCTCAGGCAGTAGGTACAGGCCCATCTGGTACATGGGCAGGCTCGAGAGACATGAGTTAATCAGTATGGACTTGCTCCCCTTGGTCGTAAGGCGAGCCCGCCAGAGTTCCGCTCGCGAGCGTACCCTCGAGACCAAGGGGACCAGATCCCTGATCAAAACCCTAGTCTCCCGGATGGGGAAACCCAGATAGGTAATAGGGAAGTCAGCCAGCTTACAATTCAGGTTATCAGCTATCCGTTGACGATCCGAGTCGGAGTACCCCAGAATCATCACCTCGCTCTTGTCGAAGTTGATCGTCAGCCCGGACAAAGACTCGAAACATAGAAGCAGGAACTTCAAGTTAATAATGTCCAGGTCCGAGCCCTGAACCATGATCATGGTGTCATCGGCGTACTGGAGGTGGGAGATACCCCCACCCGGGATCAGATGGCCCACCACCCCCGAGATGTGGCCAACTACTCTGGCCCTATCTAAGATCTCAGCCAGGGCGTCCACCGCCGCGTTGAACAGGAGGGGGGAAATAGGGTCCCCCTGCCTGACCCCGCAGGATGGGCGAAAGTAAGGGCCAATCTCCCCGTTGATGTTGATCGCCGTCTGCCCACTCATCACGAACTGCATGATCCAACGGATCACACGGTCATCAAAACCCCGCCTCTCCAGCACCAACCTCAAGAAGGCCCAGTCCAAGCGGTCATAGGACTTCTGGAAGTCCAGCTTGAGAAAGACTCCTCGCTGACGTTGAGTCTTGACTTCATGAATAATTTCATGGAAGGCCAGAACGTCGTCATGGATGAGGCGTCCCTTTAAGAAGGCGAACTGAAGGGGGTGGGTCAGTCGCTCCAACACCGGAGCGAGACGGAGAGCACAGACCTTGGCGAACAAGCGCTGGATGACGTTAATCACAGTAATCGGGCGGAATTGGCGGATGTCCGTGGCCCCCACTACTTTGGGGATCAGGGTAATAACGCCGAGGTTTAGGCGAGACATCACCAGGGTTCCAACATAGAATTCCTGGAACATCTGGAGAACAACCGGTCAAGCCGAGGCGGAAGGTCCGAGGAAGCCCACGGGTAACCCATCAGGACCCGGGGCCGAGCCAGTCTTCATGGACTTCAGGGCCGCCGTCACCTCCTCCGCGAGAAAAGGTCGGGTGAGGACCTCATTCTCCCCCTGGGAGACCAGCCCGGCCTCCGACCAGAAGTCCGGGGCCAGCGAGATACCCGAAGGCTGGGCCGCCGAAAAGAGGCCCCGGTAGAAGGAATAAATATGGGCAGAGAGTGCCTGTGGGGATTCCAACAGGTCCTCGCCCGCCCAGAGGCAGGGGATCGAGCACTTCCTCCTCCTACCGTTCGCAACGGCATGGAAGTAAGCCGTGTTAGATTCCCCTTGGACCGTCCAGTTCTGGCGGCTCCGCTGCAGCCAGAACGCCTCCTCTCCCTTATAGATCTCCATAATGGAGGTCTCCAGGGAGTACCTCTGGGACCACTCCTCGGCCGAGAGGCCGCGGAGGTCAGCCTCCCGATCCAAGGATTGGATCGCCCCTAGAATCGACGCTTTCTGGGCACGAAGGTCCGCCCCCATATTGGCCCCCCAACCCCTCATGAACTGGCGAGAAACCTTGGCACAATGGTGCCAGATGTCAACAGCACAGTAGACACGTGGGACCGAGGCGGCCGCAGCTAGCCACCTAGATCGTACCGCCTCCACAAAGCCCTATTTATGTAGCCAGAAGGACTCGAAGTGGAAGCGGTTCGATCTAGGAGGCCGACCTCCTCCGGACGAGAAGAGGAGCGGGGTATGATCGGACCCAATCCTAGTGACCTCCTTCAGCGCGCACAGGGGGAAGGCCACCTCCCACGCAACGGAAACAAAGACGCGGTCGAGGACACTGCGAATAGGCTGGAGCTGCTTGTTTGTCCACGTATATCTAGAGCCCACCCGCACAATCTCGCGGAGAGCGAGATCAGCAATGCAGTCGTTAAACATACGCATCCTGGGGAGGTCCACGTTCGCCGAGCTCTTGTCTTGGACCGAGCGGATCAGATTGAAATCGCCGGCTATCACCACCGGGATTTCAGTCCGTTCCAACTTGGACTTGAGCTCAAGCAAAAACTCCGTGGACCTCCGATGGTCCGCGGGGCCATAGACAATAATCACCTCGAATCTGAAGCGAGTCTGTCTATGAGTGAGGGCCATGCTCACGAAGAAGTCCCCGCAGTCCATATCATCTATCTCAAAGGTATCCTCCTTCGCTCCCAGGAGGATACCCCCCGAGTGGCCAGAGGCCGGGAGCCAGGACCAGGAGAACTTGCAGCGGCTAAGGGCTTCTAACTCGGAAATGGTGAAGTCTTGGCGAATCGTCTCCTGGAAGCCGACAATATCCGGCAGCTCATGCAAAGGTTTGATTGAGTCGATCAGTCCAAGCCGGATGTTGCGTTGAAATACTCCCCCCGATCCATATTAGTTGATTTGGACTAGATTCAAATGTATCTAGACATGTTTTAGTGCTAGATACATCTGAATCTAGAAAAATTCAAGTCAACTAATATGGGTCGGAGGAAGTAGAGGATTTGCTATTTTTTGGTCGTCTAACAACTTTGTATGTGTACTAGTGTCATCTCTTATCAAATGATTTATCTCTTGATTCATGCATGTTATAAATGAGAATTTAACAAGTTGCAACTAACTTATAACTAAGAATTAATATAAATTTTATAAGTTGCATCTGCAACTGAGAATTAACACACACCGCCTTCCTCCATCCTGGCTAGAACTCCGTCTTATCTATCAGCGACTGGGCTGCCTGGCCATGGACCTAACCATCATCTTTGGACCACCCCGGGTTGCGCAAAAGATGTGAAGTGGGGTAACCTCTTTTTGGATTGGCGATGTTACCAGCCAATTTGTGCACAACCAACGGTAGCAGCAACACTAAACAAACAATAAGCAGTAATAGGCTCAAAGTACAAATAAATGGAAATTAAACCATAGTTATGATAGAAAGTATATATGATATCAGTAGTAATTGGTTCAACCCACACACTGCACGACTCACTTCACCCCATACACATACTTACTAACGAAGAGAGATGATTGTGTAATCCGTTGCCAACTAGAACAAGAAGACATAAACCCCGAGTCATCGATCATGGCAAGGGTTGGCTCGTGCTACTTGCACTTCATGACCACCCTAGTCATCGAATAGTCGAAGCTAGTGACCTTGTAGACATTCTACTGGAGGACCTTGAAGGTTAAGAAGTAGTCGATCTTGATCGTCGGACAAGTTATGGCAAAGCCTAGCCACCCTTGGTCCACGCCAATCATCTCATTGTCATCATTGTGCTTCATCATCCAGATGCATCCGATGGTATTTGAGATGGTGCCTAGGCCATGTGTGATATGACGTTCAGAACATGTTAGATTTAGTGATAGTTTCATGACAAAACTTTAATGGTCGTACAAGGAGGGGCACTGGAGATGGACATCGAGCTCTTAGTAGTGCACCGTTGGTGGAATTTCCAAAAAAATTGGGGCTGAAAAAGAAAAATATGCGATGAACGAGTGAAGCGACCGTAGTGGCATGAAATCAGAAGCTTCCGTGTTTTTAACTAAGTAGTAGAGATTAGTGCTCTGAGTGTCCTCGGTAGCGGTGACAGGGTTTCATGACAATACTTCAATAGATGCACATGCTTAATAAGTGAAGAAAAATACCGATTATGTAAAAATTCGAGCATCGACTCGCATACGATTATTGTTATGGCAGAGACCGGTGAGGTACGTCGACAGATGAAGCTCCGTCGAGTTGTCCTGACGTCGTATGTTAGTATGATGCTGACGAACCGCGACATTGATATATACACCTAAATAACACTTGAGAACGCGTGTACATCTGACTAATCAGCCATGATAGGGCCAATTAAGCTAAGTTCCAATTTCCAAGCTGATGACGACCAAAGATGCCATGGCCTGAGAGAAACAAGGCCGCCCATGCCTAATCTGGCAAGATAATCACGCGCTAATCCGGGTCCGACACTCGACACTTGGCAAACCTGTGTGGTCTCTCCATGTGGCACTATTTTATTTATCGCGCTGTTTAATTTAATCCATCGAGGTGGCGATCGACGATAGATCCAATGAACTAAAAAATTAATTAGGCAAGGTTTCATGGAGCCAAGGAGCCGTCATGGCCCTTCAGGGTTTGAGGAGCTGGTCTACCATTGCTTCTCCTACCTCTTGCACTCCTGCAGCACCAACCTACCTACAGAAAGGCTATATACAACCATATCCGGATGAGATTCTTCCTTTGGCTATTACTTTCCACGTTGGACTCTGGCACGTCCACCTCTAAACTCGCATAAACATTGTCGCCTGATCCAGTTCGCCGAATCATTTTGATGTTTCTGACGATCTAAAAAATGTTTTTTTTGTCGATCGATCTGCGAAGTCTGGCGCTAGCTAGTGATTCGACATGCACAAGTGTAGATGAATATGAGTATGATCATACTTGAGCAGTGCGGTGGTCTGATCAGGGCACCCCTGGTGCATTTTCATTTTCTGCGGCATTAACTCTAGATTAGTTCTGTAGCCTTTCCCTCTAGCTATCTATACAAGCCAGCTACTAGTTCCGATCGAATTATACCATGTTTTGGGTATTCCAGTGTAGATTTCATACGGACTGAAATTATTAGTGAACGGACACACTAAAACATGTCTATATACACATGATTCAGAAAAATACAAGGACCTTTTATAATACGGAAAACAGAAGGTATACTTGTATAGTTGGGTGGGCCAGGATGACAGCTTTTAGGCCTTGGTTTCTCATTCTAATTAGTGTCTATCAAGGGAGATTCCAAAGATGATGGAAGTTGTCCAATGCTCATCAAACACATGCAAACCGTCCTTTATGAAGGGCCAGAATGACCCTCAATGGATTCCCCAATAAACTAAAAACGAGATTGGCCATATTTAATAACCCACATTTGACTTTGCTGTATTTGTTAGAGATACCCTCTTCCAAGGAAAAGTAGAGACCAAGGCAGGTAGGCACGAGACTTTGCCGTATTTGCTTTACTAAAGATTTTTTGTTAATTTTTCCATGCATGGACTTATTTGATTCTCATGGGAAAATGATCGGGGAGATGCTGGTGCAAAGGAATATCAAGTCTTTGGGCTTAATTAACCATGCATCAAAGGGTATTTTTTGCCAAATCAGCCCAAAACGGCAAACTTCAACCGAATCTGATCCTGGGGCGAAACTAATTCGAAATCTGACCCCTCACGTCGGCGCCAGGTCGGCGATGGCATCGAGGTAGCGATGCATGTGGCGTGGAGGGCTGACGTGGCCGCCATGTCGGCGCCATTTGAAACGACATCGACGTCGGCGCCGATGGAAGGGTTAAAAATCCCCATCATGCATTCCTTGTGAACTCCCGTGCAGTCTTCTCGCACACTCGTCCCGCTGCCGCACCTCCTCCTCTAGGTGTGGTAGCAGCAAAAGTGGGCATTTGTGTCAAGTAGTATGTAATCAAACTAGGTGTGGTTCACAACAAGCTAGTACTATGAAGATATTTTGTATGACAATTGTATCAACATGTTTTGACCTCAAGGAACTAAAGGTCTCACCAAAGGACTAAATTTATACAATGCCATCTTATTGGAGAATGAGTGATGCATAGAGACGCAAAGACATGCAAATACACATGGATCTGAAAGTGTCAGATCCGAAGATTATGTTTACCACTAGCTATGTGTATATACAACACCAGAAAGCCATAGTTGTTTAATACACATATTTTTTAAACTAGATTATTGACTCTAGTGCAAGTGAGAGACTGTTGGAGATATGCCCAAGAGGCAATAATAAAGTGGTTATTATCACATGTTTATGTTTACGATAAATGTTTGCATCCCATGCTATAATTGTATTGACCGGAAACGTTAATACTTGTGTGTTTTGTAAACATAAAAGAGTCCCTAGTAAGCCTATTGTTAAACTAGCTTGTTGATTAATAGATGATCATGGTTTTCTGATTATGGACATTGGATGTTATTAATAACATGATCATACCATTAGGAGAATAATGTGATGGACACACACCCATAGTAAGCATAGCATAAGATCAAGTCATTAAGTTCGTTTTTCTACAAGCTTTCAATCACATAGTAACCTAATCCTTCGACCATGAGATCATGTTAATCACCATAACCGGATGAGTGCTTTGATGACATCAAACGCCACTTCCGTAACTAGGTGGTTATAAAGGTGGCATTGGGTATTCAGAAAGTATGCGTTGAAGCAGATGGATCAAGAGTGGGATTTGTCCATCCATATGACGGATAGATATACTCTGGGCCCTCTCGGTGGAGTGTGATCCAATTGGCTTGCAAGCATGTGACTAGGTTACAAGGGATGTCACATCATAGTATGAGTAAAGAGTACTTATCGGTAACGAGGTTGAACTAGGTATAGAGATACCGATGATCGAACCTCGGATAAGTAAAGAATCGCACGACAAAGGGAATCAGTATCGTATGTTAATGGTTCATTCGATCACGAAGTCATCATTGAATATGTGGGAGCCGCTATGGATCTCTAGGTCCCGCTATTGGTTATTGATCAGAGAGGTGTCTCGATCATGTCTGCATAGTTCACGAACCGTAGGGTGACACACTTAAGGAATCAATGTTGTTTAAGTAGATATGGAATATGGATTGGAGACCGAATATTGTTCGAAGTCTCGGATTGGATCCAGGACATCACGAGGAGATCCGAAATGGTTCGGAGAATAAGATTCATATACGGAAAGTCTTTTTCCAGGGTTCGGAAAAGTTTTTGATATTTTGACTGGAAACTTTTAGAATGTTCTAGAGGGTCCACCTGTGGGTCCACCACCCTAGGAGGGCACTTGGGGCCGAGGCATGCCGTGGGGGAGCCCTAGGTCCAGCTACACCAAAGCCCAAGGGGGTGAATCCGGCTACCAAAGGAATTTAGGGTCAAACCCTAGTTTGAAAAAGGGATCAAACTCTAGTTTGAAAGGGGGAGAGTTCCCACCTCTTTCCCCTTGGGAGCCGAGTTGGGGAAGGTTTTAGCCAAGGTCTAGGAACCTCTTGGCCGCACCTCCCCCTCCATATAAGGAGGGGTGGGGGTGCACCCTCCTCTCTAGTCCCTTGCCCCTTCACCTCTAAAGGCTAGCGCCTCCTAACCCTAGCCGCCTCCCTCCTCCTTCCTCCTGCCCTGGCTTAGGCGAAGCCCTGCAGGAAGTTCTCCTCCACCACCACCACCACACCATCGTGCTGTTGGGATTCCGAGGGGATCTACTACCTCCGCTGCCCGCTGGAACGGGGAGAGGAAGGTCTTCATCGACTCCATATGTGTGAACGAGTGCGGAAGCGCTGTCGAAACGCGGTGCTGGAAGGATCATCATTGCGATCTTGCGATCGGTAAGTGATCAACTACATCAACCACGAGATCTAATCTTGTTAAACGCATTGGATCTACAAGGGTTAGTTCTCTCCAATCTCGTTGCACCTATCTCATAGATTAGATTTTGTCTTTTCCACATACTGGATCATGGTTTTGTTCGTTCTCGCGGTAGAATTTTTTTGTTTTCCATGCAGTGAACCCTACATATTCTAGTCTCCTTTAATAAGGAATGATTCTAAACAAACAAATGGTGAACAAAACACATATTCTTTGACGATATTTGGAATATACTAAACCAAAACAAGGATCAACCCATATTTGCGCATAAACTAAACAATATCAACTTATTTGAGCTATTGCTCATGTTTACTATGCAATTTACTATATTATTTTTTGATAATTTTGACATTTCCATTGGGCCATAATACTACATGCATTCTTTCCTTAGACGATATCTCATGATCATTTCTACCTTAATTAAACTACATCACGCTTCATGTAACTTCTTTAAATAGATATCACATTCCATCTAAAAAGCAAATAGGAATGATGAAGGGCACCCAATACACTACATGGACCAATTAGAATGATGTGTCACCTAAGTTTTTTGGTAACCATGCCCATCTTTTTAAAAGGCTGCTATACCACACATGAAACAAAAAAAGGTGTCTTCTTTGACGATGGATGGAATAAACAGAACCGAAACAAAGACCAACCAATCTTACCCTATCAACAAAAACAAGATTGATCTATTTAAGCTATTGCACATTTTTACAATGCAACTTACCATATTATATTTTGATAATTTGTCTTTTTCATATTGCTGCTCACATAACTATATGTTTACTTTGGACGGTATCTCATAGTCTTCTCTACCTTAATTAAAGTCCATTGGTCCATTGTGCTCTTCCCCTGCTATACTCACTTTTTAAATAGATATCACATTCCTTCTAAAAAGGAAAAATGCAGAAGCGGTCCTGGTACACTACACGTTTGAATAATTTGCCTAGCAAAATAAAACTATATTATGATTTATGACAAAAGATAAAATATGGACCAATTAGGATGATGTATTGCTTGAGTAGTATGTTGTGACCATGCCAATCTTTTCTTAAAAAAGGCTACTTAACAAAGTGGTAAACAACAAAGGTGTCTTCTTTGAAGATGGTTGGAATAAATGAAACCAAAATAGGAATCAATGGATCTTACCCTATCACTGAAAACAATTTTGTTTTATTTGGGCTATTGTGTATTTGTACTAAGTAACTTACCGTATGATAATCCTGTATTTTCCATCGCAGTTCTCGTAATTTACTTGTTTGTTTCGATGGCATACACGGGAACACATCACATCCAAGAAAAGTTCATAATTGTTTTGCAGTCCATTCAACCCCTTGGTGGGATATCAAAAGACAAGCTAGCAAAGAAAGATTCAACACAGAGAATTAGAGATGGATGAGGTAAAGCCTGAGGTGGAGACCATAAGGGCCAAGCTAGCAACCCCATCAAGGGGAGAATGACAAAGGCGAAACCTCCAAAGGGACCAATTGTTTCCATCCTCCTTGTCTGACATGCTCTGATCAAATTGCAATTTCATATAATATTCATCCATTTGCATCTTTATATTCCTGTCAGTCGTTCCCATCAGGAACCCCTCCAGTGAGAGAAGCTGACCATATTCCATTTGGGATGATCAAGAGGAGGCCCCTCTGCACCCATTCTTCCTACCCAATCCTCCTGCAGATTCCAATCCTCCCCCCAGATACAGTGTGAACCTAGACACGTTTATATACTGTGCTTAACCTGCAGGAAGTTTCCATGGCTTGGTGATGAGGTGAATAATTCTTCCAGTTGCAAGTAGCTGCTGCCGCTCTGACCATATGGGTAAGGAAATTATATTCCTTCTTCCAACTTGCATTACATTGCCGTGCTTTTGCTTCCTTGGTTCCTCCGGCTGCTTGCTCGATCGATCGTCGGCGGCGGCTGGGGCTGCGGCGACGGCTGGTACGTGTTGGCGATTCCGATAGTTTTGGGTGTGCCCATCGACGAATTATTCCCATCGTGTTGCGTGCCACGCCTCGGGGAATCTAGGCCGGTCACCGGTGGTGCTGCATCGATTCCGATCCAGCCGGCCTCGCACTTGCGGCGCCGGCTATTTAAGGCTCGCCGCCGCGCTAATCCCTCTTCCCTCCTCCGAATCTCGCCTTAAATTCGTCTCAGATCGTGAAGAAACCGTTCTGTTTTTAAGGTCGATCTATTCTCGCGTAATGTTCTGTACTAGTAGTATATGGTGTGCAATCTTGAGCTTTTAAGCTCGTTATATGAAATCAATCAACGATGAGTTAATGATGATGATATTCTTCTTATTCTGATTCTTTGTTCTCAGTAAATAGAAGGAGTATATAGATGAACACGAAGAAGATCAAGCTGCACGACCAGTACCGCCACTGCAACGGGATGATGCCGCTGCGTGACCCGTCGCCGGCTGCACGGTTCCGTTCATCCTCCCCCGACCTGTCATCGGCGTTCTGCCAGGGGTTCGCGACCTATGCGGGCCATCAGCATCAGCAGCAGCAACAGCAGCAGCAGGGTGGCGCCGGCTGGCCGCGGGAGGAGTACCACGCGGCGCCAGCGATGCCGGCGTTCCCGCCGAGCTGCGTCGGCTCCAGCACGGCGGCGTTCTACGCCGCCGAGAACCTGCTCGGCATGGCGCAGTTCGACCTGCCTCCTTTCGGGATGCTCCCGCCGGCGAGGACGATGCCGTCGGCCGCGCCGAGGGCCAGGACGAACAACGAGCTCTTCCGGCTCGACCCGATGCTGCTGGACCAGTCGTCCTCCGTGAGGACGTACTACGTCCGGCCACAGCGGCGGGAGGACGCCGCCGAGCTCCCATTGCCGGCGCCGACGCATCAGCAGCAGCAGCAAGAGCGCGCGCACCATCATGGGCTGTTCGTGGGTGCTGCTGCGGCCAGGGAGGCGCCGAGCAGCAGCCTGCAGAACCAGATGGAACAGCAGCTGTCCGCCAGGAGCCTCGTGGGCGCGCCGGCGTCCCACGGCGGCATCGTCTGCGTCAACGGCGCCGCGGCGCGGCCAGCCACGCCGCCGCCGAGCAAGACGCGGATCCGGTGGACGCAGGACCTGCACGAGCGGTTCGTGGAGTGCGTGAACCAGCTCGGCGGCGCAGACAGTGCGTAGTGTTCTTGATCCCTGAAACCTCTGTTCCTGCTCTTCGTCTTGGCATCCTCGACTGTATTTTCTGATGGCTTATCTAACCTGCGACGAACGATGATCGATGCTTGCAGGGGCGACGCCGAAGGGGATCCTGAAGCTGATGAACTCGGACGGCCTCACCATCTACCACATCAAGAGCCATCTTCAGGTACGTGCAGCAACTCGATTTTTTTTTTTGTTTGGCTACCAGTGTCCACAATTTCCACACTTTTCTTTCCAGCTTTTTCACTCCTATTCCTACTTTTACACTCCACCATAATCTTCTTACTTGTGATACTAACAGAAATACCGTACGGCCAAGTGCATGCCAGCACCATCTTCACCCTCCGAAGGTACCACTACAGAGTTTCAATTGGCTACACTGAAGCATCTAATTCGATTAACTGTTTTGTCTACATCACGCAACTTCAGTTCAGTAGAAATTACATCTTGATATTTTTCTTCTAAAAAGTAGTACATATGTATAACTCAAAGTTTTTAAAAAGTTGACTTAGATGTAAGGAAGTCTGGAATAAATTGGGAATGTACTAGCTAGGATTAGCAAAACCATTTGATTATCAACTAGTAGTATAGTAGACTAGCTATGCTTGACGAGTTAGCTTTTCTTGGGATTATTCCAAATTTTGCCTTGCTCTTATTATGCTGTCGTGGGATCATCGCAGGGAAGCAGCAGGAGAAGAGGGCTGGCGACACGACGCAGGATCTGTTGGAGCCGAGAACGTACCTTTCTAGCTATAATCACCCTTTTCATTCGCTCAGTCTTACACGGAACGCATATATACTAGACTGCTGTGCTCATGATGTGTCAAGCATTACACAGACTGTTCCTCTACTAATTCTAATCAGTAGCAATACGTATGGTCTAATTTTTGGCAGTGGGATGCACATCACGGAAGCACTCCGCGTCCAGCTCGACGTGCAGCGCCGCCTCCACGAGCAGCTCGAGGTAGTACTGGTAGTAGTACACTATTTTCCAAGAGAGATCTAGGCTCTCATGTTAGTGCCGCCATGACTTGTGTTTTCTGTAACATATGGTTGTTCTCTGCTCTCTGCAGATACAGCGGAAGCTCCAGGTGAGGATCGAGGAGCAGGGGAAGAGGCTGCAGGAGATGTTCGAGGAGCAGCTCAGGGCCAGCAGGAACGTGCAGGCCAGCTGCTCGCCGTCCACGGACCCCGACGACGTCGTCCTCTTCCCGACGGCCACCGCCGAGCAGGACGACGGCCCCGTGTTCATCGACATCGATACCGTCGACGACGACGATGACGATGTGCAGCTGCTGTCCGTCGCTACCAGCAGCTACGACGGCGACTTGTAATAATAGGCGGCCTAGTGGACCGCGACGCCAGCCCTCTAGTCTAGTGAGTCCAGCATTAGGTTTTGACATTATGTGTTGCTGTGGTTCACCATGTGTGGCAATCGATGCATACCATGCGGAAACTGAAGCTGGCTTTCGGGACCAACGAGTTCATTCTCGGCTGCCATGTCGATCATCGGCAGAGCTCTAAAAATTTCAAGCGTGACTATATTATTTGTATAAAGTGCTAGGCGTCGGTTGGAATCATCAACCGACAGCGACCCTAGAGCCGTCGGATCTCACTTAAGTGTGAGCTCCGGGCCGTCCAATCAATGCAACATCCGATCTTTCCAATGCAACATTTACTTGCATCATTTTTCTTTTGGTCTGTAATAAAAATGCTACAACATTTAGAACACGTCCACAAAAAATCTTTGAGGAAAGTCGATTTCAACATGTAAAATATGGAAAAAGCAACATGCAACAACACGAAATCAAGCTTTGCAACATGAAGAATACATCTCGGACAAGACCCACCACATGCTACATAGGTCCCTCGAGGCAAAGTGGGGGAGAGAAGCTACAAGAAGAAGGGGAGAAGACGAAGACAAGATGCTAGATTGTCCGACGCAATTGATAGAATGTCATCGGACATGACTAGGAGAGTGTTCGGCCATGTCGTGCCTGCAGTAGTCAAGCTATCTAGCACCCAGGGAAGAACGCTCTGAAGAAACAACATCACGACTCCACGAGCCAGGCACCAAGAGAACGACGGGTGCCGAAAGTGACGCACAACGTCCTTGCAGAAAAGGGGACCAGACCCGTGTAATTTACGTATTCACCCCTTAGCTTATAAATAGGCCGTGATCTATGGTTAGACATGAGATAAGACTTCAGTCGTCGCTCGCCCTTTCCCAAGTGGAATCCAAAAGAGACCATGATCATGTCTAGATGATCTAGCAAGCATTTCTCGTGAGGATTCTATTGGTTGGTGAACTAACCAAATTGAAACCAGTGTCAATTAGAGTTGAGTTTTCTTGTGTTTGATCCAAAGGCTACATATTGTTGTTTGCTATTGTTCAAATCCGGGAAGTCTTTGCTAGTTAGATTTACTTTGCCTTCTTTAACTTGCATTCATAAAGGTGAAGCCCGCGATGCTCAATATGTGACAAGAGCACAACACTTTAGCTCTTCATCAAGCCACACAAGCAAAATTTTAAAGATTTGAAACACGCCTGGATGAATAATTTGTGGAACTACAAACATCAGTTGCCAAAATTGCCCATTATCGAATAAACTCCTCAATATCTATTCGCTCCAGACATTTCTCAAGATCAAGCTCAAGAATAGATGCCACACAACAATGAAGAAAAATAAGCCCGGCGACAATGTGAAGAACTTGAAGATTCTCCAAGCCCCCACCCCATCCCCACACACAGAGTCTTCTCCATGACGTGAAGACACGGAAGCTGCTGCGAGGCGCGAGAACTGCGAAGAGCCCCCAAGACGCCAAGATCGTGCTTGCTCTCCACGGCGAGGCGACAACAACCTATGCCACCCGCAACCAGCAAATCAATTATGAAGATAACTCACACCTAAAGGTGATCCCGATGATGGAGATTACAAAGACGTGAGGTCATGTAACATGGAATATTTTAGAAAGTTCGCAAACTTCTTAACTTAGTGGGTGTACACCTTGCATTCGAGGCCAATACCCATATGGAGGACCGACTTGGGGGTGTGGGATGAGTTATAGGAGAACTCCTACAATCCTAGATGAATTGGCATGGAAGGAAGAGTCCTCCTAGGACTCATGTAATCCTAGGGGCTGGCCAGAGCTATATAAGGAGGGGGCAGCACAAGGCATCTTGAGGCCACGCTCCCTGCCCTAGTTGTATGTCGCCTCCTCCAAACCGTCACCGTGTCACCACCCGCGGCCAACCAAAACCCTAGGGCGCACCAACCCTCGTCTCGCTCTCTCATCGTTTCTATCTAATCTATACGACAATCTCTGAGCATCAAATCTCCACTGACTTTCTTATTTGCGGCGTTCATGTGATCGATCGCATGCCAACACGGTGATGCTGCACCTTACACTGGAGTTGTCGTCTACTTCTACGCTTGATCTTGTGGATCTTCGCAATGTAAAACCTCCCACGACTAGGAGGTATAAACCTATCTACGGGGGTTGAAGACAGTCACCATGCAATATGTTGGGTAAACTGACTTTTCCCGACCGATGTTGGTAGGGTATCTAGTGATGTGGTGTAGTGCATGAACTCTACTGCGATGACGTGTTCTTCAAGGGTATTATCTTGTTGTTTGCAACTTGATAGTGATCATGGTTTGTGCGTGGTAATTTTTTGTTTTGCATATCATGCTCTCCAACAGAGGGTCCTCCAAGGCACGAAAACCGTGAAGAGCCCCCAAGTCGTGAAGATCATGCTCGCTCTCCAAGGAGAGGATAAAACAAATAATGCCACCCGCAACCACCTAACCGGGCAATAAGAAAACCCACATCGGAAGGTGATAACCCTGGTGGAGATGATGAAGATCAAGCTAGTGATCAGTGACACCATTATAGCCATCGAGTTGAGAGTGAAGAGAGTGTGCTACCATGTCAGTACTGATACAATGATGAAGAAATATCAGGCAAGCTCAGATTCACAGTGCCAAAATTCTTCGGATCCCAAATACACGAACCTCCACCGTCAACAATGGAAGCACCGACCTTGCCGCCCCGGGCTCATCAACGGCGAATGTAGCTCGCATGATCCCCGGTGACACCACCTGAAGCCATGCAGACACATTCCTTGCATCCCATCATCTTCCCAAGTTTGTAACCGCCAAGAGCCCTCTGTTTTTAAAACCATCCATGGCTACATTAAAAATAGTATACTGGTGAACTTGCAACATCCTATGCACAATCTTGGATGTCCATCCAGCCCATGCTGGGATGACAAATGCAAGCAAGAAAAAAGGGAATCAACATAGAGATCTATAGATGGATGAGATAGAGCATGAAGATGGATACTAGGTGTCAAGGCTACCCAATCAATGATAATTTAGAGTGGGTGAAATCCCCAAAGTGTCTGATTATTGTGTCCTGCTCACTTGTCTGATGTCCTTGATTCCAATATATATTTCTATCTTTATTATATTATTGACCAGCCGTTGAGATCGAGAAGTTGATCATATCCTAGGGGTGATAAAAAAGGAGCCTCCTCTGCCTCCACTATTCTCCACTCCCAATTCTCCTACAGATTCCTCTCCAGATACGGTTTGAGTTCAGACTTTATCGAAAAAGGTGAATTCAGAGACACATATACGGAGAGAGGGAAAGATTACTGTTAATCTGCACGAAGTTCCCATGGCTTGTGCGAAATGTGAGTGTATGATCCTTTCTTCAAGTTGCTGCTCTGAACATATGGGTAAGGGAACTATTTTCTTCTTCCAACTTGCCGTTGCCGCGCTTCCGTTTCTTCCTTTCCCTCCCTTCTCCATGGTCCGCGGCAGCTGCCGCGGATTAGGATTTCATTTTTTTTTCAAGACTTTGGTAGCTGATACCATCGATCCATATGTCCTAAGCGGCACTGACATATATATTCGTTCATCCTGTTGCTGAATTGCAGAGAAACAGCACGAGAAGAGGAGCGACAGGCAGAATCCAGAACCGAAAAAGTACTACTCCCTCCGTCTTAAAATAGATGTCTCAAATTTGTTAAAATTTAGATAAATCTAGACACTATTTAATATATAGATTCATTCAAAATTTAAAAAACCTAAGACATCTATTCAAGGACGGAGGGAGTAGTATTATAACACTTGATGGCTTTAGAACAGATCTTAAAGGAATACATGCATGTGCTCATGATGTGTTATAACACTTGGCATTAGCATGGCTAATAGCAGTCTTCTATTCTATTTTTGGCAGTGGGTTGCACATCATGGAAGCACTTGGCGTCCAGCTCGACGTGCAGCGTCGCCTCCACGAGCGGCTCGAGGTGCTGTATATATTCCAAGTGATAAAGAAAAGTTTGGTACCGTTGCAAAGATAGATTTAGATTCCAGAACATATATCATCATACGGCTTTTTAGAAGAAACAACTTAAAAGCTGTTGTTTTACAAAGCAAATTAGCTGGTGGATCATACGATTCTTTTTGCCTTTCCTGACTGTTGTGACATTTTGGGCTGCAGATACAGCGGAGTCTGCAGGTGAGGATAGAGGAGCAGGGCAAGAGGCTGCAGAAGATGTTCGAGGACCAGCTCAAGGCGAGCCCGAACAACTTGGTGAGATCGCCGGAGGTGGACCGCGGCGTCGACGTCGTCTCCCCATCGAAGACGAAGGCGTATCTGTGATCGGCGACGACGACGTGCAGCTCATCCTTCGCCAGCAGCAGCTATAACGAGTTAGCCTAGTAACATGCGATGCGATGTCACTATACCTAAATTTGGACAATGTATGTACAACTTGGTGAGATCGCCGGTGGTGTATGACTGTGGTATGTACAATGTTGGGAACAGCTGCGGGCTTAACTAAGAATTCAGTAGAGGGTTGCACCCAAACACTGGACAATCACCATTTATGTAGAGCAACCTGCAGGCTACCACAAATAATTTGTCTTTGTCCATCACAATCCCTGAGGAGAGAGATACATAAGAGCATCTCTAATCGTTGTCCTTTTTTTTTTCCGAGATGGAGACAGCTAGCTTCCCGGCCTCTGCACCACAGATGAAGGTTCTCCCTAACAAGGATTTAAAAAGAAGTGCTTAGTCACCCAACCATCGACAGCTGTCCGTTAGCTATTGTCAATTGAACTGAACAAGAACACCATACCGTGTGAAGTTAGGCACGGACGGAGAGCAGAGCAAAGTCAACCAATTCTTCAAATAGAAAAAAATTATCTCAAGTTTTTATTACTTCCTACTTTCGCTAATGTAAAATGTTTTAGCAAACTAAATTAGTTAATTGATATTACTAAATGAAGTGGTACAACAGGCCCTCGAAGTGAATCTGAATCCAATAGTTTTTTTTATAAAGGCTGCTTTATTAGTTGTTTGACCATTACACCCCAACTCTGCCTAAATAAGATGCAGCACAACCGCGACCAGTCCAAGACGAAAAAAAAGACTTAATACATGTAAACGAAAAAAACTGCATAAAGCTTACGGGAATTGTTGTGTGGGTGGGTGGGTGGGGGGTGGGGTGAGGATGAATCCTCGATGAAGATATGAAGCGATTGTTTAATATTTACTTGTATTTCATCTTCCAAAGCATTTTGTTGTTATCTACTGACGCCTCTGGCTGGACCAATGCTCTATATATGAAATCTACATATAATTTACCACTCTCATGTAGGTTCTAATGAAATTCATCAGTCCCTTGCAATAAATGCACTATTGCCAAATGTTATAGCAAGTTGTTCCAAGATGCAAGCATGGAACCAAATAAATCTCTTCTGAGCTTCACATTCGGTAGAGAGGACTCCACGACGGTAGCTATTGTATCTCCCTTGTGACAAACAATATTTTATAGAGATGGATGTTTTACCCGGAGTGTACATTACCTAGCAACTTGTCCTCATAGAATTTCATTTCCGAGTCATTCTAAATTATGATGATCTAGAGCGAAAGAAGTATTTCTTTATAGCCATTAGACTAACCCAGAAATACGAGTCCTTAGATTTCCCATAAAATTGGGACAAAACTTTCGATACCATATATTTTCTCTTCAGGAGGTGACGAGGATCGATCTCGTCAATGCCCATTGTTATGAGCTTGGGTTTTGGAGAAGATGGGGGTGCTGGAGATCGCGGAACGGTTAACAGACAAGCAACCAGGGACACGAGATTTAACCAGGTTCAGGCCCCTGGAGGGAAAACCCTACTCCTGCTTGTCTGCTCTTGATTAGGGCGGAACCGAAAGTTATAAGGGTGCGCAGATGCAATCTGGCATGGAGGTGTGTATGCGGTGGTATGAGAGATGCCCTCCTCGTCGTGTCCTCCTAGCCTTTATATAGAAGTAGGCAGGTCCTGGGCACAGATCGAGTCGGTTACAGGTTTAGGGTTTGCCCCTTTGAATATTCTATCTAATCTAGTCTTGCTCTCCAAGGATCCGAAGACGTCATGGACTTGGTCCACCCAAATATCTTCATGGGCCGCGCACATTCTCATGGGTCTTCCTTGGGATGGACCAGGTATGTTGAAGTCGTGTACCCGTAGGGTAAACCATGTCAGTAGCCCCCGAGTGTTCAGTCGAATCGTAGATTCGGCTGAGGACTCTTCAATCTTTCAGGAACAGTTGTCTCTGCTCTTTAGAGAAATGATTCTGTTGTGTAGGAATAGTTGATGCGTGTGCGTGACTCTCCCGACGGATCGGGGCCAGTTAACTGTCTTAGAAAAAAACAACACGGTCTTCTTCAGATTCGAGTCCCTCGACTTGAACCTAGAACAAATGCTGGCGTAATTCAACTCAGGCCGTTGAGGACTTATATGAGTAGAATTACAGTAATTTTCAAATGATGTACCCAACGCGTCTGTCGGGATTTTTATCGCGCCTGTTGGCACAGATTTTTACTAGCAGAGCGCAGTCGTGTGCATTACCAGGCCATCAGATGGTATTTGTAGGTCTTATCTTTGCGTCGTAGACACAACATCCGAAAATTTATCACCGCGGAGGTGTTTCGGGTGGCCAAGGATGATGTTTCTCACTTAGCGTTAATCGGGGCAAAGTTGCCGAAAAGTTTTTGCGTTCTGATCCTAAAGATCACAGTCGAAGAATTCATAGGTGCGCGAATAGCGCTCCCTATGGGAGTATCCCCCGAGTGTCTGTTCGATTCGTAGACTCGAGCAAAGACTTTAATTCAGCCATTGTTTGCTTCCGGTCCGTAGGAGACAATTTTTTCGGATGCTTGAATCGATCCTCCCTATGGGAGTAGCCCCCGAGTCCGTAGTGGAGTCGCAGACTCGACGTAGGACTCGAAGAATAGTTCACTGGCGTAGTACGCTATTCATGCTTCGGGTGTGCGGCCAGTGCTCCTGATAGGAGTAGCCCCCGAGTAGTTGCTCGAATCGTAGATTCGAGTGAGTACTTTAGCTGTTTAGCCGAAAATTTGTAACCGTTGCTAGTATAGCTTTGACAACGTCAGTGCTGACGGTCTGTGATCTCAAGCGTCTGTGGCGCTAGAGGTGACGCGACTGGACGAACGTGGGTCCCACTTTCTGACTTAGAGTTGACTGGTCATGCGCGACATGACGATAATTATGGCGTCTCCTCGGTTTCCGTGCATAGTGGACGGCGTGCGAGCGACGGTTCGCTGCTGTGCTGACATGTGGATGGCTGGATTTGATGCTGGCTCTAGGGCTTCCCGATGAACGGTCCCTGTTCATTGTCTTCGTCCTTATAACTGTGGGGAATAATTTGTTTGTTTTCACCGCAGCCATTCACTTTTCACTGCTTCCACTTTCTTGAGCTTTTCTCGCCGCGCGCTGTAAGTTCTTCGATCTTCCCCGTCCACTTTTCTGCGCTCACACCACCGCCGCAGCCGTACTGCAATGGGGAAGCCGAAGAAGGCCTCCGCCGTGGTGGGCACCAGCGCTGCTGCCGGCGGCAAAAAGGGAACCGCCTCCACTCGCGTCACCGATGGTGGGTGGCGATGTACGGAGACGCGCGAGGGCGACCTGCGCAAGCTTCGTGAGTAGGGTATGATCTCGCAGGACAAGGAGGCCGTCAAGATTCCCGGCGATGAGGTAATTCCCTGTCCACCCGCAGGGTTTCGGGTCATGTTTGTTGCTTTTGTCCTTCGGGGCCTCTCTCTTCCAGTCCATAATTTTCTCCGTGGACTGCTTTTTTTCTATGGCATCCAACTCCACCATCTCTCCCCAAATTCTCTTCTCCACATCGCCTGTTTCATCACCTTCTGCGAGTGCTGGCTTGGTATCGAGCCGCACTTTGGCCTCTTCCGGAAGCTCTATTCCGTGAAGAGGCAATCCGGTTCCGACGGAGTTTATCCGATCGGCGGCTACATTATTTCCCTTTGATCCAATTTTCTCTTCTTTTCCTTTTCGATGTCCGAGTCTGTCCAATACTGGAGGAGGAGGTGGTTTTATATCCGCGATTCCACAGTGGATGGGCAAGACTTTGGCCTTGCCCCTTTCGACTCCACCCAGAAAATCCAGCCGAAGAGGTCCTAGAAGAACCACATCATGGAGGGTGAGGTGGAGGAGATAGAGGAGATCTACCGTTGGGTGGAGGATCTCCAGGTGATTCCGGAGAAGGAGGTGAACGGTGTGGATATTATCCGCACCTTCCTCAAATGCCGGTTGCAGCCGCTCTAGGCTAGGGCGCACCCGATGTTCCTTTATACTAGCCGCCATGACCCGACGAGAGTTGCGGCTGAGGAGCTCTCCAAGGGGGACCTCGATAGAATCCTTCGGCCGCTGCTGAAGTTCAAAGCTGACGAGGACCTTCCGAGGAGATCACTGACCCCTCCTTCAGCACATCTCGACCAGTGCCGCAGGTGTAGATATGGGACGTGCGCGTAGCGCTTTTTCCGAATGCGTTTTCTTGTTCTTCCTTGTTCTGAAAGTTTGTTTTCTTTGTGCAGGAGTTCAAGGTACCTGGCATGGTGCCTCCACAACCCGAACGTTTTCCGGATGCGCCGGACAATGAGGTAGTGGACTCCATGTCTGAGCTTCCCTCGGCGCAGTCACCGGTTGAGGAAGCCCCGAGTCGAGCGAGGAGCGCACCCGAAAGCGGGCACGGAGCTCGAGTGAATCGTCGGATGCCTCGACTCTGTCGATGCCTAGGAACCCGCCATGCCTTGTGCGTCACAGTGGAGGTGATGGTGGATTTTCCTCCCCTGTTCTGGCCGTGCCTATGCGGGCTGTAGCGCCGTAGCCGCCGGCGAAGCGGAAGAAGGAAGAAGGAAGAGAAGAAGGGCAAGAGGGCCTTGCCTGTCTTCAACTTGAGCGATATGGACTCGTAAGTTCCTTCAGACGCCTATTACTATCTTTCCTTGTTGCTTGCTTATCTTTGACTGGTGTTTTTATTTTGCAGCCACTTTTCCGAGGGCTCGTTTAGCGATGCCACAAAGGAGATGGTGGGGGAGTCGAAGGTGATGCCTCTTCCTTATCAGACGGTGGCCACCTCTGGGGGCGCTGCTCCGAACCCTTCTCCACAGGAGGTTCGAGTGGTCGTCTCCCAGAAGACTACAGCCGGACCTTCGGAGTCGCCGTCTGATCATGTAAGTGTTTCCGTTCTTGCCGTGGGGGGAGCCCCCGAGCGCTTTTCGTGTGTTTAATTTTGTTTTGCTCGTTTCTTGGGTGCAGCCCCCGAGCCCTTTTCCTGATAAGCTGTTTCTTCTCGCAGCCTTTTGTGCAAGGCGCCAACCAACTGGTGAAACAACATCTGGCATTGGAGGCCAGCCTGCAGCGGCTTCAAGGTACATCCTTAACTAGGTCTTCTACTTCTTCGTCTGCTTGCTAATTTGCAAAGCTTGCGCATGCTCTTGTTGCTTTTTGTAGATGAAAATAACACTGCCCTCCGCGAGCTTGATGCTCTCAAAAAGAGCCTGGGCGAGCGGAGAAAAAGGCCGAGGACGTCGTTGGTGCGAAGGAGCGCCTCGATCGGGAGCTAGCTGACGCGGCTACGGCCAAGGAGCGCCTGCAGCAGGAGGCTACAGACCGTGAGGATCAGCTCGCCACCGTCGCGGCCTCGCGCGAAAAGGAGGTAGCCGACAAGCTGATGGCTGCTGCCAAGGCTATTTTGGGTGAGTAGTTTTGCCTGTATGTTCTTTTTCATCTGCCTTGTCTTTCTGGCTTTGTTTGATTCTTACTATGCTTTTTACGTTCCTCAAGATGCCGCGGGTATTGAGTTCGACCGCAGTGCCCTGGAGCACGGTAGTGCTTTGGATGATGCTACTGCGGCGGTCGAAGACCACTGCAACACTGTGGTTGGATCTCTTGCCAAGGCCAAAGAGGTTCTCGGGCGCTTCTACAAGGAGCTCGTCCCCAAGGGCGTTGCCCTTGAGGATGTCGACTTGTTGGCGGATGCGCTGTCAGCCGAAGCGCCCGCGGTGTACAAGCACAAGCAGAAAGGCATCAGCGCGTCCATGGGACTGGCGATGGCCATGGCGTCCGGGGCGGAGCTGGATCTTCATCAGGTCACCTCCCAGATGCCGATGGCTCCCGATAGATCCGAGGTAGCCTTTTCCCTCTATGCTGCCCGAAAGTAAACGCTATGGGCCGAAGCTGATTGACTTGCTGGCGGAGTACGTGGTGAGGCAGCAGGAAGAGGTCAAGAGCAGGCAATCTGGCTCCGAGGCTACTCAGGACGTAGCTGCTTAGGCCTTGTAGTTGTAGGATAGTTGTCGTCTTCTTTTGTTGTAATATCTCCATGAACACCTCTTGTGTCACGCAGTGGCTTTTGTTGTATATAATGAATCTTCGAGCTGTTGCCCATTCTTGTGTTGTTCATATTCTTGTCTGTTTTTCTCTAGGGACCTTCGGGTGATGACCTCGTCAATACCTCGTCTGCTCTGCAGCCGCGACCATCCTTGGATGATGCGTCACAGCTTGCATTTCTTCGTGACCGCGTCCGCAGTCTTGAGAAGGAGTTTCTTGGCATCCAAGACCATGCGGACGTTTGGAAGTCGAAGGCGGAGCGAGGCACCGCCAGAGAGGAATATTTGATGGGGGAGCTGCAGCGTTTGGCCGAACAGCTGCAGTGTAAGTTTCTTCGAGATGCTGCTCATTTTCGGATGCGCCTGCTGGCGGGTGATCTTACTTTGTAGGTGTTGCAGGTGCTAACCTTGTTCCGAAGGAGGAGAAGGAGCGCGTTGCAGTTCGGATCAATTGCCTGACCCAACAAGATATGGAGGCTGGTGGCTTTTTCTGGATGGATTGCGATCATGCCATGGTCCTTGCGACTGTGCAGGATCATGCCCACCAAGTGTCGCGGGTGCTGCGGCAAGTGAAGACTTCCTTGGCGTCAATTCTTCACGTCATGTTTCCTCTGGATGAAGCGCCATCGACTCTCTTGGGCTTGCTGGCGAAGTTTCGAGATGTGCATCATATCAAGGAGCTGGTGCAGAACCAGCTAGTTGCGGGGCTGAAGCCCGCTCTTTCCCTTGTGCGTCTACATCGCCTTGATGTAAATCTTGCGGCTGTGGCAGCTGGGCCGCCTCCTCAACCAGATGGTGGCCTATGGGACATGCGCCCGCACTATGCGGCTATGAGGCAGTATGCCGAGGAAGTTGTAGATCTCTTTGAGCACCATCCACGGATGATCCTTCAGAATAGGTAGGACCTATAAAAATAAAGATGTAAAATTTGTATATATTCGACTAGGCGTGTTATGCCCTTTGATGTAAAGGTTAATTGTTTTTAGCACGTTGTGCTTTGTTGTATGCATGCCCTTTTCGTTATCCTGACATGATCAGCTACTCAGGTGTACATGCTGTAGGGATTCGTAGCATGGAAAACAAAAAAATTCTACCGCATGCACACAAACAAGCCAAGATCTATCTACTAGATTGTAGCAACGAGTCGATAGAAGCACTCACCCTCGAAGATTCCAAAGCGGTTAACGAGAGAAGATTTTCGTGGGTGATGTAGTCGTACACTTGACGATCTCAAGATCGCATAGACGATCCTTCCAGCGCTGCGTTCCGGCAGCGCTTCCGCAGTCGGTCACATGTTCGGTACTCGATGAATACCTTCCTCTCCCTTGTTCCAGCAGGCAGCGGAGGTTGTAATTCTCCCCTCGCGATTCCGGCAGCACGACGGTGTGGTGTCGGAAGTAGAGAGAAGATCCCGCAGGGCTTCGCCTAAACCGGTGCGAATTATGGTGGATCTAGGGTTTCCCGGCAATCTAGGGTTTAGAAGGCCGAGAGGAGGAGGAGGTGTCGGCGGCGGCTAGGGCGGCGGCGAAGAGGCGGCGATGGCGCGAGGTGGTGGCAGCGCGGCACGGGTGGGGGGCTGGCTCTTGTGTGTTTGGGGCAGCCCTCCCCCTCTATTTATGAGAGGAGGGGGGCAGCTTTGGGAGGGGAGGGTTTGAATCCAAACCCAAACCCAAGTTGGATTGAAAGAAGGACTCTTTCCATCTTCCACTAGGAAACTATTGTTCCAGTTTGACTTTTCAAACCTCCCGTTTGACTTTCAACTTAGAGCTTTAATTCTCTCTTGCAAATGCCCAAACCAAGTGACCTAGGATATGATCCAATCATTCCACTTACCCATGACACATTCATGGACCATTCCCCTTCCGGTCCAGTGAACCTTCTAGAACCTCTCCGATGAAAACATCGGAATCTTTTTTCCGAACTCCGAAATTGGACTTTCCTTAAGTGAATCTTATTCTCCGGACCATTCCGGATATCCTCGTGATATCCCGGATCCCATCCGAGACTCCTAACAACATTCGGTATCCCTACTTTCACTCCATATCTACTATACAACATCGAATCCTTAAGTGTGTCTCCCTACGATTCGTGAATTATGCGGACATGACCGAGACACTTCTCCGATCAATAACCAATAGAGGAATCTGGAAATTCATATGGCTCCAACATATTTCAATGATTACTTTGCGATCGAAACCACTTACATATGATACCAATTTCCCTTTGTCTCACGATAGTTTACTTATCGGAGGTTTTGATCGTCGGTATCTCTGCATACCTAGTTCAACCTTGTTACCGATAAGTACTCTTTTCTCGTTCCTGTGATATGTGATCCCTTGTGAGCCAGTCACATGCTTGCAAGCCAATTGGATGACATTCCACCGTGAGGGCCCATAGTATATCTATCTGTCATATGGATGGACAAATCCCACTATTGATCCATGTGCCTCAACACATACTTTCCGAACACTCTATGCCACCTTTATAGCCACCCAGTTTCGGTGTGGTGTTTGATGTCATCAAAGCATCCTTCCGGTGATGGTGATTAGCATGATCACATGGTCGAATGAATTAGGTTACTATGTATCAGAAAGCTTATAGCAAATAAACTATTGAAATGACTTGATCTTAATGCTACGCTTATCTATAGGAGTATGTCCATCATACCATTCTCCTAATGATATGATCTTGTTGTTAACAACATCTAAATGTTCATGATCGGGAAACCACGATCATCTATTAACCAACAAGCTAGTATTACAAAGAGGCTTTACTAGGGACTCTAATTTAGTTTACAAATCACACAAGTATTAATGTTTCCGATTAATACTGTTATAGCATGAATGTAAACATTTATCATAAACACAAAGATATAATAATAACCACTTTTATTATTGCCTCTAGGGCATATCTCCAACAGTCTCCCACTTGCACTAGAGTTAACTAATCTAGATTACATGGTAATATACCGAACACCCATGGCGGTTTGGTGCTGGTGATGTTTTGCCCTCGGGAGAGGTTTAGTCAACGGATCCGCCACATTCAGATCTGTGTGTACTTTGCAAATATTTATGTCACCATCTTGGACATGCTCTCGAATAGTTTGAAAACGTAGCTTGATGTTCTTCAGCTTCTTGTGTGACCTTGGTTCTTGCGCATTGGATATGGTGCCCATGTTATCACAGTAGATAGACATTGGGTCCAGCGCACTTGGAACCACACTGAGCTCTGTAATGAACTCCTTCATCCATATCGCCTCTTGTGAAGCCTCCGAAGCAGCTATGTATTCCGATTCAGTTGAAGATCTCGCCACAACGCTTTGCTTTGCACTCCTCCAGTCTGCTGCACCATTCAAAGTAAATACGTATCTAGATTGAGATTTAGAATCATCCGGATTGGTGTTACAACTTGCATCGGTGTAACCATTAACAACGAGCTGTTCATCACCTCCATAAGAAAGAACCATATCCTTAGTTCTTCTCAAGTACTTAAGGATGTTTTTGACCGCTGTCCAATGATCCACTCCTGGATCACTTTGATATATGCTAGTTAGACTAACAACATATGCAATGTCGGGTCTAGTACATAGCATGACATACATAAGAGATCCTATGGCTGAGGCATAGGGAGTCTTACTCATCCTTTCTCTATCTTCTGCCGTTGCAGGACTTTGAGTTTTACTCAAGGTTGTATTGGGCAACATGGTCAAGAACCCTTTCTTGCTATCTTCCATTCCAAACCTCTTTAGAACTTTGTCCAAAAATGTACACTATGACAATGATATTAGGAGTCTCGATCTATCTCAATAAATCTTTATGCCTAATATGTAAGCTGCTTAGCCAAGACGTTTCATTGAAAAACTATTATTCAAATAATCCTTGACACTATTAAGAAGGTCTACATCATTCCCAATCAACAATATGTCATCTACATATAGTATTAAGAATGCTACAGAGCTCCCACTCACTTTCTTGTAAATACAAGCTTCTCCATAAGTTTGTATAAAACCAAAGCTTTTGATTACCTTATCAAAACGTTGATTCCAACTTCGGGATGCTTGCTTCAAACCATAAATGGACCGTTGAAGTTTGCATACCTTGTTAGCATCTTTAGGATCGACAAAACCTTTGGGTTGCATCATATACAACTCTTCATCAATGTCTCCATTGATGAACGCCGTTTTGACATCCATCTGCCATATCTCATAATCATAATATGCAGCGATTGCTAACAAAATCCTCACAGACTTTAGCTTTGCTACCGATGAGAAAGTCTCATCGTAGTCAACTCCTTGAATTTGTCGAAAGCCTTTTGCGACAAGTCGAGCTTTATAGACAGTAACATTACCATCAACATCTATTTTCTTCTTGAAAATCCATTTGTTCTCGATACCTTCCGCCATCCTAAAGTCCACCAAAGTCCATACTTGGTTTTCGTACATGGATCCAATCTCGGATTTCATGGCTTCTTGCCATTTATTGGAATCTAGGCTCATCATCGCTTCCTCATATGTCGCAGGGTAATCGGTGTTGTCTACCAACATGACACTCATAACGGGATCATACCAATCAGGAGTAGTACGAGTTCTGGTTTACCTGCGAGGTTCCGTAGTTACTTCAACCGAAGTTTCATGATCAACATCATTAGCTTCGTCTCTTATTGGTGTAGGCTCCAGAAGAACTACTTCCGGTGCTATGCTACTCGCAAGTTCGAGAGAAGGTTCAACAACCTCGTCGAGTTCTACTTTCCTTCCAGTCACTTCTTTCGAGAGAAACTCCTTCTCTAGAAAGGATCCATTCTTGGCAATGAAGATTTTGCCCTCGGATCTATGATAGAAGGTATACCCAATAGTTTTCTTCAGGTATCCTATGAAGACGCATTTTTCCGCTTTGGGTTCAAGCTTGTCGGGCTGTAACTTCTTTACATAAGCTTCGCAACCCCAAACTTTAAGGAACGACAATTTAGGTTTCTTCCCAAACCATAATTCATACGTTGTCATTTCAACGGATTTAGATGGTGCCCTATTTAAAGTGAATGCGGCTGTTTCTAATGCATAACCCCAAAATGATAGCGGTAAATCTGTAAGTGACATCATAGAACGAACCATATCTAAGAGAGTTCGATTATGATGTTCGGACACACCATTACGTTGTGGTGTTCCCGGTGGTGTCAATTGTGAAAGTATTCCGCATTTCCTCAAATGCTCGCCAAACTTGTAACTTAGATATTCACCTCCGCGATTAGATCATAGAAATTTAATCTTCTTGTTTCGTTGATTCTCTACCTCACTTTGATATTCCTTAAACTTCTCGAAAGTTTCGGACTTATGTTTCATGAAATAGATATATCCATATCTACTCAATTCATCCATGAAGGTAAGAACATAATGATAACCACCACGCGATGCTACACTCATTGGGCCACACACATCGGTATGTATGATTTCCAATAAGTCCGTAGCTCGCTCCATCATACCAGAAAATGGAATCTTAGTCATTTTACCCATCAGACATGCTTCGCATCTTTCAAGTGATTCGAAATCAAGTGATTCAAGAAGTCCATCGGAATGGAGTTTCTTCATACGCTTCACTCCAATGTGACCAAGACGACAGTGCCACATATAGGTCGAGTTATCGCTCAATTTCAAACGTTTAGCTTCAATGTTATTAATATGTGTATTTCCACAATCGAGATTCAATAAGAATAGACCATCTATCAAAGGTGCATGTGCATAAAACATATTACTCATATAAATCGAACAACCATTATTCTCGGATTTAAACAAGTAACCGTCTCGCAATAAAATGATCCGGATATAATGTTCATGCTCAACGCAGGCACCAAATAACAATTATTTAAGTACAAAACTAATCCCGATGGTAGATTAAGAGGTAGCGTGCCGACCGCGATCACATCAACCTTTGATCCATTTCCAACGCGCAGCGTCACCTCGTTCTTCGCTAGTTTCCGTCTATTCTGCAACACCTGTTTCGAGTTACAAATATGAGCAACCGAACCAGTATCAAATACACAGGCACTACTACGAGTACTAGTGAGATACACATCAATAACATGTATATCGGATATATCTTTCTTCTTGATGTTGCCGTTCTTCAAATCCGCCAAGTATTTAGGGAATTCTATTTCCAGTGACCTTCTCCTATGCAGTAAAAGCACTCAGTATCAAGCTTAGGCCCAGCCTTGGTCTTCTTCGCCAGCACGGTAACTTTCTTACCGCCCTTCTTGAAGTTTCCCTTTTTCTTAGACTTGCCTTGCTTCTTGAATTTGGTGGTATTATTGACCAACAACACTTGGTGCTCTTTCTTGATCTCCACTTCCGTAGACTTTAACCTGGAGAAGAGTTCAGGCAACGACTTGTCCATGTTTTGCATATTGTAGTTCATCACAAAGTTCTTGTAACTTGGTGGTAGTGATTGGAGGACATGGTGAATCCCCAAAGCATTAGGAATCACTATACCCAAACTTTCAAGCTTTCTTGCGTGCCCAGACATCTTAAGAACATGCTCACTGATGGAGCTGCCCTCTTCCATCTTGCAGTTAAAGAACTTTTCAGAAGCCTCATAACTCTCAAATGCCGTGTGAGCCTCAAATATCATTTTGAGTTCACGTACAATATCATGTGGGTCATGGTTCTCAAACCTTTTCAGAAGCTCCGATTCCAAACCATACAAGATAGCACACTGAACTGTGGAGTACTGATTCTTCTGAGCGAGGAAAACATTCTTTACCTCATCGGTAGCATCAGCTGCAGGTGGGTCACCAGGTGCATCCAAAGACATAGGTCAAATTACCAGCATTGAGGACAATCCTCAAATTGCGGAACCAATCCGCGAAGTTGCTTCCATTGTTTTTCAACTTTTCTTTCTCTAGGAACGCATTAAAATTGATGGTAGGGGCCACCATTGATCTACAACATATTTGCAATAGTTTAGACTAAGTTTATGACAAATTGAGTTCTAATGAATAGTTAAATTAATCTAGGTGAACTCCCACTCAAAACAATATCCCTAACATTGTTTTAGTGATCACACGAACCAAATCCACCACATCAAAACCGATCATCAGGAGAGTTGATGTAGCTTCAACGGCGAACAATCACCATGTTCATCATTATCTACTATATGACTCATGCTTTACCTTTTGGTGATCCATGTTCCGAGACCATGTCTGTACATGCTAGGCTCGTCAAGATCAAACCTTAGCTTCCACATGAGCAAATTTGGCTTGCTCACGTTGTATACACTCGCAGAATCTAACACACCCGATCATCATGTGGTGCTTCAAAACAACGAGCTTTAGCAACGGTGCTTACTAAGGATGAACACTTTATAACTTGAAATTTTTGTGCTTCAGGGATCATCTTATAATGCTACCATCGCGAACTAAGCAATACAAGGTGCATAAAAGGATTAACATCACATGCAATTCATAATATGTGATATGATATGGCCTTTCTTCTTGTGCTTCCGATCTCCATCTTCAAGCACGAACATGATCTCCATCATCACCAGCATGGCGTCAAGGTCAATGGCGCCGCTTCATGGTTGTCGTCCACCAGCATCAAATATTACAGCTACTTTGAATAATAGACACGCAGGTCTTAACAGAATTAAAAATACAACCATATGGCTCCTGTCGGTTGCCGACTTACAATAAGGAACATTGCATACATCATATATAATCACAATCATGGCCATATCACATCATAGTACACCCCTGCAAAACAAAGTTAGACGCCTCTAATTTTCTTTGCATATTTTACGTGGATTGGGGCTTTCAATAAGTGTCGTTCTAACTTACGAACAAGAACCACAACGTTGATGCTTCAACTATCAAGTGCTCGTTGTAAATTGAATCTATACTATGATGGGAGAGACAAACACCTGCAAAGCCACTTATGCAATACAAGTTGCATGTTAAGCGTGGAGCAAGTCTCATGAATGATGTCATGTCAGGTTAGCCCGGGCCGCTTCATCCCATCATACCGCAAGATGCAAAGTAAGAAAAAGGAATTGATAATAAAAGCACCACCGCCCACAATGACCATTATGTTCTACTCGTGAAACAGATCTACATATAGACACGGCTCTGATACCACTGTAGGGATTCGTAGCATGGAAAACAAAAAATTTCTACCGCATGCACACAAACAAGCCAAGATCTATCTACTAGATTGTAGCAACGAGCCGATAGAAGCACTCACCTTCGAAGATTCCAAAGCGGTTAACGAGAGCAGATTCTCGTGGTGATGTAGTCGTACACTTGCCGATCTCAAGATCGCATAGACGATCCTTCCGGCGCTGCATTCCGGCAGCGCTTCCGCAGTCGGTCACACGTTCGGTACTCGATGAAGACCTTCCTCTCCCTTGTTCCAGCAGACAACGGAGGTTGTAGTTCTCCCCTCGTAATTCCGGCAGCACGACGGTGTGCTGTCAGAAGTAGAGAGAAGATCCCACAAGGCTTCTCCTAATCCGGTGCGAGTTATGGTGGATATAGGGTTTCCCGGCGATCTAGGGTTTAGAAGGCCGGGAGGAGGAGGAGGTGTCGGCGGCTGGCGGCGACGCGTTAGTGGCGTGCGGCGGCGGCGCGACACGGGTGGGGGGCTGGATCTTGTGTGTTTGGGGCAGCCTCCCCTCTATTTATGAGAGGGGGGCAGCCTTGGGAGGGGAGGGTTTGAATCCAAACGCAAACCCAAGTTGGATTGAAAGAAGGACTCTTTCCTTCTTCCACTAGGAAACTATTGTTCCAGTTTGACTTTTCAAACCTCCCGTTTGACTTTCAACTCAGAGCTTTAATTCTCTCTTGCAAATGCCCAAACCAAGTGACCTAGGATATGATCCAATCATTCCACTTACCCATGACACATTCATGGACCATGCCCCTTCCGGTCTGGTGAACCTTCTAGAACCTCTCCGATGAAATATCAGAATCTTTTCCCGAACTCCGGAATTGGACTTTCCTTATGTGAATCTTATTCTCCGGACCATTCCGGATATCCTCGTGATATCCCGGATCCCATCCGAGACTCCAAACAACATTCGGTATTCACTCCATATCTACTAAACAACATCGAATCCTTAAGTGTGTCTCCCTACGATTCGTGAATTATGCGGACATGACCGAGACACTTCTCTGATCAATAACCAATAGAGGAATTTGGAAATTCATATGGCTCCCACATATTTCTATGATTACTTTGCGATCGAATGAACCACTTACATACGATACCAATTTCCCTTTGTGTCACGATAGTTTACTTATCCGAGGTTTTGATCGTCGGTATCTCTGCATACCTAGTTCAACCTTGTTACCGATAAGTACTCTTTTCTCGTTCCCGTGATATGTGATCCCTTGTGATCCAGTCACATCCTTGCAAGCCAATTGGATGACATTCCACCGTGAGGGCCCATAGTATATCTATCTGTCATATGGATGGACAAATCCCACTCTTGATCCATGTGCCTCAACACATACTTTCCGAACACTCAATGCCACCTTTATAGCCACCCAGTTTCGGTGTGGTGTTTGATGTCATCAAAGCATCCTTCCGGTGATGGTGATTAGCATGATCACATGGTCGAAGGAATTAGGTTACTGTGTATCAGAAAGCTTATAGCAAATGAACTATTGAAATGACTTGATCTTAATGCTACGCTTATCTATAGGAGTATGTCCATCATACCATTCTCCTAATGATATGATCTTGTTGTTAACAACATCTCAATGTTCATGATCGGGAAACCACGATCATCTATTAACCAACAAGCTAGTATTACAAAGAGGCTTTACTATGGACTCTAATTTAGTTTACAAATCACACAAGTATTAATGTTTTCGGTTAATACTGTTATAGCTTGAATGTAAACATTTATCATAAACACAAAGATATAATAATAACCACTTTTATTATTGCCTCTAGGGCATATCTCCAACACATGCGTTATCCTCAGTCGACGAAGTCGTGAGGTTAGGGGGAGCCCCCGAGTGTGTTGTAGCATAGAGAAATGCGAGTGAAAGATAAATTTTGGGGCGAGACACTTAGCTTTATTCATATCGTAATGAGGAGGTACATTGTTCGGCTGAGTAGCCTTGGCTGAATAGCCTTACTGAAAGTAAAAGGGGGATAACTAGGGGTAGAAGCAACATTGTTGTGCGACGTTCCATAGGTTGGAGTATGCGACTCCAGACTCCACGTGCTTGAGGCGATAGGTGCCACCTGGGATGACTTCGGTGATGACGTAGGGTCCTTCCCAGGGTGACTCGAGCTTCTTCGGCCGCTCTTGCTTGAGTCGTAAGACTAGGTCTCCTTCGACGAAGGACCTTAGGCGCAACCGTCGGCTGTGATAGTTGCGGAGGCTCTATTGGTAGACCGTCGATCGAGCTGCGGCGATGTCGCGTGCCTCGTCAAGTGTGTCGACGACGTCTTCGTGTGGGGCCGTAGATTCAGATTCGCGGTAGGCGACGACCCGTGGGGCCTTGTGGTGTACCTCTGCAGGTAGCACGGCTTCGGCTCCGTGCACCATGAAGAAGGGCATGTAGCCAGTTGAGCTGTTTGGCGTTGTGCGTAGGCTCCAGAGGAAGGAGGGTAGCTCTTCTACCCAAGCTCATGTGAGCCGCTCGAGTAGGCTCATTAGGCGCTTCTTGATGCCACCGCCGACGAGGCCATTGGCCTTTTCGACCTGCCCGTTTGTTTGCGGGTGCGCCACGGAGGCGTATGATATGTTAATCCCGAGGCCTTCATAGAAGTCTTGGAATTCTTTGGAGATGAAGTTCGACCCGTTGTCGGTGATGATGCTATGTGGCACGCCGAACCTGTAGACAATGGAATGGAAGAACTTCACGGCCGTTTTACCCTTTTGGTTGGTAACAGGCATGGCTTCGATCCACTTGGTGAATTTGTCGACTGCGACCAGGAGGTAGACGTGACCTCCTTTCGAGGACTTGGACAGTTTGCCGATCATGTCGAGGCCCCATTGTGCGAAGGGCCAGGCAAGGGGTATGGTCCTGAGCTCCGATCCAGGTGCGTGCGGTTTGTCTACGAATCTCTTGCACCCGTTACACCTTCGGACGATGTCCTTGGCGTCGTTCATGGCCGTTGGCCAGTAGAACCCAGCTCGTAGAGCTTTGGCGATGAGGGCGCGGCTGCCCGCCTGATGGCCGTAGATGCCCTCATGGATGTCTTGGAGGATACTTCTGCCGTCACCGATGGTGACGCACCTTTTTGGAGTACACCCAAAATGTTGCGATTGTACAAGTCGCCATTGATGATGGTGAAGGCTTTGGATCGGCGAGATATGCGCTGGGCATCTGACGGGTCATCAGGCAGTTCCCTGTTTATTAGGTAGCGCAGGTATGACTGCTTCCATGTTTCTTCGACTGCCATGACCTGCATCAGGTTGACCACTGCGACCTCTGTGTCGAGCTTTTCGGGTCCTTCCTGTCCTTCGGGTAGCGCAACCCCCGAGTGCTCTACCTCTTTGGGTGATCCGTTGGGGAATTTCCTTTTGATGGATGGCACGCAGATCTGTTCGAGGAACACACCTGGTGGCACCCGTGCGTAGGTGGAGCCGATGTTGGCGAGTCTATCGGCCTCTTTGTTTCTTTATCTTCCAACGTGCCTAAGCTCACATCCGTCAAAGTCTCCTTCGAGTGAATTGTAGAGCGCGCGGTACACGATCATGTTGGCGGCGTGCGCGTCGCACTCGTTCATCGTCTGCTGGACGACGAGGTTTGAGTCACCGTAGATGACCAGGCGCGTTGCACCGCAGATCTTGGCCATCCTCATGCCGTGGATGAGGGCCTCGTATTCGGCTTCGTTGTTGGAAGCTCGAAATTTCATCCGGAGGACGTACTTCATCTTGTCACCATGCGGGGATGTCAGTATGACCCCGGCTCCTGCTCCTTCCTCGTGCTTGGAGCCATCGAAGTGCATCGTCCATGACTGTGTCATGTCCGGGGTGTCCGACAGCTGCAGCTCCATCCAATGGACGAGGAAGTCTGGTAGGACCTGCGACTTGATCGCATGGCGCTTCTCGTAGACTATGTCTAGAGGGGACAGCTCGATGCCCCACAGGGACACGCATCCTGTGGCTTCTGGGTTGTTCAGGATGCTGTTTAGGGGTGCCTCGTTGACGACCATTACCTGATGCTCCTGGAAGTAGTGGCTCAGCCGACGAGCCGTCATGAACACGCCGTAGGCGAGTTTATGGTAGTGAGGGTACCTCTGTTTTGTCGGCGTCAGTACCTCGCTGAGGTAGTAGATTGGGCGCTGGACCCCATGGGTCTTGCCATCTTCGGGTTGTTCAACCACGAGCACGGTGCTTACGACCTGGTGTGTGGCTGCTATGTATAGCAGTAGAGGCTCACGTTCCTTTGGCGTGACCAGGACGGGCTAGCCAACCCCAAAGGGGCACCTCAAATCGATGATCTGATCGATGTCAGGTGCGTTCTGCCTTGAGACTGGGGGTGCCCCTTTGTCTGTCACTTCTCGGAGCCTTATGAGCTCCTCCTGCATGCCGAATGATGACCAAAAACTCATCGTTTTCGTGTTTTATGTCCGTTTTGAATGAGTTATTGCCCACAGTTTTGGGGTTCTAGGGGATTTGCATGGCTCGTAAGAGCCAATACATGTTTGAGGGTTACGACCAAAAACTTGTTTTTCGCATTTTACGGCCGTTTTCATTAGCTATTACCCAGAGTTTTGGCGTTATACGGAGATTTACAACGATCGTAAGACCCAACACATGTTTGAGAGTTATGACCAAAAACTCATCGTTTTCGCGTTTTATAGCCATTTTCATGAGCTATTGCCCACAGTTTTGGAGGTTTTAGGGCGATTTACATGGCTTGAGAGACCCGATACATGTTTGAGAGTCACTTGTTGTTTTTGTGTTTTATGGCTGTTTCATGAGTTAGTGTCCACAGTTTTGGATTTCCAGGGGGATATGGATGCCCTTAAGACCAGATTCATGGTTGAGAGTTAAGACAAACAAACTCATTGTTTTCGCATTTTATGGCCGTTTTCATGAGCTATTGCCCATATTTTTCGTGTTCCAAGGCGATTTGCTTGGCTCGTAAGACCCGACACATGTTTGAGAGTTATGACCAAAAACTCATCGTTTTCGTGTTTTATGGTCGTTTTCATGAGCTACTGCCCACGGTTTTGGGAGTTTCAGGGCGATTTGCATGGCTTGAGAGACCCGATACATGTTTGGGAGTTAGGAACAAAAACCCTTAGTTTTCGAGTTTTATGGCCGTTTTCATGAGCTATTTCCCACATTTTTTGGGTTCCAGGTCGATTTGCATGCCTCGTAAAACCCGATACATGTTTGAGATTTATGACCAAAAACTCGCTAGTTTTGCGTTCTATGGTCGTTTTCATGAGCTATAGCCCACAGTTTGGGGGTTTCAGGGCGATTACAATGACAGTAAGACCCGAAACAAGTTCGCGAGTTATGACCAAAAACTCATCGTTTTCGTGTTTTATGGCTATTTTTAATGAGTTCTTGCCCACAGTTTTGGGGTTCTAGGGGATTTGCATGGCTCGTAAGACCCAATACATGTATGAGAGTTACGACCAAAAACTTGTTTTTTGCATTTTACGGTCGTTTTCATTAGCTATTACCCATAGTTGTGGCGTTCTACAGAGATTTACAACGACCATAAGACCCAACACATGTTTGAGAGTTATGACCAAAAACTCACTGTTTTGCGTTTTATAGCCATTTTCATGAGCTATTGCCCATAGTTTGGGGGGTTTCAGTGCGATTTACATGGCTTGAGAGACCCGATACATGTTTGAGAGTTATGACCAAAAACTCGTAGTTTTCGCGTTTTATGGCCGTTTTCATGAGCTATTGCCTACACTTTTGGGGCTCCAAGTCGATTTGCATGGCTCGTAAGACCAGATACATGTTTGAGAGTTATAACCAAAAACTCATCGTTTTCGCGTTTTATGGTCGTTTTCATGAACTACTGCCCACAGTTTTGGGAGTTTCAGGGCGATTTGCATGGCTTGAGAGCCCCGATACATGTTTGAGAGTTAGGACCAAAAACCCATAGTTTTCGCATTTTATGGCCATTTTCATGAGCTATTGCCCATATTTTTTGGGTTCCAGGGCGATTTGCATGGCTCGTAAGACCCGATACATGTTTGGGAGGTATGACCAAAACAATCATCGTTTTCATGTTTTATGGTCGTTTTCATGAGCTATTGCCCACTGTTTTGGGTTTCAAGGGGATTTGTAAGGCTCGTAAGACCCGATACATGTTTGAGAGTTATGACCAAAAACTCATCGTTTTCGCTTTTATAGCCATTTTCATGAACTATTGCCCACAGTTTTGGGGGTTTGTACATTTGCATGGCTTGAGAGACCTGATACATGTTTATGAAGTTAGGACCAAAAACTCATAGTTTTCGCGTTTTATGGCCATTTTCATGAGCTATTGCCGACAATTTTGGGGTTCCAATGCAATTTGCATGGCTCGTAAGACCCGATACCTGTTTGAGAGTGATGACGAAAAAACTCGTCGTTTTCACGTTTTATGGTCGTTTTCATGAGGTATTGCCCACTGTTTGGGGTTTCCAGTGCGATTTGCATGGCCTGTATGACCCGATACAATTTGAGATTTAGGACCGAAAACCCGTAGTTTTCTCGTTTTATGGCCATTTTCATAAGCTATTGCCCATATTTTTCGGGTTCCAGGGCGATTTGCATGGCTCGTAATACTCGATACATGTTTGAGAGGTATGACCAAAAAGTCGTCATTTTCGTGTTTTATGGTCGTATTCATTAGCTATTGCCCACTGTTTTGGGTTTCTATGGTGATTTGCATGGCATGTAAGACCCAGTACATGTTTAAGAGTTAGGACCAAAAAACCGTAGTTTTCGCGTTTTATGTCCGTTTTCATGAGCTATTGCACACATTTTATGGGTTCCAGGGCGATTGCATGCCTCGTAAGACCCGATACATGGTTTTGATTTTTGGCCAAAAACTCATCATTTTCATGTTCTATGGTCGTATTCATGAGCTATAGCCCATAGTTTTGGGGTTCAAGGGCGATTTGCATGGCCCGTTAGACCCGATACATTATTGAGAGTTAAGACCAAACAGTTGTCGTTTTCGCATTTTACGACCGTGTTCATGAGCTATTGCCCTTAGTTTTGAGGTTCCACGGGGATTTGCGTCACCCGTAAGACCCGATACATATTTGAGGGCATGGCCAAAATCTTGTTGTTTTTGTATTTTATGGCCGTTTCATGAGTTAGTGCCCATATTTTTGGATTTCCAGGGGGATATGCATGCCCTTAAGACCAGATTCATGGTTGAGAGTTAAGACGAAAAACTCATCGTTTTCGTGTTTTATGGCCGTTTTCATGAGCTATTGCCCATATTTTTCGTGTTTCAAGGCGATTTGCATGGCTCGTAAGACCCGATACATGTTTGAGAGATATGACAAAAAATCTCATCGTTTTCGTGTATTATGGTCGTTTTCATGAGCTACTGCGCACAGTTTTGGGAGGTTCAGGGCGATTTTCATGGCTTGAAAGACCCGATACATGTTTGGGAGTTAGGACCAAAAACCCTTAGTTTTTCTGTTTTATGGTCATTTTCATGAGCTATTTCGCACATTTTTTAGGTTCCAGGGTGATTTGCATGCCTCGTAAAACCCGATACATGTTTGAGAGTTATGACCAAAAACTCATCGTTTTCGTGTTTTATGGCCATTTTGAATGAGTTATTGCCCACAATTTTGGGGTTCTAGGGGATTTGCATGGCTCGTAAGAACCAATACATGTTTGAGAGTTACAACCAAAAATTTGTTTTTCGCATTTTACGGCCGTTTTCATTAGCTATTACCCACAGTTTTGGCGTTCTACGGAGATTTACAACGACCGTAAGACCCAACACATGTTTGAGAGTTATGACCAAAACCTCATCATTTTCGCGTTTTATAGCCATTTTCATGAGGTATAGCCCATAGTTTTGGGGGTTTCAGGGCGATTTACATGGCTTGAGAGACCCGATACATGTTTGAGAGTTAGGACCAAAAACTCATAGTTTTCGCGTTTTATGGCCGTTTTCATGAGCTATTGCCTACACTTTTGGGGCTCCAAGGCGATTTGCATGGCTCGTAAGACCAGATACATGTTTGAGAGTTATAACCAAAAACTCATCGTTTTCGCGTTTTATGGTCGTTTTTGCCCACAGTTTTGGGAGTTTCAAGGCGATTTGCATGTCTTGAGAGACCCGATACATGTTTGAGACTTAGGACCAAAAACCCATAGTTTTCGCGTTTTATGGCCGTTTTCATGAGTTATTGCCCATATTTTTGGGTTCTAGGGAGATTTGCATGGCTCGTAAGACCCGATACACGTTTGAGAGGTATGACCAAAAAACTCGTCGTTTTCGTGTTTTATGGTCGTTTTCATGAGCTATTGCCCACAGTTTTGGGTTTCTAGTGCGATTTGCATGCCTCGTAAGACCCGATACATGTTTGAGAGTTATGACCAAAAACTCATTGTTTTCGCTTTTTATAGCCATTTTCATGAGCTATTGCCCACAGTTTTGTGGGGTTTTAGGGCGATTTGCATGGCTTGAGAGACCCGATACATGTTTGAGAGTTAGGGCCAAAAACTCGTAGTTTTCGTGTTTTATGGCCGTTTTCAAGAGCTATTGCCGACAATTTTGGGGTTCCAAGGCTATTTGCATGGCTCGTAAGACCCGATACATGTTTGAGAGTGATGACGAAAAAATTCATCGTTTTCACGTTCTACGGTCGTTTTCATGAGCTATAGCCCACAGTTTGGGGGTTTCAGGGCGATTTACATTGACAGTAAGACCCGAAACAAGTTCGCGAGTTATGACCAAAAACTCATCGTTTTCGTGTTTAATGGCTGTTTTTAATGAGTTATTGCCCACAGTTTTGGGGTTCTAGGGGATTTGCATGGCTCGTAAGACCCAATACATGTTTGAGAGTTACGACCAAAAACTTGTTTTTTTGCATTTTACGGCCGTTTTCATTAGCTATTACCCACAGTTTTGGTGTCCTACGGAGATTTACAACGACCGTAAGACCCAACACATGTTTGAGAGTTATGACCAAACCCTCATCGTTTTCATGTTTTATAGCCATTTTCATGAGCTATGCCCACGGTTTGGGGTTTTTTAGTGCGATTTACATGGCTTGAGAGACCCGATACATGTTTGAGAGTTATGACCAAAAACTCGTAGTTCTCGCATTTTATGGCCATTTTCATGAACTATTGCCTACACTTTTGGGGATCCAAGGCGATTTGCATGGTGTTATAACCAAAAACTCATCGTTTTCGCGTTTTATGGTCATTTTCATGAACTACTGCCCATAGCTTTGCAAGTTTTAGGGCGATTTGCATGCCTTGAGAGACCCGATACATGTTTGAGAGTTGGGACCAAAACCCCATAGTTTTCGCGTTTTATGGCCGTTTTCATGAGCTATTGCCCATATTTTTTGGGTTCTAGGGAGATTTCCATGGCTCGTAAGACCCGATACACGTTTGAGAGGTATGAACAAAAAACTCGTCGTTTTCGTGTTTTATGGTCGTTTTCATGAGTTATTGCCCATAGTTTTGGGTTTCTAGGGCGATTTGCATGGCTCGTAAGACCCGATACATGTTTGAGAGGTATGACCAAAAAACTCGTCATTTTCGTGTTTTATGGTCGTTTTCATGAGCTATTGCCCATAGTTTTGGGTTTCTAGGGCGATTTGCATGGCTCGTAAGACCCGATAGATGTTTGAGAGTTATGACCAAAAACTCATCGTTTTCGCTTTTTATAGCCATTTTCATGAGCTATGGCCCACAGTTTTGGGGGTTTTAGGGCGATTGGCATGGCTTGAGAGACCCGATACATGTTTGAGAGTTAGGACCAAAAACTCGTAGTTTTCGCGTTTTATGGCCGTTTTCATGAGCTATTGCCTACACTTTTGGGGCTCCAAGTCGATTTGCATGGCTCGTAAGACCAGATACATGTTTGAGAGTTATAACCAAAAACTCATCGTTTTCGCATTTTATGGTCGTTTTCATGAACTACTGCCCACAGTTTTGGGAGTTTCAGGGCGATTTGCATGGCTCGAGAGACCCGATAGATGTTTGCGAGTTAGGACCAAAAACCCATAGTTTTCGCGTTTTATGGCTGTTTTCATGAGCTATTGCCCATATTTTTCGGGTTCCAGGGCGATTTGCATGGCTCGTAAGACCCGATACACGTTTGAGAGGTATGACCAAAAAACGCTTCGTTTTCTTGTTTTATGGTCGTTTTCATGAGCTATTGCCCACAGTTTTGGGTTTCTAGGGCGCTTTGCATGGCTCGTAAGACCTGATACATGTTTGAGAGTTATGACCAAAAAACTCATCGTTTTTCTTTTTATAGCCATTTTCATGAGCTATTGCCCACAGTTTTGGGGGTTTAAGGGCGATTTGCATGGCTTGAGAGACCCGATACATGTTTGAGAGTTAGGACCAAAAACTCGTAGTTTTTGCGTTTTATGGCCGTTTTCATGAGCTATTGCCGACAATTTTGGGGTTCCAAGGAAATTTGCATGGCTCGTAAGACCCGATACATGTTTGGGAGTGATGACGAAAAAACTCGTCGTTTTCACGTTTTATGGTCGTTTTCATAAGCTATTGCCCACTGTTTGGGGTTTCCAGGGTGATTTTCATGGCCTGTATGAACCGATACAATTTTAGGACCGAAAACCCGTAGTTTTCTTGTTTTATGACCATTTTCATGAGGTATTGCCCATATTTTTCGGGTTCCAAGGCGATTTGCATGGCTCGTAATACCTGATATATGTTTGAGAGGTATGACCAAAAAGTCGTCATTTCCGTGTTTTATGGTCGTATCATGAGCTATTGCCCACGTTTTTGGATTTCTATGGTAATTTGCAAGGCTCGTAAGACCCGATACATGTTTAAAAGTTAGGACCAAAAACCCGTAGTTTTCACATTTTATGTCCAGGGCGATTCGCATGCCTCGTAAGACCCGATACATGGTTTAGATTTATGACCAAAAACTGATCATTTTCGTGTTCTTTGGTCATTTTCATGAGCTATAGCCCATAGTTTTGGGGTTCAAGGGCGATTTCCACGGCCCGTCAGACCCGATACATTATTGAGGGTTAAGACCAAACAGTTGTCGTTTTCGCAGTTTATGGCCGTGTTCATGAGCTATTGCCCTTAGTTTTGAGGTTCCACGGGGATTTACGTCACCCGTAAGACCCGATACATATTTGAGGGCATGGCTAAAAACATGTTGTTTTTGTTTTTATGGCCGTTTCATGAGTTAGTGCCCACAGTTTTGGATTTCTAGGGGGATATGCATGCCCTTAAGACCAGATTCATGGTTGAGAGTTAAGACACAAAACTCATCGTTTTCGCGTTTATGGCCATTTTCATGAGCTATTGCCCATATTTTTCGTGTTCCAAGGCGATTTGCATGGTTCGTAAGACCCGATACATGTTTGAGAGTTATGACCAAAAACTCATCATTTTCGTGTTTTATGGTCGTATTCATGAGCTACGGCCCACAGTTTTGGGAGTTTCAGGGCGATTTGCATGGCTTGAGAGACCCGATACATGTTTGGGAGTTAGGACCAAAAACACTTAGTTTTCGAGTTTTATGGCCGTTTTCATGAGCTATTTCCCACATTTTTTTGGGTTCCAGGGCGATTTGCATGGCTCGTAAGACCCAATACATGTTTGAGATTTATGACCAAAACTTCCAGCCCGAGTGTTCTATGGTTTTCATGAGCTATAGCACAGCTTTGGGGGTTTCGAGCATTTACAATGATGAAGACCAAACAAGTTCATGATTATGACCAAAAAAACATCGTTTTCTTGTTTTATCGCCGTTTTTAATAAGTTATTGCCCATATTTTTGGGGTTCTAGGGGATTTGAATGGCTCGTAAGACCCAATACATGTTTGAGAGTTACGACCAAAAACTTGTTTTTTGCATTTTACGGTCGTTTTCATTAGCTATTACCCACAGTTTTGGCGTTCTACGGAGAGTTACAACGACCGTAAGACCGAACACATGTTTGAGAGTTATGACCAAAAACTCATCGTTTTCACGTTTTATAGCCATTTTCATGAGCTATGCCCACGGTTTGGGGGGGGGGGGGTTCAGTGCGATTTACATGGCTTGGGAGACCCGATACATGTTTGAGAGTTAGGACCAAAAACTCGTAGTTTCGCGTTTTATTGCCGTTTTCATGAGCTATTGTCTACACTTTTGGGGCTCCAAGGCGATTTGCATGGCTCGTAAGACCAGATACATGTTTGAGTGTTATAACCAAAAACTGATCGTTTTCGCGTTTTATGGCTGTTTCATGAACTACTGCCGACAGTTTTGGGAATTTCAGGGTGATTTGCATGGCTTGAGAGACCCGATACATGTTTGAGAGTTAGGACCAAAAACCCATAGTTTTCGCGTTTATGGCCGTTTTCATGAGCTATTGCCCATATTTTTCAGATTCCAGGGCGATTTGCATGGCTCGTAAGACCCGATACATATTTGAGAGGTACGACCAAAAAATTCGTCGCTTTCGTGTTTTATGGTCGTTTTCATGAGCTATTGCCCACAGTTTTGGGTTTCTAGGGCGATTTGCATGGCTCGTAAGACCCGATACATGTTTGAGAGTCATGAGCAAAAACTCGTCGTTTTCGCTTTTTATAGCCATTTTCATGAGCTATGGCCCATAGTTTTGGGGGGTTTTAGGGCGATTTGCATAGCTTGAGAGATCCGATACATGTTTGAGAGTTAGGACCAAAAACTCGTAGTTTTCGCGTTTTATGGACGTTTTCATGAGCTATTGCCGGCAATTTTGGGGTTCCAATGCAATTTGCACGGATCGTAAGACCCAATACATGTTTGAGAGTGATGACGAAAAAACTCATCGTTTTCACGTTCTATGGTCGTTTTCATGAGCTATAGCCCACTGTTTGCGGGTTTCAGGGCGATTTACAATGATAGTAAGACCCGAATCAAGTTCGTGAGTTATGACCAAAAACTCATCGTTTTCGTGTTTTATGGCCGTTTTAAATGAGTTATTGCCCACAGATTTGGGGTTCTAAGGCATTTGCATGGCTCGTAAGAGCCAATAGATGTTTGAGAGTTACGACCAAAAACTTGATTTTCGCATTTTACGGCCGTTTTCATTAGCTATTACCCACAGTTTTGGCGTTCTACGGAGATTTACAACGACCGTAAGACCAAACACATGTTTGAGAGTTATGACCAAAAACTCATCGTTTTCGTGTTTTATAACCATTTTTATGAGCTATTGCCACAATTTTGGGGGTTTCAGGGATATTTACATGGCTTGAGAGACCCGATACATGTTTGAGAGTTAGGACCAAAAACTCGTAGTTTTCGCGTTTTATGGCCATTTTCATGAGCTATTGGCTACACTTTTGGGGCTCCAAGGCGATTTGCATGGCTCGTAAGACCAGATACATGTTTGAGAGTTATGACCAAAAACTCATCGTTTTCGTGTTTTATGGTAATTTTCATGAACTACTGCCCATAGTTTTGGGAGTTTCAGGGCGATTTCGCGTTTTATGCTCGTTTTCATGAACTACTACCCATAGTTTTGGGAGTTTCAGGGTGATTTCGCGTTTTATGTTTGTTTTCATGAACTACTGCCCACAGTTTTGGGAGTTTCAGGGCGATTTGCATGGCTTGAGAGACCCGATAGATGTTTGAGAGTTAGGACCAAAAACACATAGTTTTCGCGTTTTATGGCTGTTTTCATGAGCTATTGCCCATATTTTTAGGGTTCCAGGGCGATTTGCATGGATCGTAATACCCGATACATGTTTAAGAGGTATGACCAAAAAACGCTTCGTTTTCTTGTTTTATGGTCGTTTTCATGAGCTATTGCCCACAATTTTGGGTTTCTAGGGCGCTTTGCATGACTCGTAAGACCTGATACATGTTTGAGAGTTATGACCAAAAACTCATCGTTTTACTTTTTATAGCCATTTTCATGAGCTATTGCCCACAGTTTTAGGGGTTTGAGGGCGATTTGCATGGCTTTAGAGACCCGATACATGTTTGAGAGTTAGGACCAAAAACTCGTAGTTTTCGCTTTTTATGGCCGTTTTCATGAGCTATTGCCGACAATTTTGGGGTTCCAAGGCAATTTGCATGGCTCGTAAGACCCGATACATGTTTGGCAGTGATGACGAAAAAACTCGTCGTTTTCACGTTTTATGGTCGTTTTTATGAGCTATTGCCCACTGTTTGGGGTTTCTAGGGTGATTTTCATGGCCTGATAACCCGATACAATTTTAGGACCGATAACCCGTAGTTTTCTCGTTTTATGGCCATTTTTCATGAGCTATTGCCCATATTTTTCGGGTTCTAGGGCGATTTGCATGGCTCGTAATACCCGATACATGTTTGAGAGTTATGACCAAAAAGTCGTCATTTTCGTGTTTTATGGTCGTATTCTTGAGCTATTGCCCATGGTTTTGGATTTCTATGGCAATTTGCAAGGCTCGAAAGACCCGATACATGTTTAAAAGTTAGGACCAAAAACCCGTAGTTTTCACGTTTTATGTCCGTTTTCATGAGCTATTGCACACATTTTATGGGTTCCAGGGCGATTCGCATGCCTCGTAAGACCCGATACATGGTATAGATTTATGACAAAAAACTCATCATTTTCACGTTCTATGGTCGTTTTCATGAGCTATAGCCATAGTTTTGGGGTTCAAGGGCGATTTGCACGGCCCGTCAAACCCGATACATTATTGAGAGTTAAGACCAAACAGTTGTTGTTTTCGCAGTTTATGGCCGTGTTCATGAGCTATTGCCCTTAGTTTTGAAGTTCCACGGGGATTTACGTCACCCGTAAGGCCCTATACATATTTTAGGGCATGGCCAAAAACTTGTTGTTTTTGTTTTTATGGCCGTTTCATGAGTTAGTGCCCACTGTTTTGGATTACCAGGGGAATATGCATGCCCTTAAGACCAGATTCATGGTTGGGAGTTAAGACAAAAAACTCATCGTTTTCACGTTTATGGCCATTTTCATGAGCTATTGCCCATATTTTTCGTGTTCCATGGCGATTTGCATGGCTTGTAAGACCCGATACATGTTTGAGAGTTATGACCAAAAACTCATCGTTTTCGTGTTTTATGGTCGTTTTCATGAGCTATTGCCCACAGTTTTGGAAGTTTCAGGGCGATTTGCATGGCTTGAGAGACCCGATACATGTTTGGGAGTTAGGACTAAAAACCCTTAGTTTTCGAGTTTTATGGCCGTTTTCATGAGCAATTTCCCACATTTTGTTGGGTTCTAGGGCGATTTGCATCCCTCATAAAACCCGATACATGTTTGAGATTTATGACCAAAAACTCGCCAGTTTCGTGTTCTATGGTCGTTTTCATGAGCTATAGCCCACAGTTTGGTTGTTTCAGGGCGATTTACAATGACAGTAATACCCGAAACAAGTTCGCAAGTTATAACCAAAAACCCATCGTTTTCTTGTTGTATGGCCGTTTTTAATGAGTTATTGCCCACAGTTTTGGGGTTCTAGGGGATTTGAATGGCTCGTAAGACCCAATACATGTTTGAGAGTTACGATTAAAAACTTGTTTTTTGCATTTTGCAGTCGTTTTCATTAACTATTACCCACAGTTTTGGCGTTCTACAGAGATTTACAACGACCGTAAGACCCAACACATGTTTGACAGTTATGGCCAAACACTCATCGTTTTTGCGTTTTATAGCCATTTTCATGAGCTATTCCCACGGTTTGGGGGCGGGGGGTTTAGTGCGATTGACATGGCTTGAGAGACCCGATACATGTTTGAGAGTTAGGACCAAAAACTCGTTGTTTTCGCGTTTTATGGCCGTTTTCATGAGCTATTGCCTACACTTTTGGGGCTCCAAGGCGATTTTCATGGCTCGTAAGACCAGATACATGTTTGAATGTTATAACCAAAAACTCATTGTTTTCACGTTTTATGGTTGTTTTCATGAACTACTGCCCACAGTTTTGGGAGTTTCAGGGCGATTTGCATGGCTTGAGAGACCCGATACATGTTTGAGATTTAGGACCAAAAACCCATAGTTTTCGCGTTTTATGGCCGTTTTCATGAGCTATTGCCCATATTTTTCAGGTTCTAGGGCGATTTGCATGGCTCGTAAGACCCGATACATGTTTGAGAGGTATGACCAAAAAACTCGTCGTTTTTGTGTTTTATGGTCGTTTTCATGAGCTATTGCCCATAGTTTTGGGTTTCTAGGGCGATTTGCATGGCTCGTAAGACCCGATACATGTTTCAGAGTTATGACCAAATCGTTTTCGCTTTTTATAGCCATTTTCATGAGCTATGGCCCACAGTTTTGGGGGTTTTAGGGTGATTGGCATGGCTTGAGAGACCCAATACATGTTTGAGAGTTAGAACCAAAAACTCATAGTTTTCGTGTTTTATGGACGTTTTCATGAGCTATTGCCGACAATTTTGGGGTTCCAAGGCAATTTGCATGGATCGTAAGACCCAATACATGTTTGAGAATGATGACAAAAAAATCATCGTTTTCACGTACTATGGTCATTTTCATGAGCTTTAGCCCACAGTTTGCGGGTTTCAGGGCGATTTACAATGATAGTATGACCCGAATCAAGTTCGTGAGTTATGACCAAAAACTCATCGTTTTCGTGTTTTATGGCCATTTTAAATGAGTTATTGCCCACAGTTTTGGGGTTCTAGGGGATTTGCATGGCTCGTAAGACCCAATACATGTTTGAGATTTAAGACCAAAAACTTGTTTTTTGCATTTTACGGCCGTATTAGCTATTACCCACAGTTTTGGCATTCTACGGAGATTTACAACGACCGTAAGACCCAACACATGTTTGAGAGTTATGACCAAAAACTCATCGTGTTCGCGTTTTATAGCCATTTTCATGAGCTATTGCCCATAGTTTGGGGGGTTTTAGTGCGATTTACATGGCTTGAGAGACCCGATACATGTTTGAGAGTTAGGACCAAAAACTCGTAGTTTTCGCATTTTATGGCCATTTTCATGAGCTATTGCCTACACTTTTAGGGCTCCAAGTCGATTTGCATGGCTCGTAAGACCAGATACATGTTTGAGAGTTATAACCAAACACTCATCGTTTTCCCGTTTTATGGTCGTTTTCATGAACTACTGCCCACAGTTTTGGGAGTTTCAGGGCGATTTGCATGGCTTGAGAGATCCGATACATGTTTGAGAGTTAGGACCAAAAACCCATAGTTTTCGTGTTTTATGGCCGTTTTCATGAGCTATTGCCCATATTTTCCGGGTTCTAGGGCGATTTGCATGGCTCGTAAGACCCGATATATGTTTGAGAGTGATGACAAAAAAACTCGTTGTTTTCGTATTTTATGGTCGTTTTCATGAGCTATTGCCCACAGTTTTGGGTTTCTAGGGCGATTTGCATGGCTCGTAAGACCCGATACATGTTTGAGAGTTATGACCAAAAACTCGTCGTTTTCGCTTTTTATAGCCATTTTCATGAGCTATGGCCCACAGTTTTGGGGGTTTAAGGGCGATTTGCATGGCTTGAGAGACCCGATACATGTTTGAGAGTTAGGACCAAAAAATCGTAGTTTTCGCGTTTTATGGCCGTTTTCATACCATGCCACCAGCGCGTGGACGCGATAAATCCCGCCGCCGCCGCACCCGCCGCACCACGGCACGAGAGGGGGAGGACAAAGGCAGGGAGAGGGGGCGTACCTTCTGGCGGTGACGATGCGCGGTGGTGGTGGTGCTGCTGGCGGCGGGGAAATAGTCAGAACGCACGCAGACGAGGCGGTGGTGGCCAGATTTAACGTGGCTCGGGCGACTGCCGGGTCGGGACGGCGAAGTCGGCTGTCGGGTGACTCCTATCTGGCGTCGGTGAGAAGCAGAGAAGTGACATGGGGAAGAAGAAGAGGAGGCGCGTTGGTTATAACCAAAGGACCCAACCGGGACTAAAGGGTTATACGTCCCGGTTGGAGCCACCAACCGGGACGTATAGTCCAATTTTCAAGAAGCGGCGCTGAAGGCTCTTTAGTCCCGGTTGGTGGCTCCAACCGGGACGTATTCCCCTGTTTTCAAATTTTTTCAGTTATTTTCTCTCTGTTCCCGCCTTATTTTTTATTTTGGGGTTTAAATTTGTAATGTTTTTTAAATGATTATTACTTTGGAATTTAGAAAAGCTTTAAACATAAAAAGTTTTTGAATTTGAATAACTAATTCGAAACCATTTTCTGTTTTGAAAAATAATTAATGTAACCATTTAAACTATGAACCATTTAAAATTAATAATGAAATAACTTATATTTTTTAAATATTAATTTGGAATTTAGAAAAACTTTAAACATAAAAAGTGTATGGATTTGAATAAATAATCCAAAACCAATTTCTATTTTTAAAAAATAATTAATGTAACCATTTAAAATTAATAATGAAATAACTTATATTTTTAAATATTAATTTGGAATTTAGAAAAAATTTAAACATAAAAAGTGTATGGATTTGAATAAATAATCCAAAACCATTTTCTATTTTTAAAAAATAATTAATGTAACCATTTAAAATTAAAAATGAATTAACTTATGTTTTTTAAATATTAATTTGGAATTTAGAAAAACTTTAAACATAAAAGTGTATGGATTTGAATAAATAATCCAAAACCATTTTCTATTTTTAAAAAATAATTAATGTAACCATTTAAAATTAAAAATGAATTAACTTATATTTTTTAAATATTAATTTGGAATTTAGAAAAACTTTAAACATAAAAAGTGTATGGATTTGAATAAATAATCCAAAACCATTTTCTATTTTTAAAAAATAATTAATGTAACTATTTAAAATTAAAAATGAATTTACTTATATTTTTTAAATATTATTTTGGAATTTATAAAATCTTTAAACATAAAAAGTGTTTGGATTTGAATAAATAATTCAAAACCATTTTCTATTTTTAAAAAATAATTAATGTAACCGTTTAAAATATGAACCATTTACAATTAAAAATGAATTAACTTATAAGTAATTCAAAACCATTTTCTGTTTCTAATGGGCGGAAAAAAGAGGACGGAAAATAATGGGTGGAAATAAAATTTGGTTAGGATAGAACTGGAATTAAAGTACATAACACAACTAACACAAAGTTACATAGAAGAACTGAAAATTAAGATACATGGCCAGATTAAGCCACAATCGGCCGAACTTGTTTTGCAATGTTGGAATAATTCAGTCATGCTCCTGCCTACACCTGTAATACTCGCCATCAGAGTCGCCAGATTTGCCGTCGTCCGCTATCGTCGTCGGGGTCACCGTAGTTGAACCTTGAAGGTTGAGTACGAGTGGGCTGGACTTGAGGGTAGCGCAGGCGAGGGCTAGAGTCGGCGGCCGTGTCGTAGGCCATGATGCTCTGGAGAGTCCGGCCGCGCCACCACAGCCGCCGGCCGGCCTCGTTAAAGTTCGGAGGAGGTGGGCCCTCCTCCTCGTGCCTGGCGAGTGCCCTCTCACGCCGATCCACGAAGAAGGCTTCCCAAGTTGGGAAATAGTCGGGATGCCATCTGGGATTCCTCCGCTGCTCCGGAGTGAGCTCGAAGTAGTAGTGGTTCGTGATGGCCATCCGACGCGCCACACCTCGAGGGGAGGAACGACGCATCCAACCGGCGGGGACAGAGCGTCGGCAAGTGTGGGGTAGTTCGAGGCGCAAAGGGGCACCGCCTCCTTGGGAGTTAGTGCTACGGTGGAAGCCATGGGAAAGAGTGATGAGGTTGCAGATATGAGTCTAGAGATGTGCAATGACAATGGAGGCCAACCCTACATATATATATAGTGAAGAACTGGCGGGAAGAATCGGGAAGAAAAATGGCGGGAAAAAAAATTATGTCGACATTATGTCGTGCGGAGTGTACCTTGTCCCGGATGGTGTCGCCAACCGGGACTAAAGATGAAAAATGGCGCGTCCACAGACATGCATAATATGGCGCGTCCACACACATGCATAATAATAGGAGACGAGCATCGTTAGAACTTCCTCCTGTTTTTTGCGCTCGGAAAATGGAAAAAGGGCTTTTCCGTGTGACAAAAAGGAAAACTTCCTCCTGCAACATTGTTCTCCATACTAATGTCCACACACATGCATAATATGGGCACAACATCACAAACTATGCCGTGATTCAGCACATAACATCGGTCATTTGGACCGAAAGCCATGAAACCTCGAACATGATAGGTCATTTTGTGAAGGTTTTTTTGAAACATGATCAATATACCAAGTCTGGTATTTTTCCTTTCAACTATGTAACAAAATATGACACCACGCGAAGGATTTTTATTGTTCGGATTTTTTTTGAATTTATTATGCCCGTTTTGAATTATCTGAATTTCTAACTATGGTCGAACCGGTGTGCATGAAGATAGGGGACGAGGATCGTTAGAACTTGCATTGGATCTCTGAAGAAACCACATATTGCGAATCTAAAAATGATTTTTCAAAAACTCACGGGCGATAGATCATGTACCTGTAGTACAAACCAGACCCACTTCCTGCCGATTCGGCAGACATTTGTCCTTTTTACCCGGGGTGGACGAAAAGGTTTGAGATGTACCGGTTGGGAGATAGTCCATGTAAGGTGGTCTAGTATTTTAGGAAAATGGGACGGTATCATTCTGAAACGGCATTTTGGTGGTTACTTCACAAAACGACCCGTTTTTTGCACTCGGAAAATGGAAAAGGGCTTTTCCGTGCGACAAAAAGGAAAACTTCCTCCTGCAACATTGTTCTCCATACCAATGTCCACACACATGCATAATATGGGTACAACATCACAAACTATGCCGTGATTCAGCACATAACATCGGTCATTTGGACCGAAAGCCATGAAACCTCGAACATGATAGGTCATTTTGTGAAGGTTTTTTCGAACATGATCAATATACCAAGTCTGGTATTTTTCCTTTCAACTATGTAACAAAATATGACACCACGCGAAGGATTTTCATTGTTCGGATTTTTTTTGAATTTATTATGCCTGTTTTGAATTATCTCAATTTCTAACTATGGTCGAACCGGTGTGCATGAAGATAGGGGACGAGCATCGTTAGAAATTGCATTGGATCTCTGAAGAAACCACATATTGCGAGTCTAAAAATGATTTTTTCAAAAACTCACGGGCGATAGATCATGTACCTGTAGTACAAACCGGACCCACTTCCTACCGATTCGGCAGACATTTGTCCTTTTTACCTGAGATGGACGAAAAGGTTTGAGATGTACCGGTTGGGAGATAGTCCATGTAAGGTGGTCTAGTATTTTAGGAAAATGGGTCGGTAGCATTCTGAAACGGCATTTTGGTGGTTACTTCACAAAACGACCCGTTTTTTGCGCTCGGAAAATGGAAAAGGGCTTTTCCGTGCGACAAAAAGGAAAACTTCCTCCTGCAACATTGTTCTCCATACCAATGTCCACACACATGCATAATATGGGCACAATATCACAAACTATGCCGTGATTCAGCACATAACATACTAAAAATATTGTTCGGCAGACATTTAGTCCCGGATGTAGTCACAAACCGGGACTAAAAATATTTTCCGCCATTTCCCACCTCTTCCCGCCAAGTTTTCCCGCCCTTTCCTTTCTACTAGAGATTTTAGTCCCAGATGTAGTCACAAACCGGGACTAAAAATATTTTCTGCCATTTCCCACCTCTTCCCTCCAAGTTTTCCCGCCCTTTCCTTTCTACTAGAGTTTTTAGTCCGGGATGTAGTAACTAACCGGGACTAAAGATATTTCCCGCCATTTCCCAAAGCTTCACGCCAAGTTTTCCCGCCCTTTCCCTCTATATTTAGGGTGATCGTGTCATGGCTATCCACACATCCACACCTTGCTCTCTTAGAACAATGGACAACGCCTACTGGGCCATTCTGACCCTCGAGGAGACCGAGGCGCTGTGCGCCTCCAACTACCCTTGTCCGTCGGGCTACCGGCCGCCCGCCGGCTGGATCTTTGGCCGGAGGGTTCTGTCCTCCTGTGCCTCAAGGTTCCGCACGCCAAAGTGCCATCACAAACCACTTCTACCACGAGCTCACGCAAGCAGCGGATGGATCCCAGTGGGATCCCGACAACTCGACACACGGAATGCCTTCTTCGCTAATAGGCGAGAAAGGAGCTCGCCAGTACGAGGTGATGGCCCGCCACCGGGAACCACAACGGCCGACTGCGTCATGTGGTGGCGAACTGCACTATCATCGAGTGATGCGCTACATCGCGGGAGACCATCCTCGCCACGGTGCCCACGAGTCCACCCGCCACAGGCCCCACACTGTCCCGGTGATGGCATCGTCTTCAGAGACCCCTCTCACCCGCCGTGAATCCGGCTGGAATGGCCCCTGGTATATGCCATGGATGGGCTGAGGATCCCGGAGTGGCGGTGGCGATGCGATGATGATGACGCGACGATGAAGACCAAAGCTGCGTACTATAGGACTAGGCATGATTATGACTAAAGGCGGCTTTAGTCACGAGTGTTAGCTAGTCCCGGTTTGTCGGTTTTAATATTATTAAATGTCTTGAGTGTTACCTAATAAATAGAGGAAATGCCTATATAAAGAGAGGGTTCATATTTAGTCCTGGTTGGAGAAACCAACCGAATGAAGGATTCGGCGAGTGGGCCAGCAACACTAATAATAGGGGTGAGTGTCGACATTATGTCGTGCGGCTTATACCTTGTCCCGGATGGTGTCACCAACGGGACTAAAGATGAACCTTTAGTCGGTTGGAGACACCAACCGGGACTAAAGATGAGTCGGCACTAATAATAGGGGTGAGTGTCGACATTATGTTGTGAGTGTCGACATTATGCCGAGCTGCTTGTACTATAAATATGCATCCTTGTGAGTCCAGTCCTCCGGCCAGTTTGAGGCATCTCCAAGATGGTTTTCGAGAGCGAGGACACCACTGCGGCCAGATTCGAGGAGATGCCAGCGAGCCCAGTCCTCGGCATCTCCGAGAAACTGGTCATAGAGGCACTCCTAATATGTGAAATTAGTTAGCTCAGGCGTATTGATCTAGTTAGTGAAGTTACAAGCTGCAAGATGGTTTTCGAGCGAGGACACCACTGCGGCCAGTTTGAGGAGATGCCACAGAGCCAGTCCTCCGGGATCTCGAGAAACTGGTCATAGAGGCACTCCTAATATGTGAAATTAGTTAGCTCGGCGTATTGATCTAGTTAGTGAAGTTACAAGCTGCAAGATGGTTTTGAGAGCGAGGACACCAGTCGGCCAGTTTGAGGAGATCTGCGGAGCCCAGTCCTCCGGCATCTCCAGAAACTGGTCATAGAGGCACTCCCTAAGATGTGAAATTAATATTAAGCGAGACTACAAAACCGGGACTAAAGGCCACAAACCATGAAGATATCCTTCGGTCAAGCCACAAACCGCGAAAGACATGAACTAGAGTTACATAATATGAGCATGAACTTCTTGGCATATGTCATTCCTTATGACCGCTTCAGACGTAACCATGGAGCATCTTCTTTACTTAACGGAATGCTTGGGTCAGTTTTCCTTTGTGAAGGGCGAATTTCATCAAACTTATTATAATCTTCGACATATGCATCTTGTCCTTGATTCCCATGATGTTTCTTTTCCCTGAAAGAACTATGTGACGCTTTGGCTCATCATATGATGTATTCGTTTGCATATTTTTTCTTTTTTTTGGTCTGGAGGACATGTCCTTCACATAGAAAACCTGAGACACATCATTGGCTAGGACGAATGGTTCATCTCTATAACCAAGATTGTTGAGATCCTTGTTGTCATTCCATTACAACTGGTCTATCTTTACCCTTCCCCATTCAGGTTGACCCATTTGCGTGAAACAAAGGGACCTTAAAAGAGACTCCATAGTCTAGTTCCCATATCTCCTCTATGTAACCATAATATGTGTCCTTTTGTCCATTCTCGTCTATTGCATCAAAGCGGACACCACTATTTTGGTTGGTGCTCTTTTTATCTTGGGCGATCGTGTAGAATGTATTCCCATTTATTTCATACCCTTGGAAATTCAATACAATAGAAGATGGTGACCAACAAGTATAGCCGATCTCCAACAGTGGTGTCATTCAAGAGATGTGTACGCATCCAACCACCGAAAGACTTCATGTGTTCATCGTAATCCATGATTCAGGCTTCCCGGGTTTTGGGCGTACAATATTCTTGTGTTCCTCGATATCTGAGCTGCCAAGGTGGAATTATGTAGAAGCGTGTAGTGTGCTTTAGTGAAAGAATCCCGTCCTACATATCATTGCTTTCTTTCCCAGTGCCTTTTCCACTTAGTCTTCCTTCATGCCATGAGTCGAAACACCAATCGGCTTAAGGTCGGGAATAAAGTCAACACAAAACTCAATGACCTCCTGTTCCATATCCCTTGGAGATGCTTCCTTACAGTCTAGCGGTTATGAACATATTTCTTTAAGACTCCCATGAACCTCTCAAAGGGAACATATTGTGCAGAAATACGGACCGAGAATGGCAATCTCTTCCACTAGATGAACCAGGAGATGCGTCATAATATTGAAGAAGGATGGTGGGAACACCAATTCAAAACTAAAAAGACATTGTACCACATCCTTCTGTAACCTTGGAAGAATATCTGGATTGATTACCTTCTAAGATATTGCATTGAGGAATGCACGGCTTCACAATGGGTACTCGAACATTTTCGGTAGAAGCCCCCTCAATGCAATCGGAAGCTGCGTCATAATCACGTGGCGATCATGAGACTTCAGGTTTTGGAACTTTTTCTCGCCATATTTATTATCCCTTTATATTAGATGAGAAGCCCGGCACCTTGATCCGTAAAGGACTTCAAAAAGATTTCCTTCTGCTTTGGTAAGAGCATAGCGGCACGACTTAAGTGACGCCTTTATCCGTCTTGTTATCTCAGATGCATGTTCTTTGGGTCTTTCATAATTTGTTGGTCCTCCGTGCTTGGTGTATCTTTTGTCTTCCCATACACGCCTAGGAATCCTAGCAGTTCACGCAAAGATTCTTCGTCACGTGCATCACGTCGATTGAAGAGCGGACACACAGGACTTTCCAATATGGCAGCTCCCAAAATATAGATTTCTTCTTCCACATGGGTGCGTGTCCTGTAGCGACGTCGTTCGGAACTGATTGACCGCCGGGACCCTTTCCAAAGATTACTTCTATGTCCTTGACCATACCAAATACATCATCACCAGCAGGGAGTTCAGGCTTCTTCCGATGATCTGCCTCACCTTTGAAATGCTTGCCTTTCTTTCTTACGGGATGATTGGTCGGAAGAAATCATCGATTCGCCAGGTACACAACCTTCTTGCATTTATGCAAATATGTACCTTCGGTCTTATCTAAACAGTGGGTGCATGCCTTATATCCCTTGTTTATGCATCACGAAGGTAACTAAGAGCAGGCCAATCATTGATGGTTACGAATAACAACCCTCGTAGATTAAATGGCTCCTGTTTGTTCTCATCCCACGCACGTACACCTGGTTTGCCCCACAACTGTAAGAGTTCTTCAACTAATGGCCTAAGGTACACATCAATGTCGTTGCCCGGTTGCTTCGGGCCTTGGATGAGCACTAGCATCATAATGAACTTACGCTTCATGCACAACCAAGGAGGCAGGTTGTAGATACATAGAGTCACGGGCCAGTCTTTGTGACTGCAGCTCTGCTCCCCAAAAGGATTCATGCCATCCGTACTTAGACCAAACCATAAGTTCCTTGCGTCACCTGCAAAGTGCAGGAAGTCTCTCTCGATTTTCCTCCACTTTGTGACCCATCGGCGGGGTGTCTCAACTTCCGTCTTTCTTACGGTCTTCTTTGTGCCATCGCAACAACTTTGGCATGCTCTTTGTTTCGAACATGCGTTTCAACCTTGGTATTATAGGAGCATACCACATAACCTTAGCAGGAACCCTCTTCCGGAGGGGCTCTCCCTCAACATCACCAGATCATCTCGTCGATCTTATACATAGCAGCGTTACATACCGGGCATTTATCTAAATTCTCATACTCCTTACATGGTAGAGGATGCGATCATTAATGCATGCATGTATCTTTTGCACATCTAATCCCGGAGAGAGAGTCTTCTTTGCTTCGTAGGTACTCTTAGGAAGTTCGTTATGTTTTGGAAACTTGGCTTCATTATTTTCAGCATCTTTTCAAATGAGGTCGGTTAGACCACACTCGCCTTCCATCGCAACAATTCCGATGTGGTACCGAGCTTTGTGCTGCCATCTTCATAATTTGGGTACAACAATTTCTTGTGATCTTCTAACATGCCCTCTAACTTCAACTTCTCATTTTACATTTCAGTCTCGCTTTGCATCAGAAATGACCCTACCAAGTTCATCGGCCGGCTCATCGATGCCCGTTCTTCACCTCTTTCCTCTCCATTGTCTTCCATTGCGGTATCCGTATTCAGGAAACATTTGATGATAGTTGTTATCATCATCTTCTTCTTCACCATCTTCCATCATAACCCCTCTTTCCCCGTGCTTGGTCCAGCAATTATAGTTGGGCATGAAACCTTTCATAATCAGGTGGCCGCGAATGATTTTCGAGGAAGAGTACTCCTTATTGTTCCGACATTGAACACATGGACAACGTATAAATCCATTCTCTTTGTTTGCCGTAGCCACATCGATAAATTTATCCACGCCTTTGATATACCCGGCTACCAGCCGGTCACCGTACATCCAATCCCGACCGTTCATCTGCATCATATAAGTAAGTTTATCAAAAAACAGGACATCATAAATAGTGAAATAACCAATTCACACCGACACATGAATTGTATCAATGACCTAGAAAAGATAAGATTGCTAACCTCGATCGAGGGAAATAAAGAGGAGAAAGCTCAAGTGCGTCTCGGACACCTTCTATATTTTTGTTCTATGAGAAATTCAACGTGATTATTCACTCAAACATTTCAACAAACACCTTCAATGCATGCATGAGAAAAAACTAGCACACCCCCTCACACCTTCCACCATTCGAAAAAACAGAGTGGAGGCAGAGGGGCATGCGATGCATTTATAGAGGGCAGGGGGTCTTTAGTCCCGGTTGGAGCCAGCAACCGGGACTAAAGGTGCGTGCCACGCCACGTGGCTGTGGCCAAACCTTTAGTCCCGGTTGGTGGCTCCAACCAGGACGCATGCCCCCTTACCAAACGGGACGCATGCCTGGCCCGTTCCGCTCCAAGGAGCGTGCAGATTAGTCCCGGTTGGTGGCGCAACCGGGACTAATGCTCTGAGGGATCGCGAACGGATACCCCTTTTTCCTCTAGTGTGATGACGAAAAAACTCGTCGTTTTCATAAGCTATTGCCCACTATTTGGGGTTTCCAGGGTGATTTTCATGGCCTGTATGAACCGGTACAATTTTAGGACCGAAAACCCGTAGTTTTCTTGTTTTATGGCCATTTTCATGAGGTATTGCCCATATTTTTCGGGTTCCAGGGCGATTTGCATGGCTCGTAATAACCGATATATGTTTGAGAGGTATGACCAAAAAGTTGTCATTTTCCTGTTTTATGGTCGTATTCATGAGCTATTGCCCACGGTTTTGGATTTCAATGGCAATTTGCAAGGCTCGTAAGACCCGATACATGTTTAAAAGTTAGGACCAAAAACCCGTAGTTTTCACATTTTATGTCCGTTTTCATGAGCTATTGCACACATTTTATGCGTTCCAGGGCGATTCGCATGCCTCGTAAGATCCGATACATGGTTTAGATTTATGACCAAAAACTGATCATTTTCGCGTGCTATGGTCGTTTTCATGAGCTATAGCCCATAGTTTTGCGGTTCAAGGGCGATTTGCACGGCCCGTCAGACCCGATACATTATAGAGAGTTAAGACCAAACAGTTGTCGTTTTCGCAGTTTATGGCCGTGTTCATGAGCTATTGCCCTTAGTTTTGAGGTTCCACGGGGATTTACGTCACCCGTAAGACCCGATACATATTTGAGGGCATGGCCAAAAACATGTTGTTTTTGTTTTTATGGCCATTTCATGAGTTAGTGCCCACAGTTTTGGATTTCTAGGGGGATATGCATGCCCTTAAGACCAGATTCATGGTTGAGAGTTAAGACAAAAAACTCATCGTTTTCGCGTTTATGGCCATTTTCATGAGCTAGTGCCCATATTTTTTGTGTTCCAAGGCGATTTGCATGGTTCGTAAGACCCGATACATGTTTGAGAGTTATGACCAAAAACTCATCATTTTCGTGTTTTATGGTCATATTCATGAGCTACTGCCCACAGTTATGGGAGTTTCAGGGCGATTTGCATGGCTTGAGAGACCCGATACATGTTTGGGAGTTAGGACCAAAAACACTTAGTTTTCGAGTTTTATGGCCGTTTTCATGAGCGATTTACATTTTTTTTGGGTTCCAGGGCGATTTGCATGGCTCGTAAGACCCGATACATGTTTGAGATTTATGACCAAAAACTCGCCAGTTTCGTGTTCTATGGTCGTTTTCATGAGCTATAGCCCACAGTTTGGGGGGTTTCAGGGCGATTTACAATGACAGTAAGACCCGAAACAAGTTCGCGAGTTATGACAAAAAAATCATCGTTTTCTTGTTTTATCGCCGTTTTTAATAAGTTATTGCCCATAGTTTTGGGGTTCTAGGGGATTTGAATGGCTCGTAAGACCCAATACATGTTTGAGAGTTACGACCAAAAACTTGTTTTTTGCATTTTAGGGCCGTTTTCATTAGCTATTACCCACAGTTTTGGCGTTCTACGGAGATTTACAACGACCGTAAGACCGAACACATGTTTGAGAGTTATGACCAAAAACTCATCGTTTTCACGTTTTATAACCATTTTCATGAGCTATGCCCACGGTTTGGGGGGGGGGGGTTTAGTGCGATTTACATGGCTTGAGAGACCCGATACATGTTTGAGAGTTAGGACCAAAAACTCGTAGTTTCGCGTTTTATGGCCATTTTCACGAGCTATTGCCTACACTTTTGGGGATCCAAGGCGATTTGCATGGCTCGTAAGACCAGATACATGTTTGAGTGTTATAACCAAAAACTGATCGTTTTCGCGTTTTCATGAACTACTGCCGACAGTTTTGGGAATTTCAGGGTGATTTGCATGGCTTGAGAGACCCGATACATGTTTGAGAGTTAGGACCAAAAACCCATAGTTTTCGCGTTTATGGCCGTTTTCATGAGCTATTGCCCATATTTTTCAGGTTCCAGGGCGATTTGCATGGCTCGTAAGACCCGATACATGTTTGAGAGGTACGACCAAAAAATTCGTCGCTTTCGTGTTTTATGGTCGTTTTCATGAGCTATTGCCCATAGTTTTGGGTTTTGTCGTGGGAATGGTCACGGCAGATGCTGCAATCGACAGCGACTAGTAGAACGAGGGGCAAGGGCGTCCAGCCATCTGCGGTGCGAGATGAGGGCGGAGACACAGGGTTTTACCCAGGTTCGCCCCCCCGGAGGGTAAAGACCTACTCCTGCTAGATTGTATTATGAAGGTGGTACAATGGGCGAGCTCGGCGGCTAGGCGGCGAGTCTCTTGGGTGTATGATGGAACGTGTCTCTACACGCCCTGCAGGGAGGTTTATATAGGCTCACCTCCCCTAGGGTTTACATATCTCAACCGAATCAGTTAAGGCTTCGGTACTCGTTTAACCTAATCCGACTGGGCCTATCTTGTCACCTGGGCCTTCAGCTTCCAGTCGCTTGGATCCACACCGGGCCTTGATCCAGTCGCCGTGTTGCAGGCCCACTCGCCGGTTTCTGGGCCAGTCGGAAACGTCCTGCTGGGTATACCCCGGTAGGCACATCCCCATCAGTAGGCCCCGAGGCCGTCATCGATTGGGCGTAGGTGGCTGCTGGCTGTCGGAGTATATGGCTTCAAAGTAGACATCCAGTCGAATCGTTGGCGGGCTACTGTATAAAGGAGAAAACTAGTCATCCTGATCGCAGCTTTGGCGAGTCGAGTCGGCGAAACACTGTCGTAGTGATCGGGTCGGCGAGCCGAGTGGCTAAAGTTGGACCGTTAAGCGTGGTCAAACTAGCCGTTGGGGTAATCCAACGGTAACTTTCGGCGTAATCACCGCGTAGTAACGGCTCCCTGATTTGGCGGGTAACAACCGCTATATAAGGGGAATGGCAGGCAATCAGAGAACTATCTTCTCGCCATTTCCTCCGATTGCTCGCACTCTCGCCTTCCTTCGCATCGCGATCCATCCGACCCGAAATCCTCCGACCCCCCACAAGTCCTTCCGCCATGGCCCTCTCCACCGAGCCTTGGGGCAGATCCAAGTGTACGAGGGCGCAACTGGCTTCCTTTGAGGAGGCCAGGATCCTGCGCGCCGGCTGCTGGCGCATCCCCGCGGCCGGAGGTGATCGAACCAGCGAGGGGAATTCATCTGCTTCACCAGCCACCTAGAACGGGGCTAGGATTCCCCGTCCTGTTCTTCCGGTAACCTGCGCCTACTACGAGATCCAACCGTCGGACTGGGTCCACACAGCATCGAGCAGCTTCGCCATCTTCGTGGTGTTCTATGAAAGTGCTGCCGCCCTACTTCCCTCTATGGCAAGATCTGTTCCATGGGCCGGATTAGCCGCGAGAAGCGGCGGCCCAATGCTGGCATGGCGACTAACATTCCAGCTGAAGTCGAAGGCTTCGTTCTTTGACTTGATGCTACCCGCCAAGGCGGCGAGCGACTGGAAGAAGTCTTGGTTCTATGTTGCCGAGGCGACCCCGGAAGGCGAGATGGCGATCGCATGATACTCCGCCAACCGGTCCGAACCGCGCCATCTTCAAGTCGGCAAGCTCCCCAGCGACCAGCGGATGGTCGTGGACGAAATGCTCCAAACCATCCGTGGTTTGAAGAAGAATGGCCTCCAGACGATCAACTTATACAACTGCTGGCTCGGGCGGCGGCTCGTCCCTCTGGCTCGGCGCGACCACTACATGTACCAATACACGGGCCGGGAGGACTCGACGAAGTCCAGCCTAGGCGAGTGGAAGCTCGAAGACTACACCGCAGCACTAAAGAAGATCACCCAGGCGGTGTACCTGGACGCAAAGGCTGGGGTCGCCCCCTACACCTCAAAGCATCCAGCCCCAACGGTAATCACCTCGCATCATTGGCAGTCGCAGTTTTTGCAGTCGCGGTCATTCTAATTTCATTTTGTATTTATTGCAGCTATTCCAAGTGGTGGAAGGATGGCTCCCGCCTTCAGATGACGAGAACTCGAGCTCGTCCGTCCAGGACATGGGCGAGTCGCCTCCCACCAAGGGCAACACCAAGAGTGACGAGAGCAACGGCAACGACAAATCCGAGGAGGAGGTCGCCCCGCTGGTCCGTAAGACCCGCGGGCAGCGTCAGCATGAGCTTGAGGCGAGTAAAAGCCTCGAGCGTCATGATGACAATGACGAACTTCCGGAGACCACCTCGCGCCGCCAGGCTACTCCGTCAAAGAAGAATAAGAAGAAGGAGAAGGAGGCGAAGGCCCCTCCGAAGAAGAAGACGAAACCGATGAGGCCGGCCTCGCCACCGCACTCGGCGAGCAGCTCCGATGCCCCCAGCCCGGCCAAGGACGAGGCGCCACCGACGGTAGCCGCGCTGGACACGGCCACTGTCGAGGTTCCACTGGCCTCGATGCCTCCGCCATTCGCCCCAGTCTCTGGGCTAGGGGACGCTCCGGCTGCGGCGGCTTCGCCTCGCAGGGAAGCTCCTGCAGAAGATGTCCCAGAGGGCACTTAGGATTTCTTGATTGCCAGTCCCCGAGTGCGCACTCGCTGAATTTCAGCGGGTGGGCACTTAGGATTTCTTGATTGCCAGTCCCCGAGTGCGTGCTCGCGGAATTTCAGCGGGTGGGCACTTAGGATTTCTTGATTGCCAGTCCCCGAGTGCGCACTCGCTGAATTTCAGCGGGTGGGCACTTAGGATTTCGCCTTGGTTAACTGTTTGAATTGTGTGCAGGGTCTGCAACGTGAGTCAGCTGACCGATTGGCAGCGAAACACCGCGCGGAGAAAGAACTGGCCGCCGCCCAAGAAGCGAATAAGGGGCTTCAGGAAGTTACTGCGAAGGCAGAAGAAGCTCGCCAGGGACTTATCCCCGCGGGTGAGTTGGCAGCGGCGCAATCGGCGTTGAGCTCGGCTGAGAAGCGGATCGCCGATCTCGAGCGCGAGCTGAGGGAGGCGAAGGAGGAAGCGAGCTCGGCTGATGGGCGAGCCAAGGCCGCCATTACAGCCGCCACAGAGGATCGTAAAGTGTCCGACGCCCTTGTTGCTGGGCTTCAGGACGACTATACTTCGCTTCAATGCTTCATCACGGATCTCTCCCGCCCCTTGATTGGTAAGTGTATCTGCTTCTGCCGGTAGCGTGCGCCTTTTTGTGATGTCCGACGTACTCACTGTTATCTTCTACTCGCAGGTCGCATCCTTGATAGTGCGGAAGAGGCGAGCTCGCTCGACGCGTGGTAGTGTGTGGCCACGCTCGTCGACGTTGTCGGCGACGTTCATCCGAGCCTACCTCCAGGAGATATCGCCCACAGAAGTAATTCCCAGCGACCTCGTCGAGGTGTGGAAGTACTTGGAGAAGGCGCCGTCGGTCGTTGAGTTCATGATGCGATCGGTGTTCCGGCACGGAGCGGCAACGACGCTTAGCCTTGGGCTTGCTCATTTCCCGGAGGATTTCGACCTCGACGACGTGACGAGTGGCTACCCGTCGTCGACTAGCGCAGTGGAGCTCTCCGAGGTGCTCAAGTTGACGGACCGCGCCACGATGTTCTCCGAGCGTGTCTGGGCAATGGGCGACCTCCTTCCGTACCAGGAGACGGTCGTCACCCTAACGACCCGAGCCGCAGCACCGGACTTCAAGGTCGAGCAGCCCTTCCGCGGGCGATGGCGGGTGAGTGACGACGCACTCAAACCAGACACGCCGTTCATCCGCAATCGCCAGGGTGCTGGCGAGTCGTCGTCGAAGCCTGCGGAATAGGATAGTTTGCCCTGGGGCGTTAGTAGCAGGTCTGCCGTTTGGGCATATTTTGTAATTTGAGACAATGCGACATGCTATAGAATGAGACATCGTGTCTGTTTTGGGATTTGTCATGTGTTTTGTGATTGATGTTTGAACGAGTCCCCGAGCGCGTCCGCCCTTTTGTGGGGTTTACCTCGTGTGTTATCTGTTTGTGGTTTTTGAATGTTTTGTTGTTGTGGTCGACTCGCCCGGACTCGAAGAGCCAGTCGCTAGACGACTCCCTTGAGCGCTCTGTACTTCACCGTTTTCCCTTGCGCGAACGAGGTCGGGTGGCCGAGTCCCCGAGCGTGGTACTTGGTTGTTCTAGGCGCGATTCGAGGGTGGGTGAGGACTTGGCGCGTTGGTTTGAGCGCATCACTCCCGCCTGGCCCGTTGGGTCAGTCGCATGCGAGTCCTGGGCATGCTCTCATACTTGGTGTTTTCTCGAGCCGCTCGCGCTGAACTGGTCGTCAGTCCCCGAACGTGGTACGTGGCCGTTCGAGTCGCTATGTCGAGGATGCGGAGGATCATAGTCGTGGAGAAGCGGCGATTGTCTTGGCTCGTGAGCCGGTCGGGCTAGGTGACTCAATGGCACCGGGTGGCGTTTTGTGGGCGATGCAAAACCCGGTGACTCGGTGCTTTTGCATCGCGACTACTGGCGTGCCGATCGCTTTACCAAAGGTTGACTTCGCGTTTAGCTTGACGCTGTTGTTACGAAAAGAGTGGCACAAGACACGGAGAGTAGGCGCAATTTGCGGTAACCAATTCTTTTTATTTCATAGCGACTGGAGAGTACATATGTGGCGTTCTACGAATAGAACTTCCGTAGGAGGTTTACATTCCATGGTCGCTTGACGTCGAGTTTGCCGTCCCCGCGGACGTCGATGAGGTAGTAAGCGTCGTTGCCGAGTACACGCCCGATGGCGAATGGTCCCTCCCATGGAGGGGAAAGCTTGTGTGTGCCCTTCTTGTCCTGGATGAGGCGCAGCACCAGGACGGCTTCTTGGAAGGTTCGAGTTTTCACCCGCCGGCTGTGGTAGCGGCGGAGTCCTTGTTGGTAGATGGCGGTGCGCGAGAGAGCTAGGTCGCGTGCCTCGTCGAGTTGATCGACTCCATCCTGTCGTGCGAGTTCGTTCGCAGCCTCCGTGTAGTGGACGACCCTCGGCGAGTCGTGCTCAAGGTCGGTGGGCATGACTGCCTCGGTGCCGTACACCATGAAGAAGGGGATGAATCCTGTCGACCTATTGACCGAGGTGCGGATGCCCCAGATGACGTAGGGTAGCTCCTCGACCCAGCACCTAGCGGTGCGCTCAAGTGGTACTTGGAGTCGCGGCTTCAGGCCGTGGAGGATGCTTTGATTGGCCCATTCCGCCTGGCCGTTGGATTCCGGGTGGGCGACTGATGCGAGGTCGAGCCGGATGTGGTGTTCCTCGCAGAATTCGGCCATGGCTCCTTTGGCGAAGTTGGTGCCGTTGTCCGTGATGATGCTGTTTGGGAACCCGTAGCGATATATGAGCTCGCGTAGGAATTTAGTGGCGGTCTTCCCATCGCATTTCCGGACTGGCTTGGCCTCCACCCACTTTGTGAATTTGTCGACTGCGACCAGGAGGTGGGTGTAGCCGGAGGGAGCCTTCTTGAAGGGGCCTACCATGTCCATGCCCCATACGGCGAATGGCCAGGTGATGGGGATTGTCTTGAGCGGTGAGCTCGGCACGTGCGTCTGATTGGCATACTTCTGGCACCCGGCGCACCGCTGGACAATGTCGACGGCATCGGCATGTGCGGTGGGCCAGTAAAAGCCATGCCGCATAGCCTTGGCGACCAGAGATCGGGCGCTGGCGTGGTGGCCGCAGTCACCGGAGTGGATGTCGTGGAGGATCTTGCGTCCTTTGGCGGGTTGGACGCAGCGTTGGAACACGCCGGTGACGCTGCGCTTGTGGAGCTCGCCGTCGATGATGGTGTAGGACTTGCATCGGCGTGCGATCATCCGAGCGTCCGTCTCGTCTGCTGGCAAGGTGCCGGTCTCTAGGTAGGCGATGTAGGGCTTGGTCCAGTCATCTGGCTCGGTGACAAGTGCGACCAGGGCTGCCTCCGGTTGTAACGGGACTCCGATGTCGATCTCCCTCGGGGGAGAGACTGATGGCTTGGTGATCGTGTCCAGGAAGACGCCGGCGGGTGGTGCGAGTCGAGCCGACCCAATGCGAGAGAGTGCGTCGGCCTCCTCGTTCTTCCGCCTGTCGATCCACTCGACGGAGTAGCCTGCGAAGTGTCCGCCCAGCTTGTCCACTGCTTGGGGGTACGCCGCCATAGTGGGGGATACGGCATCGCAGGTGCCAGCCACTTGCCCATCGACGAGGTCGGAGTCTCTGTAGCAGCGTAGGCGGTTGACATTCATCTCCCTGGCAGCTCGCATGCCGTGGAGTAAGGCCTCGTACTGGGCCATGTTGTTGGTGCAGGGTGTGAAGTCGAGGCAGAGGACGTAGCGGAGCTTGTCGCCCTTCGGTGAAGTTAGCACGATCCCTGCGCCTGCGCCGTCCGTGTTCTTGGAGCCGTCGAAGTGCAGGCTCCAGTAGTGGAGGTATGGCAGCTTTTCTGGCTGCTGAACCTCTTCCCAGTCGGCGATGAAGTCCGCTAGGGCCTGTGACTTGATCGCTTTTCGTGGCTCGTATTTGATGTTGTGGACGCCGATCTCGACGGCCCACTTGGCGACCCGCCCGGTCGCCTCGCGGTTGCGGATAATGTCCTACAATGGTGCTGAGGAGACAACCGTGATCGGGTACTCCTAGAAGTAGTGCGGCAGACGCCGCTGAGCTCTGAAGACCGCGTATACCAGCTTCTGGTACTGCGGGTATCGCTGGCGCGACTCGGTGAGGACCTCGCTGATGTAGTACACCGGTCGCTGTACTGGGCGCTCCTTCCCTTCCTCCGGTCGCTCGACGACCATGACGGCGCTGACGACGTGCTCGGAAGCCGCGACGTAAACTGGCATGGGTTCTTTGTCATCCGCCTCCTTGTCCCACTGGAAGGTGGGGTTCTTGCGCATCAGGCGGTATAGGGGCATCGCCTTTTCACCCAGGCGGGGGATGAAGCGACTGAGAGCCGCTACTCGCCCGGCTAGCTTCTGGACATCGCGTAGGCACTCGGGTTTGCCGAGTCAGGCGATCGTGTCGATCTTGGTGGGGTTCGCCTCGATCCCTCGCTTGGAGACGACGTACCCCAGTAGTTGTCCTGCTGGTACACCGAAGGTGCATTTGCCTGAGTTAAGCTTTATCTTGTATTTTCTCAAGTTGGTGAACGTTTCTGCCAGGTCGGCGAGTAGGTCACCCTGGCGAGCAGACTTTACGACTACGTCATCGATGTAGACGTGGATGTTGCGGCCAATTTGGCTCGCGAGGCACTCTTGCATGCACCGCTGGTAGGTCGCCCCGGCGTTCTTGAGGCCGAAGGTCATGGCGGTGTAGCAGAAGGCTCCGAATGGCGTGATGAACGCCGTCTTATCCTCGTCCTCGACAGCCATTTTGATCTGGTTATACCCAGAGTAGGCGTCGAGGAAACATAGCGACTCCAAGCCCGCGGTGGAATCGATTATTTGGTCGATCCGCAGGAGGACGAACTGTTCCTTTGGGAAGGCACTGTTCAAGTTTGTGTAGTCGATACACATCCTCCAGGTCCCGTTCTTCTTCTCGACCAGGACTGGGTTTGCCAGCCACTTGGAGTACTTGATTGGCCAGATGAAGCCTGCAGCGAGTAGACGCTGCACGTCCTCGGCGATGGCTCGGCGGCGCTCTTCATTGAAGGACCGCAGCGACTATTTGACGGGTCGCACTTTGGGGTCGGTGTTTAGCTTGTGCTCAGCGAGCTCCCTAGGGACACCAGGCATGTCAGAGGGCTTCCATGCAAAGATATCCCTGTTCTCATGGAGGAACTCGATGAGCGCGCCTTCCTAGGCTGGGCTCATGCCGTCCCGATCATCACTGTCTGGCTGGAGTCGCCTGGTACCAGCTCGACGGTGCGGGTGTGCGTTGTTTTCTCGAAGGTTGAGGTGTTTGCGCCCTCCGAGTTAGGCTTCTTGAGTATGGTAGGGTCATCGTTGTTGACCCCGCTCGCGTACTTGGCGAGCTCATCGGCGTGATTGGTTTCTGCCGCGATAACGGCATCAGCGAGTTCGGCTCCTTTGGCCTCGCACTCGGCGGCCATGTCGGGGTCGCCGTTGATGGTGAAGACGCCGCACGGCCCGGGGAGCTTCATCGCGTTGTACGCGTAGTGTGGCGTTGCCATGAACTTGGCGAATGCCTGGCGCCCCAGGACGCAGTGGTAGGGGCTGTCGAAGGGCATCAGCTCGAAGACGATCCGCTCGGTGCGGAAGTTTGCTGGTGTGCCGAAGGTGACTGGCAGCGTGACCTTGCCGATCGGGTACGCCTTCCGACCGGGGACGATGCCATGGAACATGGTGTGGGTTGTCTCGATCATCGACTGCGGGAGCCGCAGCCGCCTGAAGGTGTCCAGGTACAGGATGTTGATGGAGCTCCGCCGTCCATCAATGTCTTGGGGAGCCAGTAGTCGCCGACCTTGGGCTTGACCACCAGGGCGACTCGGCCTGGGTACTCGATGCGTGGCGAGTGGTCCTGGCGGCTCCAGGTGATGGGCTGCTCCGACCAGTTGAGGCGGGAGCGTCCACCTGAGCCACCGCGTTGACGGCGACGGCGCGGGCGATGACCTTCTTCTCGCGCTTCGTGTTGAAGCCTGTGAAGGTATGGAGCGAGCCGGCCACTTTGCCGAACTTTCCGCCGTTTGGCGGGTCGTTGTCGGGGTCCTCCCGTGCTCGCCGTGCCTTCTCGATTTCCCTGAGAGTGTGGCAGTCGGCGGTTGTGTGTGTTGCGGGCTTCCCTTCCCTGCTATCAAACGCACAAGGTTGGTTAAGGAGGGCCGCAGGGTCGAACCTTGGCTTGGCCTTGTAGTTGCCGCCGTCGCGGTGTTGTCCTCCGTCGCGGCGGAAGCTCTTGGGCTCGTGTTGTGCGTGCCCGGCGTTGGCGACGAAGTCGACTCGCCCGTCACTGCGGCGCTTGCCGGTGAGGCGAGTGTTGCTATAGCGTAGGTCGGATCGTCGTCCGCTGTCGTTGCCGCTCGTGCGGCGTTGACCTCCCGACTCGTCGTCGATTTCCTGGTTTGGATCTTCCTCCGCGTACCATTTGGCGATCTCGAGGAGGTCCGGTATGTTGTCGAGTGTGCGGGAGTGTCCCTTTAGCTTGGCGACCAGAGGCTCGTAGCGGCACGAGGTCTTGAAGCAATGGATCGCGGTGTCCGGGTGGATGCCGACCGCGTTGTACCAGAGTTCTTGCCACCGTTGGACCCAGTTGCGGGTCGACTCGCGGGGTCCCTGGACGCATCGCTCCAGGTCCTCGATGGTGGTGGCGCGGGTGTAGGAGCACTCGAAGTGCCTGACGAAGGCGTCGCGCATCTCCTCCCAGGAGTCGATCATCTGGGGAGGTGTTGATCCACTGCACGTCCCCTCCATCATCGGGGAGGTAGCGGCTAGCAGTCGGTGTGGCCCGCGATCCCCATCGCCATGAGGTATGTATCGAGCAGACGGCGGGGTCGTGCGGTCGTACTTTTCTATCTCCTTCGGCGCCTTGAAGTTTGGGGGGTATTTCTCGCCTCGGATCATTGGTCCGAAGCACTTGGGGCCAAGTCGACTGAGCGACCCCTTTGGCTCGCCGTCGCGGCGATTGGTTAGGGTGTGTCGCAGGTCGTCGGGCTGGCGTGCGTGCCAGCTTTGGTTGTTGATGATGTGGGTGCGGGCGTCGATGGGTTGACCGTTGGCGGCGACGAAGTTGGTCGCTGGCCTGGGGTCGTTGGTGGAGAGTGCCGCGTTCGCGGGTCGGTGTTGGATCTGCAGTGGCTCTGGTGGCGGGCTGTTGAGGGTGTTTGCTGCCATCGGGCGGCCGCTTGAGGCCGCTCTGCTTCCCGAAGAACGCGAGTACACTCGACCCTGCGAGTCGGCGCCCGTGTTTTGCTGCTCGACGGCCTTTGCGAGCAGGGCCCTGACGTCTTTGGATCTGTAGGCGCCGTCGCGGTGGCCGTGATGTTGTCGGCTGCTGCTCGGCCTGCCGAGGTTGTCCATCGGGTGGAGAACGGTGGGAGGCCGTTTGCGCCTCCCGTCGTGAGGAGACTACTATCCGCGGCTGGTCCTCGGGGTGTGTGGTTGGGTGGAGGTGGGCGCCCATCGCCGTCGACCTGGCGGGGTCGGCGCTTCCTCTGGTGGCGGCGTTCTCGCGGTCGCGCCTTTCGGCCACGCGGGCGGGTCGTTTTCATCGTCGAAGTTCAGGCGCGCCCTGAACGGTGGGTTCAGCGCGACCTGCTCCGCTGCTGGTGGTAGCGCGATAGCTCCTGCGCCGTCACCTGCTCGAGGTGAAATTTTTCGCGCTCGGCTTGCTCCTTGCGCACTGCCTCCGCCAGTTTCAGGCGGAGTTCCTCGACCTCCGACTCCGTGGCATTAGGAGGGATTGGGGTGGAGAAGGGGTCCTCCGGCGGCTCGGTGCCGGTCGCCATGTAGGTCGCGGCATGGCGACCGGTTCCGTCGCGGAGGTCGGCGGAGTTTTCCGACCCAGAGTCGAAGTCAAAGATCCCGAGGATGGAGGGGTCCTCGAAGTCTCCCACGTTGGAGACCTGGGTGATGGAGCCCGCGGGTGAAGCCGCGGTGATGGATCCGGCGAGTGGCCGAGGTCGCCAGTCGGCGTCGTCGTTGAGGCGCGTCTTCTGCGGCCGCTGAGTTTTCGACCCGCGTTGCGTGGGCGAGTTGTACTTTCGAGCGAGGCGATGGATCGTGCGGATCTGGCTTTCGGAGAGCCGATCGCGTGGCGGCGACTCGCGGATGCGAGCCGAGTCCTCCGAGACGATGACGTCGATGAGGCCGACGAAGAGGCTGATCGTGCCGACTGGCAGGATCACGCTGTGCGTGACGGGTTTACATATCTCAACCGAATCAGTTAAGGCTTCGGTACTCGTTTAACCGAATCCGACTAGGCCTATCTAGTCGCCTGGGCCTTCAGCTTCTAGTCGCTTGGATCCACACCGGGCCTTGATCCAGTCGCCGTCTTGAAGGCCCACTCGCCGGTTTCTGGGCCAGTCGGAAACGTCCTGCTGGGTATACCCCGGTAGGCACATCCCCATCAGGTTTCTAGGGCGATTTGCATGGCTCGTAAGACCCGATACATGTTTGAGAGTTATGACCAAAAACTCATCGTTTTGCTTTTTATAGCCATTTTCATGAGCTATTGCCCACAATTTTGGGGGTGTATGGGCGATTTGCATGGCTTGAGAGACCCGATACATGTTTGAGAGTTAGGACTAAAAACTCGTTGTTTTCGTGTTTTATGGCCGTTTTCATGAGGTATTGCCGACAATTTTGGGGTTCCAAGGCAATTTGCATGGCTCGTAAGACCCGATACATATTTGGGAGTGATGACGAAAAAACTCGTCGTTTTCACGTTTTATGGTCGTTTTCATGAGCTATTGCTCACTGTTTGGGGTTTCTAGGGCGATTTGCATGGCCTGTATGACCCGATACAATTTGAGAGTTAGGACCGAAAACCCGTAGTTTTCTCGTTTTATGGCCATTTTCATGAGCTATTGCCCATATTTTTTGGGTTCCAGGGCGATTTGCATGGCTCGTAATACCCGGTACATGTTTGAGAGGTATGACCAAAAAGTCGTCGTTTTCGTGTTTTATGGTCGTATTCATGAGCTATTGCCCATTGTTTTGGATTTCTATGGCGATTTCCATGGCTCGTAAGACCCGATACGTGTTTAAGATTTAGGACCAAAAACCCGTAGTTTTCATGTTTTATGTCTGTTTTCATGAGCTATTGCACACATTTTATGGGTTCCAGGGCGATTCGCATGCCTCGTAAGACCCGATACATGGTTTTGATTTATGACCAAAAACTCATCATTTTTGCATTCTATGGTCGTTTTCATGAGCTATAGCCCATAGTTTTGGGGTTCAAGGGCGATTTGCATGGCCCGTCAGACCCGATACATTATTGAGAGTTAAGACCAAACAATTGTCGTTTTCGCATTTTACGGTCGTGTTCATGAGCTATTGCCCTTAGTTTTAAGGTTCCACGGGGATTTGCGTCACCCGTAAGACACGATACATATTTGAGGGCATGGCCAAAAACTTGTTGTTTTTGTGTTTTATGGCCGTTTCATGAGTTAGTGCCCACAGTTTGGGATTTCCAGGGGGATATGCATGCCCTTAAGACCAGATTCATTGTTGAGAGTTAAGACGAAAAACTCATCGTTTTCGCGTTTATGGCCGTTTTCATGAGATATTTCCCATATTTTTTGTGTTCCAAGGCGATTTGCATGGCTCGTAAGACCTGATACATGTTTGAGAGTTATGACCAAAAAATCATCGTTTTCGTGTTTTATGGTCGTTTTCATAAGCTACTGCCCATAGTTTTGGGAGTTTCAGGGTGATTTGCATGGCTTGAGAGACCCGATACATGTTTGGGAGTTAGGACCAAAAACCCTTAGTTTTCGAGTTTTATGGCCGTTTTCATGAGCCATTTCCCACATTTTTTTGGGTTCCAGGGCGATTTGCATCCCTCGTAAAACCCGATACATGTTTGAGAGTTAGGACCAAAAACTCATAGTTTTCGCGTTTTATGGCCGTTTTCATGAGCTATTGCCTACACTTTTGGGTCTCCAAGGCGATTTGCATGGCTCGTAAGACCAGATACATGTTTGAGAGTTATGACCAAAAACTCATCGTTTTCGTGTTTTATGGTCGTTTTCATGAACTACTGCCCACAGTTTTGGGAGTTTTAGGGCGATTTGCATGGATTAAGATACCCGATACATGTTTGAGAGTTAGGACCAAAAACCCATAGTTTTCCCGTTTATGGCCGTTTTCATGAGCTATTGCCCATATTTTCCGGGTTCCAGGGCGATTTGCATGGCTCGTAAGACCCGATACATGTTTGAGAGGGATGACCAAAAAACTCGTCGTTTTCTTGTTTTACGGTCGTTTTCATGAGCTATTGCCCACAGTTTTGGGTTTCTAGGGCGATTTGCATGGCTCGTAAGACCCGATACATGTTTGAGAGTTATGACCAAAAACTCATCTTTTTGCTTTTTATAGCCATTTTCATGAGCTATTGCCCACAATTTTGTGGGTGTAAGGGCGATTTGCATGGCTTGAGAGACCCGATACATGTTTGAGAGTTAGGACTAAAAACTCGTTGTTTTCTTGTTTTATGGCCGTTTTCATGAGCTATTGCCGACAATTTTGGGGTTCCAAGGCAATTTGCATGGCTCGTAAGACCCGATACATATTTGGGAGTGATGACGAAAAAACTCGTCGTTTTCACGTTTTATGGTCGTTTTCATGAGCTATTGCTCACTGTTTGAGGTTTCCAGGGCGATTTGCATGGCCTGTATGACCCGATACAATTTGAGAGTTAGGACCGAAAACCCGTAGTTTTCTCGTTTTATGGCCATTTTCATGAGCTATTGCCCATATTTTTCGGGTTCCAGGGCGATTTGCATGGCTCGTAATACCAGATACATGTTTGAGAGGTATGACCAAAAAGTCGTCGTTTTCGTGTTTTATGGTCGTATTCATGAGCTATTGCCCATTGTTTTGGATTTCTATGGCGATTTCCTTGGATCGTAAGACCCGATACGTGTTTAAGATTTAGGACCAAAACCCGTAGTTTTCATGTTTTATGTCTGTTTTCATGAGCTATTGCACACATTTTATGGGTTCCAGGGCGATTCGCATGCCTCGTAAGACCCGATACATTGTTTAGATTTATGACCAAAAACTCATCATTTTTGCATTCTATGGTCGTTTTCATGAGCTATAGCCCATAGTTTTGGGGTTCAAGGGCGATTTGCATGGCCCGTCAGACCCGATACATTATTGAGAGTTAAGACCAAACAATTGTCGTTTTCGCATTTTACGGCCGTGTTCATGAGCTATTGCCCTTAGTTTTAAGGTTCCACGGGGATTTGCGTCACCCGTAAGACACGATACATATTTGAGGGCATGGCCAAAAACTTGTTGTTTTAGTGTTTTATGGCCGTTTCATGAGTTAGTGCCCACAGTTTTGGATTTCCAGGGGGATATGCATGCCCTTAAGACCAGATTCATTGTTGAGAGTTAAGACAAAAAACTCATCATTTTCGCGTTTATGGCCGTTTTCATGAGATATTGCCCATATTTTTTGTGTTCCAAGGCGATTTGCATGGCTCGTAAGACCCGATACATGTTTGAGAGTTATGACCAAAAAATCATCGTTTTCGTGTTTTATGGTCGTTTTCATAAGCTACTGCCCATAGTTTTGGGAGTTTCAGGGTGATTTGCATGGCTTGAGAGACCCGATACATGTTTGGGAGTTAGGATCAAAAACCCTTAGTTTTCGAGTTTTATGGACGTTTTCATGTGCTATTTCCCACATTTTTTTGGGTTCCAGGGCGATTTGCATCCCTCGTAAAACCCGATACATGTTTGAGAGTTAGGACCAAAAACTCATAGTTTTCGCGTTTTATGGCCGTTTTCATGAGCTATTGCCTACACTTTTGGGTCTCCAAGGCGATTTGCATGGCTCGTAAGACCAGATACATGTTTGAGAGTTATGACCAAAAACTCATCGTTTTCGTGTTTTATGGTCGTTTTCATGAACTACTGCCCACAGTTTTGGGAGTTTTAGGGCGATTTGCATGGCTTAAGAGACCCGATACATGTTTGAGAGTTAGGACCAAAAACCCATAGTTTTCACGTTTTATGGCCGTTTTCATGAGCTATTGCCCATATTTTCCGGGTTCCAGGACGATTTGCATGGCTCGTAAGACCCGATACATGTTTGAGAGGTATGACCAAAAAACTCGTCGTTTTTTTGTTTTACGGTCGTTTTCATGAGCTATTGCCCACAGTTTTGGGTTTCTAGGGCGATTTGCATGGCTCGTAAGACCCGATACATGTTTGAGAGTTATGACCAAAAACTCATCGTTTTGCTTTTTATAGCCATTTTCATGAGCTATTGCCCACAATTTTGGGGGTGTAAGGGCGATTTGCATGGCTTGAGAGACCCGATACATGTTTGAGAGTTAGGACTAAAAACTCGTTGTTTTCGTGTTTTATGGCCGTTTTCATGAGCTATTGCCGACAAGTTTGGGGTTTCAAGGCGATTTGCATGGCTCGTAAGACCCGATACATATTTGGGAGTGATGACGAAAAAACTCGTCGTTTTCACGTTTTATGGTCGTTTTCATGAGCTATTGCTCACTGTTTGGGGTTTCCAGGGCGATTTGCATGGCCTGTATGACCCGATACAATTTGAGAGTTAGGACCGAAAACCCGTAGTTTTCTCGTTTTATGGCCATTTTCATGAGCTATTGCCCATATTTTTCGGGTTCCAGGGCGATTTGCATGGCTCGTAATACCCGATACATGTTTGAGAGGTATGACCAAAAAGTCGTCGTTTTCGTGTTTTATGGTCGTATTCATGAGCTATTGCCCATTGTTTTGGATTTCTATGGCGATTTCCATGGCTCGTAAGACCCGATACGTCTTTAAGATTTAGGACCAAAAACCCGTAGTTTTCACATTTTATGTCTGTTTTCATGAGCTATTGCACACATTTTATGGGTTCCAGGGCGATTCGCATGCCTCGTAAGACCCGATACATGGTTTAGATTTATGACCAAAAACTCGTCATTTTTGCATTCTATGGTCGTTTTCATGAGCTATAGCCCATAGTTTTGGGGTTCAAGGGCGATTTGCATGGCCCGTCAGACCCGATACATTATTGAGAGGTAAGACCAAACAATTGTCGTTTTCGCATTTTACGGCCGTGTTCATGAGCTATTGCCCTTAGTTTTAAGGTTCCACGGGGATTTGCGTCACCCGTAAGACACGATACATATTTGAGGGCATGGCCAAAAACTTGTTGTTTTAGTGTTTTATGGCCGTTTCATGAGTTAGTGCCACGATTTTGGATTTCGAGGATATGCATGCCCTTAAGACCAGATTCATTGTTGAGAGTTAAGACGAAAAACTCATCGTTTTCGCGTTTATGGCCGTTTTCATGAGATATTGCCCATATTTTTTGTGTTCCAAGGCGATTTGCATGGCTCGTAATACCCGATACATGTTTGAGAGTTATGACCAAAAAATCATCGTTTTCGTGTTTTATGGTCGTTTTCATGAGCTACTGCCCATAGTTTTGGGAGTTTCAGGGTGATTTGCATGGCTTGAGAGACTCGATACATGTTTGGGAGTTAGGACCAAAAACCCTTAGTTTTCGAGATTTATGGCCGTTTTCATGTGCTATTTCCCACATTTTTTTGGGTTCCAGGGCGATTTGCATCCCTCGTAAAACCCGATACATGTTTGAGAGTTAGGACCAAAAACTCATAGTTTTCGCGTTTTATGGCCGTTTTCATGAGCTATTGCCTACACTTTTGGGTCTCCAAGGCGATTTGCATGGCTCGTAAGACCAGATACATGTTTTAGAGTTATGACCAAAAACTCATAGTTTTCGTGTTTTATGGTCGTTTTCATGAACTACTGCCCACAGTTTTGGGAGTTTTAGGGCGATTTGCATGGCTTAAGAGACCCGATACATGTTTGAGAGTTAGGACCAAAAACCCATAGTTTTCGCGTTTTATGGCCGTTTTCATGAGCTATTGCCCATATTTTCCGGGTTCCAGGGCGATTTCATGGCTCGTAAGACCCGATACATGTTTGAGAGGTATGACCAAAAAAATCATAGTTTTCTTGTTTTACGGTCGTTTTCATGAGCTATTGCCCACAGTTTTGGGTTTCTAGGGCGATTTGCATGGCTCGTAAGACCCGATACATGTTTGAGAGTTATGACCAAAAACTCATCGTTTTGCTTTTTATAGCCATTTTCATGAGCTATTGCCCACAATTTTGGGGGTGTAAGGGCGATTTGCATGGCTTGAGAGACCCGATACATGTTTGAGAGTTAGGACTAAAAACTCGTTGTTTTCGTGTTTTATGGCCGTTTTCATGAGTTATTGCCGACAATTTTGGGGTTCCAAGGCAATTTGCATGGCTCGTAAGACCCGATACATATTTGGGAGTGATGACGAAAAAACTCGACGTTTTCACGTTTTATGGTCGTTTTCATGAGCTATTGCTCACTGTTTGGGGTTTCCAGGGCGATTTGCATGGCCTGTATGACCCGATACAATTTGAGAGTTAGGACCGAAAACCCGTAGTTTTCTCGTTTTATGGCCATTTTCATGAGCTATTGCCCATATTTTTCGGGTTCTAGGGAGATTTGCATGGCTCGTAATACCCGATACATGTTTGAGAGGTATGACCAAAAAGTCGTCGTTTTCGTGTTTTATGGTCGTATTCATGAGCTATTGCCCATTGTTTTGGATTTCTATGGCGATTTCCATGGCTCGTAAGACCCGATACGTGTTTAAGATTTAGGACCAAAAACCCGTAGTTTTCACGTTTTATGTCTGTTTTCATGAGCTATTGCACACATTTTATGGGTTCCAGGGCGATTCGCATGCCTCGTAAGACCCGATACATGGTTTAGATTTATGACCAAAAACTCATCATTTTTGCATTCTATGGTCGTTTTCATGAGCTATAGCCCATAGTTTTGGGGTTCAAGGGCGATTTGCATGGCCCGTTAGACCCGATACATTATTGAGAGTTAAGACCAAACAATTGTCGTTTTCGCATTTTACGGCCGTGTTCATGAGCTATTGCCCTTAGTTTTAAGGTTCCACGGGGATTTGCGTCACCCGTAAGACACGATACATATTTGAGGGCATGGCCAAAAACTAGTTGTTTTTGTGTTTTATGGCCATTTCATGAGTTAGTGCCCACAGTTTTGGATTTCCAGGGGGATATGCATGCCCTTAAGACCAGATTCATTGTTGAGAGTTAAGACGAAAAACTCATCGTTTTCGCGTTTATGGCCGTTTTCATGAGATATTGCCCATATTTTTTGTGTTCCAAGGCGATTTGCATGGCTCGTAAGACCCGATACATGCTTGAGAGTTATGACCAAAAAATCATCGTTTTCGTGTTTTATGGTCGTTTTCATAAGCTACTGCCCATAGTTTTGGGAGTTTCAGGGTGATTTGCATGGCTTGAGAGACCCGATACATGTTTGGGAGTTAGGACCAAAAACCCTTAGTTTTCGAGTTTTATGGCCGTTTTCATGAGCTATTTCCCACATTTTTTTGGGTTCCAGGGCGATTTGCATCCCTCGTAAAACCCGATACATGTTTGAGAGTTAGGACCAAAAACTCATAGTTTTCGCGTTTTATGGCCGTTTTCATGAGCTATTGCCTACACTTTTGGGTCTCCAAGGCGATTTGCATAGCTCGTAAGACCAGATACATGTTTGAGAGTTATGACCAAAAACTCATCTTTTTCGTGTTTTATGGTCGTTTTCATGAACTACTGCCCACAGTTTTGAGAGTTTTAGGGCAATTTGCATGGCTTAAGAGACCCGATACATGTTTGAGAGTTAGGACCAAAAACCCATAGTTTTCGCGTTTTATGGTCGTTTTCATGAGCTATTGCCCATATTTTCCGGGTTCCAGGGCGATTTGCATGGCTCGTAAGACCCGATACATGTTTGAGATGTATGACCAAAAAACTCGTCGTTTTCTTGTTTTACGGTCGTTTTCATGAGCTATTGCCCACAGTTTTGGGTTTCTAGGGCGATTTGCATGGCTCCTAAGACCCGATACATGTTTGAGAGTTATGACCAAAAACTCATCGTTTTGCTTTTTATAGCCATTTTCATGAGCTATTGCCCACAATTTTGGGGGTGTAAGGGCGATTTGCATGGCTTGAGAGACCCGATACATGTTTGAGAGTTAGGACTAAAAACTCGTTGTTTTCGTGTTTTATGGCCGTTTTCATGAGCTATTGCGGACAATTTTGGGGTTCCAAGGCAATTTGCATGGCTCGTAAGACCCGATACATATTTGGGAGTGATGACGAAAAAACTCGTCGTTTTCACGTTTTATGGTCGTTTTCATGAGCTATTGCTCACTGTTTGGGGTTTCCAGGGCGATTTGCATGGCCTGTATGACCCGATACAATTTGAGAGTTAGGACCGAAAACCCGTAGTTTTCTCGTTTTATGACCATTTTCATGAGCTATTTCCCACATTTTTTTGGGTTCCAGGGCGATTTGCATCCCTCGTAAAACCCGATACATGTTCGAGAGTTAGGACCAAAAACTCATAGTTTTCGCGTTTTATGGTCGTTTTCATGTGCTATTGCCCATATTTTCCGGGTTCCAGGGCGATTTGCATGGCTCGTAAGACCCGATACATGTTTGAGAGGTATGACCAAAAAACTCGTCGTTTTCTTGTTTTACGGTCGTTTTCATGAGCTATTGCCCACAGTTTTGGGTTTCTAGGGCGATTTGCATGGCTCATAAGACCCGATACATGTTTGAGAGTTATGACCAAAAACTCATCGTTTTGCTTTTTATAGCCATTTTCATGAGCTATTGCCCACAATTTTGGGGGTGTAAGGGCGATTTGCATGGCTTGAGAGACCCGGTACATGTTTGAGAGTTAGGACTAAAAACTCGTTGTTTTCGTGTTTTATGGCCGTTTTCATGAGCTATAGCGGACAATTTTGGGGTTCCAAGGCAATTTGCATGGCTCGTAAGACCCGATACATATTTGGGAGTGATGACGAAAAAACTCGTCGTTTTCACGTTTTATGGTCGTTTTCATGAGCTATTGCTCCTTTGTTTGGGGTTTCGAGGATTTGCATGGCCTGTATGACCCGATACAATTTGAGAGTTAGGACCGAAAACCCGTAGTTTTCTCGTTTTATGGCCATTTTCATGAGCTATTGCCCATATTTTTCGGGTTCTAGGGCGATTTGCATGGCTCGTAATACCCGGTACATGTTTGAGAGGTATGACCAAAAAGTCGTCGTTTTCGTGTTTTATGGTCGTATTCATGACCTATTTCCCATTGTTTTGGATTTCTATGGCGATTTCCATGGCTCGTAAGACCCGATACGTGTTTAAGATTTAGGACCAAAAACCCGTAGTTTTCACGTTTTATGTCTGTTATCATAAGCTATTGCACACATTTTATGGGTTCCAGGGCGATTCGCATGCCTCGTAAGACCCGATACATGGTTTAGATTTATGACCAAAAACTCATCATTTTTGCATTCTATGGTCGTTTTCATGAGCTATAGCCCATAGTTTTGGGGTTCAAGGGCGATTTGCATGGCCCGTCAGACCCGATACATTATTGAGAGTTAAGACCAAACAATTGTCGTTTTTGCATTTTACGGCCGTGTTCATGAGCTATCCCTCGTAAAACCCGATACATGTTTGAGAGTTAGGACCAAAAACTCATAGTTTTCGCGTTTTATGGTCGTTTTCATGAGCTATTGCCCATATTTTCCGGGTTCCAGGGCGATTTGCATGGCTCGTAAGACCCGATACATGTTTGAGAGGTATGACCAAAAAACTCGTCGTTTTCTTGTTTTACGGTCGTTTTCATGAGCTATTGCCCACAGTTTTGGGTTTCTAGGGCGATTTGCATGGCTCATAAGACCCGATACATGTTTGAGAGTTATGACCAAAAACTCATCGTTTTGCTTTTTATAGCCATTTTCATGAGCTATTGCCCACAATTTTGGGGGTGTAAGAGCGATTTGCATGGCTTGAGAGACCCGGTACATGTTTGAGAGTTAGGACTAAAAACTCGTTGTTTTCATGTTTTATGGCCGTTTTCATGAGCTATTGCGGACAATTTTGGGGTTCCAAGGCAATTTGCATGGCTCGTAAGACCCGATACATATTTGGGAGTGATGACGAAAAATCTCGTAGTTTTCACGTTTTATGGTCGTTTTCATGAGCTATTGCTCACTGTTTGGGGTTTCCAGGACGATTTGCATGGCCTGTATGACCCGATACAATTTGAGAGTTAGGACCGAAAACCCGTAGTTTTCTCGTTTTATGGCCATTTTCATGAGCTATTGCCCATATTTTTCGGGTTCTAGGGCGATTTGCATGGCTCGTAATACCCGTTACATGTTTGAGAGGTATGACCAAAAAGTCGTCGTTTTCGTGTTTTATGGTCGTATTCATGACCTATTGCCCATTGTTTTGGATTTCTATGGCGATTTCCATGGCTCGTAAGACCCGATACGTGTTTAAGATTTAGGACCAAAAACCCGTAGTTTTCACGTTTTATGTCTGTTTTCATGAGCTATTGCACACATTTTATGGGTTCCAGGGCGATTCGCATGCCTCTAAAGACCCGATACATGGTTTAGATTTATGACCAAAAACTCATCATTTTTGCATTCTATGGTCGTTTTCATGAGCTATAGCCCATAGTTTTGGGGTTCAAGGGCGATTTGCATGGCCCGTCAGACCCGATACATTATTGAGAGTTAAGACCAAACAATTGTCGTTTTCGCATTTTACGGCCGTGTTCATGAGCTATTGCCCTTAGTTTTAAGGTTCCACGGGGATTTGCGTCACCCGTAAGACACGATACATATTTGAGGGCATGGCCAAAAACTTGTTGTTTTTGTGTTTTATGGCCGTTTCATGAGTTAGTGCCCACAGTTTTGGATTTCCAGGGGGATATGCATGCCCTTAAGACCAGATTCATTGTTGAGAGTTAAGACGAAAATCTCATCGTTTTCGCGATTATGGCCGTTTTCATGAGATATTGCCCATTTTTTTTGTGTTCCAATGCGATTTGCATGGCTCGTAAGACCCGATACATGTTTGAGAGTTTTGACCAAAAAATCATCGTTTTCGTGTTTTATGGTCATTTTCATAAGCTACTGCCCATAGTTTTGGGAGTTTCAGGGTGATTTGCATGGCTTGAGAGACCCGATACATGTTTGGGAGTTAGGACCAAAAACCCTTAGTTTTCGAGTTTTATGGCCGTTTTCATGAGCTATTTCCCACATTTTTTTGGGTTCCAGGGCGATTTGCATCCCTCGTAAAACCCGATACATGTTTGAGAGTTAGGACCAAAAACTCATAGTTTTCGCGTTTTATGGCCGTTTTCATGAGCTATTGCCTACACTTTTGGGTCTCCAAGGCGATTTGCATGGCTCGTAAGACCAGATACATGTTTGAGAGTTATGACCAAAAACTCATCGTTTTCGTGTTTTATGGTCGTTTTCATGAACTACTGCCCACAGTTTTGGGAGTTTTAGGGCGATTTGCATGGCTTAAGAGACCCGATACATGTTTGAGAGTTAGGACCAAAAACCCATAGTTTTCGCGTTTTATGGCCGTTTTCATGAGCTATTGCCCATATTTTCCGGGTTCCAGGGCGATTCGCATGGCTCGTAAGACCCGATACATGTTTGAGAGGTATGACCAAAAAACTCGTCGTTTTCTTGTTTTACGGTCGTTTTCATGAGCTATTGCCCATAGTTTTGGGTTTCTAGGGCGATTTGCATGGCTCGTAATACCCGATACATGTTTTAGAGTTATGACCAAAAACTCATCGTTTTGCCCACAATTTTGGGGGTGTAAGGGCGATTTGCATGGCTTGAGAGACCCGATACATGTTTGAGAGTTAGGACTAAAAACTCGTTGTTTTCGTGTTTTATGGCCGTTTTCATGAGCTATTGCCGACAATTTTGGGGTTCCAAGGCAATTTGCATGGCTCGTAAGACCCGATACATATTTGGGAGTGATGACGAAAAAACTCGTCGTTTTCACGTTTTATGGTCGTTTTCATGAGCTATTGCTCACTGTTTGGGGTTTCCAGGGCGATTTGCATGGCCTGTATGACCCGATACAATTTGAGAGTTAGGACCGAAAACCCGTAGTTTTCTCGTTTTATGGCCATTTTCATGAGCTATTGCCCATATTTTTCGGGTTCCAGGGCGATTTGCATGGCTCGTAATACCCGATACATGTTTGAGAGGTATGACCAAAAAGTCGTCGCTTTCGTATTTTATGGTCGTATTCATGAGCTATTGCCCATTGTTCTGGATTTCTATGGCGATTTCCATGGCTCGTAAGACCCGATACGTGTTTAAGATTTAGGACCAAAAACCCATAGTTTTCATGTTTTATGTCTATTTTCATGAGCTACTGCACACATTTTATGGGTTCCAGGGCGATTCGCATGCCTCGTAAGACCCGATACATGGTTTAGATTTATGACCAAAAACTCATCATTTTTGCATTCTATGGTCGTTTTCATGAGCTATAGCCCATAGTTTTGGGGTTCAAGGGCGATTTGCATGGCCCGTCAGACCCGATACATTATTGAGAGTTAAGACCAAACAATTGTCGTTTTCGCATTTTACGGCCGTGTTCATGAGCTATTTCCCTTAGTTTTAAGGTTCCACAGGGATTTGCGTCACCCGTAAGGCACGATACATATTTGAGGGCATGGCCAAAAACTTGTTGTTTTTGTGTTTTATGGCCGTTTCATGAGTTCTTGCTTGTTTTGGATTTGTGGGGATATGCATGCCCTTAAGACCAGATTCATTGTTGAGAGTTAAGACGAAAAACTCATCGTTTTCGCGTTTATGGCCGTTTTCATGAGATATTGCCCATATTTTTTGTGTTCCAAGGCGATTTGCATGGCTCGTAAGACCCGATACATGTTTGAGGGTTATGACCAAAAAATCATCGTTTTCGTGTTTTATGGTTGTTTCCATAAGCTACTGCCCATAGTTTTGGGAGTTTCAGGGTGATTTGCATGGCTTGAGAGACCCGATACATGTTTGAGAGTTAGGACCGAAAACCCTTAGTTTTCGAGCTTTATGGCCGTTTTCATGAGCTATTTCCCACATTTTTTTGGGTTCCAGGGCGATTTGCATCCCTCGTAAAACCCGATACATGTTTGAGAGTTAGGACCAAAAACTCATAGTTTTCCCGTTTTATGGCCGTTTTCATGAGCTATTGCCTACACTTTTGGGTCTCCAAGGCGATTTGCATGGCTCGTAAGACCAGATACATGTTTGAGAGTTATGACCAAAAACTCATCGTTTTCGACCAAAAACTCATCGTTTTCGTGTTTTATGGTCGTTTTCATGAACTACTGCCCACAGTTTTGGGAGTTTTAGGGCGATTTGCATGGCTTAAGAGACCCGATACATGTTTGAGAGTTAAGACCAAATACCCATAGTTTTCGCATTTTATTGCCGTTTACATGAGCTATTGCCCATATTTTTCGGGTTCTAGGGCGATTTGCATGGCTCGTAAGACCCGATACATGTTGGAGAGGTATGACAAAAAAATTGTCGTTTTCTTGTTTTATGTTCGTTTTCATGAGCTATTGCCCACAGTTTTGGGTTTCTAGGGCGATTTGCGTGGCTCGTAAGACCCGATACATGTTTGAGAGTTATGACCAAAAACTCATCGTTTTCGCTTTTCATAGCCATTTTCATGAGCTATGGCCCACAGTTTTGGGAGTTTTTAGGCGATTTGCATGGCTTGAGAGACCCGATACATGTTTTATTTGGACCAAAAACTCGTAGTTTTCGCGTTTTATGGACGTTTTCATGAGCTATTGCCGAAAATTTTGGGGTTCCAAGGAAATTTGCATGGATCGTAAGACCCAATACATGTTTGGGTGTGATGACTAGTTTTTGTTTTTGTTTCTATGGCCATTTCATGAGTTAGTGCCCACAGTTTTGGATTTCCAAGGGGATATGCATGCCCTTAAGACCAGATTCATGGTTGAGAGTTAAGACGAAAAACTCATCGTTTTCGCGTTTATGGCCGTTTTCATGAGCTATTGCCCATATTTTTCGTGTTCCAAGGCGATTTGCATGGCTCGTAAGACACGATACATGTTTGAGAGTTATGACCAAAAACTCATCGTTTTCGTGTTTTATGGTCGTTTTCATTAGCTACTACCCACAGTTTTGGGAGTTTCAGGGCGATTTGCATGGCTTGAGAGACCTGATACATGTTTGGGAGTTAGGACCAAAAACCCTTAGTTTTCGCGTTTTATGGCGGATTCATGAGCTATTTCCCACAGTTTTTGGGTTTCAGGGCGATTTGCATCCCTCGTAAAACCCGATACATGTTTGAGATTTATGACCAAAAACTCGCCAGTCTCGTGTTCTATGGTCGTTTTCATGAGCTATAGCCCACAGTTTGGGGGTTTCAGGGCGATTTGCAATGACAGTAAGACCCGAAACAAGTTCACGAGTTATGACCAAAAACTCATCGTTTTCGTGTTTTATTGTCGTTTTTAATGAGTTATTGCCCACAGTTTTAGGGTTCTAGGGGATTTGCATGGCTCGTAAGACCCAATACATGTTTGAGAGTTACGACCAAAAACTTGTTTTTTGCATTTTACGGCCGTTTTCATTAGCTATTACCCACAGTTTTGGCGTTCTACGGAGATTTACAACGACCGTAAGACCCAACACATGTTTGAGAGTTATGACCAAAAAACTCATCGTTTTCGCGTTTTATGGCCGTTTTCATGAACTACTGCCCATAGTTTTGGGAGTTTTAGGGCGATTTGCATGGCTTAAGAGACCCGATACATGTTTGAGAGTTAGGACCAAAAACCCATAGTTTTCGCGTTTTATGGCCGTATCATGAGCTATTGCCCATATTTTTCGGGTTCCAGGGCGATTTGCATGGCTCGTAAGACCCAATACATGTTTGAGAGGTATGACCCAAAAACTCACCGTTTTCGTGTTTTATGGTCGTTTTCATGAGCTATTGCCCACAGTTTTGGGTTTCTAGGGAGATTTGCATGGCTCGTAAGGCCCGGTACATGTTTGAGAGTTAGGACCAAAAACTCTTCGCTTTTTATAGCCATTTTCATGAGCTATTGCCCACAGTTTTGGGTTTTTAGGGCGATTTGGATGGCTAGAGAGACCCGATACATGTTTGAGAGTTAGGACCAAAAACTCGTAGTTTTCGCGTTTTATGGCCGTTTTCATGAGCTATTGCCGACAATTTTGGAGTTCCAAGGCAATTTGCATGGCTCGAAAGAACCGATACATGTTTTAGAGTTATGATGAAAAAACTCGTCGTTTTCACGTTTTATGGTCGTTTTCATGAGCTATTGCCCACTGTTTGGGGTTTCCAGGGCGATTTGCATGGCCTGTATGACTCGATACAATTTGAGATTTAGGACCGAAAACCCATAGTTTTCTCGTTTTATGGCCATTTACATGAGCTATTGCCCATATTTTTTGGGTTCCAGGGCGATTTGCATGGCTCGTAATACCCGATACATGTTTGAGAGGTATGACCAAAACGTCGTCGTTTTCGTGTTGGATTTCTATGGCGATTTGCATGGCTCGTAAGACCCGATACATGTTTAAGATTTAGGACCAAAAACCCGTAGTTTTCGCATTTTATGTCCGTTTTCATGAGCTATTGCACACATTTTATTGGTTCCAGCGCGATTCGCATGCCTCGTAAGACCCGATACATGGTTTAGATTTATGACCAAAAACTCATCATTTTCGCGTTCTATGGTCGTTTTCATGAGCTATAGCCCATAGTTTTGGGGTTCAAGGGCGATTTGCATGGCCCGTCAGACCCGATACATTATTGAGAGTTAAGAACAAACAATTGTCGTTTTCACATTTTACGGCCGTGTTCATGAGCTATTGCCCTTAGTTTTGAGGTTCCACGGGGATTTGCGTCACCCGTAAGACCCGATACATATTTGAGGGCATGATCAAAAACTTGTTGTTTTTGTGTTTTATGGCCGTTTCATGAGTTAGTGCCCATAGTTTTGGATTTCTAGGGGGATATGCATGCCCTTAAGACCAGATTCATGGTTGAGAGTTAAGACGAAAAACTCATCGTTTTCATGTTTTATGGCCGTTTTTATGAGCTATTGCCCATATTTTTCGTGTTCGAAGGCGATTTGCATGGCTAGTAACACCCGATACATGTTTGAGAGATATGACCAAAAACTCATCGTTTCGTGTATTATGGTCGTTTTCATGAGCTACTGCCCACGGTTTTGGTTGTTTCAGGGCGATTTGCATGGCTTGAGAGACCATATACATGTTTGGGAGTTAGGACCAAAAACCCATAGTTTTCACGTTTTATGGCCATTTTCATGAGCTATTTCCCAGATTTTTAGGGTTCCAGGGCGATTTGCATGCCTCGTAAAACCCGATACATGTTTGAGATTTATGACCAAAAACTCGTCAGTTTCGCGTTCTATGGTTGTTTTCATGAGCTATAGCCCACAGTTTGGAGTTTTCAGGGCGATTTACAATGCCAGTAAGGCCCGAAACAAGTACGCGAGTTATGACCAAAAACTCATCGTTTTCGTGTTTTATGGCCGTTTTGAATGAGTTATTGCCCACAGTTTTGGGGTTCTAGAGGATTTGCATGGCTCGTAAGAACCAATACATGTTTGAGAGTTACGACCAAAAACTTGTTTTTCACATATTACGGCCGTTTTCATTAGCTATTACCCACAGTTTTGGCGTTCTACAGAGATTTACAACGACCGTAAGACCCAACATATGTTTGAGAGTTATAACCAAAAACTCATCGTTTTCGCGTTTTATGGCCGTTTTCACGAGCTATTGCCCACAGTTTTGGGGGTTTTAGGGCGATTTCCATGGCTTAAGAGACCCGATACATGTTTGAGTGTTAGGACCAAATACCCATAGTTTTCGCGTTTTATAGCCGTTTACATGAGCTATTGCCCATATTTTTCGGGTTCTAGGGCGATTTGCATGGCTCGTAAGACCCGATACATGTTTGAGAGGTATGACCAAAAAACTCGTCGTTTTCTTGTTTTATGTTCGTTTTCATGAGCTATTGCCCAAAGTTTTGGGTTTCTAGGACGATTTGCGTGGCTCGTAAGACCCGATACATGTTTGAGAGTTATGACCAAAAACTCATCGTTTTCGCTTTTTATAGCCATTTTCATGAGCTATGGCCCACAGTTTTGGGAGTTTTTGGGCGATTTGCATGGCTTGAGAGACCCGATACATGTTTGAGAGTTTGGACCAAAAACTCGTAGTTTTCGCGTTTTATGGACGTTTTCATGAGCTATTGCCGACAATTTTGGAGTTCCAAGGCAATTTTCATGGCTCGTAAGACCCGATACATGTTTTAGAGTGATGACGAAAAAACTCGTCGTTTTCATGTTTTATGGTCGTTTTCATGAGCTATTGCCCACTATTTGGGGTTTCCAGGGCGATTTGCATGGCCTGTATGACTCGATACAATTTGAGATTTAGGACCGAAAACCCGTAGTTTTCTCGTTTTATGGCCATTTTCATGAGATATTGCCCATATTTTTTGGGTTCCTGGGCGATTTGCATGGCTCGTAATACCCGATACATGTTTGAGAGGTATGACCAAAACATCGTCGTTTTCGTGTTGGATTTCTATGGCGATTTGCATGGCTCGTAAGACCCGATACATGTTTAAGAGTTAGGACCAAAAACCCGTAGTTTTCGTGTTTTATGTCCGTTTTCATGAGCTATTGCACACATTTTATGGGTTCCAGGGCGATTCGCATGCCTCGTAAGACCTGATACATGGTTTAGATTTATGACCAAAAACTCATCATTTTCGCGTTCTATGGTCGTTTTCATGAGATATAGCCCATAGTTTTGGGGTCCATGGGTGATTTGCATGGCCCGTCAGACCCGATCATTATTGAGAGTTAAGAACAAAAAATTGTCGTTTTCACATTTTACGGCCATGTTCATGAGCTATTGCCCTTAGTTTTGAGGTTCCACGGGGATTTGCGTCACCCGTAAGACCCGATACATATTTGAGGGCATGACCAAAAACTTGTTGTTTTTGTGTTTTATGGTCGTTTCATGAGTTAGTGCCCATAGTTTTGGATTTCTAGGGGGATATGCATGCCCTTAAGACCAGATTCATGGTTGAGAGTTAAGACAAAAAACTCAGCGTTTTCGTGTTTTATGGCCGTTTTCATGAGCTATTGCCCATATTTTTCGTCTTCCAAGGAGATTTGCATGTCTCGTAAGACCCGATACATGTTCGAGAGATATGACCAAAAACTCATCGTTTTCGTGTATTATGGTCGTTTTCATGATCTACTGCCCACGTTTTGGGAGTTGTCGTGGGAATGACCACGGCAGATGCTGCAATCGGCAGCGAGTAGTAGAACATGGGGCAAGGGCGGCCAGCCATCTGCGGTGCGAGATGAGGGCGGAGACACAGGGTTTTACCCAGGTTCGGCCCCCCGGAGGGTAAAGACCTACTCCTGCTAGATTGTATTATGATGGAAGTACAATGGGGAGAGCTCGGCGGCTAGGCAGCGAGTCGCTTGGGTGGATGATGGAACGTATCCTCTACTCGCCCTCTAGGGAGGTTTATATAGACTCACCCCCCTAGGGTTTACAGATCTCAACCGAATCAGTTAAGGTCTCGGCAATCGTTTAACCTAATCCAACTGGGCCTATCTACTCTCCTGGGCCTTCACCTTCTAGTTGCTTGAATCTACGCCAGGTCTCGATCCAGTCGCCGTCCTGCAGGCCCACTCGCCAGTTCCTAGGCCGGTCGGAAACGCCCTGCTGGGTATACCCCGGTAGGCATATCCCCATCAGTAGTCCTCGAGGCCGTCGTTGATTGGTCGCAGGTGTTTGTTGGCAGTCGGAGTATGCGGGTCCAATGCACACACCCAGTCGAATCGGTGGCGGACTCAACCAGTTATTCTAGTCGCAATGATAGCGATCAGTTGGGTCGCAGCTCGGCGAACGGGTCGGCGAATGTTCAGTCACTGTTGTAGTGATCGGGTCAGCGAGTCGAATGGATGAAGTTGGACCGTCAGATGAGGTCAAACTAGCCGTTGGGGTAATCCAACGGTAACTTTGGCGTAATCACCGTGTAGTAACGGCTCCCAAAATTGGCGGGTAGCAACCGCTATATAAGGGAAATGGCAGGCGATCGGGAAAACACTCCTTCGTCCTTCCTCCGATTTCGCCCATCTCCATTTTCCCCCGCATCGCGATCCAATCGAGGCTACTCCAGACGGCGAGGTAGCGATCCCAAGGTACTCCGCTGACCGGCCCGAACCGCGCCGACTCCAGGTCGGCAAGCTCCCACTAGACCAGCGGATGGTCGTGGCCGAGATGCTTCAAACCATCCGCGGCCTGAAGAAGAAGGGCCTCCAAACCATCAACTTGTACAACTGCTGGCGGCGACTTCGTTCCCAGCCCGGCGACCATTACATGTACGAGTACACGGGCAGGGAAGACTCGACGAAATCCTGCCTAGCCGAGTGGAAACTCGAAGACTACGTCCTGGCGCTGAAGAAGATCACCCAGGCAGCATACCTGGACGCGAAGGCTGGGGTCGCCCCCTACACCGCAAAGCATCCAGCTCCGACGGCAAGTCGCTGTTTTCACTACCATTCGTAGTCGCAGTTGATGCTTTCGCGGTTATATTGATATTGTCTTGTGCCTACTGCAGTTATTCCAAGTGGTGGAAGGATGGCTCCCACCCGCGGACGACGAGAACTCGAGCTCGTCCGTTCAGGACGGGGGTGAGTCGCCTCCTGCCAAAGGCGGCGTCAGGAGCGACGCGAGTGATGACGACGACGATGATGACGAGCCCAGGGAAGACGCCGCCCCGATGGTTCGCAAAACTCGCGGGCAACATCAGCGCGAGCTCGAGGCGAGTAGAAGCCTCGAACATCATGACGACGACGACGAGCTTCCCGAGCACACCTCGCGTCGTGAGGCTACACCGACGAAAAAGAAGAAGAAGAAGGAACTGAAGGCTCCACCGAAGAGAAAGACGAAGCCGGCAAAACAGGCATCTCCGCCTCGTTCGGCGAGTAGTTCCGACGCCACCAGCTTGGCCAAGGATGAAGCGCCGCAGACGACAGCAACACCAGATGCCGATGCCGCCCTGGATGAGGTACCTCTGGCCTCGCTTCCACCCCTGTTCGCCCCGGTCTTTGGGTTGGGAGCTGCTCCAGCCACAGCAGCTTCACCTCCCAGGAGAGCTCCTGCCGACGTCGTCTCGGAGGTTCCTGTCGCGGCCTCGTCGTCGAAGAGGCCTTCCATGTCTTGGGCACATGATGTTCTGGAGATGGGCCTCAGTCGGAAACTGGGCCCCGAATTGGAGAAGCCGGCTAGTATCCACACGGGACTGCGGCTCATACCAGTGGCCAAGTAAGTTTTGTCCATCTGCTTGTTTTTCATTGTACTCGGACAATTTTGCTCATATCGTTGTTTCACAGGACTAGAGTTAAGAAGATCGGCCACCCTTCCGTGGCCAAGGTGCCACCAGTCGTCGCCGAAGAGGACCCCTCACGGAAGAGGAAAGCTGATGAGGTCGCTACCCCGCAGACAGTGCTAAGAAGGCCAAGGGCGACGATGTCGTCACGGTCTCTGACGACACGACGGTTGCTCCGAGTGATCCTCCTACTGCGACGGAGGTGGCCATGAAGACCAAGGAGGATGTTTCCTCGCCTGGATGGGCCGAGCCAGCTCCTAGTGGCGCTGGAGCATCCGCCGCGACCTTCCCCCGCTTTATGGCCAAAGCGGCTACAGCGAGTGGTATAGCGCCATCGAGCCGCACGCCTGGGGTCGCCGAAACGGAGGTTGAGCAGCGTCACGGACACACTCCAGCTCTTCTCGCATCTGTGGACGCGCTACAGCTCCATGGCATGCTGGGTGCAGCCATCCAAGTATATCCAGTCCCCGAGGATCGGGCCACTGAATTTCAGTGGTCAGATTCTTTTGTTGTTTTCTTTTTATTTGTAGCACCCAGTCCCCGAGTGCCTGGTCGCTGAATTTCAGCGGTTGGGCACTCAGGATTTTTTGATCGCCAGTCCCCGAGTGTCCAGTCGCTGAATTTCAGCGGGTGGGCACTTAGGATTCCATTGTTGTTAACTGTTTGATTTGTGCGCAGGGCTTGCAGCGTGAGTCAGCCGATCAGCTTGCTGCGAAGTGTCTCGCGGAGAAGGAGCTTGTTGCCGTCCAAGAAACGAACAAGGGACTCCAGGCGATCGCTGCCAAGGCAGAGGAGGTCCGCCAGGGCCTTGTCCCGGCGAGTGAACTGACGGCGGGTCAGTCTGCGTTGAGTACGGCTGAGAAACGGATCGGTGAAATGGAGTGCGAGCTCAAGGAAGCGAAAGCGGAGGCGAGCGCGGAGGATGGGCGAGCAAAAGCTGCTGTTACGGCTGCTGCTGAAGAGCGAAAGGTCTCTGACGCCCTCGTTATTGGGCTGCAGAACGACTTCTCCTTGCTTCAAAGCTTCATCACGGGCCTCTATCGTCCTTTAATTGGTAAACTGCCTGCCTCTGCCTGTAGTAGATGCATTATGTAATCTTTGTTGTGCTCACTGCCGCCCTCTGCCCATAGGTCGAATTATCGACAGCTCGGAGGAGGCGCAGTCGTATGACGCGCGGCAATGTGTGGCCACTCTGGTCGACTCGGCCACGTTGTCCGCGGCTTGCATTCGGGCGTATCTTCAGGAGATATCGCCTACGGAAGTGATTCCCAGCGACCTCGTCGAAGTATGGCGGTATCTGGAGAAGGCGCCGTCAGTCGTCGAGTTCATGACGCGGTCGGCATTCCGGCGCGGGACGGCAACGGCGCTTAGCCTTGGGCTTGCCCATTTCCCGGAGGACTTCGACCTTGACGACGTGGCGAGTGGTTACCCCTCGTCGACGGGCTCGGTGGAGATCGCTGAGGTTCTGAAGCTGACGGATCGAGCCGCGGTATACTCCGATCGCGTCTAGGCGATGGGCGACCTCCTCCCTTATCAGGAAACGACTGTCGCGCCCAACGATCCCGAGCCGGCGCATCGGGACTTCAAGGTCGAGCAGCCATTTCGTGCGGCGATGGCGGGTGAGTTGACGACGTACCCGTCAAACCCGTACATGCTCTTCATTTGCAACCGCAGGGATGGCGGTGAGTCGACGTCGAAGCCTGCAGAATAGAAACATTGTGCCCTGGGGCGTTAGTAGCAGTTGGCCATTGGGCTTGACTTGTATTTTGGAACGACTTTGTTATGCTGTAATGGAATCTCGTGTTATTTTGTGAATTGTCTTGCGATTTTGATTGCTGATTGGACGAGTCCCCGAGCGCGTCCGCCCTTTTTATGGGGTTTACCTCGTTTTGTTATGTGTTTATGGTTTTGAATGTTTTGTCAGTTGTTTTGTTGTTGAGGTCGACTCGCCCGAGCTTGGAGAGCCAGTCGCAAGTCGATTCCCATGAGTGCTCTTGACTTGACCGTTTTCCCTTGCGCGAACGGGGTCGGGTGGCCGAGTCCCCGAGCGTGGTACTTGGTGGTTCTAGTCGCGGCTCTAGGGTGGGTGAGGACTGAGCGCGTTAGGGTAAGCGCATCACTCCTACCTGATCCGTAGGGTCAGTCGCATGGCGAGTCCTGGGCACGCTCTCATACTTGGCGTTTTTCCCTAGTCGCTCGTGCTTAACTGGTCGTCAGTCCCCGAGCGTGGTACTTGGCCGTTCGAGTCGCTGTGTCGAGGATGCGGAGCATCATGGTCGCTGTGAGGAGCGAAGGCAGTTGTCTTGGCCCGTTAAGCCAGTCGAGCTAGGCGACTCCAATGGGGCTCCGGGTAGGCGTTTTTCATGGACGTTACGAATCCTGGGGTAACCCAGTGCCCTCGTAACGCACTACTTGGCCGTGTCGGTCGCTGTACCAGAGGTTGACTTCTGCAGTTAGCTTGATGCTGTTATTACGAGTGCGAGTGACACAAGACACGGAGAGTAGACGCAATTTGCGGTGGTCAATATGTTTTATTTCATAGCGGGTGGAGGGTACATGTATGGAGTTCTAGGAGTAGAACTTCCGTAGGAGGTTTACATTCCACGGTCGCTTGACGTCGAGTTTCCCGTCTCCGCGGACGTCGGTGAGGTAGTAGGCGTCGTTGCTGAGGACTCGACCCATGGCGAATGGCCCCTCCCACGGGGGCGATAGCTTGTGCATGCCCTTCTTGTCCTGGATGAGGCGTAGCACCAGGTCGCCTTCCTGGAACGTGCGAGTCCTCACTCGCCGGCTATGGTAGCGGCGGAGCCCTTGTTGGTAGATGGCAGTGCGGGAGCAGGCTAGGTCGCGTGCCTCGTCGAGTTGGTCGACTCCATCCTGGCGTGCGAGTTCGTTTGCGGCTTCCGTGTAGTGGACAACCATGGGCGAGTCGTGCTCTAGGTCGGTGGGCATGACTGCCTCGACACCATACACCATGAAGAAGGGGTGAACCCTATCGACCTGTTGACGGAGGTGCGGATGCCCCAGATGACGGAGGGTAGCTCCTCGACCCAGCACCCGGCAGTGCGCTCAAGTGGTACTTGGAGCCATGGCTTCAGGCCATGGAGGATGCTCTGTTGGCCCGTTCCGCCTGGCCGTTGGACTCAGGGTGAGCGACTGAGGCGAGGTCGAGTCGAATGTGATGTTCTTCGCAGAACTCGGCCATGGCTCCTTTGGCGAAGTTGGTGCCGTTGTCCATGATGATGCTGTTTGGGAACCCGTAGCGATAGATGAGCTCGCGTAGGAACTTGGTGGCGGTCTTCCCGTCGCATTTCCGGACTGGCTTGGCCTCCAACCACTTTGTGAATTTGTCGACTGCGACCAGGAGGTGGGTGAAGCCGGAGGGGGCCTTTTTGAAAGGGCCTACCATGTCCATACGCCACACGGCGAACGGCCAGGTGATGGGGATTGTCTTGAGCGCCGAGCTCGGTACGTGGGGTTGGCGTATTTCTGGCACCCGGCGCACCGCTGGACAATGTCGATGGCGTCTGCGTGTGCGGTTGGCCAGTAGAAACCGTGTCGCATAGCCTTTGCGACCAGGGAGCGGGCACCGGCATGGTGGCCGTAGTCGCCGGAGTGGATGTCGTGGAGGATTTTGCATCCTTCAGCGGGTTGGACGCAACGTTGGAACACGCCGGCACGCTGCGCTTGTGGAGCTCGCCGTCGATGATGACGGCGATTTGCAGCGCATATCATCCGGGCGTCTGTTTTGTCTGCTGGCAAGGTGCCTCCCTCCAAGTAGGCGATGTACGGCGTAGTCCAGTCCTTTGGCTCGGCGATGAGTGCGACCAGGGCTGCCTCTGGTTGCAGCGGGACTCCGATGTCAATCTCCCTTGGGGGAGAGACGGAAGGCTTGGTGATGGTGTCGAGGAAGACGCCGGTGGGTGGTGCGAGTCGAGCCGAGCCGATGCGAGAGAGTGCGTCGGCCTCCTCGTTTTTCCGCCTGTCGATCCACTCGACGGAATAGCCTGCGAAGTGTCCGCCCAGCTTGTCCACTGCTTGGCGGTATGCCGCCATGGTGGGGGAGACGGTGTCGCAGGTGCCGGTGACTTGCCCAGCGACGAGGTCGGAGTCTCCGTAGCAGCGTAGTCGGTTGACATTCATCTCCTTGGCGGCTCACATGTCGTGGAGTAGTGCCTCGTACTCGGCCATGTTGTTGGTGCAGGGGGTGAAGTCGAGGCAGAGTACGTAGCGTAGCTTGTCGCCCTTCGGAGAGGTTAGCAAGATCCCTACTCCTGCACCGTCCGCATTTTTGGAGCCGTCGAAGTGTAGACTCCAGTAGTGGAGGTATGGCAGCTTTTCTGGCTGCTGGGCCTCCTCCCAGTCGGCGATGAAGTCCGCGAGAGCCTACGACTTGATCGCTTTGCGCGGCTCGTACTTGATGTTGTGGACGCCGATTTCGACGGCCCACTTGGCGACTCGCCCGGTCGCCTCGCGGTTGCGGATGATGTCCTGCAACGGAGCCGAGGAGACGACCGTTATCGGGTGCTCCTGGAAGTATTGTGGTAGTTGCCGCTGTGCTCTGAAGACCGCGTATACCAGTTTCTGGTATTGCGGGTATCGATGGCGCGACTCGGTGAGGACCTCGCTGATATAGTACACTGGTCGCTGCACTAGGCGCTCCTTTCCTTCCTCTGGTCGCTCAACGACCATGACGGCGCTGACGACGCGCTCGGAAGCCGCGACGTAGACTAGCATGGGTTCCTTGTCGACGGGGGCGGCGAGTAGCGGTGCTGCGAGTAGCACCTTCTTGATGTCGCGGAGCGCATCGTCCCCCTCCTTGTCCCACTGGAAGGTGGGGTTTTTGCGCATCAGGCGGTATAGGGGCATCGCCTTTTCGCCCAATCGGGGGATGAAGCGACTGAGAGCCGCGCCTCGCCCGGCCAGCTTCCTCGTCGCCGCAGCACTCGGGTTTGCCGAGCCGAGCGATCGTGTCGATCTTGGTGGGATTCGCCTCGATCCCGCGCTTGGAAACGACGTATCCCAGTAGCTGCCCTGCTGGTACACCGAAGATGCATTTGCCTAGGTTTAGCTTTATCTTGTATTTCCGCAGGTTGGCGAATGTCTCCGCCAGGTCAGCGAGTAGGTCGCCCTGGCGAGCGGACTTTACTACCACGTCGTCGATGTAGACGTGCATATTGCGGCCAATTTGGGTCGCAAGGCACTCCTGCATACACCGCTGGTAGGTCGCCCCGGCGTTCTTGAGGCCGAAGGTCATGGCGGTGTAGCAGAAGGCTCCGAATGTCGTGATGAACGTCGTCTTCTCTTCGTCCTCGATGGCCATTTTGATCTGGTTGTATCCAGAGTAGGCGTCGAGGAAGCATAGTGACTCCAAGCCCGCGGTGGAATCGATTATTTGGTCGATCCGCGGGAGGACGAATTGTTCCTTCGGGCAGGCGCTGTTTAAGTTTGTGTAGTCGATACACATCCTCCAGGTCCCATTTTTCTTCTCTACCAGGACTGGGTTTGCCAGCCACTTGGAGTATTGATTGGCCGGATGAAGCCTGCAGCGAGTAGATGCTGCACCTCCTCGGTGATAGCTCGGCGGCGCTCTTCATTGAAGGGCCGCAGCGACTACTTGACAGGTCACACTTTGGGGTCGGCGTTGAGTTTGTGCTCAGCGAGTTCCCTAGGGACACCAGGTATGTCGGAGGGCTTCCATGCGAAGATGTCCCTGTTATCACGGAGGAACTCGATGAGCGCGCCTCCTATGCTGGGCTCATGCCCGTCCCGATCGTTACCGTCTGGCTGGAGTCGCCTGTGCGCGTATGCGTCGTTGCCTCGAAGGCTGAGGTGTTGCCGCCATCCGAGTTGGGATTCTTGAGTATAGTGGGGTCGTCGTTGTTGACCCCGCTCACGTATTTGGCGAGCTCGTCGGCGTGATTGGCCTCGGCCGCGATGACGGCGTCGGCGAGTTCGGATCCTTTGGCCTCGCACTCAGCGACCATGTCAGGGTCGCCATGGATGGTGATGACGCCGCATGGTCCGGGGAGCTTCATCGCGTTGTACGCGTAGTGGGGTGCCGCCATGAACTTGGCGAACGCCTGGCGCCCCATGACGTAGTGATAGGGGCTGTCAAAGGGTACCAGCTCGAAGACAATCCGCTCGGTGCAGAAATTTGCCGGTGTGCCGAAGGTGACTGGCAGCGTGACCTTGCTGATCGGGTACGCCTTTCGACCGGGGACGATGCCATAGAACGTGGTGTAGGTCGTCTCGACCATCGACTGCGGGAGCCGCAGTCTCCTGAAGGTGTCCAGGTACAGGATGTTGATGGAGCTGCCGCCGTCCATCAATGTCTTGGGGAGCCAGTAGTCTCCCACCTTGGGCTTGACTACCAGGGCGACTCGGCCTGGGTACTCGATGCGCGGCAAGTGGTCTTGGCGGCTCTAGGTGATTGGTTGGTCCGACCAGTTGAGGAACTGGGGAACGTCCACCTGGGTCACCGCGTTGACGGTGACAGCGCGGGCGATGAACTTCTTCTCGCGCTTCGTGTTGAAGCCTGTGAAGGTGTGGAGCGAGCCGGCAACACTGCCGAATTTTCCGCCGTTTGGCGGGTTCCTGTCGGGGTCTTCCCGCGCTTGCCGTGCCTTCTCGATCTCCTTGAGAGAGTGGCAGTCGGCGGTCGTGTGCATGGCGAGCTTCCCTTCCCTGCTTTGAAATGCACAAGGTTGGTTAAGGAGGGCCGTGGGGTCGAACCTTGGTTTCGCCTTGTAGTTGCCGACGTTGCGCGTGCTCAGCGTTAGCTGACATTTAAGTCGACTCTCCCGTCACTGCGTAGCGTAGATCGGATCGTCGTCCGTTGTCGTTGCCGCTCATGCGGCGTTGCCCTCCCGACTCGTCGTCGGTTTCTTGGTTTGGGTCCTCCTCCACGTATCTTTTTGCGATCTCAAGGAGGTCCGGTATGTTGTCGAGTGTGCGGTATGCTCGTTTGAGCTTGGCAACCAGGGGCTCGTAGCGGCACGAGGTCTTGAAGCAGTGGATTGCGGTGTCTTGGTGGATACCGACCGCGTTGTACCACAGTTCTTGCCATCGTTGGACCCAGCTACGGGTCGACTCGCGAGGTCCCTGGACGCATCGTTCCAGGTCCTCGATGGTGGTGGCGCGGGTGTATGAACCTCGCGATTCGACGAAGCGCGCATCTCTTCCCAAGAGTCGATGCTGTCCGCGGGGAGAGTGTTGATCCACTGCATGCACGCCCCCTCCATCATCAGGGGGAGGTAGCGGGCGGCGAGTAGATCGGTGTGGCCGGCGATCCCCATTTCCATGAGGTAAGTGTCCAGCCACACGGAGGGATCGTATGTGGGGTCGTACTTCTCTATTTCCTTTGGCGCTTTGAAGTTCGCCGGGTATCTTTCGCCTCGGATCATTGGTCCGAAGCACCGGGGCCCGAGTCGGCTTAGCGACCCCCTCGGCTCGCCGTCGCGGCGGTTGGTTAGGGTATGTCGCAGGTCGTCGGGATGGCGTGCGCACCAGCTCTGGTTGTTGATGATGTGGGTGCGAGCGTCGACGGCCTAACCGTTGGCAGCGACAAAGTTGGTCGCTGGCCTGGGGTCGTTGGTGGAGAGTGCCGCGTTCGTGGGTCGGTGTTGGAGCTACAATGGTTCGGGTGGCGGGCAGTTGAGGGTGTTTGCCGCCAATGGACGGCCGCTTGAGGCCGCTCTGCTGCCCGATGAACGCGACTACATCCGACCCTGTGAGTCGACGCCTGCATTTTGTTGCTCGACCGCCTTTGCGAGCAAGGCCTTGACGTATTGGATTTGTAGGGCACCGTCACCGGTGGCCGTGATGTTGTCGGCCGCTGCTCGGCCCGCCACGAGGTTGTCCATCGGGTAGAAACGATGGTAGGCGCTCGCTGCCTCGCTCCCGTGAGGAGACCACGATCCGTGCCTGGTCCCTGGGGGGTGCGCGGTTGGGTGGAGGTGGGGCGCCATTCGCCGTCGACCCTGGTGGGGGTCGGGCGCCTCCTCCTGGTGGCGCGTTCACGCAGATCGCGCGCTCGGCCACACGAGCCGGGTCATTCTCGTCGTCGAAGTTCAGGGCATGCCCCTGGACGGTGGGGTTCAAGCGCGACCTGATTCGTTGCTGGTGGTAGCGCGACAGCCTCGCGCTGCCACCGCCGAGGCGAATTTTTCGCCGCTTGCTCCTTGCGGACTGCTTCCGCCAGCTTCAGGCGGAGTTCCTCGACCTCTGTTGCCTTTGCGTTGGGAGGTATCGGGGTGGAGAAGGGATCCTCCGGTGGGTCGGCGCTAGTCGCCATGTAGGTCGCGGCGTGGCGACCGGTCCCATCGCGGAGATCGGCGGAGTTTTCCGATCCGGAGTCGAAGTCGAAGATCCCAAGGATGGAGGGATCCTCGAAGTCTCCAACGTTGGAGACCTGGGTGATGGAGCCCGCGCTCGGCCACACCCTGATTCGTTGCTGGTGGTAGCGCGACAGCTCCTGCGCCGTCACCTGCTCGAGGCGAAATTTTTCGCGCTCGGCTTGCTCCTTGCGGACTGCTTCCGCCAGCTTCAGGCGGAGTTCCTCGACCTCTGTTGCCTTTGCGTTGGGAGGTATCGGGGTGGAGAAGGGATCCTCCGATGGGTCGGCGCCAGTCGCCATGTAGGTCGTGGCGTGGCGACCGGTCCCATCGCGGAGATCGGCGGAGTTTTCCGATCCGGAGTCGAAGTCGAAGATCCCAAGGATGGAGGGATCCTCGAAGTCTCCAACGTTGGAGACCTGGGTGATGGAGCCCGCGGGCGAATCCGCGATGATGGATCCGGCGAGTGACGCCGGGGTCGCCGAGTCGGCGTTGTCGTTGAGCGCCGCGTCTTCCGCGGCCGTGGTGGTTTTAGCCACATCACTGTGGGCTGAGTCGTACTCGGAGGCGAGGTAGTGGATCGTGCGGACCTGACTCTCGGAGAGCCGATCGCGTGGCGGCGACTCGCGGATGCGAGTCGAGTCCTCCGAGACGATGACGTCGGTGAGGCCGACAAAAAGACTGATCGTGCCAACCGGCAGGATCATGCTGTGCGTGACGGGTCGCGCCGCCAGGACGTAGCTGCTCGGCAAGATTTGGAGCATCTCGCCGATTGCTATCATGCGGCCGGTGGCGATCGACACGTTGATGGGAAGATTGGATCTCGCTGTAGAACACCGGGCAGACCGGCCAGGCCCCACGGTGGGCGCCACTATCGTGGGAATGACCACGGCAGATGCTGCAATCGGCAGCGAGTAGTAGAACATGAGGCAAGGGCGGCCAGCCATCTGCGGTGCGAGATGAGGGCGGAGACAGAGGGTTTTAACCAGGTTCGGCCCCCCGGAGGGTAAAGACCTACTCCTGCTAGATTGTATTATGATGGAAGTACAATGGGGCCAGCTCGGCGGCTAGGCAGCGAGTCGCTTGGGTGGATGATGGAACGTATACTCTTCTCGCCCTCTAGGGAGGTTTATATACACTCGCCCCCCTAGGGTTTACAAATCTCAACCGAATCAGTTAAGGTCTCGGCAATCGTTTAACCTAATCCGACTAGTCCTATCTACTCTCTTGGGCCTTCAGCTTCCAGTCGCTTGAATCTACGCCAGGTCTCGATCCAGTCGCTGTCCTGCAGGCCCACTCGCCAGTTCCTGGGCCGGTCGGAAACGCCCTGCTGGGTATTCCCCGGTAGGCATATCCCCATTAGGAGTTTCAGGGCGATTTGCAGGGCTTGAGAGACCCGATACATGTTTGGGAGTTAGGACCAAAAACCCTTAGTTTTCAAGTTTTATGGCCATTTTCATGAGCTATTTCCCAGATTTTTAGGGTTCCAGGGCGATTTGCATGTCTCGTAAAACCCGATACATGTTTGAGATTTATGACCAAAAACTCGTCAGTTTCGCGTTCTATGGTTGTTTTCATGAGCTATAGCCCACAGTTTGGGGTTTTCAGGGCGATTTACAATGCCAGTAAGACCCGAAACAAGTTCGCGAGTTATGACCAAAAACTCATCGTTTCGTGTTTTATGGCCGTTTTGAATGAGTTATTGCCCACAGTTTTGGGGTTCTAGAGAATTTGCATGGCTCGTAAGAACCAATACATGTTTGAGAGTTACAACCAAAAACTTGTTTTTCGCATTTTATGGCCATTTTCATTAGCTATTACCCACAGTTTTGGCGTTCTACGAAGATTTACAACGACCGTAAGACCCAACATATGGTTGAGAGTTATGACCAAAAAATCATCGTTTTCGCGTTTTATAGCCATTTTCACGAGCTATTGCCCACAGTTTTGGGGGTTTCAGGGCGATTTACATGGCTTGAGAGACCCGATACATGTTTGAGAGTTAGGACCAAAAACTCGTAGTTTTCGCGTTTTATGGCTGTTTTCATGAGCTATTGCCTACACTTTTGGGGCTCCAAGGCGATTTGCATGGCTCGTAAGACCAGATACATATTTGAGAGTTATGAACAAAAACTCGTCGTTTTCGCGTTTTATGGTCGTTTTCATGAACTACTGCCCACAGTTTTGGGAGTTTCAGGGCGATTTGCATGGCCTGAGAGACCCGATACATGTTTGAGAGTTAGGACCAAAAACCCATTGTTTTCGCGTTTTATGGCCGTTTTCATGAGCTATTGCCTACACTTTTGGGGCTCCAAGGTGATTTGCATGGCTCGTAAGACCAGATACATGTTTGAGAGTTATGAACAAAAACTCATCGTTTTCGCGTTTTATGGTTGTTCTCATGAACTACTGCCCATAGTTTTGGTAGTTTCAGGGCGATTTGCATGGCTTGAGAGACCCGATACATGTTTGAGAGTTCGGACCAAAAACCCATAGTTTTCGCGATGTATGGCCGTTTTCATGAGCTATTGCCCATATTTTTCGGGTTCCAGGGCGATTTGCATGGCTCGTAAGACCAGATACATGTTTGAGAGGTATGACCAAAAAAACTCGTCGTCTTCGTGTTTTATGTTCGTTTTTATGAGCTATTGCCCAAGGTTTTGGGTTTCTAGGGAGATTTGCAAGGCTCGTAAGACCCGATACATGTTTGAGAGTTATGAGCAAAAAATCATCGTTTTCGCTTTTTATAGCCATTTTCATGAGCTATTGCCCATAGTTTTGGAGGTTTCAGGGCGATTTGCCAGGCTTGAGAGACCCAATACATGTTTGTGAGTTAGGACCAAAAACTCGTAGTTTTCGCGTTTTATGGCCGTTTCATGAGCTATTGCCGACAATTTTGGGGTTCCAAGGCAATTTGCATGGCTCGTAAGATCTGTTAGATGTTTGGGAGTGATGACGAAAAAACTCGTCGTTTTCACGTTTTATGGTCGTTTTCATGAGCTATTGCCTACTGTCTGGGGTTTCCAGGGCGATTTCCATGGCTTGTATGACCCGATACAATTTGAGATTTAGGACCGAAAACCCGTAGTTTTTCGTTTTATGGCCATTTTCATGAGCTATTGCCCATATTTTCCTGGTTCTAGGGCGATTTGCATGGTTCGTAATACCCGATACATGTTTGAGAGGTATGACCAAAAAGTCGTCGTTTTCGTGTTTTATGGTCGAATTCATGAGTTATTGCCCACGGTTTTGGATTTCTATGGTGATTTTATGGCTCGTAAGGCCCGATACATGTTTAAGAGTTAGGACTAAAAACCCATAGTTTTCGCGTTTTATGTCCGTTTTCATGAGCTATTGCACACATTTTATGGGTTCTAGGGTGATTCGCATGCCTCGTAAGACCGGATACATGGTTTAGATTTATGACCAAAAACTCGTCATTTCCGCGTTCTATGGTCGTTTTCATGATCTATAGCCCATAGTTTTGGGGTTCAAGGGCGATTTGCATGGCCCGTCAGACCCGATACATTATTGAGAGTTAAGACCAAACAGTTGTTGTTTTCGCATTTTATGGCCGTGTTCATGAGCTATTTCCCTTAGTTTTGAGGTTCCACGGGGATTTGCGTCACCCGTAAGTGTAGGGGTTCGTAGCATGGAAAACAAAAATTTTCTATCGCATACAAACAAACAAGCCAAGATCTATCTACTAGATTGCAGCAACGAGTCGATGGAATAACTCACCCTCGAAGATTCCAAAGTGTTTAACGAGAGCAGATTCTCGTGGGTGATGTAGTCGTACTCTTTCCGATCTCAAGATCGCGTAGACGATCCTTCCGGCGCCCCGTTCTCATAGCGCCCCTTGTCGGTCACATCGTCGTACTGACGAAGACCTTCCTCTCCTTGTTCCAATGAAAATGAGGTTGTAGCACTTCTCGCGATTCCAAGAAGACAACGGCGTGGTACCTAAGTAGAGGGAAATCCCAGAGGCTTCGCTTAAGCCGCATGGTGGTGGAGCTTATGAGAGAGGCTATTAGTGGTCTAGTAATTAGACACACCAATTAGAAGGCTCTAAACCACTGGCTAAAGCAATTAGAAGCTCTAAACCAAAACGGCTCTAAACCGGAGATTAGAGGTGGAAACTTGTGTGTCTAGAGGAGGGGGCCCTGCCCCTCCTTTTATAGGTGGGAGGGCCGGCGGCCAAGGGGAGGAGTTCCTCCCCAAGTCGGCCTTGGGAGGTGCCATGCCAGGGAGGAACCCTCCTCCAACTCGGCCTCCACCAATCCTCCTCTTTTCCCACTTCCCAAAATTGCCGTTTGACTTTCAAACTAGCCGTTTGACTTTTTCAATTTAGGATTTAAATAAACCCTTTATTTTGGACAGCAAGAACACTTAGTACATGATGCAATCATTCCAACTTATAATGACACATTCATGTACCCCTTCCCCCTCCGGAGTGCCGGACATTCCGGGACCTTCTAGAATGTTCCCGATGAAAACACCGGAACCATTCCCCAACTCCGAAACGGGACTTTCCTTATATGAATCTTATTCTCCGGACCATTCTGGATCTCCTCGTGATATCCCGGATCCCATCCGAGACTCCGAACAACATTCGGTCTCTTTCTCATAATACCATAACTACTCAAACAACGTCGAATCCTTAAGTGTGTCTCCCTACGGTTCGTGAATTATGCGGACATGATCGAGACACTTCTCCGAACAATAACCAATAGAGGAATCTGGAAATTCATATGGCTCCCACATATTTCTACGATTACTTTGCGATCGAATGAACCACTTACATACGATACCAATTTCCCTTTGTCTCACGATATGTTACTCATCCGAGGTTATGATCGTCGGTATCTCCGCATACCTAGTTCAACCTCGTTACTGATAAGTACTCTTTTCTCGTTCCCGTGATATGTGATCCCTTGTGACCAAGTCACATGCTTGCAAGCTAATTGGATGACATTCCACCGAGAGGGCCCAGAGTATATCTATCCGTCATATGGATGGACAAATCCCACTCTTGATCCATGTGTTTCAACCAATACTTTCCGAACACTCAATACCACCTTTATAGCCACCCTGTTACGGTGTGGTGTTTGATGACATCAAAGCATCCATCCAAAGAAAGGTGATATGCATGATCTCATGGTCGAAGGAATTAGGTTACTATGTATCAGAAAGCATATAGCAATTGAACTATTGAAATGACTTGATCTTTATGCTACGCTTGTCTATAGGAGTATGTCCACCATATCATTCTCCTAACGATATGATCTTGTTGTTGATAACATCTCAATGTTCATGATAGGGAAACCACAATCATCAATCAACCAACAAGCTAGTGAAGTATAGAGGCTATACTAGGGACTTCAAATTAAGTTTACAAATCACACAAGTATTAATGTTTCCTTGTTAATACTATTATAGCATGAATGTAAACATTTATCATAAACACAAAGATATATAATAATAACTACATTTATTATTGCCTCTAGGGCATATCTCCAACAGCTTCCCACTTGCACTAGAGTCATCTAATCTAGATTACATGGTAATATACGAACACCCATGGCAGTTTGGTGTTGGTCATGTTTTGCCCTGGAGAGGTTTAGTCAACGGATCCGCCACATTCAGATCTGTGTGTACTTTGCAAATCTTTATATCCCCATCACGGATATGTTCTCGAATAGCGTGGAAACGCAGCTTGATATGCTTCAGCTTTTTGTGTGACCTTGGTTCTTGCGCATTGGCTATGGCGCCCATGTTATCACAAAGAGATAGACATTGGGTCCAGCGCACTAGGAACCACACCCAGCTCAGAATGAACTCTTTCATCCATATCGCTTCTTGTGAAGCCTCCAAGCAGCCATGTATTCCGATTCAGTTGAAGATCTCGCCACAATGCTTTGCTTTGCACCTCCAGCTAATCGCTGCACCATTCAAAATAAATACGTATCCAGATTGTGATTTAGAATCATCCGGATCGGTGTTCCAACTAGCATCGGTGTAACCATTAACAACGAAATGTTCATCACCTCCATAAGAAAGAACCATATCCTTAGTTCTTCTCAAGTACTTAAGGATGTTTTTGATCACGTCCAATGATCCACTCTGGATCACTTTGATATCTGCTAGTTAGACTAACAAAGATATGCGATGTCGGGTCTAGTACATAGCATGGCATACATTAGAGATCCTATGGCTGAGGCATAGGAGTCTTACTCATCCTTTCTCTATCTTCGCCGATGTCGGACTTTGAGTTTTACTCAAGGTCGATATAAACATGGGCAAGAACCCTTTCTTGCTATCTTCCATTCCAAACCTCTTTAGAACTTTGTCCAAATATGTACTTTGTGACAATGATATTTGGCTTCGATCTATCTCTATAAATCTTTATGCCTAATATGTAAGCTGCTTCGCCAAGATCCTTCATTGAAAAACTATTATTCAAATACTCTTTGACACTATTAAGAAGGTCTACATCATTCCCAATCAACAATATGTCATCCACCTACCGTATTAAGAATGCTACAGAGCTCCCACTCACTGTCTTGTCAATCCAAGCTGCTCCATAAGTTTGTATACAACCAAAACTTTTGATTACCTTATCAAACGTTGATTCCAACTTCGGATGCTTGCTTCAATCCATAGATGGACCGTTGAAGCTTGCATACCTTGTTAGCATCTTTAGGATCGACAAAACCTTTGGGTTGCATCATATACAACTCTTCATCAATGTCTCCATTGAGGAATGCTTTTGACATCCATCTGCCATATCTCATAATCATAATATGCAGCGATTGCTAACATAATCCTCACAGACTTTAGCTTCGCTACCGGTGAGAAAGTCTCATCGTAGTCAACTCCTTGAATTTGTCGAAACCCTTTTGCGACAAGTCGAGCTTTATAGATGTAACATTACCATCAGATCTGTTTTCTTCTTGAAAATCCATTTGTTCTCGACACCTTCCGCCATCCGTAAGTCCACCAAAGTCCATACTTGGTTTCGTACATGGATCCAATCTCGGATTTCATGGCTTCTTGCCATTTATTGGAATCTGGCTCATCATCGCCTCATATGTCTCGGGGTCATCGGTGTTGTCCACCAACATGACATTCATAACGGAATCATACCAATGGAGTGGTACGATTTCGCTGACCTCGAGGCTCAGAGCAACTTCAACCAAGTTTCATGATCACCATCACTAGCTTCCTCTCTTATTGGTGCAGGCACCACAGAACTTCTTCCGTGCTGCGCTACTCGCAATTTCGAGAGAAGGTTCGACAACCTCGTCGAGTTCTACTTTCCTTCAAGTCACTTCTTTCGAGAGAAAATCCTTCTCTAGAAAGGATCCATTCTTAGCAACGAAGATTTTGCCTACGGATCTATGATAGAAGGTATACCCAATAGTTTCCTTCGGTATCCTATGAAGACGATTTTTCCGCTTTGGGTTCAAGCTTGTCCCTGTAACTTCTTTACATAGGCTTCAGATCCCCAAACTTTAAGGAACGACAATTTAGGTTTCTTCCCAAACCATAATTCATATGGTGTCGTTTCAACGGATTTAGACGGCCCTATTTAAAGTGAATGCGGTGTTTCTAATGCATAACCCCAAAATGATAGCGGTAAATCTGTAAGTGACATCATAGAGCGAACCATATCTAAGAGAGTTCGATTATGACGTTCGACACACCATTCTGTTGTGGTGTTCCCGGTGTCAATCTGAAAGTATTCCACATTTCTTCAAATGCTCGCCAAACTCAGAACTTAGATATTCACCTCCACGATCAGAATGTAGAAATTTAATCTTCTTGTTTCGTTGATTCTCTACCTCACTTTGAAACTCCTTCAACTTCTCGAAAGTTTCGGACTTATGTTTCATGATATATATATAACAATATCTACTCAAGTCATCCGTGAATGTAAGAACATAACGATAACCATCGCGATGCTACACTCATTGGACCACACATCGGTATGTATGATTTCCAATAAGTCTGTAGCTCGCTCCATTATACCGTAAAAATGGAGTCTTAGTCATTTTACCCATCGACATGCCTCGCATCTTTCAAGTGATTCAAAATCAAGTGATTCAAGAAGTCCATCGAATGGAGTTTCTTCATACGCTTCACTCCAATGTGACCAAGACGACAATTGCCACATATAGGTCGAGTTATCGCTGATTTCAATCGTTTAGCTTCAATGTTATTAATATGTGTATTACTATCGAGATTCAACAAGAATAGACCATCTATCAAAGGTGCATGTGCATAAAACATATTACTCATATAAATCGAACAACCATTATTCTCGGATTTAAACAAGTAACCGTCTACGCAATAAACAAGATCACGATATAATGTTCATGCTTAACGCAGCACCAAATAACAATTATTTAAGTATAAAACTAATCCCGATGGTAGATGAAGAGGTAGCGTCAATCGCGATCACATCAACCTTTGATCCGCTTTCCACGCATCGTCACCTCGTTCTTCACTAGCTTCCGCTTATTCTGCAGCCCTGCTTCGAGTTACAAATATGAGCAACCGAACCAGTATCAAATACCTGGCACTACTACGAATACTAGTGAGATACACATCAATAACATGTATATCGATATACCTTTCTTCTTGATGTTGCGTTCTTCAAATCCGCCAAGTACTTTGGGCAATTCCGCCCAAAGGACCTTCTCCCTTGCAAAGAAAAGCACTCAAGATCGCTTGGGTCCAGCCTTGGTCTTCTTCGTCGGTATGGTAACTTTCTTACCACCCTTCTTGAAGTGTCCTTTGCTTAGACTTGCCTTTCTTGAATTTGGTGGTCTTATTGACCATCAACACTTGGTGCTCTTTCTTGATCTCCACTTCGCAGATTTTAACATAGAAAATAGTTCTGGCAACTCTTTGTTCATGTTCTGCATGTTGTAGTTCATCACAAAGTTCTTGTAACTTGGTGGTAGTGATTGGAGGATGGTAAACCCCCAAAGTATTAGGAATCACTATACCCAAGCTTTGAAGTTTATTCGCGTGCCTGGACATTTTAAGCACATGCTCACCGACGAGCTGCCCTCTTCCATCTTGCGCTTAAAGAACTTTTGAAGCTTCATAACTTTCAATTGCCGCATGAGTCTCAAAGATTAATTTGAGATCCTCGACAATATCATATGGATCCGACTCTTCAAACCTTTTCTCAAGTCCGATTCTAAACTATACAAGATAGCACATTGAACTATGGAGTACCGATTCTTCCGAGCGAGGTAAACATTCTTTACTTCATCGGTATCAGCGCAGTGGGTCACCTAGCGGTGCATCCAGCACATAGGTCAAATTACCATGTGAGGACAATCCTCAAATTGCGGAACCAATCCAAGTTGCTTCCATTGTTTTTCAACTTTTCTTTCTCTAGGAACGCATTAAAATTGATGGTAGGCTGCCATTGATCTACAACATATTTGCAATAGTTTAGACTAAGTTTATGACAAATTGAGTTCAAATTAATTAATGAAATTAAACTAGGTGAACTCCCACTCAAAACAACATCCCTCACATTGTTTTAGTGATCACATCGAACCAAATCCACTACATCAACACCGATCATCACGAGAGTTGATATAGTTTCAATGGCTAACAATCATCATGTTCATCATATCTACTTATATGATTCATGCTTTACCTTTCGGCGATCCGTGTTCCCGAGGCCATGTCTCGTACATGCTAGGCTCACAAGATCAAACCTTAGCTACCGCAAGCAAATCTGGCTTGCTTACGTTGTATTCACTCGGAATCAAAGACACCCGATCATCACGTGGTGCTTCAAGCAGCAAGCTTTGGCAACGGTGCATACTAAGGGTGAACACTTTAGAACTTGAAATTTATGTGCATGAGGGATCATCTTATAATGCTACCGCTGCTACTAAGCAATACAAGATGCATAAAGGATTAACATCACATGTAATTCATAATATGTGATATGATATGGCCTTTCTTCTTTGTGCTTCCGATCTCCATCTTCAAGGAACATGATCTCCATCATCACCGCATAGCATCAAGGTCAATGACGCTTCTTCATGGTTGTCGTCCACCAGCTTCAACTATTACAACTATTTTGAATAGACACGCAGGTCTTAACAGTAAATTAAAGACAACCATATATTTCACGCCGGTTGCCAACTTACAATAAGGAACATTGCATACATCAAATATAATCACAATCATGGCCATATCACATCATCAAGACACCCCCGCAAAACAAAGTTAGACGCCTCTACTTTCTTTGCATATTTTACGTGGTTTGGGGCTTTCAATAAGTGTCGTTCTAACTTACGAACAAGAACCACAACATTGATACTAGCATTGTTGATCACCCGTTGTAAATTGGATCTTTACTATGCTAGGAGAAACAGCACCATAAAGCCACTTATGCAATACAAGTTGCATGTCAAGTGGAGCAAGTCTCATGAACGATGTCATGTAAGGTTAGCCCGGCCGCTTCATCCCAACATACCGCAAGATGCAAAGTACACAAAAGCAATCTACAATAAAGCATCAATGCCCACAATGACCATTGTGTTCTACTCGTGCAACAGATCTACATATAGACACGGCTCGATACCACCGTAGGGGTTCAGAGCATGGAAAACAAAAATTTCTATCGCATACAAACAAACAAGCCAAGATCTATCTACTAGATTGCAGCAACGAGTCGATGGAATAACTCACCCTCGAAGATTCCAAAGTGTTTAACGAGAGCAGATTCTCGGGTGATGTAGTCGATTTTTCCGATCTCAAGATCGTGAGACGATCCTTCCGGCAGCGTTTCCCCAAGAGCGCCCCGCAGTCGGTCACACGCTCGATTGACGAAGACCTTCCTCTCCTTGTTCCAACAGCAATGGAGGTTGTAGCACTCTCACGATTCCCAAAGACAACTGGCGTGGTACCGAAGTAGAGGGAATCGCAGGCTTCGCTTAAGCCAAGTGAGTATGGTGGAGCTTATGAGAGAGGCTATTAGTGGTCTAGTAATTAGACACACCAATTAGAAGGCTCTAAACCAATTAGAAGGCTCTAAACCATGGCTAAAGCAATTAGAAGCTCTAAACCAAAACGGCTCTAAACCGGAGATTAGAGGTGGAAACTTGTGTGTCTAGAGGAGGGGGCCCTGCCCCTCCTTTTATAGGTGGGAGGGCCGGCGGCCAAGGGGAGGAGTTCCTCCCCAAGTCGGCCTTGGGAGGTGCGCCGCCAAGGGAGGAACCTCCTCCAACTCGGCCTCCACCAATCCTCCTTTTCCCACTTCCCAAAATTGCTGTTTGACTTTCAAACTAGACGTTTGACTTTTTCAATTTAGGATTTAAATAAACCCTTTATTTTGGAAAGCAAGAAAAATTATTAAATGATTCAATAATTAAAAATTATAATGACACATTCATGTACCCTTCCCTCCGAGTGCGGACATTCCGGGACCTTCTAGAATGTTCCGATGAAAACACCTAACCATTCCCCAACTCAAACGGACTTTCCTTATATGAATCTTATTCTCCGGACCATTCTGATCTCCTCGTGATATCCCGGATCCCATCCGAGACTCAACAACATTCGGTCTCTTTCTCATAATACCATAACTACTCAAACAACGTCAATCCTTATGTGTCTCTCACGGTTCGTGAATTATGCGACATGATCGAGACACTTCTCCGAACAATAACCAATAGAGGAATCTGGAAATTCATATGGCTCCCACATATTTCTACGATTACTTTGCGATCGAATGAACCACTTACATACGATACCAATTTCCCTTTGTCTCACGATATGTTACTCATCCGAGGTTATGATCGTCGGTATCTCCGCATACCTAGTTCAACCTCACATCGATAAGTACTCTTTTCTCGTTCCCGTGATATGTGATCCCTTGTGACCAAGTCACATGCTTGCAAGCTAATTGGATGACATTCCACCGAGAGGGCCCAGAGTATATCTATCCGTCATATGGATGGACAAATCCCACTCTTGATCCATGTGTTTCAACCAATACTTTCCGAACACTCAATACCACCTTTATAGCCACCCTGTTACGGTGTGGTGTTTGATGACATCAAAGCATCCATCCAGTAAAGGTGATATGCATGATCTCATGGTCGAAGGAATTAGGTTACTATGTATCAGAAAGCATATAGCAATTGAACTATTGAAATGACTTGATCTTTATGCTACGCTTGTCTATAGGAGTATGTCCACCATATCATTCTCCTAACGATATGATCTTGTTGTTGATAACATCTCAATGTTCATGATAGGGAAACCACAATCATCAATCAACCAACAAGCTAGTGAAGTATAGAGGCTATACTAGGGACTTCAAATTAAGTTTACAAATCACACAAGTATTAATGTTTCCTTGTTAATACTATTATAGCATGAATGTAAACATTTATCATAAACACAAAGATATATAATAATAACTACATTTATTATTGCCTCTAGGGCATATCTCCAACACCCGATACATATTTGAGGGCATGATCAAAAACTTATTGTTTTTGTGTTTTATGGCCGTTTCATGAGTTAGTGCCCATAGTTTTGGATTTCTAGGGGGATATGCATGCCCTTAAGACCAGATTCATGGTTGAGAGTTAAGACGAAAAACTCATCGTTTTCATGTTTTATGGCCGTTTTTATGAGCTATTGCCCATATTTTTCGTGTTCGAAGGCGATTTGCATGGCTCGTAACACCCGATACATGTTTGAGAGATATGACCAAAAACTCATCGTTTTCATATATTATGGTCGTTTTCATGAGCTACTGCCCACGGTTTTGGTTGTTTCAGGGCGATTTGCATGGCTTGAGAGACCATATACATGTTTGGGAGTTAGGACCAAAAACCCATAGTTTTCACGTTTTATGGCCATTTTCATGAGCTATTTCCCAGATTTTTAGGGTTCCAGGGCGATTTGCATGCCTCGTAAAACCCGATACATGTTTGAGATTTATGACCAAAAACTCGTCAGTTTCGCGTTCTATGGTTGTTTTCATGAGCTATAGCCCACAGTTTGGAGTTTTCAGGGCGATTTACAATGCCAGTAAGGCCCGAAACAAGTTCGCGAGTTATGACCAAAAACTCATCGTTTTCGTGTTTTATGGCCGTTTTGAATGAGTTATTGCCCACAGTTTTGGGGTTCTAGAGGATTTGCATGGCTCGTAAGAACCAATACATGTTTGAGAGTTACGACCAAAAACTTGTTTTTCACATTTTACGGCCGTTTTCATTAGCTATTACCCACAGTTTTGGCGTTCTACAGAGATTTACAATGACCGTAAGACCCAACATATGTTTGAGAGTTATAACCAAAAACTCATCGTTTTCGCGTTTTATGGCCGTTTTCACGAGCTATTGCCCACAGTTTTGGGGGTTTTAGGGCGATTTGCATGGCTTAAGAGACCCGATACATGTTTGAGTGTTAGGACCAAATACCCATAGTTTTCGCGTTTTATAGCCGTTTACATGAGCTATTGCCTACACTTTTGGGGCTCCAAGGCGATTTGCATGGCTCGTAAGACCAGATACATGTTTGGGAGTTATAACCAAAAACTCATCGTTTTCGCGTTTATGGTCGTTTTCATGAACTACTGCCGACAGTTTTGGGAGTTTCAGGGCGATTTGCATGGCTTGAGAGACCCGATACATGTTTGAGAGTTAGGGCCAAAAACCCAAAGTTTTTGCGTTTTATGGCCGTTTTCATGAGCTATTTCCCGTATTTTTCGGGTTCCAGGGCGATTTGCATGGCTCGTAAGTCCAGATACATGTTTGAGAGGTATGACAAAAAACTCGTCGTTTTCGTGTTTTATGGTCGTTTTCATGAGCTATTGCCCACAGTTTTGAGTTTCTAGGGCGATTTGCAAGGCTCGTAAGACCCGATACATGTTTAAGAGTTATGAGCAAAAACTCATCGTTTTCTCTTTTTATTGCCATTTTCATGAGCTATTGCCCATAGTTTTGGGGGTTTCAGTGCTATTTGCCAGGCTTGAGAGACCCGATACATGTTTGAGAGTTAGGACCAAAAACTCGTAGTTTTCGCGTTTTATGGCCGTTTTCATGAGCTATTGCCGACAATTTTGGGGTTCCAAGGCAATTTGCATGGCTCGTAAGACCCGATACATGTTTAAGAGTTAGGAGAAAAACCCCGCAGTTTTCGCGTTTTATGTCCGTTTTCATGAGCTATGGCACACAATTCATGGGTTCCAGGGCGATTCGCATGCCTCGTAAGACCCGATACATGGTTTAGATTTATGACCAAAAACTCATCATTTCCGTGTTCTATGGTCGTTTTCATGAGCTATAGCCCATAGTTTTGGGGTTCAAGGGCGATTTGCATGGCCTGTCAGACCCGATACATTATTGAGAGTTAAGACCAAACATTTGTTGTTTTCGCATTTTACAGCCGTGTTCATGAGCTATTGCCTTTAGTTTTGAGGTTCCACGGGGTTTTGCGTCACCCGTAAGACCCGATACATATTTGAGGGCATGACCAAAAACTTGTTGTTTTTATGTTTTATGGCCGTTTCATGAGTTACTGCCCACAGTTTTGGATTTCCTGGGGGATATGCATGCCCTTAAGACCAGATTCATGCTTGAGAGTTAAGACGAAAAACTCATCGTTTTCGCGTTTTATGGCTGTTTTCATGAGCTATTGCCCATATTTTTCGTGTTCCAATATGATCTACATGGCTCGTAAGACCCGAATCATGTTTAAGAATTATGACCAAAAACTCATCGTTTTCGCATTTTTTAGCCATTTTCATGAGCTATTGCCCACAGTTTTGGGGGTTTAGGGCGATTTTCCAGGCTTGAGAGACCCGATACATGTTTGACAGTTAGGACCAAAAACTCGTAGTTTTCGCGTTTTATGCCCATTTTCATGAGCTATTGCCTACACTTTTGGGGCTCCAAGGCGTTTTGCATGGATCGTAAGACCAGATACATTTTTGAGAGTTATGAACAAAAACTCATCGTTTTCGCGTTTTATGGTCGTTTTCATGAACTACTGCTCACAGTTTTGGGAGTTTCAGGGCGATTTGCATGGCTTGAGAGACCTAATACATGTTTGAGAGTTAGGACCAAACAACCATAGTTTTCGCGTTCTATGGCCGTTTTCATGAGTTATTGCCCATATTTTTCGGGTTCCAGGGCGATTTGCATGGCTCGTAAGACCCGATACCTGTTTGAGAGGTATGACCAAAAACCTCGTCGTTTCGTGTTTTATGGTCGTTTTCATGAGCTATTGCCCACAGTTTTGGGTTTCTAGGGATATTTGCATGGCTCGTAAGACCCGATACATGTTTGAGAGTTATGACCAAAAAATCATCGTTTCCAGGGCGATTTGGATGGCCTATATGACCCGATACAATTTGAGATTTAGGACCGAAAACCCGTAGTTTTTCGTTATATGGCCATTTTCATGAGCTTTTGCCCATATTTTCCGGATTTCATGGCGATTTGGATGGCTCATAATACCCGATACATGTTTGAGAGGTCTGACCAAAAATTCATCGTTTTCGTGTTTTATGGTCGAATTCATGAGTTATTGCCCATGATTTTGGATTTCTATGGTGATTTGCATAGCTCGTAAGACCCGATACATGTTTAAGAGTTAGGACCAAAAACCCGTAGGTTTTGCGTTTTATGTCCGTTTTCATGAGCTATTGCACACATTTTATGGGTTCCAGGGCGATTCGCATGCCTCGTAAGACCCGATACATGGTTTAGATTTATGATCAAATACTCATCATTTTCGCGTTCTATGGTCGTTTTCATGAGCTATAGCCCATAGTTTTGGGGTTCAAGGGCGATTTGCATGGACCGTCAGACCCGATACATTATTGAAAGTTAAGACCAAACAGTTGTCATTTTCGCATTTTACAGCCGTCTTCAGGAGGTATTGCCCTTAGTTTTGAGGTTCCACGGGGATTTGCGTCACCCGTAAGACCCGATACATATTTGAGGGCATGACCAAAAACTTGTTGTTTTTGTGTTTTATGGCCGTTTCATGAGTTAGTGCCCATAGTTTTGGATTTCCAGGGGGATATGCATGCCCTTAAGACCAGATTCATGGTTGAGAATTAAGACGAAAAATTCATCGTTTTCTCGTTTTATGGCCGTTTTCATGAGCTATTGCCCATATTTTTCGTGTTCCAATATGATCTGCATGGCTCGTAAGACCCGATACATGTTTGAGAATTATGACCAAAAAGTCATCGTTTTCGTGTTTTATGGCCGTTTTCATGAGCTACTGCCCACAGTTTTGGGAGTTTCAGGGCGATTTGCATGGCTTGAGAGACCCGATACATGTTTGGAAGTTAAGAGCAAAAACCCTTAGTTTTCGTGTTTTATGGCCGTTTTCATGAGCTATTTCCCACATTTTTTGGGATCCAGGGCGACTTGCATGCCTTGTAAAACCCGATACATGTTTGAGATTTATGACGATAAACTCGTCAGTTTCGCGTTCTATGGTCGTTTTCATGAGCTATAGCCCACAGTTTGGGGTTTTCAGGACGATTTACAATGACAGTAAGACCCGAAACAAGTTCGCGAGTTATGACCAAAAGCTCATTGTTTTCGTGTTTTATGGCCATTTTGAATGAGTTATTGCCCACGGTTTTGGGGTTCTAGGGGATTCCATGGCTCGTAAGAGTTAATACTTGTTTCAGAGTTATGACCAAAAACTTGTTTTTCGCATTTTATGGCCGTTTTCATTAGCTATTACCCACAGTTTTGGCGTTCTACGGAGGTTTACAACGACCGTAAGACCCAACACATGTTTGAGAGTTATGACCAAAAACTCATCGTTTTCTCGTTTTATAGCCATTTTCATCAGCTATTGCCCATAGTTTTGGGGGTTTCAGGGCGATTTACATGGCTTGAGAGACCCGATACATGTTTGAGAGTTAGGACCAAAAACTCGCAGTTTTCGCGTTTTATGGCTGTTAAGACCAGATACATGTTTGAGAGTTATGAACAAAAACTCATCGTTTCCGTGTTTTATGGTTGTTTTCATGAACTACTGCCCATAGTTTTGGGAGTTTCAGAGCGATTTGCATGGCTTGAGAGACCCGATACATGTTTGAGAGTTAGGACAAAAAACCCATAGTTTTCGCGTTTTATGGCCGTTTTCATGAGCTATTGCCCATATTTTCCGGGTTCGAGGGCGATTTGCATGGCTCGTAAGACCCGATACATGTTTGAGAGGTATGACTAAAAACTCATCGTTTTCTTGTTTTATGGTCGTTTTCATGAGCTATTGCCCACAGTTTTGGGTTTCTAGGGCGATTTGCATGGCTCATAAGACCCGATACATCTTTGAGAGTTATGACCAAAAACTCATCGTTTTCGCTTATTATAGCCATTTTCATGAGCTACTGCCCATAGTTTTGGGGGTTTCAGGGCGATTTGCATGGCTTGAGAGACCCGATAAATGTTTGAGAGTTAGGACAAAAAACTCATAGTTTTCGAGTTTTATGGCCGTTTTCATGAGCTCGTAACACCCGATACATGTTTGAGAGCGATGACGAAAAAAATATGTCATTTTCATGTTTTATGGTTGTTTTCATGAGCTATTGCCCACTGTTTTTGGTTTCCAGGGCGATTTGCATGGCCTGTCTGACCCGATACAATTTGAGAGTTAGGACCGAAAACCCATAGGGTTCTCGTTTTATGGCTATTTTCATGAGCTATTGCCCATATTTTTTGGATTCCAGTGCGATTTGCATGCCTCGTAATACCCGATCCATGTTTGAGAGGTATGACCAAAAAGTCGTCGTTTTCGTGTTTTATGGTCGTATTCATGAGCTATTGCCCACGGTTTTGGATTTCTATGGCCATTTGCATGGCTCATAAGACCCGATACATGTTTATGAGTTAGGACCAAAACCCCGTAGTTTTCGCATTTTATGTCCGTTTTCATGAGCTATTGCACACATTTTATGGGTTCGAGGGCGATTCGCATGCCTCGTAAGACACGATACATGGTTTAGATTTATGACCAAAAACTCATCATTTCCGCGTTCTATGGTCGTTTTCATGATCTATAGCCCATAGTTTTGGGGTTCAAGGGCGATTTGCATGGCCCATCAGACCCGATACATTAGTGAGAGTTAAGACCAAACAGTTGTTGTTTTCGCATTTTACGGCTGTGTTCATGAGCTATTGCCCTTTGTTTTGAGGTTCCACTAGGATTTGCGTCACCCGTAAGACCCGATACATATTTGAGGGCATGACCAAAAACTTGTTGTTTTTGTGTTTTATGGCCGTTTCATGAGTTAGTGCCCATAGTTTTGGATTTCCAGGGGGGTATGCATGCCCTTAACACCAGATTCATGGTTGAGAGTTCGCAGAAAAACTTCGCTTTCGTTTTATGGCCGTTTTCATGAGCTATTGCCCATATTTTTCGTGTTCCATTGCAATTTGCATGGCTCGTAAGACCCGATACATGTTTGGGAATTATGACCAAAAACTCATCGTTTTCGTGTTTTATGATTGTTTTCATGAGCTACTCCCCACAGTTTTGGGAGTTTCAGGGCGATTTGCATGGCTTGAGAGACCCGATACATGTTTGGGAGTTAGGACCAAAAACCCTTAGTTTTCGCGTTTTATGGCCGTTTTCATGAGCTATTTCCCACATTTTTTGGGTTCCAGGGCGATTTGCCTGCCTCGTAAAACACGATACATGTTTGACATTTATGATCAAAAACTCGTCAGTTTCGCGTTCTATGGTCATTTTCATGAGCTATTGCCCACTGTTTGGGGTTTCCAAGGCGATTTGCATGGCCTGTATGACCCGATACAATTTGAGAGTTAGGACCGAAAACCCATAGTTTTCTCGTTTTATGGCCATTTTCATGAGCTATTGCCCATATTTTTCGGGTTCCAGTGCGATTTGCATGCCTCGTAATACCCGATACATGTTTGAGAGGTATGACCAAAAAGTCGTCGTTTTCGTGTTTTATGGTCGTATTCATGAGCTATTGCCCACGGTTTTGGATTTCTATGGCGATTTGCATGGCTCGTAAGACCCGATACATGTTTATGAGTTAGGACCAAAAACCCGTAGTTTTCGCGTTTTATGTCCGTTTTCATGAGCTATTGCACACATTTTATGGGTTCTAGGGCGATTCGCATGCCTCGTCAGACACGATACATGGTTTTGATTTATGACCAAAAACTCGTCATTTCCGCGTTCTATGGTCGATTTCATGATCTATAGCCCATAGTTTTGGGGTTCAAGGGCAATTTGCATGGCCCGTCAGACCCGATACATTATTGATAGTTAAGACCAAACAGTTATTGTTTTCGCATTTTACGGCCGTGTTCATGAGCTATTGCCCTTAGTTTTGAGGTTCCACGGGGATTTGCGTCACCCGTAAGACCCGATACATATTTGAGGGCATGACCAAAAAATTGTTGTTTTTGTGTTTTATGGCCGTTTCATGAGTTAGTGCCCATAGTTTTGGATTTCCAGGGGGGTATGCATGCCCTTAACACCAGATTCATGGTTGAGAGTTCAGACGAAAAACTCATCGTTTTCGCATTTTATGGCCGTTTTCATGAGCTATTGCCCATATTTTTCGTGTCCCATTGCAATTTGCATGGCTCGTAAGACCCGATACATGTTTGGGAATTATGACCAAAAACTCATCGTTTTCGTGTTTTATGATTGTTTTCATGAGCTACTCCCCACAGTTTTGGGAGTTTCAGGGCGATTTGCATGGCTTGAGAGACCCGATACATGTTTGGGAGTTAGGACCAAAAACCCTTAGTTTTCGCGTTTTATGGCCGTTTTCATGAGCTATTTCCCACATTTTTTGGGTTCCAGGGCGATTTGCCTGCCTCGTAAAACACGATACATGTTTGACATTTATGATCAAAAACTCGTCAGTTTCGCGTTCTATGGTCGTTTTCATGAGCTATTGCCCACTGTTTGGGGTTTCCAAGGCGATTTGCATGGCCTGTATGACCCGATACAATTTGAGAGTTAGGACCGAAAACCCATAGTTTTCTCGTTTTATGGCCATTTTCATGAGCTATTGCCCATATTTTTCGGGTTCCAGTGTGATTTGCATGCCTCGTAATACCCGATACATGTTTGAGAGGTATGACCAAAAAGTCGTCGTTTTCGTGTTTTATGGTCGTATTCATGAGCTATTGCCCACGGTTTTGGATTTCTATGGCGATTTGCATGGCTCGTAAGACCCGATACATGTTTATGAGTTAGGACCAAAAACCCGTAGTTTTCGCGTTTTATGTCCGTTTTCATGAGCTATTGCACACATTTTATGGGTTCTAGGGCGATTCGCATGCCTCGTCAGACACGATACATGGTTTTGATTTATGACCAAAAACTCGTCATTTCCGCGTTCTATGGTCGATTTCATGATCTATAGCCCATAGTTTTGGGGTTCAAGGGCGATTTGCATGGCCCGTCAGACCCGATACATTATTGATAGTTAAGACCAAACAGTTATTGTTTTCGCATTTTACGGCCGTGTTCATGAGCTATTGCCCTTAGTTTTGAGGTTCCACGGGGATTTGCGTCACCCGTAAGACCCGATACATATTTGAGGGCATGACCAAAAAATTGTTGTTTTTGTGTTTTATGGCCGTTTCATGAGTTAGTGCCCATAGTTTTGGATTTCCAGGGGGATATGCATGCCCTTAACACCAGATTCATGGTTGAGAGTTAAGACGAAAAACTCATCGTTTTCGCGTTTTATGGCCGTTTTCATGAGCTATTGCCCATATTTTTCGTGTTCCATTGCAATTTGCATGGCTCGTAAGACTCGATACATGTTTGGGAATTATGACCAAAAACTCATCGTTTTCGTGTTTTATGATTGTTTTCATGAGCTACTCCCCATAGTTTTGGGAGTTTCAGGGCGATTTGCATGGCTTGAGAGACCCGATACATGTTTGGGAGTTAGGATCAAAAACCCTTAGTTTTCGCGTATGGCCGTTTTCATGAGCTATTTCCCACATTTTTTGGGTTCCAAGGCGATTTGCCTGCCTCGTAAAACACGATACATGTTTGACATTTATGACCAAAAACTCGTCAGTTTCGCGTTCTATGGTCGTTTTCATGAGCTATTGCCCACTGTTTGGGGTTTCCAGGGCGATTTGCATGGCATGTATGACCCGATACAATTTGAGAGTTAGGACCGAAAACCCATAGTTTTCTCGTTTTATGGCCATTTTCATGAGCTGTTGCCCATATTTTTCGGGTTCCAGTGCGATTTGCATGCCTCGTAATACCCGATACATGTTTGACAGGTATGACCAAAAAGTCGTCGTTTTCGTGTTTTATGGTCGTATTCATGAGCTATTGCCCACGGTTTTGGATTTCTATGGCGATTTGCATGGCTCGTAAGACCCGATACATGTTTATGAGTTAGGACCAAAAACCCGTAGTTTTCGCGTTTTATGTCCGTTTTCATGAGCTATTGCACACATTTTATGGGTTCCAGGGCGATTCGCATGCCTCGTCAGACACGATACATGGTTTTGATTTATGACCAAAAACTCGTCATTTCCGCGTTCTATGGTCGATTTCATGATCTATAGCCCATAGTTTTGGGGTTCAAGGGCGATTTGCATGGCCCGTCAGACCCGATACATTATTGATAGTTAAGACCAAACAGTTATTGTTTTCGCATTTTACGGCCGTGTTCATGAGCTATTGCCCTTAGTTTTGAGGTTCCACGGGGATTTGCGTCACCCGTAAGACCCGATACATATTTGAGGGCATGACCAAAAAATTGTTGTTTTTGTGTTTTATGGCCGTTTCATGAGTTAGTGCCCATAGTTTTGGATTTCCAGGGGGATATGCATGCCCTTAACACCAGATTCATGGTTGAGAGTTAAGACGAAAAACTCATCGTTTTCGCGTTTTATGGCCGTTTTCATGAGCTATTGCCCATATTTTTCGTGTTCCATTGCAATTTGCATGGCTCGTAAGACCCGGTACATGTTTGGGAATTATGACCAAAAACTCATTGTTTTCGTGTTTTATGATTGTTTTCATGAGCTACTCCCCACAGTTTTGGGAGTTTCAGGGCGATTTGAATGGCTTGAGATACCCGATACATGTTTGGGAGTTAGGACAAAAAACCCTTAGGTTTCGCGTTTTATGGCCGTTTTCATGAGCTATTTCCCACATTTTTTGGGTTCCAAGGCGATTTGCCTGCCTCGTAAAACACGATACATGTTTGACATTTATGACCAAAAACTCGTCAGTTTCGCGTTCTATGGTCGTTTTCATGAGCTATTGCCCACTGTTTGGGGTTTCCAGGGCGATTTGCATGGCATGTATGACCCGATACAATTTGAGAGTTAGGACCGAAAACCCATAGTTTTCTCGTTTTATGGCCATTTTCATGAGCTGTTGCCCATATTTTTCGGGTTCCAGTGCGATTTGCATGCCTCGTAATACCCGATACATGTTTGACAGGTATGACCAAAAAGTCGTCGTTTTCGTGTTTTATGGTCGTATTCATGATCTATTGCCCACGGTTTTGGATTTCTATGGTGATTTGCATGGCTCGTAAGACCCGATACATGTTTATGAGTTAGGACCAAAAACCCGTAGTTTTCGCGTTTTATGTCCGTTTTCATGAGCTATTGCACACATTTTATGGGTTCCAGGGCGATTCGCATGCCTCGTCAGACACGATACATGGTTTTGATTTATGAACAAAAACTTGTCATTTCCGCGTTCTATGGTCGATTTCATGATCTATAGCCCATAGTTTTGGGGTTCAAGGGCGATTTGCATGTCCCGTCAGACCCGATACATTATTGAGAGTTAAGACCAAACAGTTATTGTTTTCGCATTTTACGGCCGTGTTCATGAGCTATTGCCCTTAGTTTTGAGGTTCCACGGGGATTTGCGTCACCCGTAAGACCCGATACATATTTGAGGGCATGACCAAAAACTTGTTGTTTTTGTGTTTTATGGCCGTTTCATGAGTTAGTGCCCATAGTTTTGGATTTCCAGGGGGATATGCATGCCCTTAACACCAGATTCATGGTTGAGAGTTAAGACGAAAAACTCATCGTTTTCGCGTTTTATGGCCGTTTTCATGAGCTATTGCCCATATTTTTCGTGTTCCATTGCAATTTGCATGGCTCGTAAGACCCGGTACATGTTTGGGAATTATGACCAAAAACTCATTGTTTTCGTGTTTTATGATTGTTTTCATGAGCTACTCCCCACAGTTTTGGGAGTTTCAGGGCGATTTGAATGGCTTGAGATACCCGATACATGTTTGGGAGTTAGGACAAAAAACCCTTAGGTTTCGCGTTTTATGGCCGTTTTCATGAGCTATTTCACACATTTTTTGGGTTCCAGGGCGATTTGCATGCCTCGTAAAACACGATACATGTTTGACATTTATGACCAAAACTTCGCTTTATGCGTTCTATGGTCGCTTTTCATGAGCTATAGCCCACAGTTTTGTGGTTTTCGAGGCGATTCTGATGTGATAAGACCCGAAACAAGTTCGCGAGTTATGACCAAAAACTCATCGTTTTCCTGTTTTATTTCGTTTTGAATGAGTTATTGCCCACAGATTTGGGGTTCTAGGGGATTTGCATGGCTCGTAAGAGCCAATACATGTTTGAGAGTTACGACCAAAAACTATTTTTTTGCATTTTACGGCCATTTTCATTAGCTATTACCCACAGATTTGGCGTTCTATGGAGGTTTACAACGACCGTAAGACCCAACACATATTTGAGAGTTATGACCAAAAACTCATCGTTTTCGCATTTTATAGCCATTTTCATGAGCTATTGACCATAGTTTTGGGGGTTTCAGGGAGCTTTGCCTGGCTTTAGAGACCAGATACATGTTTTAGAGTTAGGACCAAAAATTCGTAGTTTTCGCGTTTTATGGCCGTTTTAATGAACTATTGCCCACACTTTTGGGGCTCCAAGGCGATTTGCATGGCTCGTAAGACCAGATACATGTTTGAGAGTTATGACCAAAATCTCATCGTTTTTGTGTTTTATGGTCGTTTTCATGAACTACTGCCCACAGTTTTGGGAGTTTCAGGGCGATTTGCATGGCTTGAGAGAACCGATACATGTTTGAGAGTTAGGACCAAAAACCCATAGTTTTCGCGTTTTATGGCTGTTTTCATGAGCTATTACCCATATTTTTGGGTTCCCGGGCGATTTGCATGGCTCGTAAGACCCGATACATGTTTGAGAGTTAGGACCAAAAACTCGTAGTTTTCGTGTTTTATGGCCGTTTTCATGAGCTATTGCCTACACTTTTGGGGCTCCAAGGGGATTTGCATGGCTCGTAAGACCAGATACATGTTTGAGAGTAATAACCAAAAACTCATCGTTTTCGCGTTTATGGTCGTTTTCATGAACTACTGCCGACAGTTTTGGGAGTTTCAGGGCGATTTGCATGGCTTGAGAGACCCGATACATGTTTGAGAGTTAGGGCCAAAAACCCAAAGTTTTTGCGTTTTATGGCCGTTTTCATGAGCTATTTCCCATATTTTTCGGGTTCCAGGGCGATTTGCATGGCTCGTAAGTCCAGATACATGTTTGAGAGGTATGATAAAAAAACTCGTCGTTTTCGTGTTTTATGGTCGTTTTCATGAGCTATTGCCCACAGTTTTGAGTTTCTAGGGCGATTTGCAAGGCGCGTAAGACCCGATACATGTTTAAGAGTTCTGAGCAAAAACTCATCGTTTTCTCTTTTTATTGCCATTTTCATGAGCTATTGTCCATAGTTTTGGGGGTTTCAGTGCTATTTGCCAGGCTTGAGAGACCCGATACATGTTTGAGAGTTAGGACCAAAAACTCGTAGTTTTCGCGTTTTATGGCCATTTTCATGAGCTATTGCCGACAATTTTGGGGTTCCGAGGCAATTTGCATGGCTCGTAAGACCCAATACATGTTTAAGAGTTAGGACCAAAAACCTGTAGTTTTCGCGTTTTATGTCTGTTTTCATGAGCTATTGCACACATTTTATGGGTTCCAGGGCGATTCGCATGCCTCGTAGGACCCGATACATGGTTTAGATTTATGACCAAAAACTCATCATTTTCGCGTTCTATGGTCGTTTTCATGAGCTATAGCCCATAGTTTTGGGGTTCAACGGTGATTTGCATGGCCCGTCAGACCCGATGCATTATTGAGAGTTAAGACCAAACAATTGTTATTTTCGCATTTTACGGCCGTGTTCATGAGCTATTGCCCTTAGTTTTGAGGTTCCACGGGGATTTGCGTCAGCCGTAAGACCCGATACATATTTGAGGGCATGACCAAAAACTTGTTGTTTTTGTGTTTTATGGCTGTTTCATGAGTTACTGCCCACAGTTTTGGATCTCCAGGGGGATATGCATGCCCTTAAGACCAGATTCATGGTTGAGAGTTAAGACGAAAAACTCATCGTGTTCGCGTTTTATGGCTTTTTTCATGAGCTATTGCCCATATTTTTCGTGTTCCAATATGATCTACATGGCTCGTAAGACCCGAATCATGTTTGAGAATTATGACCAAAAACTCATCGTTTTCGCATTTTTTTAGCCATTTTCATGAGCTATTGCCCACAGTTTTGGGGGTTTTAGGGCGATTTGCCAGGCTTGAGAGACCCGATACATGTTTGACAGTTAGGACCAAAAACTCGTAGTTTTCGCGTTTTATGCCCATTTTCATGAGCTATTGCCTACACTTTTGGGGCTCCAAGGCGTTTTGCATGGATCGTAAGACCAGATACATGTTTGAGAGTTATGAACAAAAATTCATCGTTTTCGCGTTTTATGGTCGTTTTCATGAACTACTGCTCACAGTTTTGGGAGTTTCAGGGTGATTTGCATGGCTTGAGAGACCTGATACATGTTTGAGAGTTAGGACCAAAAAACCATAGTTTTCGCATTCTATGGCCGTTTTCGTGAGTTATTGCCCATATTTTTCGGGTTCCAGGGCGATTTGCATGGCTCGTAAGACCCTATACCTGTTTCAGAGGTATGACCAAAAAACTCGTCGTTTTCGTGTTTTATGGTCGTTTTCATGAGCTATTGCCCACAGTTTTGGGTTTCTAGGGAGATTTGCATGGATCGTAAGACCCGGTACATGTTTGAGAGTTATGACCAAAAACTCATCGTTTCCAGGGCGATTTGGATGGCCTATATGACCCGATACAATTTGAGATTTAGGACCAAAAACCCGTAGTTTTTCGTTTTATGGCCATTTTCATGAGCTATTGCCCATATTTTCCGGATTCCAGGGTGATTTGCATGGCTCGAATACCCGATACATGTTTGAGAGGTATGACCAAAAAGTCATAGTTTTCGTGTTTTATGGTCGAATTCATGAGTTATTGCCCACGATTTTGGATTTCTATGGTGATTTGCATGGCTCGTAAGACCCGATACATGTTTAAGAGTTAGGACCAAAAACCCGTAGTTTTCGCGTTTTATGTCCGTTTTCATGAGCTATTGCACACATTTTATGGGTTCCAGGGCGATTCGCATGCCTCGTAAGACCCGATACATGGTTTAGATTTATGATCAAATACTCATTATTTTCGCGTTCTATGGTCGTTTTCATGAGCTATAGCCCATAGTTTTGGGGTTCAAGGGCGATTTGCATGGCCCGTCAGACCCGATACATTATTGAAAGTTAAGACCAAACAGTTGTCGTTTTCGCATTTTATGGCCGTGTTCAGGAGGTATTGCCCTTAGTTTTGAGGTTCCACGGGGATTTGCGTCACCCGTAAGACCCAATACATATTTGAGGGCATGACCAAAAACTTGTTGTTTTTGTGTTTTATGGGCGTTTCATGAGTTAGTGCCCACAGTTTTGGATTTCCAGGGGGATATGCATGCCCTTAAGACCAGATTCATGGTTGAGAATTAAGACGAAAAATTCATCGTTTTCTCATTTTATGGCCGTTTTCATGAGCTATTGCCCATATTTTTCGTGTTCCAATATGATATGCATGGCTCGTAAGACCCGATACATGTTTGAGAATTATGACCAAAAAGTCATCGTTTTCGTGTTTTATGGTCGTTTTCATGAGCTACTGCCCACAGTTTTGGGAGTTTCAGGGCGATTTGCATGGCTTGAGAGACCCGATACATGTTTGGGAGTTAGGAGCAAAAACCCTTAGCTTTCACGTTTTATGGCCGTTTTCCTGAGCTATTTCCCACATTTTTTGGGATCCAGGGCGACTTGCATGCCTTGTAAAACACGATACATGTTTGAGATTTATGACCATAAACTCGTCAGTTTCGCGTTCTATGGTCGTTTTCATGAGCTATAGCCCACAGTTTGGGGTTTTCAGGGTGATTTACAATGACAGTTAGACCCGAAACAAGTTCACGATTTATGACCAAAAACTCATCGTTTTCGTGTTTTATGGCCGTTTTGAATGAGTTATTGCCCACAGTTTTGGGGTTCTAGGGGATTTCCATGGCTCGTAAGAGCTAATACATGTTTCAGAGTTATGACCAAAAACTTGTTTTTCGCATTTTACGGCCATTTTCATTAGCTATTACCCACAGTTTTGGCCTTCTACGGAGGTTTACAACGACCGTAAGACCCAACACATGTTTGAGAGTTATGACCAAAAACTCATCGTTTTCTCGTTTTATAGCCATTTTCATCAGCTATTACCCAGAGTTTTGGGGGTTTCAGGGCGATTTAGATGGCTTGAGAGACTCGATACATGTTTGAGAGTTAGGACCAAAAACTCATAGTTTTCGCGTTTTATGGCTGTTTTCATGAGCTATTGCATACACTTTTGGGGCTCTAAGGCGATTTGCACGGCTCGTAAGACCAGATACATGTTTGAGAGTTATGAACAAAAACTCATCGTTTCCGTGTTTTATGGTCGTTTCATGAACTACTGCCCACAGTTTTGGGAGTTTCAGGGCGATTTGCATGGCTTGAGAGACCCGATACATGTTTGAGAGTTAGGACAAAAAACCCATAGTTTTCGCGTTTTATGGCCGTTTTCATGAGCTATTGCCCATATTTTCCGGGTTCCAGGGCGATTTGCATGGCTCGTAAGACCCGATACATGTTTGAGAGGTATGACCAAAAAACTCATCGTTTTCTTGTTTTATGGTCGTTTTCATGAGCTATTGCCCACAGTTTTGGGTTTCTAGGGCAATTTGCATGGCACATAAGACCTGATACATCTTTGAGAGTTATGACCAAAAACTCATCGTTTTCACCTATTATAGCCATTTTCATGAGCTACTGCCCACAGTTTTGGGGGTTTCAGGGCGATTTGCATGGCTTGAGAGACCCGATACATGTTTGAGAGTTAGGACCAAAAACTCATAGTTTTCGAGTTTTATGGCCGTTTTCATGAGCTCGTAACACCCGATACATGTTTGAGAGCGATGACGAAAAAAATATGTCATTTTCATGTTTTATGGTCGTTTTCATGAGCTATTGCCCACTGTTTGGGGTTTCCAGGGCGATTTGCATGGCCTGTATGACCCGATACAATTTGAGAGTTAGGACCGAAAACCCATAGTTTTCTCGTTTTATGGCCATTTTCATGAGCTATTGCCCATATTTTTGGGGTTCCAGTGCGATTTGCATGCCTCGTAATACCTGATACATGTTTGAGAGGTATGACCAAAAAGTCGTCGTTTTCGTGTTTTATGGTCGTATTCATGAGCTATTGCCGACGGTTTTGGATTTCTATGGCGATTTGCATGGCTCGTAGACCCGATACATGTTTATGAGTTAGGACCAAAAAACCATAGTTTTCGCGTTTTATGTCCGTTTTCATGAGCTATTGCACACATTTTATGGGTTCCAGGGCGATTCGCATGCCTCGTTAGACACGATACATGGTTTAGTTTCATGACCAAAAACTCGTCATTTCCGCGTTCTATGGTCATTTCATGATCTATAGCCCATAGTTTTGGGGTTCAAGGGCGATTTGCATGGCCCGTCAGACCCGATACATTATTGAGAGTTAAGACCAAACAGTTGTTGTTTTCGCATTTTATGGCCGTGTTCATGAGCTATTTCCCTTAGTTTTGAGGTTCCACGGGGATTTGCCTCACCCGTAAGACCCAATACATATTTGAGGGCATGACCAAAAACTTGTTGTTTTTGTGTTTTATGGCCGTTTCATGAGTTAGTGCCCATAGTTTTGGATTTCCAGGGGGATATGCATGCCCTTAACACCAGATTCATGGTTGAGAGTTAAGACGAAAAACTCATCGTTTTCGTGTTTTATGGCCGTTTTCATGAGCTATTGCCCATATTTTTCGTGTTCCATTGCAATTTGCATGGCTCGTAAGACCCGATACATGTTTGGGAATTATGACCACAAACTCATCGTTTTCGTGTTTTATGATCGTTTTCATGAGCTACTCCCCACAGTTTTGGGAGTTTCAGGACGATTTGAATGGCTTGAGAGACCCGATACATGTTTGGGAGTTAGGACCAAAAACCCTTAGTTTTCGCGTTTTACGGCCGTTTTCATGAGCTATTTCCCACATTTTTTGGGTTCCAGGGCGATTTTCATGCCTCGTAAAACACGATACATGTTTGACATTTATGACCAAAAACTCGTCAGTTTCGCGTTCTATGGTCGTTTTCATGAGCTATAGCCCACAAATTGTGGTTTTCAGGGCGATTTACAGTGACAGTAAGACCCGAAACAAGTTCGCGAGTTATGACCAAAAACTCATCGTTTTCGTGTTTTATTTCGTTTTGAATGAGTTATTGCCCACAGATTTGGGGTTCTAGGGGATTTGCATGGCTCGTAAGAGCCAATACATGTTTGAGAGTTACGACCAAAAACTAGTTTTTTGCATTTTACGATCGTTTTCATTAGCTATTACCCACAGTTTTGGCGTTCTATGGAGGTTTACAACGACCATAAGTCCCAGCACATGTTTGAGAGTTATGACCAAAAACTCATCGTTTTCGCATTTTATAGCCATTTTCATGAGCTATTGCCCATAGTTTTGGGGGTTTCAGGGCGATTTGCATGGCTTTAGAGACCAGATACATGTTTGAGAGTTAGGACCAAAAATTCGTAGTTTTCGCGTTTTATGGCCGTTTTCATGAACTATTGCCCACACTTTTGGGGCTCCAAGGAGATTTGCATGGCTTGTAAGACCAGATACATGTTTGAGAGTTATGACCAAAAGCTCATCGTTTTCGTGTTTTATGGTCGTTTTCATGAACTACTGCCCATAGTTTTGGGAGTTTCAGGGCGATTTGCATGGCTTGAGAGACCCGATACATGTTTGAGAGTTAGGACCAAAAACTCATAGTTTTTGCGTTTTATGGCCGTTTTCATGAGCTATTACCCATATTTTTTGGGTTCCCAGGCGATTTGCATGGCTCGTAAGACCCGATACATGTTTGAGAGGTATGACCAAAAAACTCGTTGTTTTTGTGTTTTATGGTCGTTTTCATGAGCTATTGCCCATAGGTTTGGGTTTCTAGGGCGATTTGCATGGCTCTTAAGACCCGATACATGTTTGAGAGTTATGACCAAAAACTCATCGTTTTCGCTTTTTATAGCCATTTTCATGAGCTATTGCCCACAGTTTTGGGGGTTTTAGGACGATTTGCATGGCTTGAGAGACCCGATACGTGTTTGAGAGTTAGGACCAAAAACTCGTAGTTTTCGCGTTTTATGGCCGTTTTCATGAGCTATTGCCGACAATTTTGGTGTTCCAAGGCAATTTGCATGGCTCATAAGACCCGATACATGTTTGAGAGCGATGACGAAAAAACTCGTCGTTTTCACTTTTTATGGTCGTTTTCATGAGCTATTGCCCACTGTTTTGGGTTTCCAAGGCGATTTGCATGGGATGTATGACCCGATACAATTTGAGATTTAGGACCAAAAACCCGTAGTTTTCTCGTTTTATGGCCATTTTCAAGAGCTATTGCCCATATTTTTTGGGTTCCAGGGCGATTTGCATGGCTCGTAATACTCGATACATGTTTGAGAGGTATGGCCAAAATGTTGCCGTTTTCGTGTTTTATGGTCGTATTCATGAGCTATTGCCCGGTTTTGGATTTCTATGGTGATTTGCATGGCTCGTAAGACCCAATACATGTTTAAGAGTTAGGACCAAAAACCCGTAGTTTTCGCGTTTTATGTCCGTTTTCATGAGCTATTGCACACATTTTATGGGTTCCAGGGCGATTCGCATGCCTCGTAAGACCCGATACATGGTTTAGATTTATGACCAAAAACTCATCATTTTCGTGTTCTATGGTCGTTTTCATGAGCTATAGCCCATAGTTTTGGGGTTCAATGGTGATTTCCACGGCCCGTTAGACCCGATACATTATTGAGAGTTAAGACCAAACAGTTGTCATTTTCGCATTTTACGGCCGTGTTCATGAGCTATTGCCCTTAGTTTTGAGCTTCCACGGGGATTTGCGTCACCCGTAAGACCCGATACATATTAGAGGAGATGACCAAAAACTTGTTGTTTTTGTGTTTTATGGCCGTTTCATGAGTTAGTGCCCACAGTTTTGGATCTCCAGGGGGATATGCATGCCCTTAAGACCAGATTCATGGTTGAGAGTTAAGATGAAAAACTCATTGTTTTCGCGTTTTATGGCCGTTTCATGAGCTATTATTGCCCATATTTTTTGTGTTCCAAGGCGATTTGCATGGCTCGTAAGACCCGATACATGTTTGAGAGTTATGACCAAAAACTCATCATTTTCGTGTTTTTGGTCGTTTTCATGAGCTATAGCCCACAGTTTTGGGAGTTTCAGGGCGATTTGCATGGCTTGAAAGACCCGATACATGTTTGGGAGTTAGGACCAAAAACCCTTAGTTTTCCTGTTTTATGGCCGTTTTCAAGAGCTATTTCCCACAATTTTTGGGTTCCAGGGCAATTTGCAAGCCTTGTAAAACCCGATACATGTTTGAGATTTATGACCAAAAACTCGTCAGTTTCGCGTTCTATGGTCGTTTTCATGAGATATAGCCCACAGTTTGGGGTTTTCAGGGCGATTTACAATGACAGTAAGACTCAAAACAAGTTTGCGAGTTATGACCAAAAACTTATCGTTTTCGTGTTTTATGGCCGTTTTGTATGAGTTATTGCCCACAGTTTTGGGGTTCTAGGGGATTTGCATGGCTCGTAAGAACCAATACATGTTTGGGAGTTACGACCAAAAACTTGTTTTCACATTTTACGGCCGTTTTCATTAGCTATTACCCACAGTTTTGGCGTTCTACAGAGATTTACAACGACCGTAAGACCCAACACATATTTGAGAGTTTTGACCGAAAACTCATCGTTTTCGCGTTTTATAGCCATTTTCATGAGCTATTGCCCACAGTTTTGGGGGTTTCAGGGCGATTTACATGGCTTGAGAGATCCGATACATGTTTGAGAGTTAGGACCAAAAACTCGTAGTTTTCGCGTTTTATGGCCGTTTTCATGAGCTATTGCCTACACTTTTGGGGCTCCAAGGCGATTTGCATGGCTCATAAGACTTGATATATGTTTGAGAGTTATGACCAAAAACTCATCGTTTTCGCGTTTTATGGTCGTTTTCATGAACTACTGCCCACAGTTTTGGGAGTTTCAGGGCGATTTGCATGGCTTGAGAGCCCCGATACATGTTTGAGAGTTAGGACCAAAAACCCATAGTTTTCGCATTTTATGGCCATTTTCATGAGCTATTGCCCATATTTTTTGGGTTCCAGGGCGATTTGCATGGCTCGTAAGACCCGATACATGTTTGGGAGGTATGACCAAAACAATCATCGTTTTCATGTTTTATGGTCGTTTTCATGAGCTATTGCCCACTGTTTTGGGTTTCAAGGGGATTTGTAAGGCTCGTAAGACCCGATACATGTTTGAGAGTTATGACCAAAAACTCATCGTTTTCGCTTTTATAGCCATTTTCATGAACTATTGCCCACAGTTTTGGGGGTTTCAGGGCGATTTGCATGGCTTGAGAGACCTGATACATGTTTGCGAGTTAGGACCAAAAACTCATAGTTTTCGCGTTTTATGGCCATTTTCATGAGCTATTGCCGACAATTTTGGGGTTCCAATGCAATTTGCATGGCTCGTAAGACCCGATACCTGTTTGAGAGTGATGACGAAAAAACTCGTCGTTTTCACGTTTTATGGTCGTTTTCATGAGGTATTGCCCACTGTTTGGGGTTTCCAGTGCGATTTGCATGGCCTGTATGACCCGATACAATTTGAGATTTAGGACCGAAAACCCGTAGTTTTCTCGTTTTATGGCCATTTTCATAAGCTATTGCCCATATTTTTCGGGTTCCAGGGCGATTTGCATGGCTCGTAATACTCGATACATGTTTGAGAGGTATGACCAAAAAGTCGTCATTTTCGTGTTTTATGGTCGTATTCATTAGCTATTGCCCACTGTTTTGGGTTTCTATGGTGATTTGCATGGCATGTAAGACCCAGTACATGTTTAAGAGTTAGGACCAAAAAACCGTAGTTTTCGCGTTTTATGTCCGTTTTCATGAGCTATTGCACACATTTTATGGGTTCCAGGGCGATTGCATGCCTCGTAAGACCCGATACATGGTTTTGATTTTTGGCCAAAAACTCATCATTTTCATGTTCTATGGTCGTATTCATGAGCTATAGCCCATAGTTTTGGGGTTCAAGGGCGATTTGCATGGCCCGTTAGACCCGATACATTATTGAGAGTTAAGACCAAACAGTTGTCGTTTTCGCATTTTACGACCGTGTTCATGAGCTATTGCCCTTAGTTTTGAGGTTCCACGGGGATTTGCGTCACCCGTAAGACCCGATACATATTTGAGGGCATGGCCAAAATCTTGTTGTTTTTGTATTTTATGGCCGTTTCATGAGTTAGTGCCCATATTTTTGGATTTCCAGGGGGATATGCATGCCCTTAAGACCAGATTCATGGTTGAGAGTTAAGACGAAAAACTCATCGTTTTCGTGTTTTATGGCCGTTTTCATGAGCTATTGCCCATATTTTTCGTGTTTCAAGGCGATTTGCATGGCTCGTAAGACCCGATACATGTTTGAGAGATATGACAAAAAATCTCATCGTTTTCGTGTATTATGGTCGTTTTCATGAGCTACTGCGCACAGTTTTGGGAGGTTCAGGGCGATTTTCATGGCTTGAAAGACCCGATACATGTTTGGGAGTTAGGACCAAAAACCCTTAGTTTTTCTGTTTTATGGTCATTTTCATGAGCTATTTCGCACATTTTTTAGGTTCCAGGGTGATTTGCATGCCTCGTAAAACCCGATACATGTTTGAGATTTATGACCAAAAACTCGTCAGTTTCGCGTTCTATGGTCGTTTTCATGAGCTATATCCCACAGTTTGGGGTTTTCAGGGCGATTTACAATGACAGTAAGACCCAAAACAAGTTCGCAAGTTATGACCAAAAACTCATCGTTTTCGTGTTTTATGGCCATTTTGAATGAGTTATTGCCCACAATTTTGGGGTTCTAGGGGATTTGCATGGCTCGTAAGAACCAATACATGTTTGAGAGTTACAACCAAAAATTTGTTTTTCGCATTTTACGGCCGTTTTCATTAGCTATTACCCACAGTTTTGGCGTTCTACGGAGATTTACAACGACCGTAAGACCCAACACATGTTTGAGAGTTATGACCAAAACCTCATCATTTTCGCGTTTTATAGCCATTTTCATGAGGTATAGCCCATAGTTTTGGGGGTTTCAGGGCGATTTACATGGCTTGAGAGACCCGATACATGTTTGAGAGTTAGGACCAAAAACTCATAGTTTTCGCGTTTTATGGCCGTTTTCATGAGCTATTGCCTACACTTTTGGGGCTCCAAGGCGATTTGCATGGCTCGTAAGACCAGATACATGTTTGAGAGTTATGACCAAAAACTCATCGTTTTCGTGTTTTATGGTCGTTTTCATGAACTGCTGCCCACAGTTTTGGGAGTTTCAGGGCGATTTACATGGCTTGAGAGACCCGATACATGTTTGAGAGTTAGGACCAAAAACACATAGTTTTCGCGTTTTATGGCCGTTTTCATGAGCTATTGCCCATATTTTTTGGGTTCCGGGGCGATTTGCATGGCTCGTAAGACCCGATACATGTTTGAGAGGTATGACCAAAAAAATCGTCGTTTTCGTGTTTTATGGTCGTTTTGATGAGCTATTGCCCATAGTTTTAGGTTCTTAGGGCGATTTGCATGGCTCGTAAGAACCGATACATGTTTGAGAGTTATGACCAAAAACTCATCGTTTTCGCTTTTTATAGCCATTTCCATGAGCTATTGCCCACAGTTTTGTGGGTTTCAGGGCGATTTGCATGGCTTCGAGAGACCCGATACATGTTTGAGAGTTGGGACCCTGGGCAAGGGATCTGGAGGGGATGATCCGAATGGCTGAACGTGATGCAGGACTCCGAACCGCTGAGGTACTCAGGGATGGCGGGTGGAGCGATCACAGCCAAATTGACTTGGCGGGTGATTTTCTTTTGCACCCTGTTTGTTGGGCGCCCCTTTTGGATCATCAATGACCCTTTTAGCGTGGGGTACCCGTTTCCGCCGTTGTTCTGCGCTGGTGCGATTGGGTGATTCGAAGGTCCCACGGGTGGTGGTGGAGGAGCTCCGTGGGCGATGCCACCTGGTGCGGGTGCGTCCCCGTACCTAGGGTTCGGGGCTTGCTGCCTCATCTGGGACATGCTTTCACTGAGTTTCTGGAACTCGTGGCTGTCTTTGAGCATGTGGCTTGCCTTCTTTTTGCCATCCTACTTGTCGATGTAGAAGTGGATGGTGCATGGGCCCGACAACTTGTTGTATGTCGAGGGCTCGTCGTCGCGGCTGCGGTGTTGCCATGATTGCGCTGGGCGTCCTCCATCACGGAAGTTGTTTCCACGGTATCCGCCGCTGCTGCGGTTTCCTTCGTTGCGGCGGTCGGCGTAGCCAGCCGCGACCATGTCGGGTTCATCGCGATCGTCGTAGACGCGCGATCTTCGTTTGCTTCGGCGCTCACGTCGGCGGTCATACTCATCTTCCTCCTCCGAATGTGCTCGGTGGACGGAGTCCTCACCATCTGCCCACCTGTTGGCGATGTCCATGAGGTGATCGAGTGTCTTGGGTTTGACGCGCCCAAGTTCTTCCTTGAAGTCCTAGCGTTTGACGCCATCCTTGAAGGCTTCGATTGTTCTCTCCTCAGAGATGTGTGTTGCGGAGTTCTTGATGTTGGACCAGCGTAGTATATACGAGCGAATGGATTCGCCCGTTTGTTGGGTGCAGGCCCTCAGCTCTTCGATCGAGGCTGGCCTCTTGCTGGTGCCCTTGAAGTTTTGGATGAAACTGTATGCCAGTTCCTCCCAGCTTCGGATGGATCCCGTGATAGGTTCTGAGCCAGATCCGGCTGCTGTCATTGCGGTGAAAGGCATTGTAGGGCAGTGTTTTTGTTGCCGCCGTGCAATTTGACGGACGACGGGTGGTCGTTGAGCCACGCCTGTCAGTTATGAGCTTGGGTTTTGGAGAAGATGGGGTGCTGGAGATCGCGGAACGGTTAACAGAAAAGCAACCAGGGGACACGAGATTTACCCAGGTTCAGGCCCCCGGAGGGAAAACCCTACTCCTGCTTGTCTGCTCTTGATTACGGCGGAACCGAAAGTTACAAGGGTGCACAGATGCAATCTGGCGTGGAGGTGTGTATGCGGTGGTATGAGAGATGCCCTCCTCGTTGTGCCCTCCTAGCCTTTATATATACGTAGGCAGGTCCTGGACACAGATCGAGTCGGTTACAGGTTTAGGGTTCTGCCCTTTGAATATTCTATCTAATCTAGTCTTACTCTCCAAGGATCCGAAGACGTCATGGGCTTGGGCCACCCAAATATCTTCATGGGCCGCGCACATTCTCGTGGGTCTTCCTTGGGATGGACCAGGTATGCTGAAGTCGTGTACCCATAGGGTATAACCATGTCAGGAGGGTTTGCCATACAGCATCTTAAAGTAGCTTCGAAAGCCATTTATCAAGTAGGATAGTATTCTTAACCTCAAGGTCATGAATATCCATTTTGGTCTTTGGGACATCAAAACAACACTCCATCTAGAGCATTTTTTCTACTTCTTCTGCCTTTTCCCTTGCCAAAGTACTATTGATCCAAAATAGTCTAATCTATGGGAACCTGACAGAAATAAATCATATACAATATCATGTTACTTAGTAAAAATTTGATGAGAACTAACCTTTCGACCAAGGAGAGCAATTTTATTTCCATCTGCCTAATCTTTTTAAAGTATCTCCTCGGTGTGTTTGTATTCAGCATCGGTAAACGGTAGCCATTGTTTGAGATATGCCCTAGAGACAAATAATAAATATGTTTTTATTATCATATCTCAAATGTTTATAATATTTTTATGTCATGCTATAATTGTATTAAACAAATCAGGTACCTACTAACCTCTAGTAAACTAGTTCATTGGTCAACTGATGATCGAGGTTTCCTGATCATAGATATTTATGTCAATTGACAATGGGATCACGTCATTGGATGAATGATGTGATGGAGACACAACCAACTAAAGTATTGCAATGAGATCTAGTCACAAAGTTCAACATTGTAAATACTAGTAAAACATAGTAACCCAATTTTTTGACTTCGAGATCATATTAAATCACTATCACCAGATGCTGCTTTGACTGCATAGGCCGTCACACCATAACAGGGTAATCATAAAGGTGTCTCTCGGGTATTCAAAAGGGGTAGGTTGAGACGTATGCATCGAGATCGGGATTTGACCATCCTGGATAATCGCACTAAAAGATTATTTGGTGTTATTTGGTGGCATGTTTCCAAATTTGGAAACCTTAGAATATTCATTTGACCTAAGATGCATGGTTTATTCTTGTTGTATTTTCAATGTGGCTTGTATGATGGATATGAAGCTTATTTCTTAAGTATTGTGGCTTAGGTTTAGGGATTCGGTGAGAATTTCAGGTTAGGGTTAGGCCTAGAACAAGTGATGGTTAGGTGATGCACACAATATATTGTATTAAGTTTGCCATCACTAATTAGATCTTTCTATTTTGAAATTGAAATCTTGGCAAATGTATATTTACCGGTGATGCATTCTTGTTGTTGTAATGTGGTTCATAAGGATAAAATAGTGAATATTCATCATGTGGACAATGACTCCTTCTTTAAAGGAAATATCGATCCATTATACTATTGATGGGTTAGCGCCACTGCTGATGGCACTACCATCCCCACCTCTGGGCCCCACTCTGTCACACTGGAAGAGAGGGTAGCACCAATATAGAGGGAGATCCCTCGTGTTTGACGCTACCCTTGGGGGTTATTTTGTAAATTTGTTTCTCCAGAAGTTTATTATTTAAATTTATTTTAGCCTAGGATTATTTTTGTCATTTTTGACTAACCCCTAAGGGCATGTCAATGGGGATGCTTAATTAGAGGCCTAGAAAAAAGCATGAATGATTTGGTTGTTCCTACAAAGTTCCTATGTTTTTCTGTGGTATTGATGCATACTTCCTCCATCCACACATAAGTGAATTTCTCGCTTTTGTTTGAAGTCTAAGTTAATAAAAGTTTGAATAATTTTATATGACAACGTAACAATATTTATGATACCAAGTTAGTACCACTAGATTCTTCTTGAAATGTAGTTCCATAATTTTTTGAATTTAATGTCATATATGTTCCTACATAAAGTTAATCAAATTTTAAATTTTTGGCTTAAGAGAAAATCTGAAAGTACTCTTATTTGTGGATAGAGGGAGTAGGAAAGAGCCAGGCGCTTACAAAATGCACACAACCTAACCTTTCCTAAACCCATGACAACTAAACTGATTGGAGATAAATATTGGTGCTAGCGCGTGGCTTATGCATGCTCGGAATTTAACGTCTTAAAAGCATGTGCAAGAGCTTTCCAATATACATGGCCTATAATTACTACTCCCTCATTTTTAAACATAAGATGACTTAGTATTTTCTTTCATGTATGGCGTGTTTTAGTGTGCACGCTCGGTACACTAAAATACATATAGATATATGTATTTTAGAAAAAGCTAATAGACCTTATATTTTGGAAAACAGAGGAACTAGTTACGAAAAAACAAATTAACAATTTTGAGTACGGATTGAAAGATGTAGGGTCTACCTGATACTAAACAATCAACACATGTTTAATTTTTCTAAGCTTACACAAAAAAACACCCCTACTCTAAATTTGAATTAGTGACGGTGAATTTAAAAAGTGTGAAATGCTTGGCTTGAGAGAATTTCACTCCCAATTTTACGCTCGTGCCCCGCCGCAGGCATAACTCTAGCCCCGCATGTCCCATGTCCCCTCTGTCGCTGCCCACAACTGATCCCCATGACGCGCTACTGGAACAAGTGCTCGGGACAACTCACTAGCTAGGATAACAACCATTGCCGCACCTCCCGACTCTAGTAGCACTCGCGCATTGTGTTGGGGTCTAGGGACGACTCAACCATGTCCTCCGAACGCCCCCATCGGTGCCCAACTGTTGCCCAAACTAAGTTGTGCTGACACGAAGGAAGAAGCTGCCCGACTATTTGCACAAACTCCTATGTCCCCTCCGACTAGACCTACAATACTGACTGGTCAGCGACCGTTGCCTCCATAGTGATTTGCACCGACACCCACAACATATGTAGTGAATCACTGAATAGGTACAAAATAGCCTTTTATTTAATTTGTGATGTGTATGTGTCACTTAATTTCATCATAGATTCAATAATTGTTGGTAATTGCATTGTGTAGTTTTATTTGCATAACACTCCTAGTTCATCTATGAGCATCATTCGAGGTTCCAAATTCAATCCAGATATGCCACTTGATAAAATTCATCATCTAGATGAATTTAATGACTCCATGGATATGGAGGAAGTGTCCGATGCTTCTCAATCAAGAAGGGAGAAAATGAGAAAAGCCAGTTGAATTATACAAATAACAAAGATAAAGATTTGGCGAGGGCATGGAGAATGTAACGCCAGATGCTGTCACCAGAAATTATCAAACATGGTTTATAAGATTTCTACGGGAGGGAAACCATAGAAACGTGGAATAGCTTGGTGAAGATGTGTATCTAGGTTGCGCTCTCGGATGATCTTGACAAGGTGTATCATTTAACTAATTTTGGGAACTTCTCTATAAAGTCCTTATACTTGTACCTCACTGTTAGAAGTATTAAAACAATTCTACAATGTATTTTGGAAACTCAAATTTCCTTTAAGAATCAAGGTTTCTTATTGATTGGTTGCCGAGAACTATATTTTGACCAGAGATAATCTGAAATGGATAGGTAGGATACCTATCTATGTGGGTTTTGTGGGGCATATGAAAATTAGAAGAATTTGTTATTTTACTTTCTGGCAAAGTATCTGGTGTTATAATGTTGCTATATCATATCTTTGGATTAACACTATGGTTGGACTTTTCTCTGATATGGTATAGAAATGTGATAAGAAACATGTCATTGTAATTCATTTGACTATCTGAAAAACAAGAATAATCATGGTTCCAATGTATTTTACATAGTTATTGTATTAATATTTTTTATGTTTTTTTGTTGCATGCAACTCGTTGAATATAGGCAAAACTATAGAAGGCCACGCTGCAAGTGTTCTTCAGCAAGGCTAGCAAAATGACCAAGGTAGCTCAGAAGATCTTTATGTGGAAGCACAACTATGTACTTGATGACTGTAACACTAAGTAAACAACTTTGTTGAAATTTGTGCCGAATTCACTTTGTGTTTCTGGTTCTTTGTGTTGTTTTTATACCATGATCTAGGTTTCTTTTCATGTGTGGGGGGGGGGGGGGTCCGACTTTGCATGTGATATAGATTGAAACAATAATTTGACTCTCAATTTCTTAAATTGGTTCATTTTATCGAGAAAAAACAAGGCCTTCGCGCAATGGGAACTTTGTAAAGTTCGAAGAATAACATTTTGCTAAGACAAGAAGGGGAGAAAAAATGGGGATGTGCGGGAGTAAGAAATATCTAGCTTGTGGCATAATAAGAGAGATACAAGGGGCTAGGGAATGAACAAGCAACTATATGCCCGTGGAGGAAAGATGTAACCGCATACCGTGAAGGGAATGGGGATGGATTCTTTGCGAAAACATCTCGTGCATGTCAGAAATGATTTTTTGGGGATCGACACATGCAATGACAACCTTAGAGTTGTAGCCAATGACAAATCATATCCCTACTGAGCTAGTATCCTCAAGAAGGATTGTAGCCCTGATGAGTAATCAACAAAGCTCTTTGAATCGCAAAACAAAGCATGGCTTGGTGACCCAGCTCCTCAGCGCTCGCAGGAGACGACTAGCCGTTTATTCCTTCCCCTCTCATGTGGTCATAGTGAGGCCATGGTAGGTGCGATGGCATCATGATATACACATACTACACATATGACTTTCTTTTCTGATTGAAATGAACTTTTGATCGGTTCCAAACAAGATGATGACATGCGCACTTAAGAGCTTGCATGTTTCGGCAGATATGGTGAATACCCAAAAGTAGACATTTGTCCCTCGTGTCCAGTACATGTGATAATAGTCTAGGCCATCCATGTCAGGGGATGACATCATGATATAGACATGTTTATATATGCATGATGCATCTCTTTCAGTATATAAATCTGCAACTTATCTCTATCCTCGCCAGTTGTTTCCATCCATTTCTAGTTCTCCTGTTTTTTCCTAGTAACTAACCATACTCCCAAGCATATGACACACAGATCCAGCAAAGAGATTGTCATAAATACTATCCAAAAAGTTCCCAGGGTACAGGGCTAGAGCTGCAGGTCCATCAAGTGTGCCAGTTCGTGATGCCTTCTTCAAGTTGGATCAAGTTGGATCTACATTGCTGTGCTCTGTCCTCCTGCTGGCGCTCCTCGATCGGCGTCGGCTGCTAGCTTGCAGCTGTTTCCTGAGAATTTGGGCGCGACTAGCGGACGGGACGGCACCTGCTTCCACCATCCTCCGCGCCGGGCTTCCTCCATCGCCGTTCAACAAGGGATTGCATGAGGCATGAGCTCCCCGCCACACCCACAGCAGCAGCAGCAGCAGCACGGCGGCGCCGTCGCCGGATGGCCGCAGGAGGAGTACTACGCGGTGTCGTCGCAGAGCTGCATCGGCTCTAGCATCGCCGTCGCCGCCGAGAACCTACTCGGCATGGCTCATCTCGATTTGCCTCCTTTCTGGATTCTTCCGCCGACCGCGACGGCGGCAAACAACAGGCCGTTCCGTCCGTCGACGAACAAAGAACTCTTCCGGCAGCTCCATCCGATGATGCTCCGCGCGGATCAGGCGTCATCTCCTGACGCCGCCGAGCTCCCATTGCAGGCGCGGCCGCAGCACCAAGAACATAGGCTGTTGGTCAAGGCCGCGGCGAGCGCGACTCTGCCAGCGATAGAGGCACCGGGGAGCACCATGGGAAACCAGATGGAGGGCCGCCTGTCCACTAGGAACTGCGTCAGGCCGCCGCCGGCGTCCCATGCCGGCACCAGCAACAGCAATGCCGAGTCATCAGCCTCCGGGCCGAGCAAGAACCGGATCCGGTGGACGCAGGACCTGCACGAGCGGTTCCTGGAGTGCGTGAAGCAGCTCGGCGGCGCAGACAGTGCGTAGTGTTCTTCATATCTTGATCCGATATCTCTTTCTTCTTCATGTCGCCATACTCGAAATCTGACTGTACCTGTCATGCCCTACAACGCTTGCAGAGGCGACACCGAAGAATATCCTGAAGCTGATGAACTCGGACGGCCTCACAATTTACCACATCAAGAGCCACCTCCAGGTGCAGCAACTCGACTTGTTTGTCCACAATTTCGCAAGCATAGTTTTACTCGGCAAAAGTTGAGATAATTAATATAATCATTTTCTTTGTCGACAGAAGTACCGTACAACGAAGTGGACGCTACCACCATCTTCATCATCCGAAGGTACTAAACATCTACTGAGTTTTTTTTTTTTGGTGTAAAACATCTACTGAGTTTCGTTCATCAAGTACCGTGCACTTGCACTTTAACTCCGCTTCATCAATTAGCCTTGCCTCAAATTCCAGTTCTGCATGATTTTGGTTTGCATTCCAGCAAATGAACTGCAATTTTCTCTTAAAATTCATCCATATATTCAAGATTCCGAAAACAATCAATGATTCCGTCTTCATCATCTCTAAGGTACTAAACATCTACTGAGTTTCGTTCATCTAATAACAAGCTTGCACTTGCACTTTTAGTTGACTCGGCTTCATCAATTAGCCTTGCCTCAAATTCCAGTTTTGCATGATTTTGGTTTGCATTTCGGCAAATGAACTGCAATTTTCTCTTACAATTCATTGATCGATATATTCAAGATTTTGAAAAAAAATCAATAATTTTACAATCATGCATTCTACTGAAATGTTGGAAATATTTCGACACAACGGTAATTATTTCTATGTCCACTAATATTAAGTGAATTTCGGTGAGATCTCGTTGAAAGCGATTTCCATTCCGGTGTACCTAACTTACATTAACGATAGGGCACCACCATGCATACATATGCGTAATGACAAGATCATGTATATAAGGGGAAATTCACTTTGTCTTATAGGTGTAGATGCACCCATTGCCTAAATACATATTTCAAAATGTCAAAAAGATTTGACAAAAAAAATTCTCCGTGTACGTTTGGACCTTTTATATTTGCACACAAAGTTTTGGCGCCAATGAACATCTTTTGTGGTTTGGTAAAAGAGACAATTTCCAATGCTCCGGTATGACTATTCACTCAAGACATTTTTCCCTTTTTTTGCACAGGCCATAAAACATGTTATTTTTTGCAAAGGTTTATGTGCCAACATAAATATTCAGATGTACACACGGGATTTTGTTGACATTGTGTAATACAGTTTAAATGATTTTTCATAATGAGTGCATTTACACCTATGAGCCAAAATACCTCCTTCGTATATGAGAGAAAATTTCTATCACATACATGTATATCTTTATGCAAAAATATTTCCAAAACCAAAAAACTCAAACCCAGAACCCAAATTTTAAATGCATAGCGCTTGGTTCACTGTTTCAATCAAAAGTTAAGAAAGAAATCATGTATACATTTTTATATAGGAAAAAATCGTGCATATATATATATATATATATATATATATATATATATATATATATATAGGGTGGCGCTATTTGACACCCAGGGTGTTATTCTACACCCACCCTCTATCTTTAGAACCGTATATTATTTTTACGTCACGTAAATTTTGTATTACTTCGTAAGTCGAGAAGAACATAATAAAATTAAGAAATGACATAATTATTTTTGTTTACATGCCGTAAAAAAATTGGACATAAAATACATATTTTTGATGTTTTTTACACTATAATGACTCATAAATATTATTTTTTTGTCAAATGTTTTGGTTGTGGTGAATAGATGAACATAGTTATTCGTATATAAAACATAAGTTTTTTAATCTAACAACGTAAAAATATGTTGGGTGCAAAATAACTATTCTGCATCCTGGGTGTTGAATAGGGTTTATATATATATATATATATATATATATATATATATATATATATATATATATATGTATATATGGATGGGATTGAAACCTATTCTTTTAAATTAGCATAACATGTTATGAACATATGCGCTTCTAATGACAAGATGAAGAATCGTCGTGTTAAGTTTGATCACATTTCATAACCTTCTATGCATTTTGTGATTTTTTGTATAGATAAAAAATGGTTTTATATGTAACTAATTTTCAAATTTTACAGGGGAACAAGGCGACAAGCAGAATCCAGAACTGAAAACGTATCTTTCTAGCTACTCACTGTTTCAAATTATATATCTTGAAGACATGCGCATGATGTGCTCATGATGTGTCATATGCATGACATATTTCTCCTAATACTTAATTGGTAACAGTGAGATGCACATCACGGAAGCACTTGGCATGCAGCTCGACATGCAGCGATGCCTCTATGACCAGCTTGAGGTACTACTATACAATTAACTCGGTACGGTAGTAGGGCTGGTGCAATTAGTTCACTCGTCGTGGTACTAACATAGTTGGTTTGGTCAGATGCAGCGGACATTGCAGGTGAGGATCGAGGAGCAGGGCAAGAGGCTGCAGCAGATGTTCGAGGAGCACCTCAAGGCCAGCGGCGACGACAACGCCGACCAGGATCACGACGACGTCCAGTTCACAGGGGCGGCGGCGACCGCCGAGCAGGATGACGCCGTGTTCGTCGACGACGGCGGCAACGACCAAGGAACGCAGCTGCTGTCCGTCGCTAGTGGCAGCTACGACGAGTTATGGCCTAGCTAGCTAGTGAATCGCGATCGACGCTCCCTGTGCCTTGTAGCCCAGCTTTAGCTTGTGACAAATGCTGCTAGAGTTCACGATGTACTTATGTTCGAGACAATGGACAGGGACAATGTTAGGAACGATATTATTGTGGGTACGACATTTTCACGTACGACTCATGTACGATGAAGGATCAAAACACTAGCTTGTCAAGAGCTACTCATAATGCAATGCAGTCAATAATACACGGCTTAGCTTCTCTTATGAAGGCTTTTTTTTTGAGGGGGCAAAACATATTTATCAATCAAATGACAGTCACATGGTCTATCAGACACTGAATAATAAAGCTGGAGGATCTTCAAGACAGAGTTGTGGTTGGTCCCCAGCCTCCATTTCTAAAGTATGAGAAACTTGATTAGAATCTCTAGGGAAATACAAATAATATGAAACCCAATCAAAGGAAATAGCTTGAATTGCAATATCTTGGTAAATTGTAGCTGCAGCTGTTGACAAGAAGCCACATCTTGCATTATGTCAATCACTTCCTCGCAATCAGATTGTATGATTAACCTGTTATAGCCCACCTGATTCGCTAATTCAATGTCGTCTCTAAGAGCTAGAGCTTCGGTGGTTGCAGGATCCAAAGCATGCTCAGTTTTCCTGTTACTGGCCGCGATGAATTTCCCCATGTGGTCAATCGGAGATTTTATTAAATATGTTTTGTCTAGCTTCAAAAGAAGTTGCAACGGACTTCCTCTTTGTGTGTGTTAGGATAGGTCATAAGAACATGGGAAACTAAGATTGAGCCCAAGTTTTCACAAGATTTCCTCCAATAGACCTGAAGTAGCTTTCATATTATAAGTCGAGAACTTTTCTGCGCCTATATATGTGGAGCGTATCACACTTGGTAGGTTAATATTGGCTTCCCCACTTCCCAACGCCTTTATATACATAAGTTACAAAACCATATGCAAATGTTGGAGGGATTCTGATACTTTATTGTGTCGTTTTAGGCCTGATCCATGGGCTCCACGCCAGCTACCACTAATACAAACGTGTTAAGCATAGAGACGTCAATTTTTCATAGGCCTCGGTCTATTTTTCGTTCCGGCTCAAGCGCATAGCTTTTAAGATCACACCACCTGAGCCGGTTTTTCTTTGTAGCTCTAAGATTCGCGACCTCAGACGGTGCAAAAAGGAAAACGCCTCTAACATGTACGAACTAGATATGGCTAGTAGTGTTGACCGCTTGCAAAAACTCCTCAACCGCAGACGGCATGTACTAGAGACCGTCTCAAATAGTTAGGTGACCTGAGTCGGATTCAAACAAAGACCATCTCCAAAATTAGGACGCCTCGAAGCGGCTTTTTAAAGTGACCATCTCCAGTATGTGTAAACAATTTTAAATAGCACACAACATGCTAATTCGAACTCAATCATAGCTGACATAATACATAATCATGATCCAGCAGTCAGATACAGATTAACTCAAGAACATATAGCAGCCCGCGGTAACTTTAGCTAGATATTTGAGGAAATCCATACAAACTTAGTCATTACACGTTATGGCAGTACATACAAAGTGCAGTCCATAAATCAATCAGCTAGCATAATTAGTACTCTCTAACAGACCAACATTGCATTTATAATGGGACGCCCGGTAAAAGTTGTTGAACTAGAATATGTACCTCTCCATTATCTTTTTTATCAAAGTAAAAAAGGACAATGCTATCCTGCTTTAGGTTGAAGCTTCTCACAACCTCCTCCCATACAGTCATTAAGATTGCATTTGACCTAGCTCCCATCTTTATCCTAATCATCTTTGGCTTTTTTGCTCTTCATTTGCCAAACATGGACATCAATAGGTTCATCAAGACGATTATTTAGGTATTTCTTGTGAATTCAGCTCCAAATGTCTAGGCAAGTATAGAATATTGAAAAATTAGCATGCTTTGTGATTACTGGAAGTATTTAAATATCACAGGGTATCTTGTTAATAACATGATCAAGAATATATCATCTTACCAACTTGCACTTCTTTTTCATGACAGGTGAATAGGATAGCCTCTAGACATAGTACTTGATTTTTGGTGAAAATTCGGGTTCACGCCAGTCTAAGATAAATTCAGCATGGACTTATTTCATATACATGTCATTTCCAAAAAAGGTTCTGCTTATCAAAATCAGTGTCCGCCTTGTGTTGAGGTCCCGATGAAACAACACAAAAATTTCAATGCGGTGGAATATTAATATCTAATGTCTAAACACATATAAAACAGATGAATGCAATTTTGATGTTCTTTTGATACCTCTAAACTCAATCCTCTGTCCATCCATATATTCCAGACCTCTGTCCGTCCCAACCCATATGCAAGTCCCGATCGGTAATCTCCCTGGCTGACGCGATTAGATTCATGCTAGATTATTGCTGCACAATTTGTCAAGTTTCATTTTAACTAAGTACTTTCAATCTGACTGATACCGTGCACAGTAGAGTTGCCTTTCTCTAATATCTTTTTTGGGGGTGTTGGGATTGGGGGGGGGGGGATAATACATTACTTGTGTTTTTAGGAATGCATGAGAAAGGGCATCCTTCCCTTAATAAAAAGGAATAGAAAAGAAAGAAAAACGGCACCCTGCTTCTTAGCGTTTAGTACTCCAATAGTGATTTGTCTCTGTCGTGAGATTTTTCGGCAGCAGCAGCGGTACCCAGTGGCATATCGTGCTTATTAAAACATGCCATGAGTTTTGGGGATATTTCATGGATTCAAATAGCCAACAACGCATCAGAGGTTAATCTTCTCCTATCTGCGGACGATTGCATTTTATTTGCCAAGGCGTCGTAGGCAGTGGCATAGCCAGGACTTCTACCTTGTATAGTCAAATCAAAGTCGTGTAGTCAAATACACCTATTTCTATGGATTTTTCATAATCTTTGCATGATTACCGTTTGTACTACCAAATAACTGTGTAGTCATTTGACTACCCAGCTTGTGTGTGGCTCCGCCACTGCTCGTGGGCCAATGCACTGAAGTTGAAGGAAGTGATGACGAGCTACTGCGATGCTTTGGGTCAGAGGATCAAGAACGAAAAATCCACGGTATTTTTTCGTAAGGGTTGTCCTAAACCAGTAAAGGATAATATCAAGACCATCTTGGAGGTGCATTATGAGTTTTCAAATGACAAATATTCATGTCTACCTTTGGATGTTGACCAATGAAAGAATGGGCTTTGGTTATATCTCAACGACAAAAGTTGGAAACCTCTTGGATGGAGAAGGCATTATCTCGTAGTGGGAAGGAAATATTGTTAAAGTCAGTAGTCCAAGCAGTTTATGTGTTAGTATAACTTCTATGTTGCGGAATTTTTGGTAGATGGGTAAGAATGGGAACGGAAGGTAGCATGATCTCATGGGATGCTATGACCATGCCCAGATACAAGGTGATCCTAGGGTTCGTAGAATTTAGATCTTCAATCTGGCTCTCCTTGCACACCAAGTTTGGAGAAGTTTGAATGAGCCGGACACTTTCATTGCACAAATACTAAAGTGAATTCATTTCCCTATAACTCACATTCTCTCGGCTAATGTGGTCTCAAATCCATCTCATCTAGGACGAAAATTGGATTCCAAGGGATCATGGCTTGAGACCTTTCGGATGAAGAACATCGTCTGCCAGTGGACATGAAACTAAAATGCCTTGGTTTGTCATGCATGTGGTATAGGCGGTTTTTTCGTGTTCTCTCGGCATGCAAGATTATCATGGAAGACAAAGAGACAAAGAGAAAACTTTTGAACTAGGCACATAACTCCCAAAGAATGATGTTCTGCTCCAGTAAAAAAGTATCGGTTTTGCTAGTTCTCGTGTGCTTGAGAACTTCTTATGTCTCAGCACACGTCCCTCACCATTAGATTTACCTCACGATTCGTGTAACGTGGAAGATACACATGAGTTGCAACTAGGTTGTAACTGAGAATCTGACGACTTGCAACTAAGTTGCAACTGAAAATTAGTATAAATTTTATAAGTTGCAACTAAGTTGCAATTGAGAATTTGCACAAATAGTAGGATGATGTCAACCGATTTAAACATAAAAGGTTTTCAGGCGCCTAAGGTCTAGACGCTCCCCAAAAGTATATGTGTGATATGATGCTTGAGGCGATGCACTTGGCAAGGTTTTGGAGTGTGGATTTACCCCTCCTAGGTTGGGCCCCCGGCACCATCTATACCATTTATTTGTTGGAGATCCGTGCAAAGTCAATGCAGTAAATCGTCTGTCGTACGTTTATATTTAAGCCCTCCTGTTTTTTGGTATTTCACCCGCAGTCCAGGGGAGAGAATGACCACCCCACCGGCCCACACCAACCCCCATCCCACGCGGCCAGTTTGTGGTTGGATCCAGTTTGTGGTTTTTCTAGGGCCCCTACTTTTTGTTTTGGTTTTTCTTCATGCTTGGATCTAGTTCGTGGTTGAATATTTTGTTTGGATTAAATTCGTGGTTGAATCTTGATTGAATCTTTATTGAATCTTGTACAGATTTTGTTTAAATTCGTGGATCTGGGGCCCCTACTTTTCCTTTATTGAATCTTGATTAAATTCATGGTATAATGTATTATCAAGTTTTTGACACGGATCTTGTATGGATTTTGTTCATGTTTGGATCCTTTATTTTCATTCATGCTTGGATCTTGATTTGAGTTTCTTGTTTGGATGAATCTTTTAAAAAGTGATGTTGGAAACGTGTATGAAAAATAACCATATCTAGTTCATGGATGAAACATGTATTTCCTCTTTCCAGATTCTGTTCATGGATGAAACTTGTATGATTTCTTGAATGATTTTTAATATCAGATTAAGGCCGTGAGACTACTTGTTTTATCTTGACAGGTGGCACATGTATGAAACTGATGTTTGATCTTGCTTGTAGCTAGACTAAATCATGTGTGTAATAATCTACTGAAACTTATATGAATCTTTAATGTTTTTTGGATTTTGTATGTATGATCTGCACTGTATAAATATCCATAAAAAAATTATGCATGTTTCATTTTTAGAATTAAAAATGTCCATAAAAACATTGTTGAATATTTCTGAAATTTTAAGAGAAAAAATGAGGTGAAATAGAAAAAGAAACGTGTGTGTAGAATTTTTTTGATTAAATTTATGAATCTAGAATATTTAGTGAATAATAAATATATATTAATATTTATAATTCTTTAAAATATTTAGTGTACAAGTTCTGTACTTGGCAGAAACAAGTTTGTAAAACATGTGAATCTTGTATAAAACTTCTGAATCTATGATGAAACAAAGTAAGAGTGTCTAAATATTGTTGAATAAAAAGTACGAAAATAAAATTTATCAAATAAGATTGTTCAAAAAACAAATTGTGCATGTTTTATTTTTAGAATAAAAAATGTACATAAAAACATTGTTGAATATTCCTAAAAAATTTCTCGGTAGATTGTTTGAAGAAATATGTTCTCGGTATAACATGTGTAGGGTTTTATATAGCAACGAAATATGTATTCTGTGAAATAATGAGGTGTAAAAGAAACAAACATTATGCATGTATTTTGTGAAAAAATTATATGAATATCTTTTGGCAGAAACAAGTTTGTAAAACGTGTGAATCTTGTATGAAACTTCTGAATCTAGAATGAAACAAAGTAAGAGTGTCTAAATATTATTAAATAAAAAGTAGAAAAATAAAAATTATCAAAAGAGATTGTTGAAAAAATAAATTATGCATGTTTTATTTTCAGAATTAAAAATGTACATAAAAAGTTGTTTAATATTTCTGAAATTGTACGAGAAAAAATAAGGTGAAAAAGAAACAGAAACGTGTAGAAGACTATCGATTGTAAGGAGACAAATAAGCGATTTTTTTATAATATCCGAAAATGTTAGGGTTAGATAGAAAAACTGCAGCAGGCCTGAGAGATGAGGTGGGAGGGTTATTTTGTAAAACGTATAGCACGAATCTCCAATAATTGGAGAGTAGAGATGGTGCCGGGGGGCCCTCCTACGGGGGGAATTGCATTGTTGCAAGGTTTTGCCACTTCTACCAATGGAATTGCATATTCATGAAAACCGCTTTTTAAACATTTTCCACACCTTCATTCATCTCATTTAGTGATGTTTGGAACAATTTTGTCGAAGAAATCCTGATCAATCTCGCCATTCTCAGAAGTACACAGATTTGGAAAATATTGAAGAATAATCGGATTCAGACCGTTCGTACCTTCCACCATTTTCCATGCTCGACCCTTCCAATTTCTTGATAAAATTTCGCTTTTTTCTAGTTGAAGCGTAATTATGAAAATAGCTTGTGTTGGAGCCCGTTCGTACGGGAACACTGACATCATTTTATCTCTAATAAGAGCAAGTACAATAGTATAAGCCTCCTGACTAGACATTTTTGTCTATGTGGAGAAGAGAGATAAATAAAAATGTAAGTTGTTGACTCTCATGCAAGAGTCAGCTCTACACTTGCTTCTAGACAAAAACATTAAATGAGAGGAAAGAGAAAGAGTGAAGATAGCAACTATACTAGCCAACACTATTGTACTAGTACTACTACAAGCTAACTGTTGATGACATGGCAACCTCGTATAGCCAACTTGCTAGCTATATTATTATTCTTGCTCTAAGTGCTCCAGTTGTTTCTCTACCTATTGACTACTAGGACCGACAGTTACAGGCTCAACATGACAAGTGAATTTACGGATATACAACGGCTACACTTGGACAGTACGTGCACATGTAAAAAAAAAAAGGAGAGATGATACCGCTTCCTCCTCGTGCTCCTCCTCTCCTCTGTTCTTTCTTGTACTCCACACGCGGCATGAACTCACGGGTAGTTTGCTAATCATCCCAATCAGCGTGGATGGGGGACTTCGTCGGCCACGCGCTGCCGGGCTCGCTGTTCCTCGCAGTTGGCCTGTGGCGTGTGTGGGCGTCCATCGCGCGCTTCGCCGCCGACCCGCCGGCGTTCCGCGTCCGCGCCTGGAGCCCCTTCTCGGCGGGGCCGCGGCTCCTGGAGCTCTACGTGGTGGCCGGCGGCGCCTTCCTGGACATGTGCATGGAGCTGGTCTACTCCAACCCCCTCCGCCTCCTCACAGGCCGCGGGGTCGACCCGGCGCACCTCAACGGCCTCGAGCACGCCGGCATGCTCCTCATCTTCTTCCTCTTCGGCGCGCTCGCCCTCCTCTCGCACAAGACGAGGTCAGTCACTCATCTTGGTATACAATAAAAGACGCCTTAACATATATATTAGCAGCATAAGCTCTCAGCAATGGCGCGCGATCACTGCAGGTACATGCCGCTGTCGGATGCCGCGCTGAACCTGGTTCTTGCAACCGCTTTCACGTCCGAGTTCCTGCTCTTCTACTTCCACTCCACCACCCACGTGGGCCTGGAAGGGTACTACCACTACCTCCTACTCCTCCTCATCGGCCTATGCATCGCCGCCGTCGTCCTCGGCGTGCTCCTGCCAGACAGCCTCGCCGCCGACCTAGGCACCGGCGTCCTCATCGCGGTGCAGGGCCTGTGGTTCTTCCAGACCGGGTTCACGCTCTACAGTCCTACCCTCCCCGCTGGTTGCGCCAGGAGCTTCGCCGCCCCTGGCGCCGATGCCCACGTCGAGTGCCGCGACGGCGCCGCGCTGGAGCGCGCCGAGCACCTGGCAAACTTCCAGCTGTTCGGACTCGTCTTCCTCGCGTTCCTGTACGTGCTCGGCTGCTACGCCGTCGTCGCGGCGAGGACCTGACGACGACGAATGACACGCACGTCGGGACGATGGAGTGCCGAGGCGATGCATATCCGCCGCCTGCGCTGAGGAGCCCAAGATGTACTAGTGGACACTGCTACTGCTGCTTTTCTCCTTCTTGGATTTGGCATAGGAATAATATACGTACATGACAGAAATGGATGGGCTGTATCGACTGTATATATTTTTATTTACTCGATTGGCGCTAAATAGATTTGTTAGGACTCGAATCATTCACCCATAGAACTCGAGAATATTGTTTCTTTTGATTCCCTTGTCCAGAGAAGCATGGCGTCTTGTATGTTCAGAGCTTAGTTGAGCATATGATGCAAAAACAAAAACAAAAAAAAAAAATCAACGCTGACAATTTAAGCGATCTGTGTTGGACGATTCAGAGGACATAGTATACCTCTTAGTTTGCACTCTACCTTTCACAAAATACAATATGATGTGTTACCTCATTGCTAAAATATACTAGTGAATATAAGTTTTTTAAAAGTCAAACGGATGTAGAGTGTGAGACCACGTATGTAGAGAATGTGTCCAAAACTAGAATACCAAATGAATACCATTTGATTCGCTACGTACCATTTGGGGTTTCGTTTCTTCACTTGGATTGCCGTCTGGCTCTCCTCTTTTCTTCGATCTGCAGGGGGTGGTGGTAGACCCCGATCGACCAGCGAAGGGCCGGCCGCTCCAACCTTCCCTAACCTGATCGACAGGGACGGGTGGAAGCTGAAGCAGGAGTACACTTTCGATCACCAATTAAGAGATTCCCTAGAAAAATCGCGTGCCTATGTCCCCGTCCTGGTCCGTGGCGTCGATCGGATTGGATTTGGACTCTTCCGATCTTGTCTCTTGTCCTGATCGCAAAGCCATGCATATGCAACCACGAGCCTGCCGCCCACCCTTAGTTATGACGATCAATCAACACGGAAGTTAACTCTACATCTCTCCTTTTTCTCGGAAGGACAAGAGCAAGTACAATAATGGACTTATAGCCCGGCTACATGACACTATTGTACTCCTCTGTTAGAAATTATAAGGCCTATGGACCATTTTAATAGGATTAAGAAAATCAATAACTCACTCTCTTGATTATTACATGCACCAATAGTTATACATGCATGAGAGAAGAAAAATAAAAGGAAGACCATGCATTGGATGAGAGATGGTAATATATGAGAAATGACTTATAATTCCTAACATTTTAAAAAAAGCTTTTAGGCCTTATAATCCCTAACGGAGAGACTAGTACGAGTGAGTGTATATGATGGCTATAAATAACGTGGCACGTTATTATAGCAATCAGCCGGCTGTATTATTGATCCTGCTCTTATCCACCTCCCCAAGCAATAATGCTAGACTTAAGGGGGAGTTTGTTACGAGGGATAGTTCTTGCGCGGGACTACGTGGCAACCAATAGTGAATATTGCTGAGTGAATAACGAAATAATGATGCACGCTCACCAATCCGGCTGAACCACCTTGTGTTCGTCAGTAAAAATGTTGCGTAAGCGTAGCATTATTGTTTCAAGAGCCCCCTAGAGGGGCTTTTTTCTAGACGGATAAAAACTTCCCCCCGTCGCCCCCCTAGATGCCCGTTTTTAGTCGGATTGGGGCGAGTATTCATATGGCAAACCCAAGTCGAACACGGCACACCGGTGGCGATCGAGGGCGCCAGCGGAAGAAAAAACGGCGGAAATCTTGGAGGCCCCGCCCTGGTAGCGAGGACGCCCATCGTCGCGTGCTTCCTCGTCTCATGCGCCGTGTTAATACTTGCCACCGGGCTGCTTTCGGCGAGTGGAGGATGACACATCAAATCGGTGCCCACGTGAAGCAATTGCATGCCAACCCTCGCCTTGTACACCCCTCTTTCCCCAAAAATATCCGAACCACGCCACCGTCGAGCACGCCATTTCCTACGCACGAGATCGCGCTCCGGCAGCATTGCCATCAAAGAGCGCCGCGTACCGTCACCACCACGCGATAGCCTCCGCCTCGTCAGTCCAAAGAGGGAGCACGGCGCCGGTGGCTGTGCGGCAAGGAGCCGAAGCCGGAGTGGTCATCGATGCGCGACTATGTCCGTAGCGCACTGAAGGTGGAGGCGCCGGACGACCCGAACTGAAGATGGTCGAGCATACCTCCTCCAACAACATGTCATCGGCATCCCTTGAGTTCGGGCTTACCTCGTCCAAGGCTGAGGCGGAGCGCCGGCGCCGGCTTCGGGAGCGCGCCACGCGCCGTCAGGCCCGCCTCAACCGCAACGCCATCATCCTCGATGACAACAACAAGGAGGCCGGGCCGAGCCAGCCGCTGTAATTGCGTGGCGGTGATCCTGGGCAAGGCTGCAACCGTCCACCGAAGGACGATCCGCCAAGCAGCGGCGATGGTGACTACACGTGGTTCTACCTCCGCCTCGGCATGAACTAGTTTATTTTCATTTGTTTATTTTTTGTTAAATCCTGTATGGACTCGCCTAAATATGTATACATTTGCCTATATTTCGTTCGAATTTACGCGATTTTAAATTTTGTTGGCGTTGGTCTAGGGGGCGCGTGTGGAAACCGGCACGCTCCAGGCGCTGAATTTCCGCCGGCGACCTCAGGTACATAATGGCGCCGAAATGGCCTGGGGTGCAGTTAACGTTCCACAACAAGGAAGCCTTCTTTTGAGCTCCCAAACGCCGGCCGGCCATAATGGAGGTCACTGTGCACTCCTCCAAGCTCGTGAAGCCTGACTACGGTGACCGCGGCACCGCCGGCTCCTCCTCCGACGTCATCCCGCTCAGCGTGTTCGACAAGGTGAGCTACGACGAGTACGTCACGGGCCTGTGCGCCTTCCCCGCGACCGCGCCGCCCAACCACGTCCTCCAGGCGGGCCTCGCCAAGGCGCTGGCCGAGTACCGCGAGTGGGCCGGCCGGCTCGGCGCGGACGCCGCAGGCAACCGTGCCATCCTGCTCGACGACGCCGGCGCGCGGTTCGTCGAGGCCACGGCCGACGCCGATCTCGCCGGCAGCCTCGTGCGGCTCACCACGGGGGACAAGCTGCTGCTGACCCTGTTCCCGAGCTGCCACGGCGCGCACGAGCTGCTGCTGGCCCAGGTCACGCGCTTCCGGTGCGGCTCCGTCGTCATTGGCGTCAGCATGCACCACAGGGTGGCGGACGGACACGCCATCTGGACTTTCCTGTTCGCCTGGAGCCAGGCCACCCGCGGCGTCGCCATCAGCCCCGTCCCGGTGCACGACCGGACGTCTCTGTTCGCGCCGCGGGACCCGCCCCTGGTCGAGTTCGACCACCGTGGCAACGAGTTCAAGCCTCACTCTCGCGGCGGAGGCAGCAGCACCGATGCCCAAGCCCAAGCCTCTGGCGATGAGACGCCGCTCGTACACAGGGTGCACTTCAGCCGGGAGCGGATCATGGCGCTCAAGTCCGAGGCGTCGGAGGGCGCCGCCCGGCCGTACAGCACGCTGCAGTGCCTGGCGGCGCACCTCTGGCGGTGCATCACCAAGGCGCGCGGGCTCGACGCCGGCGCGACCACCAGGATGCGCATAGCCGTCAACGGGAGGGCGCGGATGCGGCGGGTGCCAGCGGGGTACACCGGCAACGTGGTGCTCTGGGCGTGGCCGACGACCACCGCGCAGGAGCTGGTGGACCGGCCGCTCCGGGACGCCGTGGAGCTCGTTTCCCGGGAGGTGGCCCGCATCGACGAGGCCTACTTCAGGTCGTTCATCGACTTCGCCAGCTCCGGGGCGGTGGAGGAGGAGCGGCTGGTGCCGACGGCGGACTCGCTGGAGCTGACGCTGAGCCCCAACGTGGAGGTGGACAGCCTGCTGGGGATCCACTTCTACGAGATGGACTTCGGCGGCAGCAGGCCCTTCTTCTTCTTGCCCGGGTACAGCAACGTGCCGGTGGATGGGTTCATGTATATCGTGCAATCCTTCCAGGGTGACGGCAGCGTCGACGCCTACGTGCCTCTCTTCCGCCGCACCATGGAAGCCTTCAACAAGTGCTGCTAGCTATAGCTCCCATGCATGCCGCCCATGGCCGACGTCGACCAAGGTGTTCAATCAAACGTACTACTAGATGCAAATTCAGAATAAATGGTGGGGACAAGTGTCAATCATAATTTGTAAGCTCGTATGGTTTTCCGTTTGTGAACTGAACGGGAGTAGTAGTACACCACCCCCTCTGTTCCTCTTCCTCTGTAATTGGCACCAATGGGGCTCTTTTCATCGCCTATAACAAGTAATCGAATCCCTCTACAAGATAATATCATTTCCCCTACAACAACGTGCATGGTATCGGTTCCTATGGAAAGAACAAGTATTTTCGGTACTGCGTGGCACTCAAGTTAAGGGGCTGCTGGATGACACTGACCCAGCGCTCGCGCAAATTTTGGAAGGAGCTCCCAATCCTGCGTATGGAAATTGGTTACAAAGGATCAACATGTCATGCGCTATCTACATAATCCCATGTCGGTTAGGGTGCTTTCCCAAGTCCCCGGTCTCCAAACTGTTGTTGATGTATGGGCTACTGTTGAGGAGATGCACGCATCACAGTCCAAGGCTCGTATATCTATGCTCCGTGGTGCCCTTGTCAACACCAAGAAACACGACATGCCTGCTACACAATTTATCGCTAAGATGAAAGGGTTTTCTTCTGAATGTGTCAGCTGTCGGCCGGATCATCGAGGTTGAAGAGCTCAAGGAGTATATCCTCAATGGCCTCGATGGTACTTGTCACTTCAATTGAAGATGTTCGGACTACCACTCTTGCTGATCTATGCACAACTCACGGGCGTAAGACTGCTGCCAACAAATGCTTGCTTGAAACAAGTCATGGAACGAGATGTTTCGGTCCTCTGCAATTGTTGCGCAGCGCGGTGGTCATCACCCTTAGTACCACCCACGCCAAAACCCATTGGGTGGAGATGGCCAAAACCATTGACATCAACATGGTCGTTCGGGTGGTCAACATGGCCTCGATCCGTGTGGATATTCCGGAGGATCCCCGGCAGGTCGTGAAGTGGGGGTGCGGCCGGGTTATTAATTCCACGGTCATTTTGTCTGGCCCTGTTTAGTTTTTCTGAAATCATCATGCTGTTGGACTTGCTAACAACTTGTCAGCAGAAGTCTACATATGTGTTGAAATAAATAAAAAAGAGGTGGAAGAAGCTTTGTATATGTGGTGTACTGGTAGACCTAGCTAGCACGAGTCTTACTTCATCCATATGTGCTGTTGGACATGCACGAGTCTTACTTCATCCATTTCAGTTTAACATGCACGCATGTGTGGTTTAAGAAAAAACCGTGACCACAAATTTTGTCAAAAAAATTTATACCATTGCAAACTTCTTTTGTAATGAATCCAATGGTATAGATTTTATGGCATATATCCCATATTTTATTGATAAAATTGGTGGTTAAAGTTTTTTTTAACCTATATGAGCCGGAGGGAGTATTTACGAATGTTTTTTATAAAATTGTAGTACTAGTATAACTCTATCCTTTTTTAATACAAGGTCACTTTGTTTTACATGCTAAACACTTTGAGTAATAATTTAGTTAACACAATATGAGTTCTACGTCATCGAAAAGTTCATCAAAATGTGCGTCCAATGGTATACTTTATTTTGGCACATAAATCATATATTGTTGGTAAAATTAGTGGTCACGGTTAGACCCAAAAATATAAAGTGGTTTTGTATTCAAAGACAGAAGAAGCACATACTGATACCTTTGTTTCTGACTGTAATATGTTTTGGTAGACTAAAATAGCGTAAACAAATACCACATTTGAAACAGAGGTAATACTAATTAATATAGTAATACTAATTAATCTAACATACATGGCCCGGGGGGGGGGGGGGGCTAACCTGACAAAAAAATACATCTTCAAACGGAGGTAATACTGATTAATCTGCCATACAGCTGCGCGCGGTGCCTGCATAGCTCTGTCCCTCTCGCATCGCAGCTGCGGAAGCTGGCATCTTGAACATGTGATGTCGACGTATTGGTCTTCCTCGCAATGCATAGCTTTTTGTGCAAAAGAATTCCAACTCATCTTCTATACTTCCTCCATCCCATATTAGGTTGCGCATAATTTTGCGTGCTAGTCAAACTATACAAAGTTTGACCAAGATTATACAAAATAATATAAATTTATATGATATAAAATTTATATAATATGAAAGTATGCACTAAGTCAATTTTAATAATATTATTTTTGTATTTTATAAATTTATATTATTTTGTATAATCTTGATCAAACTTTGTATAATTTAACTAGCACGCAAAATTATACGCAACCTAATATAGGATGGAGGGAGTACTACCTGCAATCACGCTCTGTGGCTGGCTGTGATGGTCGCCCGGTGCCCGGTGGCAATAACAAAACAGTACGGCAAGCATAGTATATACCATCTCATACAACGGCAACGTACGCAAAAGCACATTCCCTAGCTAGCTAGATCCGTCGTCTAATTTTCTCGAGTTTATTACATAATGGAGATCACCGTGCACTCGTCCAAGTCCGTGGTGCCGGACTACTACGGTGACGACGACGGCAGCCGTGGCGGCGCCATCATCCCGCTGAGCGTGTTCGACAGGGTGAACTACGACGAGTACATCTTCTACGTCTACGCCTTCCACCCGCCCGCGCCACCCAGCGCCGCCCTCCAGGCGGGGCTCGCCAGGGCGCTGGCCGCCTACCCCGAGTGGGCGGGGCGCCTCGGCGTGGACGCCAATAACAGCCCCGCGATCGTGCTCTGCGACGCCGGCGCGCGGTTCGTCGAGGCGACGGCCGACTCCGAGCTGGGCAGCGCCGCCGTCGCGCTGCTGGCCGCGGGGAACGAGGTGCTGAGCCTGTACCCTAGTTGCGACGACGGCGCCGAGGAGCTGCTGCTGGTCCAGGCCAAGCGGTTCCGCTGCGGCTCCTTTGTCCTGGGCTTCACCATGCACCACAAGGTGGCCGACGGGCCCGGCATGTGGAACTTCATGGTCGCCTGGGGCCAGGCCACTCGCGGCGTTCCCATCGACCCCGTCCCGGTGCACGACCGGACGTCGCTCTTCGCGCGGCGTGGCCCGCCTCAGATCAGGTTCGAGCACCGTGGCGTCGAGGTCAAGCCGCGCGACGAGAAGCCGGCCGGAAGCGACGCCATTGTCCACGCCGGCGACGAGGTGGTGGTACACAACGTGCACTTCAGCCGGGAGTGGATCATGGAGCTCAAGTCGCGGGTATCGGCCGAGGGCGGCCCCCGGTCGTACACCACGCTGCAGTGCCTGGCGGCGCACCTCTGGCGGTGCGTCACGCAGGCGCGCGGGCTCGACGGGCGGCAGGCCACCAGGATCCGCATCGCCGTGAACGGGCGAACGCGGATGCGCCGCCCACGGGTGCCGGCGGGGTACACCGGCAGCGTGGTGCTCTGGGCGTGGCCAACGACCACGGCGCGGCAGCTGCTGGACCGGCCTTTGCGGCACGCCGTGGAGCTCATATCCCGGGAGGTGGCCCGGATGGACGACGCCTACTTCCGGTCGTTCATCGACTTCGCGACCTCCGGGGCGGTGGAGGAGGAGAAGCTGGTGCCGACGGCGGACGCGGCGGAGGCCCGGCTGGGGCTGAGCGCCAACGTTGACGTGGACTGCCTCCTAGCGATCCCGTTCCCCAGGCTGGACTTTGGCTGTGGTGCGCCCTTCTTCTTCAGGCCCTGCTACAGTCCGGCGCCGGCGGACGGCGCCATCTACGTCGTCAAGTCCTTCCTGGGGGACGGGAGAGTCGACGCCTACGTGCCACTGTCCAGACGCACCATGGATAGCTTCAACGAGTGCTGCTACTCCCTGCCGCCGGTGGCTGCACGGCTTTAGGTCCATTCGCCGTTTTCTTCTCGCTGGCAAAAAATAATTTACTTTTTGGTTTCATTGGACAATTTTTGGAGGATCGGCACATTTTATATTCTGAGAACTCTCGTATATACTCCCTCTGGTCCATATTAATGACTTTGATTTGTCTAGATTTAAAAGACACTATTTAGTATATAGATTTATCTAAATTTTAATAAATCAAAGTCAATTAATATGAATCAGAGGGAATAGTATAAACAATAGTACCATATAAAAGAGGACGGTTTAGATAATTGAGGAAGTAAGAGACAATTACCTGGCTATTTTACGATGGTTCTGTATTGAAACGTGTTGACAACAGTTCGTTTGCCTACATTAATCAATCATTAGAGAACAAATACATCATGGAAAGAAAGTACCTACTATGTTGCAAGGGAAATGTCATACAAAGTTTCGGTACAAAAATTTCAAACACAAGCACATGAGAAGTAATCATGTCAGGGTATATATAAAATCCATATAGTACTATATCACTGTGATCTCGTCATGAGCAGAATTTTATGCTAGCATGCATTTAGCTTTTTCTTTTACCATAAATTAAGAAAGAAGATGTGTTCAGCTAGAGAGTTAAACTATGGTAAAAAATAAACTGACGTGCAGAGTAAAATGATATCATGCTCTCGAAAATCTTCAACTATAAATTAATGGTGGTGTTTATGCATCATTACCTTGTCGAAGACATCGCTCTTGCAATTCTCGTCCCCTCTCGTCGGGCTGCTCCAGGAAAAACCCCGGAACTAGGTCTCCCGAATCGGATGATGGCAACACTCGGCGCCGTTCTCCCACCTTAGGGCATCGTGTTAGAGCAAACGCTGACCGGAAAGGGTCATGAGGTGGAGCAATGTGGCATCTATCGCATCGACGGCAGCGGGTTTCGGCAGCATGGTGGATCGGGGTCTCGACTCACATTCAACTGTTTAAAATTGTCTCTTTGTACTCATTGTGGCTAATGTTTTATGTGTTACTCATCACGTATGATCTACACAGCCATGCTTCAATCATGACAAGGTAAGCATGAAAAACGTGTGCATCCTGGATGTGATCACATTTCGGTAATCGATTCCGAGTTTCATTAAGTGTTCATGTTTGTAGCTTTTCTAGATGAATTTCGTCAAATTGATCATGGATGGTCTACCGTTTGAAATTTTCTTTGAAGGATAGCTTCACCTTGAAATTTTCCACAACTCTCATGTTCTGAGTTTTCTGTTTCAACGCCATAGATCAATAAATCTTATTTCTTAATCTTTGTGTCATATAAGTAGTGTAGGAGGTAAGTCTATTATGTTAAGAAGAGGTGATAGTAACATGACTAGGACAGGCAAGTAATCACATACATCGCATCCACCGAAACCGCCGCCAACCAAACAGCCGCACCCGCTATCTCCGAGAGCCCCAAAAGAAAAAGGTTGCCCAGGCAACCATAAAGTGGAAAACGTTGCCCAAATTATGTTTAGACAGTACATTGCCTGGGACGCAAAAAAAAAGAGGTGTATTCTACCAAATACGCCATCCATTTCGTGAAGACTCATCCGACACGTGTTTTTTCTTTGCCGGGAGATGAGCACACATGGTGAGATTTTATGGTCGATCAGGCAACTAATGCAACCTGTAGCTAGATGCTGACCCGTCTTTGTTATTTTGCTCTCTTGGTAGAATTATTGTCATACCAATTTGGGGTATGGAGTACGATTGTAGAGGCGGTGAGGTCGACTTGACCAGCAGAGAAGGGGACATCATATATGAGGCAGCTGCTAGCAGAGAAAGGGGCCTACAGCTGTCTTGGTCATTATTACTGACAATATAATAGAAAGAGTAAATTCCATTAGCTACCCTCTAGATTGATATTTTTGAAAGAATTTATCTCGTTTAACAGAAGTTCCTCCAAATTACCCAATTTCGGTGATCTTGTGTCAGTTTTACTCTTTTAAACTTCTACCCCACTCTTTCACGCTCGTCATATGGCCCAACCCTGTTATGTTGTCACCGTTGCGCACCACGACTTCCTCTACTGCCGACGGCGCGGCCTTGCCCAGCCTGAGTTGCGCCTGAATTGCTTCATGTGTTCGTCTTTCAGTTAACTGGTGTGCTTCTGCTTCCTTGCTGATTGCGCAGCTGGAACTGTTTCATGCAGCAATTGCAACTCTAAGTGTTGTGTAACATAGGGTGTTAAGTAGGACCCTATCAAAATCCCACTTCTAGTTCATTTGCTAAAATCTAGTACAGTATAAATTTTTGCTTAAATTTTGAAATAGATTTTGGAAAATAAACTAAAGGTGAGATTTGGTGGGATCTCAATTGACACCCTAGTGTAACAAAAAGACTCGCGGTTTTTAAGTGGTTTTTATGCAATATTTGCTAGATGAAGTGTAATCTTATTTTTTGCTTTTCTTTTGTGATCAAGTGTAATCTCGTAGGAACCACCTCCAGGCTCCAGGTCAGCTTAAAGTGAACGTGGAGGAGAGTGGTAAAGCAATGGAGGTTCAACAAAGAAAACATACAACTTGACTATCAATAGTCAATGTTCACGGTAGTAGTTAAAGATGGTAGCTTGCAAGGATGATGTTTCCAACACCGGCAACCATCACTATCAAGCTCAAGGTATCTATGATTGGTCCTACATCATCATCATCATCATCATCATCATCATCATCATCATAGTAGTAGTAGTAGTAAATGATAATTAAATAAATTACGGCTATCCTATACATAGATCGGGTCAAATGCTTTGCGAATGTCAAGCTTGAAAAATAATGTCGGAGTCTTGTTTCTATAGAACCTTTTTGCTAGATTCTTTACATAAAGGAAATTGTCTTGAATGCTTCTTTTTATTTATGAAGGCCTTTGAGCATTGGAGACTAGGTCATTCATGAGCGGTCCAAGCCAGAGGGCAAGCATCTTATCAATAATTTTGGCAATTGCATGAATTAGGCTAATAGGCCTAAAGTCAAAAATGTCTCCCGCTCTGTCCTTCTTTGGCAAGAGTGCGATGTTGGCAGAGTTTAGCCTATGAAAGTTTGTGACATGGAGATTCCCAAATTGATGCATCACCTTCATTGCATCTTCTTTGATAATAGGCAAACATTTCTTGAAGGAAGCTCTCGTGAATCCATCTGGTACGGGCGCCTTGTCCCCTGGCATTTGATTGATTGCATTTAGCATTTCATACTCAGAGAAAGGCTCACCAGGATCGTGCAAATCCGAGTTCTCAAAATATAACTCCTCCCAATTAAAATCTTGCCTTCACACTCCCCTGCGCCCAATGATCGCTTTGAAGTGGCGCGAAAATTAAGGTGCAGAAATGAGAAGCAAGCGGTGAAGCCCATCCTACCTGAATTGACAGTACAACTTGACAAGTTCATCGGTTAATACTCCCAGGATACATGATGGTTGGTATCCATGAGCCCTTGGCTGGCGGGAAAGGACGGCGATCCAAGCCTTACCTACAAGGACATGTACCGAAGTTATTGCTATGTTAATGAATGTGGCAATTTGTAGTATATTCACCACATGTATGTTCCCCAAAATAGGATGAAGTTGTCGTTCAGCGTCTCGTTGTCAACTGAAATACATGAATTACTAGCCAAACCATTTGGGAGATTTAAAAGCAAAATCTTTGCTGCTTGAGCTAGATGGTGTGATGCACTTATCTTATCTTATTTGTTTTCTTTTCGCCGTTCGTGGATGAATGCCACCTCCAGAAATTCCTGCTTTCTGGTTACGATCTCCTTCACCATGACCAACCATATATCACACTTGAATATGCCTAGTGCATATGTACGAACCATGGTATTTTTTTTAACGGGAAAAAGCTTTGTCCTAATCTATTAATTAAGAAAGAGTTAAACAAGCAAAGTAAAAGGAAAGACAAATATTACAACAAAACTACTCTCCCGACATCATTTCGTCCAACCAATTTGCACCCGGAATAACCCATAAACGGACCTCTCTTTTAATCTTATCAAAAACAACAAAAGGTGGCCGTGCTTGTTGTGGAACACCTGTGCATTCCTCTCATTCCATTAACCCAAGAGGTAAGCAAGGTGATACTCCATTGCCTATGAGATTCCAAACACGTATGGTATACCGGCAAGATATAAAGAGATGGATGACCAACTCCATGATTTGCCTGCAAAGAGGGCACAACCCAAAACCCCTGCTTTTCCAACCTATCGGCCGTCCATGTTCTATTTTGAGTAGCAAGCCAAGCAAAGAACTAGACCTTGGGAGAAGCCTCAAAATTGTCTTGATAGATTTTGCATCCTGAAAAAAGTTGTCCTGTATACCATGTCACGGGATTTGGCTAAAATTTTGAGGCAAACTCAGCGGGCGTCTCCACCATAGAGTAAACCCCTAACTCACCCAAGCTCACATGGATGCTACTATTTGCTTGGATCAATTGCTCTGTTTGACACCATTGTACATCTGCACTGGGCATCATTCAAGTTATTCTGTGTGCCTGTTGTCTGAACTGTACCAGATGGACGTGGCACGGTTACTGAACAACATCTTAACCATACACCCTTCCAGAAAATAAGATTTCAATCTCACACTCGAATATAAAGCTTAACTTTTACATAGTCAGTCAAGGACATTTTGATATTCAGACACTAGTAAACACTAAGAGTTCAGTCGAGAGTTACAGCCAAATACTGGGGCAGTAGCCATTACACAGAGCAACTTACAGGCTACCACAAATAATCTTTCTTTGTCCGACGCAATCCATAATCCAGAACGCTGGAGTGATACATAAGCTACGCTGTCCATTTTGTCAAAGAACACCATACTGTGTAAAGTTAGGCCTATCTGGCACCGCTGCAATCCTAGATCTGCAGCATGGAAAGCGAGAGCACAACAAAGTGAACGGATGCAAGGGTAGAAAAAAAAAGCATCTCTGCATCAACGCTTGAAGTGAATTCAGTAGCTATTGTTCACTGACACTGGAAAGAGGAATACAGTGAGAATCTAACCAGTTAATGCAGATATGCTATGTCCTTTGGATGAAGTGGTGAGAAAGCAACTCTGATAATTCTGAAGCAGGAATGCTCTCGCAGCCAAACAGCTCTTGAAGTTGGGAATCACATAATATTGATGCACTCGGAGCATCCTATGCACAATCAAAGAGAAAAATAAATGAAAAGCATGATCATTTAGGCAGAGAAAAAGGACAGGGAAGTACGATAGGCAAATTTTCTAACACTACTTTATTGAAAAGTATAGCTAAAAATCAATTTACAATTCTGCTAGTATTCTGAAACCAGCCTCTTACTTCAACAGTTGTTTATACTGTATCTGAAAACTGTACTGTAAATGCGTGCATCTTAACTTTTCAGATGGATGTAGTTCCAAAGCACAATCCACATTCTAGAATAAAACTATAATTTTAACATATCAGATGACCAAGCATTCAATGTCTTCCCGTAAAGAGTAAGAACACATCCAAGCTGGTCTACGGATAACAATGCAACTCAGTGTTTTTCCCAAGACACGCTACTAAAATAAAACATTACACCTAGCTACTTTAACATAAAAGGCACTAATATTTCAATAACTTACTGCAGTGAGAAAGAGGTGAATTACATCTAGTGGATTATTCATCATACATCTAGTGGATTATTCATCAGTTCTGTACTATTGTTTACTGCTGACTGCTCAGCAGTGATTTTCAGAGCATTGAATATTTTCAGTATATTCATTCAATATGCATCCCCAAGCAAAGAACACATCAGTAGCCTACAAGAAAAAAGCTATACCTCAAGCTGATTTGCTTTTATGTAATCCCAAAGATACTTAAGGGCATCATCATGAGGCACTGTTCCTTGAACACCAATGAATTTCGCTAGTGCATCAGAAACAACGACATAGGGTTGATTAACAGGAGGCATTTGTTGAGGAGCTGGATTGGGCGCCTTAAACTTTTTTGCATCCTGATGATGTTGATCTTCTGCAATATCAAAATAATATATTTGAGAATTCTCAAAACTAAAAGTAAATTCAGATGCACGTTATCAGGCAAATGTAGATTGAAACAAAAGCATGTACTTTTGGGGTCAAGAGGAGTTATATGCTTGGCCAATAATTTGTTCATCTTAAACATGTCAGTGGCGTCAGTTCCAAAAACGATCCTAAGTTCATCATTGCAAATGATCTTCCTTTTATCATCCGGATCCTGAAGGTTATTCTGCCTGATATATGCCCATAATTGCTTCACAATCTGAATGAACAGAACAATGCTAAATATTCAGATGTCGATCATGGGAGAAGTTAGTCAAGGGGAAGAAATCAGATGCCATTTTCTGATCTAAGCTAGTGAAGAAATTGAAAGTACCTGAGTTCTTGACATGGCAGTCTCGCCAACAACAGCCTGAAGTTCGGGTGAAATTGCACAAATTTTGTTTAAGCCACCAGGCCCACCTCTTTTCCGCTTAGTGGCACTGCACAGAGTTATAAACATATCACACCAATCCGGTAACATGCATGCCTGAATTCCATAAATAGAACTACCATACAATCTTGACCAGGATGACATAACCAAATCTGAGTGCTGGTCATGAGACAACTACTTGAATCCAGCAGTTCAGCATTCAGTCAAAATGAGCTGGCTTGGTGGCTAGAGCTCGGGTTGCCGAGCCAGCCCACCCGGGTTCGAGTCGCAGAAGCGCTCTTTGACCAACGGGGTGCTATTCCGTGTTAAAAAACACGCTGGAGAGGTCTCATCTACCTAACATCGTATAGCCAAGGGAGGGATCTTTCCCCGTTGGTCAACGCATTCATTCAAAATATTCTTCAAGACGAATAGACTAAACCAGGTCCGTTAGCAGAATATACATAATTCAGAAGGCATATATAGTAACCTAATACAACCTATGTATCAAGTCAGCCAGAAAAAAAGCTGACATGCAAATCCAAAGAATAAAAGTAGAAGATACCATTAGCTTTTGCTAAAGAATGATCTGGTGTGTACATGAAAAGTTGCTACCGTATATATACTCTTCAAAGATATTCACAAAACTAAAGTGGATTTGTTGTGCCTTTTCTTGCTGGACCCCCTCTCCCCTGTATGTGTTTGGAAGAGACAAGTATAGTCTACTGGCTGGGCCCATTTTATCCAAAGCAGGATAGGTAAACAAGAGTTAACGCAGACAAAAGAGCAGGAGGTTGCATTCAGTTTCTCGCAAGAAAGCAGGAGGAGGTTCCACAGTTGAAAAGAACCATCAAGTGCAGCTTAATTTGTAGCGTGTTCGTTCTACCATACTTTAGTCCTGAACTTCACGCCCTAGATGTGTAATATGAGAAAAAATCCATAACTGAATCGTGCACACGAAGCTCGACATGCAGTATGTGACCAATCAAACTGACAATGCCCATTTTCTTCAGTTGACTAGTCTACTTGAAGGACAGAAATTGGCAAACAGCAAACAAACGATTTCTATGCCAATCAGCCATTACCAATGGCATGCTAAGCATACGATCCTTAACACCACACTACTAGAGTCTACTTAGTGGACAGCCAAGACAACAAATTTGCTCATAGTAAGATATATTGACCCTAAACGTGTTTCTTGAGTTACCATCTCATGAATCCAGATGAGGGCAAGGCAGTTTAACCTCAAATCCGTACAATTGGCAACGATAATTGTACCAATCTACCAGCTAAATGTCTAACTACCTAGATTTCGGAGCGAATCGATAAGTGGTTGCAGTGTGAGAGGAACGAAACCCTAATTCCATAAATAGATCACCTCTCCTTGTTGTCGGCGCTGGGCGGTGCGGCAGCTGTTGGGGAGGCCATGCCCCCGACCCCAGGCTGCGGCTGCTGGAAGGAGACGGTCCCACCAGTTGCGACCCCGCCGAGGGCGTTGGTGTAGCGGAAGGCGAGTGGCGGGGGCGGGTAGAAGGCCATGGCCGGCACGGGCGGCGGCACGGAGACCGCGGTGGCGTTGGCGGCCGAGACGATGGGCTGGAGCTGCTGGGGCATGGTCTGGAAGATGAACTGCGGCTGAATCGCGGCGAACTGCTGCTGCATCTCGAAGGGGACCTGGAGCTGGCCCTGAGACTGGAGCTGCACCATGGATGGCGCGGGCGCGGGCGCGGAGGCGGGGAGTTGGGGAGGTGGCTGGTGGGACTTGGGGGGCGGCGGGGGCTGGAGGCGGGGCCCGAAGAAGAGGTCCATCTGGTCGCGGATGTAGGGCGCCTTGTGGGCGAGGTCGACGCCGAGCTGTGCCTGCGCCTGCTGCAGCACGAGGGCGAGCGATGCGGAGCCCTCCCCGCCGGCGGCGACGGAGGCCCGGAGGAGCGACTCGACGCAGCTGGCGATCTCCTGGTCGGAGACCATGGCGGGGCGGGAGGGGTGCGGAGAAAACTCAAATCTCGCCCGCCCAAAAACCTCGCTGGCTAGCTCCCTCCCGCGATTCCCCCCGCCCTCTCTCTCTCTCTAGCTCTCTGTCTCTGCAGCTTGGTCTCCCCAGCCCCTTTGTCACTCTCTAGACCCTAGCTCCCCCGCTCCGCCTCTCTCCTGAACTCTCTCTCTCCTCGCCTAATCTATTTGTTAAGTAGGGTTTCGTCGGGAGGGGATGAGGGAAAAGGACGGACGGGCCACTAGAACAGGCTGACGACTAGCCCACGCAGACGCTGGCTACTGGGGTCTAGAGGTCTACGGACCCACGTGTCATGGGGTGCGGCTGCAGACGAGTCGCGTGTCGAGAAGAAGAAGGCCGGAGGTTGGAATGACGAGGGTACCCCTCGGTTTTGGATGCGGTTGTTGAGTGGGCGTCGGGCGCGTTTCGGCGCGTGCGGGCCCGGCCGCCCGCTGCGACGTGTCTACGCTTGGTTGCTTTGCTTGCAGTTGTAGTTGCAGGGAGAACAAGGGCTCGTGATGCGAGATGTGGGCTGGGCCGAGGTTAAGGGGTGGACTCGATGTGTTTGCTCCGTGATTGCGTCTTTGCTTGTCCCCAAGATGTGGGCTGGGCCGAGGGCTGCGAACGCGGTTCCCCCGCATTCTCATTTTTACTAGATGCGGGGACATTTTTGCTTTTACTGTTGCCACCACCACGCGAAAACCATGTATCTTGTGTTCATGTATAAAACATACTTGCGCGTGCATCAAGAGACAGAGTTTAATACAGTAGAAAGAACTGAGCAACAATATCTCTGTATATAGTACTGCATAACTGATATTGATATATCTATATTGGAAAAGACTATCTAATGATATCAATAACATATCAAGCATTTTATATAACCATGTATAAAATCTTTACCAAAGGTAAACTTTGAAAGCGTGCGCGTCTTGTTCATTGGTGTGGAGGGAGCAAGGCAAAGTTCGGTTTAATCGGACGGTTCAAACATGTAATATGGTAATTGTTTGTTTTCTAGGAAGAAGGCACAATATCTTGTTTTCTACATGTGTGACTTTAAATCTACTAGCTAATAAACATGTGCTGCGACGGAGTTAGAAGAAACTATACATATACTCGTATGTTGCTACGGACTAAAATTTGAAGTATAAAGGAATTGAGAAAGTGTGTCTTTACTCGACGAACATACCCTTTAATGCGAGATTTACTACCTCGCGACAAATGTAGGCCTATATCTTCAATTTCACTTTGTCTTTCGACTTTTCTCTCTCTAATCCCCCTATCACCCACTCATCTATATTGGGATGTTTCCATGTTCTAATCGAGTCTGGTCAATCTCATGGGTAGATTATTATTTTCTCCTTCCTGTTTTGCGGTTTGAAGCATTACTAAAACAATTTGAAGCATTACTAAAACAATAGCAGAACCCTGATGTTCCTTATATAATTGTTTCACCTAACAAAGAACCCATGATGTTCTTGTTAGTGCATATGCTGGCATAGTACCACGACTACCATAGAGTAATATCGCATGGCCAAAATTGTGATGGATTATATAAGTTGGTATACATCCCATAAATAGTTCCAAGATTCCTTCTAAAACTGTATTTGGAGAAGCATAACTTGAACAGTACATCAAAGTCACACCGTGCCAATTATTTGTAAATTTGGATGTTGTACGACATGCTTATCACACACTATGGTATTTGATAAATGTTAAATAGTAGCAGGACATCGTAAAGCACATTCTTTAAAGCCTCGGTGAACTAAAAAAACACATTGAAAAAATATTAATCAATGAGATTATGGAGGTTTGGGTAGAAAAAATGCCATGATCTAAAGCACCTAAAGCATGGGCAAGAAAAGCATAGGAGCCTCGAGATAGTGCACATGGGGATATAGGGGATATAGTCGCTGCAGTCACGTATTGTATATTTGCATTCATGTTACCGAACTAAATCATCCAAAATCACCTAGAGAATCTTGTGTTTATGCTAGAATTACAAACTAATTGGCAGCTATCCATGAGTATGACCCTTGTTGAAGTCGAAAGAGGTTGGGAAGGGATTCTCGAGAGGATAAATAGTAGCATCGTGTCCAGCCAATTAACCTTGTGGGAAATTCCCACTCTTTTGTCCTTCGTCTTTGCTTGGTTATGTGCCGCCACCATGTGTCTTTACACCATTGTCGTCGTGTGACCTTAAGATGCAGCTGATGCGATCTCTTGCGACGTTGTTGCCGCCAGCCTTACTATAGATAAATAAAGGTAGGAGGATATGTCAGCGAAGATCATTGCCACCCGTGGCTCGAGACTGCTAGCTGTTATATGGACATTGAATGTGCTTTTGGCCCAGCGCACACCTCACTACAAACCTGCCCCGACGTTACCCATGTTAATTTTTTACCGTCGTCGACAGTCTCTACCCCAAATGCACGCCGAGGGAACGGAGAAAGAGAGAAATGAGGGATGAGTAGAGCAAACGTGGGACAACAGTGGTCCACCTATCCAAGTCATGAAGAGAAGATAGAGCGGACCAACTTATTCGCATTCACCTTGTTGTGCCATGCCGACAACCCATGTCCCAATCCATTAATCATTTCCTAGATTTTCTAAATGAATTAAGAAAAACAATAAATCTGCTTGGGAGTGTGGATGAGGATGTTTTGGTCTAAAGGGGTGGATAAGGATTTTTACGTGTGCATGATTTGTTTGTTGTGATTTGTCAGCTTTCAGGGATGGATTTTTTGTGTAATACTAGTTAAGTGTGACACCAAGGGAGGTGTGGAACCACCCTTTCTGCTTTTGGTAGTAAAGATGAAGTAAATACTATGTTTGTCAGGATTACTAGTCATTGATTCCCCTTTTTCCATAACCACATCATCACCTCGGGCATGGTGTTTATTTGGATTTCGCTCATTTCTCCACCTTGGTATGATCGAGGTATTGACTTTGAGTGCAATTCTCTTCCTCTCACCGATATGGAGGGCGTGAAATTATTGTCCTGTTTTGGTGGGTTGTTCATGTTCTTGACAAGTCAGGAGTTGGAGTGTTTTTTGGTTATATTTGGTCACCTTCTTTTTCCCGTACTTCTTGGTTTGCATGCCCCTAATAAAACTTGTAAGGACGAGAATTTGGCACTCGTACTACATTCTATTTTGGAGTTCTGTTGGTGTTGACGTTGTGTTTAATATTCTTTACATGAGGCGTTTCAACCGCTATAACTAATGCATGTATGATCCTTGAGTATCTATGTGTTGTTACTTATTATACTTAAATGAGTAAATGGATGTACTATATTTCATCTAGAAGCACTCGTTGCTTCAAGTGTATGCTCAAGAGATGCTCCTAGCCACTTATGTGGCAAACAATGAGAAACAGTTTTGGTTGAGAATCAATCCTGTTGTTATCTATATAGTACAAGGAGTATGATGGTCTGACATGTCCAACTTCAGGGTTTCTTCATGTGAACATTTAAAATGAACATATGTGGTACTTATTGACGGAATTTGACCCTCAGGACAGCGAGCACAATAATTTTGATTGTCACATCAAAATTTATAGTCATATATGCCATAGATTACAAACGCAGTACAGACGAACATATGAAAATAATTAAATTATATGTATGCAAATGAAGCAGAGGGCACATTATATTTGAACCCTAAGTACATAACATACCCACTTTGTCAACTCATTATTGAGCCCACTATGAATTGTAAGCCACATTTGAGCATAAAAAACACTTCAAAAATACCCTCCTTACACGACACTTTTTTGGATGGTACAAGTAAAAAGTACCTGTAAAAATTGTTTACCCGGTGGATGAGCATTTGTAGCACAATTTTTTCGCGGAGGCCATGTATACACCATGGAAAACACAATACCGACACATATATGTGCCATGTTAGGTGGTACGCAAGAGCGGCGTTTTTATGTCACGCTTGGGAAACAATGACATTCTCCTGTTCTGTCTCCATTGCAAGCGCCGATAATTATTGGTCGTACGCAGTAGAATGATCAAGGACAACCCACTGACCTGGTTAGGTTTGTCTTATTGACAAGTGTGGTCCACCATTGCACACCTCATGCTGGTCCTATATATGTGAGAAAATTACATATAACACTACCGTTGGGGATTTTGTTGCACAAAACCACCACCACATTGCATTTTTTCGTAGAACACTCATTTTTCAAGTAATTACATTTTTAGAACAATCCGGGAAGTTACATTGTTAAAAAGATAACACATGGGCCCACTTGCAAGTAGCTACCATGGCTGCTAGAGACCGAGGTATGGGTCATATGTGCAAATGTGGCCCACGTGACTGGCCACACTTGCTCTATAGCTCATATAACAAAACATAGATCTCACCAACTATATAGCCCCGTTTCTTATATAATACAGGGGAACACCTAGTCCCCTCTCCCCCACTCCTTATCTCGGTGTCGCACTCCCTATATTAGATCTAAACATCATCGTTTATAAAAAACGTGTAGTCCCGATACTTTCAGTCAATCTAACATAGCCTCCATGCCAGAGTTCTCCACCTGCTTTCCCAAGTCTAAGGTATATTCATCAGGTTCATATCTTCTACAGATCGATCATATTTCATCTTGTTCTTTCTTTTATCTATATGGTTTCTCTTTCAGACCCATGGTGACATCGTCAGCATCAAGCACATGGAGGATGGTGGGCGTGTCTCTAAGGCCGTCACTACGAGCATGTCGCTACGGCCATAGGAGAAGGATGTCGAGCGTGTCTCTATGGGCGCCATTGTGGGTGTGTCGTTGCGGTCATGCGCAAAGGATGGCGAGCGTGTCTCTTCGGTAGTCATAGTTCTATGCGCGGAGGATGGTTGTCGGTGGATGGTATGCATGTTGTCGCGGACATCATAGTAGCTTTCTAGTAGAATAGAGAGGTCGTCAAAGTTTTTTCATTAGATTTACCTTTATTTCGTTTTTTCAAGTTGCACGAACACTCGAAAATATAATGAATAGAGAGAGGCTCAGTTTTTATAATGAAACAAAATTATATCTCAGTGACATGGAAATTTCAATTTAAATGATATTAATGAGCTAATTACCTTATCGTTGATCATAATTAAATAAATTGCCACTGAAAGTACACTAACCACGACACCTAGGAATTTGCATCCTACAATACGTCGTTGCGTTAACGTCTTGCTGCTGCAAAAGCGCTATCTTGGAGGGTGATGATGTGCAAAGCCAAGAAAAGTCGTCGTCTATCCACTTTTCATGACGCAGTTATCCCTAACAGATTTTTATATCGTGTCAGCGCGAGCACGACGATCAGACACGTGTCTCGGCGTTTATAAGCATCAGGGGCCACCTCTGTGTTGCAGTGAAACTAGTAACAAATCATGGTGACTATTCAATTTATATTCTAAAGTTTAAATCAATAAATACCGGAAACTACTATCAAGATATTTGTTATTCCATACACTTTGGAGATTTTTACGGTGAATACACCTACACTATATAGTTTATGCAATTGTTAAAAAATACTCAAGAAGGTGTCTTTTTATAGAATATCAGTTGAATTCGGCATAATGCAAGTTTATTTGTAAAAATCCATCGCAATTATGTAATACACATTACATCAAACAATTTTTTGTGTGGTTAACTATGCAGATAAATAAAAAACATGCTCACATGGTAGCATATGTTTTCTAAAAAGTATAATAGTTCAGTATAAAATATAATTATTTTAGTTTACTCCCTTTTTTTGGTGAAAGTAGTATGAGATTTTAAATTCTCTAGCGTTGAGCCATTAGAAATAGTTGGATATTGCCGTTTTGGGGTTTCGGGCTTTGTAGCAGTTTGTTTGGTTTCAAAAAAACATCTCGACAAGGTGATGACTACTGTTAATGAATCGAATCAGACACTTTTAGTTGTAATTAACGTAGCAGATTACAAATATGGAGGATGTACAACAAATGTAAAGTTTAGACCGAGTAAGACCGTGTTAGTTTAGGTTAGCCTCTACGAATGTCAGATCTCCATTGATGAACATGAGATTCGAGGAGATAAGACATAGAAGTATATGTTTTTTATGAGTAATTGTTTTTGTGTGCATTCTTTTGTAGAAAATAACAACATATCCTATATTTTTGAACTTGAATTGAACAGATTATGTAACATGGAACATTTCATTGATCTTGTCAACTTAATTTATGATATGTTGGACAAACAAAGTATGTGCTCAACATAGTGATACCCAATATCTCTAAGTTGGAGGCTTTCATCTTATTACATGAGGGATGACTTAAAATCAATCCGAAGTTGTGTATTGTTTTGATTTTAGTACTTCCAATAACACAATTAAATGTGATGTTGACTTCACTACAATTATGTCTTATTTTTGTGAACCAGGAGCAGCCGCCATATCAAAGTGTTCATCCATTTTTTATTCATTGTGTGGAGTGATGGACTAGGCATTCTACTCCAAGATTTGAGTTGTGCCTTAGAGAGAAAGCTCTCTGGACGTGTTTGGTTCAACTAGGATAACGTAAACGGAAATGATATCAAATTTCGGAAGGTATCAACACTGAAATGAGAAAATGGCTATTTTGTTTGGTACGTCTGGGTAATGGAAACACTTTCCTTACCAGCGTTTGGTTCAGCAAAATTGACCAATGGTATCAGGATGACTGTAACACGCTTAAAAATTACAGCTTTCCATCTCAAAATCATTCTAAACAGAAAATGCTTAAAAATTCTAGCTTTGATAGAATAATTTCTACATACAGTTCACAAGTGCTTGACTAGCACACTTAACCAGCACATAAATTAACTATCAGTTTACATGCATCAAGTGCAAATTAATCTCTTTATCATAATTTTACAAAACTTGAAAACAAATATAACACGAGAGTTAAAGGCATTTCATAGAAAAACATGCATATTTATCCATTGATACAAATTCGGGCTTCAAGATATTTAGCCGTCGATAGAGTTGTTCATAGTTCTCTCATCGGCATCACTTCCTTCAAAATCAACCTCATCTCGACTCACTCTCTCTCATCTGCCAATAAGCAACAACAGTTAAACAAGGGGGTAAGAACCCAAAAAGACAACTCACAAGAATCAAGAGTGCAGGCATTTGATTAGGTAAAATGCACAGATGCTGCACATACACACTACACACAAAAAATAATATAAGTGCCATTTTAGCAAACTATTGCATAGCTGCAACCCAGAATATAACGGAAGAAGAAAGTAACAGGCCATGAGTACTGGAAGTATCTCCATGGCGTGATAATAACTTCCATTGAATTATAAGGCATGTATATACGAGACAGGAAAAAATGAAATGAACAAAACTAAAACTGTAGAGACTGTAGTAGTAGTAGTAGTAGCGGTAGCGGTAGCGGTAGCGGTAGCGGTAGCGGTAGCAGTAGCAGCAGTAGTAGTAGTATCGGATTCGGCCATGGACTCCGACGACAACGAGATACTCGTCATGGACTCCGACGAGGACGAGATACTCGCCATGGACTCCGACGACGAGGATATGCTCGCCATACTCCTGAAGGAGGAGAGCGCCGAGGTCGCCGAAGGTGAAGAGCACTTGCAGATCCTCGCATCGCTCACCCAACTGTACATGCCGATGGCGAAGCCGAAGCGTGGTGGTTCGGCGCCAGGTCACCGGAAGTGCAAGGCGAGACAAAGGATAGAGGGCTACTGCATGTTGTACCGACTATTTCGCCGACCAGCCACTCCATGGAGAGGACGTGTTTCGTCGCTGTTTCAGGATGAGCCGGAAGCTCTTCCTCAAGATCGTGCATGCCATCCGGGAGTTTGATCCCTATTTCCTTTGCAAAAAGGACTGCACCGGCTTGGTTGGGTTTTTCTTACTTCAGAAGTGCACCGTGGCAATGAGGTTGCTTGCATATGGAGCGCCGGCTGATGCTGCCGATGACTATCTTCGCATCGCCGAGTCCACCGCCATTGATTGCTTGTACAGGTTCTACAGGGCAGTGATTGCAGTGTTCGGGGAATAGTACTTGAGATCACCCACTGTTGAAGACGCTGCTCGGATCCTCGCAGTCAATGAAAGTAGAGGATTTCCTGGTATGCTCGGAAGCATAGATTGCACGTATTGGAAGTGGAAGAACTGTCCATTTGAATGACAAAGAATGTACAAAGGCCACAAAGAAGGTTGCACTGTTATACTTGAGGCAGTTGCTACACATGATTTTTGGATCTGGCACTCTTTCTTTGGCATGGCAGGATCGAACAACGACATCAGCGTCCTCACCTTCTCAACTGTCTTTTCTAAGCTTGTTGAGGGTCATGCTCCCCCCTGGAATTTGAGATTAGTGGGCACCACTACAACAAGGGATACTATCTAGCAGATGGCATCTATCCAAGATGGCCAACATTTGTGAAGACTATCTCAAGCTCAATGCTCCCCAAGCATTCTCACTTTGCCAAGGAACAGAAAGCTTGCAGAAAGGACATGGAGCGGGCATTTGGTGTGCTCCAGTAGAGGTTTGCAGTTGTCTGGTTTCCTGCTATGACCTGGTCGAAAGATCAGATATGGGAAGTGATGAACTGTTGTGTGGCCTTGCACAACATGATCATTGAGGATGAGAAAAAGGATCCAGTAAGTTTGCTCGAGGAGGACAAGCCATACTATAGACAGGGTCCTCTTGCCGAGCCTGATCATCAGGTGCCTTCAACCTAGGCTGCATTCATCGTCATGCGTCAGGAGAACCGAGATCCGGCGATGCATCAATAGCTGCAGGATGATCTTGTTGAGCACCTATAGATACGCAGGGGCTCCACGTCGTAGATGCCCAACATGAACTAGGCCAAACTTGGCCGAAATATGTTGTTTTTTCACTTCTGGCCAAACTATGTTTACATTTATGCCGAACTGTGTTTAAAATTTTGCCAAACTTTGCTCTTAAAATGTTATGTATTCATTGTATGACGAACTATGCCAAAATCTGGACGAATTCGAGCCGAATTTCAATGGATGCGGGCGTTCCAGGAACTCGGCCTGAGTACGCGAGTGGGAAACTGGGCGTACCCAGGCCGAAAACTTGCGCCGTCCGGCCAAAGTTTGGTCCGGATTTTGGCCTGGGTACGCCCAACGAGTGGAGATGCTCTTAGAGTCCAACCTCGGACGTTATAATTGATCCCGCAAAAATAAAACTAGGCAAATTTTATAGTACATTCTACTACATATATTGGTGTGTAGTATTAAGTTGATCCAACGGCTAATACGATCTGCTCAAAATTTGACTCAAAGATCTTTTGGTAATGTTTTTGGTTGGTATAGATACATGATGTAGTATACTCGGTATAAATACCGTATGAGTTCTGCAGCTACTAGATCATCTTCCTCTTGTATTTATTTGGCTTTGTCGTAGTGAGTGTGCCATGGCAGGCCGGGTAAGGGCTACAATGAACAACAACACAAGACGGCCAGGAATAGCCGCAAAAGGCACACTGGCAAGTCGCACGTGCGCCACGAACACGCTTGCAACTCGCATGCCGGCAAGTCGTAAGTAGGCTAGGAGAACGCCGGGAAGGCGCTAGTCGACCGCGACTACGTGAACAGGGGTTGCAGTGTGCATGCGGTAAAAGAACATATATTAATATCAGAAGATATTAATTACACCTGTCTCTGCAATAACATATTGTCCTAATGGACACACGGATACAAAAAAAAAAAAGAATTACAAAAAAGAAAAGTCTCTACAGTGACTCGTTTATTGAAACAACAGTATTACCACCACCAAGACAGCACTAGAAGTTCAGCTTCTCCAAAAACGACGCCCCTAAGAAGGAAACAGTGCACAAACATTGTCATCGTCCGATCAAAGATCTAGGTTTTCACTCTGAAGAAAGTCCGCGCTCTCAAAACAATACCTTCGACAGGGTCATTGCTAGACACAACCAATTAAGACCAGACCTTGGGTTTTCACACTGAGAGGTAGGACCATGAACCTCTCCTGTGCAGTCGCCCCCACTATGCGGCGAAGCATACCGTGGCGAAAAGCACATTGGCCTGCCGATGACTCCTATGTCGGCCATGAAATATGATTAATATTATTTCCCGCATGAGATACCACATTTATAAACCAAAAGCTAATTAACGACCATATTATGATGGGATGCAATGTTTAGCATCTTTTCATGAAAAATAAGCGCAATGATTCGCATATATGGTTTATCCCTCACTATGCAAATTAAGTTCAATTTTTTCCAATATCTATGTATGATCTACTATTCTGAACTATCTACAATAAATCACAATACACTAAAAACGATGCCCTCATATTTGCGAGGGCCATCTGGCTAGTTATTTATGAATACTTATTGTTAGCTCTTGTATACGAGTGAAACGTTGCAAGATCCTTTAACAGGGTAGCACACCAATGATTTAAGTGTAGTTAAGAAGCTTCATATAATTGGCTGCAAAATGAACACGAGCTAAACTTACGTGAGTAAAATGCAGCAGAGGTCCTATAAGTTTGAACGATACCCTATGCAGGTCCTAATTCTCTCAAGTTATGTAGCGGCAGTCCTAATTCTCATTAAGTTGTTTAGAGCATAAGTCCTAAATTAGTCTGACTACTCGTTGACCGGTGCACTATAGGCTAATTTCATAGAAACCCCTTTAGAAAATTATACTTTTTAAACTAGATCTTTCCCTGTCTCTCTATTTTGTCTCACGAGTAGTAGGATCATGCCGCCTTTGCTGTGAGCACCGGGCGGGGCATGGGCTACGCGGCAACAAGAAGGGAGTGCTGCTACATGGAAGCGTGGTAAGCCGAGTGAAGCCAGAAGTGATAACTGATAAGGAGCAACGTGGGACTCTAGGGTGGCATGGGGATGATGCCATAGAAGACGTTGTCGGATGACGGGCACGCAGATGGTGCTAGGTTGCTTGGGGATGCGAGACCGCTCAGTGAGGGCTTCAACAACTCAGAACTCACAGATGGTGAGGAGGTGGAAGGAGAGCATCCGTGTGCTAGGGCTGAGTAGATCGATGGCACGACGGAGCCGACCATAAGTGGGGAAGACAATGACAGGGCAAATGACACCGAGCCCCTCTTGTCTAAGGATAACAATGTGTAAGATACGAGCAGGGATAGAGCAATATCATATCCATACCGGTACAGTTAATGGGTATGGAAATTTACCTATACCCTTATCCGCGGGTATGAAATTTTACATATACCCATACCCGATGGGTAGATAAAATTAGTTCACAAGTTATTCATTATTTACATTCATCGTTAGCAAATTGCAAAATAATAATAATATTATAGCAACTCAATACCAGGTAGATGAATATGTGACAATTATATAAAATTGGAAACCACGATGTAATACTCAGACCCTTGCGCTATATATGGTTTGGATCTTCACATGTAAAATACATATCTCAGTATAAACATGCAGGGTATAAATATACCACGGATACAAAGCTATACTTGTGCGCTACACATGACTTAGCAGATATGGTATGAATTCTATCCATAGGTATAAAAATACCCATGGGCACCGTACCCATGGGTAAAGTTGCCACCCTTGTCAATTTCTTCGTCGGAAACAATCAGGACGAGGCAAAGCTAGGAAACAATCATGGCAACGTGAGGATGACGATGTCGGCAGAGGAGCGCTCCAAATGCTGCGAACGTTCTCCATATGTATTGTACAATATACGCTTATTTTTGGGCTAAGGGAGAGAAAAGTGACGTGAGACTAATGCATCAAACACGATCAGACAAGAACGACCACATCGACAGTGATTTAGAAAAAGGCTGACAGTCAGGATTGGTTCCAATGTCAATTTGTTGCCTCTCGAGCGTGAATCGTTGCGTGGCTTGGGGAATGCGTTGGGTGGAAACACAAGGCACGACCATGACACGACCGATGAGGAAAACGCTTGCGTGTTAGTAATTGTCAAGCAGGATCCCATAGAGATGAGGAGGCTAACCGAGATAGTTAGGGACCATGGAATTAGAATAGATGATTCTTTAGGGGTTTTTCTTTAAAAAATTGCCTATGTGGCGCCGGTCAATGACTTGTCAGACTTGTTTAGGACCTGCTTTGCACAACTTATTAAGAATTAGTTCTACCGCTACGCAGGTTGAAAGAATTAGGACGCATAAGGTATCGTCCAAACTTGTAGGACCTCCTGTCCATTTTATTCAACTTAGGCTGATACATCGACATAACAAGTGAAGATATGATCAAATGTGTTTTATGAACAAAACCAACAATATGGCATCATTTTGTTTTAGAAAAGAGAATTTGACCTGTTACTTGATGGGAAATCTCACCTAAAACCAATACAAATACTATACTATTCTTGGCAACTAACATAAAAAATGATTGCCTCGAGGGAACACAAAATCAACCTAGCTACCAATACAAACTACACACAAGGTAGGTTGTCCATTGGTGTCAACGCATCACTGCTCCACGAACCGGTGTTTTCGATTTTGCTAAAGGAGGACCACCTAAGAAGACGCCGCCATAGCTGCCTCGTGAGTCCCACTCCGCCCTATATCAAACAATTGACAATTTCCACATAAAGTTGTCAGCTTCAATTTGGACGATGTGCTCTAAAGAGTAGATATGCAAGACTAGCACCGATGAAGATTGTCCCAACTGGAAAGTCCTCATCATCACCGCCTCAAGACACGAGGACATCTCCGACTTTGCTACGAGGGAATACCAACACGAAAACTTGTCGGATATACCGATATAAAAGCTGACCACCCAACTTTTGTAGCGACAAAACCATTACCCATCGAAGCCGTTGTTGTGACACCATGTGGTCGGTTGCCTGTTAGATACTACCACCTCTGTTTCCTAAAATAAGGCGCACACGCATTTCAAGATGAACTTTGACCAAAAAAATTGAGCAACAATATATTGGTTATATTGTACATAACTAGTATCGTTAGATTCGTATTGAAAAGCACTTCCTAATGGCACTAAGTTTATACCAACAATCTTAGTAGGAGTACATTAAGAGTTATTCTTTGTCAAAGAAAAAACAAGGAAAACATGTGGATGCTGTTGAGAAAGAAAGAACAAAATAAGGATCATCTTCTTATTCTGGAGGGCATGGCATCACCGGAACAATGTCATCCATGGAGATGGGAAGGCGTCTATTACAGCATCGGTCCAATTTTTGGTGAACTATCAGTCGTCCTTTGCAGCGGTGTCTCCGGGAGGCGATGAGAAGCTTCTGCAAGTCTCCTCCCGGAAGCCGCCGAGTGAGGGGAAAATCAAAGCAAATGTTGACGCTGTGTGGGATGCAGTTTCAAAGCAAGGAGGTATAGGAATCGTCATTCGAGATCATACCACAAGGTACTTTTGACAGAGTAGAAATGTATTCCCTATTGTGGTAGCACAGAGGAAGCGGAAATACTTGCATATCTTGATGGGCTGCAACACCTAGTGCATCTCCTACATTGGCCGGCAATCTTGGAGTCAGATTGCTTGCGTGCTGTTAATTCATTTCCGTCTGATTATGAAGAACAATCACCTAGCTAGGCTCTCATTTTAGAAGCTAGAGAATTGCTTAAGGTCTTCCGTGATATTGTCGTCTCAAAAGTGGATCGCGTGAGCAATGGTGTAGCCCATGTGCTACAACAACTAGGTAAAGCTGGGTTTAATGGGTCTCTTAGCAATGATGCTCCAGACTGTGTTAGGGAGCTGATCTCAGTTGAGATGTTGTAATCGTTCATGTAAACTCGTCGTAACAAGTTTTTGACGCACTCTTTTACTTACCAATACCTAAAAGGACTAAAAGATTTTTAATGAGACAGTTTGCTTGCTCTTATATTGAATTAAAAAAAATAACAGCCCGTCCAAAGGTGAGATATTTGGTCGAATTCGCAAACCAGCTCAGCAAAACCCTCCAAATTTCCCCAAAACCCTAGACCTAGAGACTAGAGTACACACTGCACACCAGATCCCCTCCCCCCGCCACCTCTCCGCATCCCCATTTCCCCTTCCCCACAAGGGCAAATGGCGCCGTCCACCTCGTCGGCCGCCACGCTCCTCCACCTCCCTGGCCTGCCTCCCCGCGGGCCCCAGCAGCAAGGCGGGTGCCGGAGCCAGCCGCGGCGGCGGCCCCGCCACGCGGCCGTGCGGTGCAGTTCATTCGCGTTCGCGCCGGTGGAGACGGCGAGGATAAAGGTCGTGGGCGTCGGGGGCGGCGGCAACAACGCCGTCAACCGCATGATCGGCAGCGGCCTCCAGGTAGTGTACGGCGCTCCCCCTCGCTTTGACCTGTCCTCTCGGAGCCGGGATTTTCTCTTCCGTGCTCGACTTGTAGATCCATTTCGTAGCCTGATTCGAATTTTCAAATTACTCCGTAGCAAGTGAACGAGTGAATCCGCGGCATCGTTTCCGTCCTCTCCGTCCATTCGAGGCCAACATCCATGACGTGCTTTAGTTCAGCATATTAGGCTAGCTATGTTGACTAATGATGTCGATTTTTAATAAGATTTCCTTACTACATTGTTCCCTAAAAAAATCAAAGATATATTATCCACTGGGAAATTGTTGTTTGCTCCCCCAGAAGCATACATAAGTCTTGAAGCACCTACATTGTTGCCTGAAAAACAGAATAAGGCGTTATACATTGAAATTGTTACCTGTCTCCACAAAATCATATATGATTCGGAATGTCGAATGTCGTATGGGTTTACCTTGATGATGACTCTATGTTCCTTGTCTGCTTTCTCAAGTACTGATAATTGAAACATATAATTTCAGGGTATCGAGTTTTATGCTATAAATACAGATTCCCAGGCCCTTGTGAATTCGCAGGCGCAACATCCACTACAAATTGGAGAACAGTTGACTCGTGGGCTGGGTAATGCTTTCGACTCCCTTTTGTGCACCACAATTTGTTCACGGATGTTTTATTATACATAAATGCACCACACTTTGTGCAAACATGTGTCGATGCCCTGATGAAGAAACAAAACAGTAACAAAGGATTACTGACTGTAAGTAGCACGCGTGTTAACTGGACTGACCAATCATCTTTGTGCAAGCAGGCACCGGTGGGAATCCTAATTTGGGAGAACAAGCTGCTGAGGAATCAAAGGAAGTGATAGCAAATGCCCTGAGAGATTCAGATCTTGTCTTCATAACAGCTGGGATGGGAGGTGGTACTGGATCAGGTGCTGCTCCAGTTGTTGCCCAGATAGCAAAGGAAGCCGGTTATCTTACTGTTGGTGTTGTCACCTACCCATTCAGCTTTGAAGGACGCAAGCGCTCTTTACAGGTATGTATTTGAACATACATACAAATCATTTGGTGTGCCATTTAGCAATATCTGGTAATTTTGGTTGATCTTCAAATGACTATTGCTTAGATCACAACCTTGTTTTTTTTTGAAATCATAGACTGTTATCTAGACACTATAGCTACAAGAATAGCCTTAACTGCAGGCTGCAGTCATGCCATTTTCAGTTCTTAGTTCTTACACTAGTCACTAGGGCCAGTTCCCCGATTTTTTTTTCATACAGATGTCTGTGAAACATCCCAAAAATGCATTTGAGTGTTAATTGGTCATCATTTGCCTGATGTGACTTAATTTGATTACTAGACATTAGGTTTTCAGTGCGCAGCATTCTATATTTGTTTCGGGACAGCTTCTACTTAAGTAGATTTTGCTGTTCTCTAGTTAGTTTATTTTATTTCTACCATTTCAGGCACTCGAAGCATTGGAGAAGCTGGAAAGGAGTGTTGACACACTAATTGTGATCCCAAATGATCGACTGTTGGATGTTGCTGATGAAAATATGCCCTTGCAAGATGCTTTTCTCCTTGCAGATGATGTCCTTCGTCAGGGTGTCCAAGGAATATCTGACATTATCACGGTGGGTTCCCCTTCCCTATGCTGCAGTAATTTGATTGTGAATAGCACAATGTACATGCATTGTTACGCTTAAACATGATATATGATATGGTTTAAGATTATTAGTTTCATCGTTTGTGCCGTCATTCCAACCATTTGTGACAAACTCAACATGTTGTGTAAGCCAAACATGAACAGACCGCCACCACCAATTCACATCATCATTATAAGCAGTAAAGATGACATAACACTTGTGTGAAACTTTGCAGATACCTGGGCTTGTGAATGTTGATTTTGCTGATGTGAAAGCTGTGATGAAAAATTCTGGAACTGCCATGCTCGGCGTTGGCGTTTCTTCTAGCAAAAACCGGGCCCAAGAAGCTGCTGAGCAGGCAACTCTTGCCCCTTTGATAGGGTCATCCATCGAGGCAGCTACTGGTGTCGTGTACAATATCACTGGCGGGAAGGACATCACTTTGCAAGAAGTGAACAAGGTCTCTCAGGTGCGTGCAGGAGCATGACTGCTTACTGTTTTCTTTGATACTTCCATTTCATGGCCTTTTGATGAATCAAGATGGTGAATGTTTGGTGACTGAACATTGAGACAATTTTAGTACTAGAATAACCAATACATGAATGTTTAGGTGCGAGGCATTGAAGTGCTATACTTCAACAGTTTTGAGAGTAACCAACTGCTCACTTTTGCAGATCGTGACAAGCTTGGCTGACCCCTCGGCAAACATAATTTTCGGCGCCGTCGTCGACGACCGTTACACCGGCGAGATCCACGTGACCATCATCGCGACAGGATTCCCGCAGTCCTTCCAGAAGTCCGTTTTGGCCGATCCAAAGGGAGCTCGGATACTGGAGGCCAAAGAGAAAGCGGCTAGCCTCGTATCAGCCGCAGTGCAACAACCGGCTCCCGTCCCGACGTGGTCCCGGAGGCTCTTCTCCTGAACACGGTCCTGACAGCTTAGAGAGCTTGCCGTTGTTATTCTTCTGGCTGTGTAATGGGAACTAGTTTCACGTAGTGATTAGCTTTCACACCTAGTGTATGTATTGTTTAGATATTGTCTTGGTTGTTTCGGCAGTCAGTGACAGCTCTAAGAATGCACGCTGCTCGCTGACAGATTGGCAACCCGAGGGATCTGCTGTTGATTTTCTGTGGGTGTGTACTATGGATATGGCCCTCTTCGACTGAGTAGAGTCCATGTACTAGAAGTTGTGCTTTTGCTCTGTATGAATTTGGTGCAAATCGTGGATTCATACTTGGTCAATGTCGATTCAAACAAAAAAGAAATGCATGCATGTTACTCCCTCTAACCCATATTACTTGACTTGGATTTGTTGAAATTTGGATGAATCTATATACTCCCTCTGGTCCATATTAATTGACTTTGATTTGTCAAAATTTGGATGAACCTATATACTAAATGTTCTAGATTAATCTAAATTTCGACAAATTTGAGTCAATTAATATGAACCGGAGGAAGTACTAAATACTGTCTAGATTCATCCAAATCTAGACAAATTTGAGTCAACTAATATGGCTCGAAGGGAATACTAAAATTCTGTACATGAGATTTTTGCAAGTAGATCATACACCGCAATATACACCCAATGCACTATATATATATGAAGATAATTTGTCTATCTGATCGTCTGTAAATAAATAAAAAAAATACTTTGCTTGTTCCCGAAAGACTCCGCGTGGCGTGCTTCTGGCTGCTCCCGGTAGTATGGTCACACGGCCCAGAAGCCCACTGGGTTGCCCGGCCATTTCCGCCTACACGTTGCTGCGCGCAAGCGGAGGTTCTCAGTGGAGATTGATTAGTCCCACCCCGCTACTTGGATGGCACAGCGCAAGGAGCGAGCTCTATATAATGAAGGCCAGGGCAGCCGTTCCAAATCACGCAGCTGCGCAGCGGGCACAAAGCGAACTATTCTTTCGCCTTTTACTAAAGAATACCGTGTGCACACTGCAATTAGCAGCATACGCTAATTTTTTCAAAGGGGATCTTCCTTAACGGGAGGGCCCCACAATCAAATCAGAATTTTGTTCTCGTGATAATCCATCCAATCTCGTGTCAATCTCTACTAGCTCTAGAAAAGGCGCACGACGCTAGTAGAGCTGCAGGATCTGGCTTTGCTCCGTCTCTCTTCCCATGTACGTTGCACACTGCCAGTTCTTGTAGACCGTGATTCCTGAATATCTTACGAGATAATTTTGAATCCATCGAACACAAGTTTTTTTTGAAGCCATCAGTACAATACTTGTATTTTTTTTACAATTTGTAGCAACACACAGTCATTCAACCTGCACAGTCAAAGATCACGTCGATTCGCAATGGCCTTCACCTGGAACTGCTTGAGATGTCGCTGGCTCCGTTTTCCTCCGCCACATCACACCCCTTTCTTTCTCGCCATGATCCTTGGCTGGAGGTGTCAATGGGGTCTCTACATCACGCGTGATGCCTTGTAAGTTTAGCTCCTCGGCTACAACATTTCCCGTTTCCTTCTCTGGCTCCTTATTAGCTCGGTCCTGTAGTACCGCCTTCTCATCGTTCTTCTGTAGCTCCCGAAGCTTATTATTCAAATCCATGTTTATAGCTATCACACTTTGCAGTTTCTTCTTATGGTTCCTGGCGTTGTTCGAAACCTTATTATTTAATCTCTGAATCTGACCATTCAGTTTCATGTTCTCGGCCACAACAATTCCCATTTCCTTCTTCGACTCCTTAATCCGTTCCTCAGCATCTTCACTCCTCTTCCTTAATTCCTCCAACTCATACTGCAAGGCCATGTTTGCAGCTGCAACACTGTCACAAGAAAACTTCAACTCCGCGGCCCGCTCCTCGGCCACCTTTGCAATTCCCTTCAACTCCTGCAGCTGATCATTCAGTTCCCTGTTGACAAGAACAACGCTTTCCATTTCCTTCTCCGACTCCTTAGCTCGATCCTCGGCCTTTTTACTCTGCTCCTTTAACTTCTCTAGCTTATCATGCAAACCCATGTTTACTTCCACAACGCTTTCTGAGAAAAAGGTCAGCTTCAAAATTCGATCATCGGCCTTCTTTTTATCCTGCTTTGACTCCTCCAGCTGATAGTTCAGTGTTACGTTGTCAGCCACAACGCTTTCCATTTCCTTCTCTAACTCCTTTGCTCGGTCTTCGGCCTCCTTTTTATTTCTCTTCAACTCCTGGAGATGGTAGTTTTGTTCCACGTTGTCGGCCACGAAATTTTCCAGTTTCTTTTTCCACTGCCTACCGAGGTTCTCCATGTCTTTACTTATCATGCATGCTAGGGATTCTGTAATCACATTCCCCTGGCTTTGCGATTCAACCTGCAACAAATTGTGCAACAATCGAGTTGGACTATCGATGAGTGCCATTATTCACACATCGAAAATAATGCACGTTTAGCTTGACATGGCATTGTCTAACTTAGTGTTCCCTACTTGCTGGTAACTACAGAACATGCTGAACAAATCTCATGCCCAAAAACAATCTTAAATAATTATAATGCACATTTCATATCTAAAGCCAACTTCAACCCATGAATTTTACTTATCTAAGAAACCACCACCATCCTATCAACCTAGTTGATCTTTGTTTTTGAGTTAATTCACACACTTGTACTGACTTGTGAGGCTGCTATATATTTGCCAAATGTACTAACTTTAGGGTTACAGTATCATCAACATATAATAAGCTTGTATATGCATGAAGCTCCTGGCTGCCAAAACCATGACACTCTAGCTAGTATCATTCAAAAACAGGAAATTTAGCAGACCTGAATGTCATTTGCATTCTCCTTTTTATTGTTGCGCGGGTGATCCCTCTTCCATTCCCATGGTTTCTGAGGATTATCAGATGACCAAAGCCCTCGGCGTGCTTCTTTCGCTTCTCTCTCCCACTGAACAACATGCATCATATGTTAAGTTACGGATTATCTTGAAATACAGGTTGCAACATAAAAAAATATCCAAGAATATATGCATTAGGAGATGCCAAATCCTTCCATTATCTAAAAAAGGCAAATTTTAAGATGCAATATCTCACTCTTGCAAATTGAGGACGTTCCTCGCCTGCTCTGAAATACCAGGCGAAGCCCCCTTTCAACAATTCTTCCTGAAGAATTTAGACACCAATCACAATCAGTCTGTCAAAAGCCAATCGAGGAAAATAAGATCGAAAGGTGTATGATGATTTTCTGTCTCACTTGGATAAACATGCCGTCGCAGTAGATGTCACCAAGGTGTCGCCCGTATTGATCTGTCCCATACACATCAATTTTAACGCATTTGCCTCCAATAAGCTTCACCAACTCATTCCTTGACTCCACCCCGTGTTCCATTTTCATCTCCGGTGCATCAATTCCCCTTGTTTATTTATTCACAAAAGTTAATGCACTATCTTCTCACAGCCTGTTATAAAAGCCGGTGAATCGATATCTCCATGCCGTTGTTCAAGGTCAAAGAAAAAGAAAACCAGAGCAGGATCTCCATGTTGACGACTTGGAAGAGTTTAATTTAGATAAGCATGCAACACTACTTACATGTCACTGGGTTTCCATCTATATAGATAATATCATTTATTTTTCCTTAAAAGAGATCTGGGATGCAAATTAATAATTAGGATCACTCTGTTTTTTGGACGCTGTCACCCAATCATGTAGACTAGTCAGGTACTCCGTAGATTTTAGTATTCTTTTAAAGATTCAGAGTATATATATATATATATACATACCTCATCCTAATTCGGTATTGCTGTGAAGCTCGGTTGTTTGTATCGCCTTTCCTGCTCACATAAATGCGGAATGAGACGAGTTTCTGTGCCATTCCAAATAATAAAACGAAAACGAGGGAAATCTAGATTATATGTTAACCCCTGTTTTGGTTGAGATGATTTGGTAACAAGTACAAAATGACCTCATGATATGTTGGATTACATTTGAAATCGATCATGTTAGAGCACACTACACAAGGACTAATAGGTATATATTTGGAGTGTGCCAGGGAGAGAAAATAAAAGTGCGGTTGACCAAATTTCCATACTTATATGACCCACTGGCAGCCACATCCACGGCCTTCTTCACATAAGCAGTGAAGCCATCACCATCTCCAATGCACCAACTCTTAATCTGCGCACGTGATAGACATAGTAAATAGTGTACATAGTAAAGTAGCATATAAAATATTGTAATTTTGAACAATATATTTTACTACTATTATTTTACGATTTGGATAGTAAAATTTAAATTATTACAATAGCTATTCTGCACTCTGGAACAGAATATGTGTGTGTATTTCCTTAAATGCCAATGATCATTCATTTGATTCAAAGAAATGTCGCAAACAAAAACTTTCCTGAATTTCATGAGATCATATGAATTTTGAAGGATTCCATGCATCCACTCCAACCTCACCTTTAGAATCCCATGAATCTATGGGAAGAGAATCTCTTTTTATACCCGAATTTTAATTATATATACTTGTGTTGTTTTTCTATTCATGCGTGTTCACCAACACCAAAGGAGCCCTAAGTTGAGCTGTGAATTATGGATTTTTATATCTGACCGGTAAAGTTTGGAGCACCACAAACTGCACGCCCTCTGGCTTCGGCGGCTCGTCGTTTCCAAGGATAACCGATTCTCCAGCAGGCCCAAGAATATCTATCCTGCTGGTTAGGCCTTCTCCATCTGTAGCACTGTTTTTCTTGCCATTTCTCAACTGCAAGCAGACATTGGACACAGATAAAACAAAGAATTTTACAACATTATAATAATGCACAAGTTTGTAAGTAAAATTACCGCAAAGGAAAAGAACGTGTCTAGGTAGATATAAAATGCGTATAGAAACGAGAAGAAACATTATACATGACTTCTTTGGCAGGGTATCATCGAGATTTTATTCCTAAGTAATAGGATTACAGTCAGCTAATACAAGTTGTGTTGCACAATCTGGTCTAGTAAATTTAGTAAGAAAATGTGTAACCCTATTTTTCTCATAGTTTATTTTTACGAGGATAACTTCTCGAAGATTCATCTGACGACTTCACCTAAATTTAGTTAGAAGATCACCATATATTAAGAAGTGAGCCTAGCTCACTTGGTTAGGGAAGTGGATGTACAACCTAGCCACCCAGGTTCAAGTCCTCGCGGATGCATATTTGGGTTCTTATTATTAAAAAAACTCGCTGTAGGGCTTCCCCTCCCGCATTCCTTTAAAAAAAATAAAAAAATTGATATATTTAGAATTGGTTCTTTTAGGGCAAGAGATAAAGCTTCCATTATAGCGCTATAGTTGCCTCCATCACATCACCGTAGCGAGAAAGAAACTGGTGAGCTGAAATGATAACAACACCACAAGAATCTGTCAGGACCTTAACAGTACCTACGCCTTCATTCTGCATCAAACAAGGCATCGAGATATGGAACAGACCATCCCGGATCTGTCTTGGGCCCTGGTGGGCTCAAGGGCCTCCTTGTATCACTTCTTAGTGTCACCTTGCTGACACAACAGACTTTTTCTTGGGAAATAATCTAGATCCCTCGGACGATTGGGGGTTTCCATCGTCCTCCTCCCCCTGCGTTTATCCCTAAAATCGCCCCAAATTTCGTTTTTGCTGCAAAACGGTCCGCTTTTGCTACATATGTCTCCTTTTTGCTTCCGAAGCAAAAAAAGGGTTCGTTTTAGAAATAGAACGTCTCGTCGGAGACCATGCAGCAAAAAAATTGTGCTAATGCAGCAAAACCGACTTCACCGGAAACTTGTTTTGCTGCATGGTCTCCGGCGAGGGTCATCAACGAGTTGTTTCCGACGATGTCTCCGACGAAGTTTGTTTTGCTGCATTTGCACATTTTTTTTGCTGCATGGTCTCCGACGAGGTCTCCGACGAGACGTTCTATTTCTAAAACGAACCGTTTTTTGCTTCGGAAGCAAAAACGAGGACATATGCAACAAACGCGGAATGTTTTGCAGCAAATGGACACGTGTCAACACGGAAAGCAGGACGATGGAAGCTCCCATCGTCCGGGGGACGCCTAGCACTTCCCCTTTTTCTTTCATGATTTCACTCACCGACAGTTGTAGGATTTAATACAGTGAATGAAAATAGCTGCAAATGTATCTGTTTGTAACTTTGTCTGAGAGAGCTCGTTGCTACCAAATTATCCATAACAACATTGATCATATTTCTAGTTCCCTCTACCAACGAGCCTAGGAGATCAAAACAACCATTCATGTCACGTATTCTGAATGGTTCCTATTCAAGGATAGGCCATTCATGTGCCAACAAGTTTGATTTCAAACAAGTTTCCTTGCTGATCGGTTACCATCAGGCTAGAGCTAGCCATGCCACCGGCAGTGTTGCCAGCATGCTTCAAAGCTGCCAAATTATAGGCACTTTAGACACTGAAATCTTCGGTTTTGTCTACACAGTGAAATATGGCACCACAAGAACTGCCCAACTGATGGAAGAGCGACTGGCCTCGTTTGATAATATGTTTCCAATAACCTAAGAGAAAATCTATACCATGAAAATATTTGCACCGGTGTGACAGAACCTCATCGTGAGCGAAATTTCATGCCAATATAGTCTCAAAGCAGAATGCCGAATGGCTGAAGTTCTTCTCAATTGTGATAGCAAGCTAGCATGTGCCCTCCATGATCTTAGCATCATCATTATCGACTATTATCGTCGTATCAATGGCAAGTACGCCATGAGGGGGTCCTCGAGGCATGGAAAGAAAGAGGGTGTGAGACCTAGCTAGGATGTCCGGAACATGGAGCACACAAGTTTATCCAGATTCAGATTCGACTATGGTGGTCGGATCTTACTCATGCTATCAATCCGCTATTATTGGCGAGGCCAAAGGTTACAGAGGGTTGAAGATAGATTAGCGGGTTGTGAGATTGCTTCTTGTGAGTCTTGTCCTAAATGCTGCCTGTAGACCGGCTTATATAGTCATTCGATCTTGGTGGTGTTTTTGGGCACCAACTCTTGATTTCCAGGATGTAGTTGTACCTGGCAATGAGGATCTCTATTCGTCTCCTTGTTAAATTCATTGTCTGGAGTTTATTTGGGGTGAAAACCCATGATTTATGATCAAGCAAGAAAATATACGTGCAATGTTTCCTTCTTGGAGGCGTCGTTCTTGGAGTACCTTTTGCAGTCCAGGTGTGTGACCTTTGGTGGTGGTAGTTCCTATTGCTTCGGTGTTTAGTTTGCCTTTTTTTTTTTAATTTTGTTTTAGCTATGTGCATCCTTGATGTCTCGACTAGCTCTTGACATTATGTTGTTGCATAGCCCGGGTGTAGTTGATATCTGTTTGGTATGAATATATTCCCTTAAAACTATCACATCATCAAAATCCTCCTTATGCAGATCTAGATTCTCTAGCAACTGACCAGCCTTGGAAAATTTAGTCTTCTGCAAGTCCTCGGACGAAGCCAAGGCCCGAGGATTTATCAACAGCCTCGGAAAATAGGTGGCATCACCAACAAAGAAGGTGTAGTCTCAAAACCCTAGCTCTCTAGGAGAGAACAAGTGCCTAGAGTACATCGATTGGAGGCACCGGTCACATGTCAGTTTTGAATGATAGATCTACTTGAATTCTGTTAGTTCCTTGACGTTTTTTTACTTTTCGAAGTCTTGGAGATGTTACTTTGTCAGTTAATTTTTACATTTTTTATGGTAGAAAATTATAGTACTAAATTATATAGTATTATAAAGAACACGGACTTAATGATGTACCCTCTCCCATCAGTGTCGTCGGCACTTATTATGGATCAGAGTAATTTTTATATAGCCAATCTAGACAAATTTTTTTTGAGGGGAATATTATGGATCAGAGGGAGTAATTGTCTAGCCAATCTAGACAATTATGATCCATTGGGGCAGCATGGATTCTAGAAGGGAAGTATAAAAGAAGAATGGACTTATAGCAGTTCAAAAGAGGGTATAAGGTTCAGGTCCACTAGGAACTTGAGATTAACAGATGCCCGGAGCACAAACATACGTCTAGGCTACGACGTACCGTGGAGGTGGCGCCAACGTCATGCCCTCCGCCGAGAGGCTGCAGCTGGTTTCGTGCTCTATCTGCAGCGCCGGCCCGGAACTGAACAGGGTCGACCACGGAGACCACCCGTGGCTGCTGGTCGCGACTACGGCCTCCACGATCATCTCCATTGACGCCGCCCCGGAGGCGATCAGGAGCAACCGAGGTCGCCTGTGGCTGTTGGTCATGGCTGCCTCCATGACCATCTCCCCTGACGCCGTCCTGGAGCTGATCAGGGGCAACGGAGGCCGCCTGTGGCTGCTGGTGGCGGCTGCCTCCATGATCATCATTTTTTATGCCCGCCTGTTGTGTGTTCCCCATCTTGTGATATCTAATCAGTATGGCTAGCTTGCTCCGTCGCCCCTCTGTTTTTTCTTGGAATCGCAGCTGAGCAAGCTGATGAGGTTGTGGTGGGTGGGGGTGAGGCCTAGTTGATGATTAATAATCTAAATGTATCTATCACTATGGCTCCGAGTCAGTCCTCTGTTTTCTCCTTTCTTGTTTTGGTCTCCACTACTTCGTTGCAATCGTACTGAGCTAGCTGATGAATGAGGTTAGGACATCATATGGGAGTAAGTGGTGGGGGTAAGTGAACAAAGTGGAAAACCTATATAAGAGTAGTTAATTAGCTTAAAGGAGTGGTCACATCTTTCTTTGTAAAGTGTGGCCAGATACATCACCTCGACCAAAACCATGGGATAGAGAATCTTCTGCCTTTTCTTCCTAGCTAGCTTCTTTCTCTCCGTATGCATATATCATGCACAGGAGCGTTGGAAACCCGAGAGCATGTGGTCTTGGGATGACCTTTTATGAAAAAAAAAACAATATACTCCCGCTGTAAAATAACTAGGATACACGACACGGGAATAAATTACACATATCATAGCTTATGAAAAAAATACTTGTGCAGGTAAACAAAAACATTTGAGCGTCCCGCAAAAAATTAGTGGTCTCAGAAATCGTTTTGACGATAAACTTGCTATTTTAGCATGCACAAGATAAAAGGGCTATTTTCCTTGAAAATTTACAAGAGTACAAGGAACTCAAATATTATATTTATATGAGTAAATTTTGGATTTTTTATATGAATTTAGTTTAGTTTCACGGGAGCATGTGCCCCGTGTACCTTTAAATTTTATATTATCCCCTTCTTCAATTTTGAGAACCGGGTTCAAATCTAGCTATGGCATCATTGATTCGTTGGAAACAATTCAATTCCTGCTTGAAATGGAAAAAAATTGTGCACTGGAAATAAGTCCAAGAGAGTATAGAGTGTCCAACCAGGATATGATGTGAGTATTATGCAATTATCTCCCATTTGTTTGGGCCTCAAACTTATAAAAATGATATGAACAAATTTCCAATGAAGGCGTCATTTCATTTTGAATTAATAATGTGTACGAGACAAATATTCCACGTCGATTGGATTTTAAGCCCTTTTCCGGGCCATGTTGTGTGAGCTAGGCACTTTTGGTGTATTAGAGTTTCAACTAGCATATCTAGAAGTAATGAAAAAATATGATTTTTTATAACACTAACCCAACATATACCTACCATGCCACCAAATTTTAATTTTAATTTTAATTTTATCCACACATTAAGAAATAAAAAAATACAAATATCACTATGAATAGTACTCCCTCCGTTTCAAAATATAAGACGTTTTAGGTTTATGAAGAAAATGTATCTAGACTTGTTTTAATGTCTAGATTCATTCCAAACTTAAGTGAACCTATATACTAAAAATAGTCTAGATACATTTGCTTCACAAAGCTAAAACATGTTATATTTTAAAACAGAGGGAGTAGATATGAGTTGTGTCCAAAATTATCTAATGTCCATAAAAACCAATTACGAACATTAGATGTAGTACTATATACCTATTCGTACACCAGTACACATGGTAACTTTTCCTGCGCGTTGATTTTTTGCTCTTGGGAGCACATCTTCCTTTATTTCGAAAAATTTAAAAAATTTGTCGAGAAGTTTCATGAAATTTAAAATAATATGTTGTGTAAATATGAGAGCGAGTCATGTGCCAACAAGTTTTCTTGAAAAAAAATTCTTTTCGGTTGAAGTCTAAGGGGAAGGCTAGAATAAGACATAGTAAGTGCTTAAGTTTGCTATTTTTGCATAGCTAGAGACTGATTGGAGGGTCGGTGGTTAGTTGAGCAGTAGTTTGCTTGCTAGCCCAGCAATCCGGGTTTGAGTCTCGTCCCAGAAAGCTCCTTCAATAATAATATGTCTGGGTGGGCCACGTTTTTTTCTTCTATATTTGCATAGCTCGCAAATGAATTGGGATTTTCACGAAACTTGAAACCTGGAAACGAAGTGGTTGCCTCATTTGCATGTGATTTTTTATTTTTGGCGTGAGTGAAAATCATTTGTTGAAAAGGGAGCATGAGCTTCCGAGAACACTTGGTAATTCTTGCTATATTCCTCGTCTTCTGTTTGCTTGGTTAGTACTCCCTTCTTTTAAAATATAAGATGTTTTAGGTTTGTAAAGAGAATGTATCTAGACTTTTTTTAGGGCCTAGATTTACTCATGTTTAGAATGAACCTAGACACTAAAACAAGTCTAGATATATTTGCTTTACCAAGCTAAAATATTTTATATTTTGAAATCGGAGTGATTACTTAGTAAGCAATCCATGTGTTCCCTCTTTTATCTTGGACTAGACTTTAAGCCTTAGCTGATCCTAGTAGGAATAGAAGGAAACATAAGGAGGTGTGGCGGGCCAAAGCAAAAGAATAGCGGGTGGTACTCGGCTAATAATGCCACAGAGTGGACTATCTTTATGGGCTAATGATTCCTAGCGGACCATGGAACAGTGTTGTGCTATTCTGGACACTGCCATCAGATTTTTTGAGAGTTCCTCCATCACTGCTGCAGTAGGAAGGCTGGTGGGTGCATTTTGGGCTGTGCAATAAATTTGAATTCCTGTGAACCTTCCACAAAGCAACCCCTCTTGATAGTTCAGGTTTCCTATACTAGCAAAGAAAATAATGAAACCTTCTTGGTCCATTATCGATCTTTTCACTTTTGAGGGGTCGATCTCGTGCTTTTCACCTTTTGACCTAAAGCATACTTAGCACAAGGTTAGATACACTCGTGTCAAGGGGGTTTGAGGGCGATGGATTTAGAAACTATGAATGTTTGTCTTATTAGTAAATGGTTGTGGAAGTTAGAAAATACACGTGGCATTTCATAGAGACTAGGGAAATAGGCGTGGCGACACGCCGTGCCCGTACCGTGACTTTGATGCGCATATGTATTGGTAAATAGTCTCACCACGAAGGTTCATGTATTTAGAAGACAAAGGGCCACTGAAAAATCCTTTTTCCTTTTAGGTCCCATTGAGTAAGATACTACACTCTGCTCATATTGCTTTACATCGTTGAACTTTTACGGTGGATACATGTGCACTTCACTTGGAACCATTACAATTCAAAATTAGTGTTGTAGAAAAAATAAAAATCTCTGCTAATCTTGTTCACCTGTAGTTCGGCAAAGTTGATGTCTTGCTCTTGTAGATGGAGTTTTGAACTTGTATCCCTCCCTTCATTTTTTCCCAATAGGAATGCCATACCAAGACTAAAACAAACACGATGAGAGTATTGAAAAGAATAACCTAGGAATATGAGGGAACTATTATATACTTACAACAACTTTTTTTTTGGCATACCGACATCTCTGAACTTGCATATAATTGTGACCATCTAAATATGAGAGTAAGATGCAAAAGCAAGCTCGCTTACGTAAACTAAAGAAAGGGAAACCACTCGGCAGCTATGTATTGAATCCAAGATATCGATGCATATCATGAGCACAAATACATCATACAAATATCACAGATACTTTCTTTCGAAAACTGATCGGATTAAATTTAAATTGGACACCTAAGGTTAAGAGGAAAACTCACAGCTGAATTATATGCCAAGAGGTTCCCACCTTATGAGATCCTTTTACTTCTTGTCCATCGGGAGTCATCGACTGGACACATGCTTGAACTATCATGGCTCCAAGCCCAGCTCTCATGGCATACATATGTCCTCGTTGGCTCGTTGCTATCTATCCCTGCAGTTCACGAAGCTCCTTCAAGCATGTCTAGGCCCAAGCGTGGACATGCTTGCATGGAAACGTTTCCTCTCAGCAAGTGGTATTTCCTCAAAATTCCTAATGCGGAAAATATGCAAATATAAAACCTATTTTCTGATGTATTTACTCATATGACATATACAAATATGCAGCGACCACAGTGTACACAACGGGCAAGGAACTCTGGACTCACCACAACAACTCTGGGCTCTACATTGAAAAGTCTTGATCTAAGAAAAATATTCTGCTATCCTATTGATACAAATGGCATATACTATTAACCAAATGTAGTAATTAGCTTAGAAACCAACACACTTTACAATATATCCTGTAGTACACCTATTCAGTAAGGGACAATTATCGGATTGCCCTCAAAGGCGTTCATGTACTCAGTTTTGCCCCTAGTCATGAATGGTGCTCCCTTCTCTCCCCCTCCCCCTCCCGACCCCGTGCGGCGCCGCCGCTGCCGCACAGGGTCGTCGCTCTCGCCCTAGCCAACCACCCTCTCCCGTGCGTCCCCCTCCTCTCCACTGTCGCCAGATCTGTCGCTGGACTAAGTTCAAGCGGTGGCGGCGGGGCCCAAGCCCTCGTGCATGCCCCTTCCATGGCGGCGGCGGCTCTAGTTCCGGGCAACGGTGGCGGCTCTCCAGAGGAACTCCAGCAGTGATGGCGAGTGGGCGGCGGCCAGTGAGTTCTGGCGGCAGCGGTCCCTGGGCCGCGGGGCGACGGATGATGGCGAGATCTAGGGTTCCTAGATCGCCGACTTCTTCACCTCCCTGATGTCGGCCGGTGCCATCTGGAGGTCTTCCGGGGCCTACTATGAATCATTAGGACGCCCCGGGCGGAGGCCCTGGGTATGGTGGAGGTGGATATCTTCTCCGTCGAAGGTGGTCGGCCTGTGGCTGGATTGGCGGATCTCGCGATCCATGTTCTAGTCCCAGCAGCGAGGCAGGGAGACCTAGGTGCCGGTGAAAACCGAGCCATTGGCAGGCGATGGCGGCGTTACCACGTCGTTACCTTGATGAAGGCATCGCCGTGCACCTTGTGTTGACCTCACTCGTGCTACTCTGGGGGAAACCCTAAGATCTTCGGGTCAGGCGATGGCGGTGCCGTGGTGTCAGTATCACGTTCTCTTCTGGGAGCATCGCCTATGGAGCAACGTTGGATGGAAGTGGCAGGAGAGGTGGAACGACTAGCGCGCGCACGCGGGGGAGGGGGGTGCTGCTGCTTGTCACCGTGGTGGTGTCAGTGGCTGTTGTGGCAAGAGTCTATGTATCTATCTACATGCCGACGATAGGTTGGCGGAAGATAATGAAGGCGGCGACATCTGGAGCGTGTGCGTGGGCGCCACTTCGTGGATATGCTGTGCGGTTCTAGGGCTTCTTTTGCTTGAGTTCGAGTCGCCACGCCCAGGCACTCCGGCTTCTCTTGGCGAGTGGCAACAGTGTGAGTGACCATGGGGCAGGGTCGAAACAAGCAGCTAGGTGTTTGAAAGATCTCGCCGGGAGCTGGCGATATGGTTATTGTTTTTGCTCGGTGTTTTGTTTTGGCGGTTCCGGTTTGTATGATCTTTATAATGGCTTTTGCCAAACAATATGGTTCTAATAATAAATAAAGGCCATATGCATCGCTTGATGCGGAGGCCGGGGCTCCGCTCCCTATTTAAAAAAAAAAAAGTCATGAATAGTGCTCAGTTTTGCACCTAACAGCTAGAGACCTGAAGACCGGGAAATCAATATAGGGGGACCGGCTGGCAGCCGGTAAAATCGGGATTGAACGCAGAAGGAAAAAGGAGTCCATGAGGAAAAGAAGAGCAGTGCCGCATGGACCCAAGGCTAGGAAGCGCGTCGATTGACGTCGTGGCTGCATGCGATTGGCGGAATCGGGGAATCTACAGTAACTGAATTGCTGCTGATCGCTAATAGGTGTCAAACCGGTCGCACTTTGATATAGGTAGTATATAGTATATTAGTTAGACATGAGTATTTGTCAAAATGTACTCTTTCGCAAACCTTTAGATTCACTTTTTTTTTTTTGCCAAAGAGTGATAATAGCTTCTAATATATTCTACTACTATATGTGTTGCAAGAAAGTGGTTGGCAATGGTGAGAACACTCTTTTTGGAAAGTGATTGGTAATGAAACTTGTAGGTTCTATTGTGAGAAAGAAATTATACATCATATTTTTTCCAAGTGTCTAGTAGCTCGATATACTTGGAGTGTGGTTGCGTGTGCCTTGGATAGTCACCAACTTCCTGTGTAGGTGTAAATAATCTGTGTGAATGGATTTCAAGTTTTAGGGGAACTGGTTTACAGCAAGTATGATTGCACGGGGGAGGAGCGACGGCAGGACGGAGACAAGGGGGGACGAGGGGGGGCTTATCCACCCCCATGATTTTAATTTTATGAAGAACTCTAGGCACTAAAACTCTAATTTCTTGTTAGTTTAGTCAAGTCTGCCCCCCTCATGTTAATTTTACCCCCCTCAAGGTGAGAAGCTGGCTGACGAAAGAGAAACTAATAGCGCCGACATGGCGGCACACGGTAATTATTTTTATCGAGGCCTTCTGCTCCTCGTTCAGGAATGAACATGGCATAGACTGAGTGAAAATGCAAAATCATGACGGACGAGGAGTTTAGATTACTTCAAACCTATCATTTTACTGATCGTTTAACGTCCTTTTAAGTTCATGGCCTTATTTATAAAAGTTGGCGTACACCTTTCCTCTAAAACGGCCATGCCAGTCGTCAAGAAAATTATATCTACCTGCAACTAATCATGTAGGCCAGGGCCGACCCTAACATGCCAGGGGCCCGGTGCAAGAAAAAATTTGGGCCCTGTACATAAGCAATTATAGAGGCCTTTGTCTATTTAACTTTGTGTGTTGAACAAAATCATCTGTAATATTTATATTGAACAAAAGTACTTAAATTGTTTTATTAAAAGGCACCTGGAGAAGCCGAGAATTCTACTGACAATCACAGACTGAGGAAGTATTTATAGGAAAATCAACTCCTTCATTAATCACCTCAAAACGGGTATTTTTTTTAATATATGTTATATTTATACTCTTCGTCTAAAAATAATTGATTTGTATTTGTCTAAATTCACATATTTCCGTACACTAAATGCGTCTAGATGCATGTGAATCTAGCCAAACTCAAAGGAGAGGGTGACCAGCATCGGCCGGTGGAAACCAAAAGTAAGAGAAATCGATTTGACAAGGGACACGATCAGATATAGCACTCTTCTTCATTAGCGATACATTCATGCTTGCGTACGGGGGCTGAACGGGTGAGCTGCTAGCATGTAGCAATTGAATTGATCGGTAGATCAATTTCCTTTCTATGATCTAACATGAGTGCATGTGCGATTTCTGAGTGGCCCCCCCAGCAATCTGGGGCCCTGTGCCACTGCACCGGCTGCACAGGCCCAGGGCCGGCGCTGATGTAGGCACACATGTTAAGTTTTCCGCATGGTATATTTATCCATATATGCAACTGAGAGTGATATCAACCATTGTTATATGTATTTTTGCCTTAGCGTTGTTGCGCTATCTAACCAGGGACGATCCGAGTGCACAACAATCACACACGATGTCCATCTATCTACGGATCACTATGGTGCACGCTGCACGCAGACACTAAAATGACACATCTGCAGACACTATGCTGACTCGACCTACGTACACGGTCAATGGTGGATTATTCGATTCGCTTGGATTGTTGGAAGAAAACAGACACACGCGTTAGGCTGGTCCTAGTGCTAGTATCATAAGGTGTATCATGCATGCCAACTTAGCAAAAATCTGACGTGGCGTCATAATTAATAAAGAGAGAGGTGGTTAGTGTATCATAGGTAGAATGCAGATTACAGCGTAAAGCTAGCTAGAAATCATAATGGCAAGTAAATCTTGTACACATATTTTACATAGAGATTCTACAAATCAATAAATATATCACTACTATGATAGTACTACATGATACAATGCACTAGAGACATAGTATTATACACTAGTATCATATGCATGATACTAGTATTATGATACTCCCGCTAGGACCAGCTTACGCGAAACGAGCCTAGCGCCGACGGCTAGGGCCCGTCGGCGTAGGCCCAGATCCCCGTATGATCTTTTTATTCCTGTAGTGACACGTATAATTTCAGAGATCGAGGAGCCGTATGCTGATCGAGGACAATTCTACAAGAATTCCTCTTATACACGGGAAGCTTTATACATAGCTTTGTTTTATTTTGGTACTAAATTAAACATGCATGCTTGTCCCTGTTCACTCCCAGAGAAAGATGGATCAATCAATTATTTGAGCATATCCCACAGTTGCAAGCGTCGTGAATGCACTCAAATTCGATATGGACGCAATCTGGGAACTTCGTATTCTTCCTCACCTCCTGGCATACCGCCGTACAAGATTCATTGTCGCACTTATGATCTTTCATGGGGATAATTCGAAAGTTACACTCTGCTTCCGCAAAATCTGAAAAATATATATACAAAACCATGCAAAGAATATAAAACTAAATAGTCATACAACAAGCCATATCCAAGGATCGCTAAAACAATCCAATGCATACACATGATCCAGGAAAAAGTTCTAAGTACCCACCGGATGAAATCATGAGGAAGGTGAGGGTCAAGACAAGCATCACAGCTACAGATCTCATCGTCATCTTTGTCAGGTATGGTGTCGATTGATAGGAAATGTTGTATATATGTTTTTTTTCTTCTTATTTGTGGGTTGTCAAAGGGAATAACCTTTTATAATGGATGTGACGTGAATGCGTATTAATCTAATATTAAAATCACATTAATGCAATAGAATAAATAAGATGTGCTAATATTGACATGAATTAAGTGCATTAATTTTGTTCTCTCTCTCTCTCTCTCTATTCTCCTCGAAACAGGCTTTACGCCCCGCTATATTAATATAGCAACCATCCGATACAACTATCCGAACAATGCTAGGGCAGAACAACACAAGCCAAGCCCAAATGATAAAACAAAAAGAATGAAAAGAAAACAAAACTGACATTGGCGGTATGATAAAAGTAATCATAAGTCTAGCATTCCAAAGCGCCGCGTACCAAGCAGCACCTCCAAGAAGGGGAGTGACGACAACGACACTACTGTCCGGACAGGTCCTAAAATTTAGCCCGGTACGTCACGGGAGGTGGGAGAAAGATACACCCGGCGCTCTTCAGGAAGGATGGTGATATCCGAAGGCATCACCTCGCCGGTTTCAAAGTGACAAGGATTTGTTCCGACCTCTCAACATAATCACACTCCAGGACACATTGTAATGCTCACCAAGCTCGTCACCCACGTGCATGCGCCACCACGGTCTTGAAGTCACCACTGCCATCACCCCATGAGCCACGGAGCGAGGCCGGTAAGACCGACATAGTAGAAACTTCGGAGAGGGTCGGCATGACATTAGCACGCGGGAGGGAACTACCTCCACCGCCCGAAGGCGGTAGCCAACCGGATGTAGCAGCAAGACAAACCAGGCCCTCTGGCCCGATCGAGCCCGAAATAGGCTCGTGAAGTCTCGCCGCTGCACTGCAGCAAGGGTTCCACCGTATGCACAAACCCCAACACCGGTTCAAACTCCATCGTCCACCAGTGGATCCGCCACCTCGACAAATCCCAGCCTTCGAGCAAGAGCTTCGTCGCCACCGAGCTCACCTGAGCTTGTTGGACCTCCGCTGGTCTGAGGATCACCATCGCAAGCCGCCTCTTGGATCCGCCTCTGTCGAAGAGACACCCTTGCATACCACCTTACGGGGCCACCACCCCTACATCCACGGACTCGCACCCACTGCGCCAGGTGCATTGCATGAACTGCGAGGCGAAGGGGGTAGGTCTAGTTGACACAAGATGGTGGCGGCAGCACAACCGCTCAGAGGAGACTGACCTCCACCGCCAACGGCGGTTGCTGTCCGGACGCAACGCCAGGGACACACCAGAGAGTCCCAAAAAATCCGCTTCCAGATCTAACATATGAATCTCCTATAGCAGAGTCTCTTTCTGGCCTCGAAGAGCGGCCCCTAGGATTTCCCCCGCATAAGTTGGCGTGAATCCTTGGCACCGGTGACGAAGATAGAACAAACTTTCTATGGGGTCAACTCCATTCCAATGGGGTTATTGTATATAACTGAACAATGTTTATCACTAAATTAGTGAAGAAATTACATATTTCATTGTGGCCAGCAGACCCCAATGCTAACAAGGAAGCTCCGTCCCTACTTGGCATAGTGGTGCCAGACATCAACCGCACAATATACCCGAGGGGGATATGTGGCTGCCTCCACCCACCTATTTCGAACGGCCTCCCCGAAACCTGGTTGTTTAAGCCAAAAGGACTCGAAGTGAAACCGATTCAATCTAGGTAAGTTGCCTCCTCCTGAAGATAGGATGAAGGGGTATGGTCCGAGCCGACCCTGGTGACCGCCCGAAGCGAGCACAGAGGGGAGGCCCATTCCCATTCCACCGAGGCAAAGACCCGATCAAGAACACCGTGGATCGGGTCTAGCTGCTTATTCATACACTTGTACCTGGAGCCCACCCGAGCGATCTCCCTTAAGATGAGCTCAGCGATGCAGTCATTAAACATGGGCATCCTAAGGAGGTCCACTTTCGCCGAGCTCTTGTCTTCGGCAGAGAGAATGAGGTTGAAGTCCCTAGCCACTATGAAGGGGGTCTCCGTGCGCTCCACCTTCGACTTGAGCTCGAGCAGGAACTCAAAGGACCTCCTATGGTCCACGAGGCCATATACAATAATAACCTCCCATTTTAGGTTAGATTGTCTATGAGTGAGATCCATGCTCACAAAGAATTTCCCGCGGTCCATATCCTCTACCGCAAAGGTATCCCCCTTCACCCCAAGGAGAATACCCCCAGAGTGGCCAATGGACGACAACCAAGTCCAGGTGAATTTATGTCGATGCAGCCCTTCTAATTCTGACAAGGAAAAATCCTAGTGAATGGTCTCTTATAGACCCACAATGTCCGGCTTCTCTTGTCGAATGTATTCTTTAATCTGGCGATGGTGGCCCTCCTGCTGAAACCCCCGGATTTTCCAGATCAATGCTCTTATTGTTCGGAGTATGTTCACCAGGGAATATTTGTATGGGGGGGGTTCCCTTACCGGGACAGGTTGGGCTCGACTAGATGGCTGGGGGCAAGCCCCAGCCTTGGAAGGTCTCCCTCGAGGCTTTTCTGCGGGGGATCATCCTCGTGGAGTCCTTCATGCCATCAAGCCTGGGCAGTGGCACTGTGCTAGGACCCGGGTCGGAGAACCCAGTTCCAGCAAGCAGTCGAGCCCTTGCTTGCTCCCGCTCTTCATCCCGAGCCCGGACAACAACAATGGACCCCTAGTAGGCCTCCCTAGCCTTAATGTCAACTGCTTGATTCGGGGTCCCTTCTCACTGCGGAACACTATCCCACAGTCATCAACCACGTCGCCCAGGTGATCAAGGGGGACAGGCGCAAGAATAGTGAACCTAGAACCAGAAAGACTAGACGACAATGTGGGAGCAACGGGCGTACAGGAGAACGACTTTTCAAGTCCATGGCTTTATTTCTAAACTTGTGGCGTATGCTTTTCCTCTAATACGGGTATGCATGTTCTCAAGGAAATTAGATCTATCTGCAACTGATCATGTATATTTTTGAAATTACGCAAGAGAGGCTATATCAACCGCTGTATCTACGGATCGCCATGATGCACGCCAGAACGACATATTTGCACCTGGTGAGGATTTGCCCAAGAAGATATGTACTCTCTCCGTTTCAGAATATAAGATGTTTTAGGTTTGTGGAGAAAATATATCTAGACTTCTTTTAGTGTATAAATTCACTCTAAATCGGAGTAAACCCACGTACTAAAAGAAGTCTAGATACATTTATTTTACAAAGCTAAAACATCTTATATTTTACTAGTTGAATGTCCGTGCGTTGTCACGGTTGCTTAGAATTACACCAAGATAATAATAATGTGTTGTAGTTTAGTCAAAGCTTGCAAATATGACGACATGTGGAAAATACCACTTCTATCTCTTATTTTCTTCTCGGCACTCCTTTTCTTCGACGGAAAGAAAAATAATGCTTTTGTGATTTTAAGAGTCATAAAGAAGAACAAATACCATGTATAGATGAGAAAATAAAATTTAAAATAAAGACTTGATTAACAAAAATATCTCCTTTCATTAAAATTCTCCCACATTTTACTTTTATTTTGCCAGGGACACACTGATCAATAACAAATAGCTTAATGTTTTCACTTAAGCATTGGTATTGCGTTACCAAACTGCAACTAAAAGTTCAAAAGGATGGCATCGGCCATCTTAAGAGACAGGTACAAGAAAAACACAATCACCTCATCCTGAGTTGTTACTTAAGCTTCATCGTATATTAAACACGATTTACATCAGTGCATAATACTCTAGTGTTGTTTAATGTTTACATTACTAATGGAAGGATATGAAGGTATTGGTTCACTGAAATTACAAAATACCTACTGTCTTGACGACACTTGCTGCGACACTTACTGTCGATCTACAGCACAATGGACTTGCTTCTGAGCTACTTGACTAAAAAAGATAGTGCTAGGTAATAAACTTGAGTTAAGAAGCCATGGAGAGAGAGATCTCAGCGACAACATGATTGTGAGGTCTCCATCTCCTAGGATGCCAAGCTGCGATATACTAAATAAAATCAATGATGATGACAAGATTAAATGTGAATTAAACATATGGAAGTTTCTGATTTTACTCAACTTCAGGGACATAGAGAAATTATTTAATTCAACCCTACCGATACTGTATTTCCTGACGTCTCCAACACCTGAGGCACTTACTACCTGCATGGAATCCAGTCAAACTACAAATAAGTTACGAAGTTAAGAGACTGTTAACATTGAAAGTTATGATGGCTAAAGGCTTCCTAAGATTTCTTGTTTCCTGTCTTGGAGGAGAAAAGCAAATTCAGAAATTGAGGATTTTTCACCACAGAGATGCATGCAACTGGAACTGTCTCCGTGCCATGTAAAACATCAATTATCATGTCTGCATACCTACTTGACCAATTGCCCTATTTCTCCCTCCTTCTCCTTTAATGTAGTCTTTGGTTACAATACCCCAACAGAGTATTCCTAGAAATATAATAGTTGAGAAAAGGTAAAGGGTTCAAAAAACAAATAATATGATGGATGCCAAATAAAATACATAAAAGGTTATGTTAGAAAATAGCTCCAATAATTTATACATGAACATGGTTATCATTAAGCCATGACTAGTGTATGACATAAAAATGAAAATTATACAATTTACTTGCCTTTGGTCAGATAACATATAAGTGGAACATCAAATATTTGCAACACTGGTCACATAAGGGCTTCACCTCCACGAGGACATAAAACTTGAACATAAAAACAAATGCCACCTCACCTAAGGGGTTCACCTCCCGCCATACCAGTGCACGTGCACTACATCCTCAAATGTGAGTGTGGCATCGAGTGGCGCCCTATACCAAGTCTTAGCAGCACCAAAATGCATGTAGTTGAGGCTGTGGACGTCCTAGGCCTCCATGAGCCAGAAGAATCAACCGAACTACATGTCAACGTAAAATCATTGGATTGTTGACCCTAGGACCTCATGGTATTTAAATTTCTTGCTCTAGTTGTATCTACTTGTTGAGAGGAACTTTCTACGTAACATAACTATCTTTTGTTGTCTATGTATAACATGTAGCATTCTAGCTTCGCAAAAGTTCAATGTATTCATAGCATCAAAATAGTTTACTCTGGCTAACAGGCTGCTGCAACTTAGCTGGCACTTAGGAAAGCAAAACAAAAACATCATTAGTCCCAAGAGTCGGTTTGCCATTCATTTGCGGCATCTGTTGGATTCCAGATAGCCGTCGTTTACCTTTACCTTCAATATTTTCTCAACTAACATGATAATGGTTCGGTTGCCGTTCACCTCAAATAATGAAGCTTAGAAATTTGCATTGAACTAGTAGAAGAATTGTTAGTAGAAGAGGGTGTAGGGTTCGCAGCATAGAAAACAAAAATTTTCCTACGATGGTAACTATGTACCAAGATCTATCTACTAGATACAAACAACGGGCGGATGTATATCCGTAAAGAACATACCCTTGAAGACCGACAAAGCTTAACGAGTTCAACTCGTGGTTGATGTAGACGATCTCTTGTCGATCTCAAGATCGAGAGGAAGTCCTAGCGCCGCAAAGCAACAGTGCATCCGTGCTCGCACACACGTACAATACACCGAGCAACCTCCGCCTCCTCGCTCCAGCGATGCAGCGGAAGCACAACCCTTTCTTGCCGAATAGCCACCGGGAACATGTATCTCGCTAGTCTGAGACCATTGAGGATAAATTCTAGAGGGGGAGAGAGATCCTTCACGAGGAGGTGTGAGTGAGAAGTGAGGAGAGGGGTGCCTTTTATAGGAGAGGGGGGCACCCAAGGGGGTGTTCGCCGGCCATGGGGGCTGCCCCCTCCCCTCCTTCATTCATGTGGGTGGACACTCCACTCACAAAAAACTATTCAAATCCCTCCACTCAAAATCCCACTCAAACGTGCCATTAAATTTCCACCAAATTTAATGCAAACTCTCATTAAATAAAACTCTTTTATTTTATTCAGAATTTTGTCAATTACTTTAATGACAAACATTCACAAATAACCCCTTGCTAGAATTCTATTTCACATGCATAACCTCTTTATGCAATTTCACCCGAAAATCTGTTTCAGTATCTAGTGAAATAAATTCCTGCGCTTGTTTATTCTTTCGGCATGAAACATTTGCTCCAACTGGATGTCAGTGTCCCTTAAGTGTGTCACCCTACGGTTCACGAATAATGTGGACATGATCGAGACCCTTCTCCGATCAATAATCAGTAGCGAGACCTAGAGATCCATACTGACTCCCACACATTCAACGATGACTTTCCTGTGATCGTTGGAACCTTTTACGCTTATATCTTAATCCCTTTGTTTCACGATATGTCCGAGATTCGATCATCGGTATCTCCATACCTAGTTTGATCTCGTTACTAACATGCACTCTTTTCTCGTTCCCGTGATATAAAATTCTAGTGATCAAATCACTTGCTTGCAAGCTAACCAATGTGATATCACCAGAGGGCCCAGAGTATATCTATCCGTCATCGGGATGAACAAATTTCACTCTTGATCCATGATTCTCAACATAACACTTTAGTAGCTTTGAAGCCATCTTTATAATCACCCGATTCGGTGACGTTTGATGTCAACAAGAAACTCTTCCGGTGTTAGTGATTGACATGATCTCATGGTCTAAGGATTAGGATCACTTCGTAAGTTGTTTATAGCAATATAAACTTAATGACTTTGATCTTAATGCTATACTTCGGATGAATGTTTATCACACCATTACACTAATGTTGTGATCTCGTTATTAACAACATCCAATGTCTATAATCAGGAAACTGTGATCATCTTGTTAATCAATGAACTAGTTTATGAGAGAGGCATAACTAGGAACTTTCTGTTTGTTTATTAAACACACATGTATTAACGTTTCCGTATTAATACAATTATAGTATGCAAAATAAACATCTATCATATACTTAGAATACACATAATAAACACTTTATTATTGCCTCTCAGGGCATATTTCCTTCAGAGGGAAGGGGATTACCATCTGGATAAGATGAGTGAATCTTGATGTAGCCTCGTACTATGGTATGCCAGTAACAATCTCATTGAAGATGTCATCGATTCACTTGATCTCTATGTATGATGATAAGTTAGGTTTTTATACTGAAAATGCAAAAACTGTAGTAGTATGGGTGAGTGTTAAGTTCAGTATATATGCAGGGAAAGCAAATAAAAGTTTCATACAGTGTGTTTAGCATCTTAATTGTGCATCAAACCTATTGTTCAATGACATGCTCAAAATCTCTCTTCCCATGATGAATTTCATGCATCAAGCTTGGCCTGTTCTTCAGCCTTGGCTGCACAGGCAAGGAGAGCGTGTCGTGAGACTAATAATCCATGTCAGTTTTCTGAATTAGGATCTATAACTGGAAAATATAGGGATAATAGAGAGAATTATGCATTATGGGCTTGCAACAAAAGAAAGCAAATATACCACCGATGCAACAAAATATGGTAATTGAAATACTATAAGAGATTGATACATTTTTTGGCTCCAACAATCATCGGCAGGAACCTACACATTGTGAAGACGTACAAACTTTGGTGCAATTGTTCCTATAAGTTGGATGGATTCATTAATTAACAATAATCTCACCTATTGCTTCTTTATATCACCGCTGGAGGATTAGAAGGCAACTGCTATAGTTGTTGTAGAAGCCTTTGACTCCTCGACTCACACTCGGAAAATAATCTTCAGAACTCCGGTCCGACGTAACAGCCGTCTACCTTCTTCCCCCACTTGCATATTCAGAAAATCAGAAGCCAACCCTGAGTCCCTGACTGCTGACTCTGCATAACACCAAGAGTTTTGAACAAAGGATCGACAGACAACACCCAGAAGCAAACAGTTCCATTCTCCTTCTAATTTCCTCATTGCCTCATGCCCTCATCCAGATCCGAGATTGCAGCTGTTACTAAAAAGAAATGCCATTTTATTTTGCTATGTAAGACATATTTTTGTTTAACATGGATGAGATTTTTCCGTTTGAAGTATGCACCTTCAGAAGATTATGTGTGTAATTTTCAAGGTGCACTCCTCTCCAGACATGGTGGTTTCCTTTAGGGTGAGTCCAATACTTGATGTGAAATGGAGTGGTGTCGGTCAAGAAGAAATCCACAATTTCTAGAAACTCATGATGGTTGGTACAAATTCAATTTTTAGTTTCTCTCCGGTTATTTTACTTATTTTTATTTCTTTTTGGATAGAACAAACTAAAATATATTCTTCTCTCGGTAGGAACTAAATAAGTTTTTGCACCTGCAATAACAATGAGTGATCTCTTGCAAATAGACCGACTGATGATATTTTGCAAGAATATGCTAAGCTTTGCTAGAGCAGCACCCCTATAGTTATGATTTCTCAAGCCGTGAAAAGAAATCAAGTCCCAAGTCTTAGTACACTCCTAACAACCACCTAACCGGATAAAAAAAATTAAGAACAACACAAGAGATACAAGACATAAACTTACTGCAATACCATGGCTTTTGCAAGATCTAGACGGTGCACATATTGGTAAAGGAATCTTTGAACTTCTTTTCATGGACGGCCGTCATGCAATCCTCGTGGGAGTTTTCCCGGTGTTGTTCCACCTGATGTTAGGCTTCTCCGTTATAATGGACCTCAGCTTGGACTGCTCGTAGTGATCTCCCACCTCGTCGAACTCCAGTGGGTGTCTTGGCTGGCCTGCCGCCTATCATCGAGGACACCATGGATATCGATTCCAACATATAGGTAGAGGGGATCGACCTGGGGAGGGGGAATAGCCGAACAGGCAGCCTGCACAATTCAGTGAAGGATAAGGCCATGCGCAATTCAGCCTGCATATATAAGTCTAGACGACTATGACATAATACAGAATAAATAATTTTAAACAATTTTTTTTTCTAGGATACCAGATACATGGCTTCTTCAGAATACGCACATCTCATATTCAATCTCGTACTCCCTATTCTCAAGGAAAAATACAACATACAATCTTTAATCCAAACCTTCTTGCCCTTGCGAATGCCTTAGTACCAAAAAATAATACTCCATAAGACGTGACATTGTAAAATGTTAACCTCAGAAATCTTAGCGATCCATTTGTAGAATACTTGCACATGATCAGTGGGTTACCCATCGCTATATCTTTTGTTTGAACATAATTATCTGCAGTTATTGATAAAAAAATCTAACCACATAGCTAAAAATGTATAACTTACAGAAAACAACAGTTTTGCTGGAGTTGGTCACATCTTTTACAGAAAAAACAATCTATTTGACAACAATGCATTGTTCAGTAGAATTTGCATAGAAATAAACACTCTTTCCATAATTAAAATATGTTGCAGACAATTCCAATTCATATACCGATGCATTGGTTTGCCAATTGCAATGTCACTCGTGTGTTGAAAGCACATATGCACTCCCCACAACATTTATAGGCTAATGTCTTAAATGCATTTGGAACTTTCGTTTAGAACAAAAGACAGGTAGGAGCATCAGGGTATTAATGAACAAGCGAGGAAAGGGGCAATTTAACAATCAACGAACCAAAACGGAGAGTTCATGTGAGAAATTAAAAAAAATCCATGAATCAGAATGACGAGAGCTCACGTCAGGGTGGATCCTTGGCGAAGTCCCTTGGCGGTGTCGGTCGTCGGTCTGCCGCGCCGAAAGAAGATGGTGATGTGCTCGTGGTCATCATTAGCGCCGGTGTTGACCTACACCAGTAGCGGACGGGTTGGGCAGCGCGCTCCCGCTGGATCGAAACCACATGACGAGCATAAGCAAGACACCTATGAGGGTCGCCAACCACGGCGGAGGCGAGATCGGTTGGGAGCATGGATACACCCATGACCTCAGCGCCTCCGGCTCCATCTCTTCCCCGTCGCCCACCCTTCAATGGAGGCCCCCCAAAGGAAACTGGAAGGGGGCGCTCGTGGAGACCGAGCGCACATGCCGTCACCCGACGTGGTCCGCTGCGGCACACCTGGATGCCCTCCATGGCCATGGGTTCTCTCCTCCTCTCTTCTATCCAGGGGAAATCTGACGATAGAAAAACTAATGGATAGATCGTGGGATTGTGGGAATCGTGGGCTTGGATTGTGGACTGGTTTTCTCTCCTCTCGTGCGTAGGGACAGAAATATCGGTTTTTCTCGGATTGTTTTTTCACGATTTTTTTTCGCGTGGAAAGAAGTGGACGACGTACCACCATCCGGTCGTCTTCTGCTTTAAGAAATAGTAGAGAAAACGGAGGGAGTACGTGTTTGGTGTGGGACTTGACATACGTACAAGGTCCGTGGGCGGATTTTTTGTTAGCATTATTCGCCCAGATTGTTAAAAAAAAACACAACGCCCATATAACTTCAAGGACTGAAGAGTTGTATATTGATCAAGGACAATTCTCTAATTATTCTTCTACATGGGAAGCTTTATAACTAGCTTTGTTTTACTATGGTAAAATGAACATGTCCCTCGATCACTCATAGAGAAAGATGGATCGATCAATTATTCGAGCATATCCCACAATTGCAATGATCATGAATGCAATCAAAGTCGGTATGGACACAATCTGGGCACTTCGTCTGCTTCCTCACCTCCTCGCACACCGTCCTACAAGATTCTTCATCACACTTTTCATCTTTCATGCGGACAATTTGATAGTAACACCCTGCTTCTGCCAAATCTGCAAAATAACAACCATGCAAAGAATATATAATTAAATAGTAATAAAAACCTCTAAAACAATTGTCATACAAACAAGCCCTGACCAAGGATTGCTGAAATTTATTGTCTCGAAACAGGCTTCCGCCCCGCTTTATAAATAAAGCACACATGTGAGACCGCTGCTGGGCAGACAACACAATGCCCAAAGACAATACAACCATTGCTGAAAGTTATTAAGAAGTCTATACACACGGTCAAAGAGAAGATTTTCTAAGTACCTACCAGATGAAATCATAACAAAGGTGAGGGTCAAAACAAGCATCACAGCTGCAGATCTCATCGTCATCTTGGTATGTGGTGTTGATCGATCAATAGAAAATGTTGTGTATGGAAGATTTTCTTACTTGTGGGTTGTGAAAGAGAACAACCTTTATAAGGGATGTGACGTGAATGGTTGTTAATCTTATAGTATTAAATTTACATTAATGCGGTAGAATAGATAAGATGTGCTAAAATTGACAGCAATTAAGTGCAATTGTGTTATATATATATATATATATATATATATATATATATATATATATATATATATATATTCTTTTAAGGTGCTCTCAACACAGATACGGCAAACCGTATAAGGAGTTGTGACAAGGAAGGAAATTAATTAGTCAGAGCCATATAAAAAAAGATACAATCTCCTAATCTTTCATATTAATTACCCGTTCCACCAAAAAAAAAAACTCACCAGTTAATTTTATATTTGATCTAGAGTTGGGGCAGCCACAAGGGCGGTCACGACACATTTTCTTCAAACCTATTATATACTTCTGTCCAGCTCACCGTATGCAATATTTTGTATATATCGTAGGTATTGATGCATAGAATTCATACAATAACTTTGTAACTTTATCCATCATATTTGCATCATATTAGGAGTTAATATCACTACTGACGTGGGTATACCAATGGGATAGGACCACAAGACAGAAACAAACATGGGTCGGCATGTTTTAGGACGGTTCGTAGTGTTCTAGGAGCAAGACGGTATCCATGGCTTGGCGTACAAGACAATGGGTATAAACCGGCACCGCTAGGAACTCTGTATTAAACCGACATAGATAGGATCTATGAACCTTGACCGACTATGTATGTAAAGCATGACATGACTACACTTGAGGGTAAATAACAATCTTATAGCGAAAATCTAAGAGTCAACTCGTCGCCTTAGTATCGAGCTAAGTCGACGAGAAATTGTAATCGATCTATTATCATCAATACAAGAAAGCAGTAGTAGGTATTTTTCTCCATCTTGAAGGGCGGAACCTGGGTACATCATGTGATAATACCGTCCTTGAAGTCCTCCGTTACGCACCACTCCACCCTTCATAATCCACCCACAATGGCTGATGCCTTGAACTTTCCACGATATTTGACTTCCACAGTGGGGCATGTGGCTAACAGAGTCAAGGATCTGGTCTTGTATTGGCATCAGATCGACCATTGTGGTTGGACGATTCCTTCAGTTTGGAGCCTCTCCTTCATTGACGGCTCCACCTGGCAGCCATCATCGAAAACAACAACTAGTGGTATTAGGAGCATACGAAGCTAAATTGTCTTGTTTTAATGGATTTATGCTAGCATGTCCTTAGAGAATCTATTTTTTCGAATGAAAAGTATTTGAAAGTGGAGCAAATTATATTGCTTTCTGCAAATGAGCCTTATCTTTGCTAGCCAAATATGCACCTAATGAATATGTCCAATTTTATATCCACATATTAGTGGCATCTTGCCAATATATTCAATGTATTAACCATTAATGTTGCAAGTTATTCCGGTGATGAGTGGGGTACCTAGGTCACACATTTCCACTCGGCTATTCGCCTATGGCATTATGGAGCTCTTTACCTTTATTTGGTTTTCATTTTTGAACTAATTTATTTGGGATAGCCTTGACCTATGCAATTTGTAATAATTATAATTTTTGGATCATACGTCGTAATAAATGATGCATTGATAATCTGTTTGTTCATGGAGCTGCGTGCTAGCGAATCGAAATTCTGGATTAACCCTGGTAGACCATTCATAGGCTAGTGGAGTAGTCAATAATCCCAGAACCACTCATGGTACATCAACTCATTTGTCAGTAGAATAGTGACCTAGTAATTGAAACTAAAAGGCTGAAAACTTCTTATTCAAAAGTCTAAAAAAAGTGGAATTATTCACTATTCACAAAAAAGTGGACTTATTCACTAAAACACCAAATTGTCCACAAATTAGTTAAGTGCTTAGTCAAAAGATTGTAGTTCAATCATCAAAATCAAAATGTGTGGATCGATACTAACCATACACTAAAAAAGACAATGATTTAAGCATTTTAGCTCCCATATTTTCCGTTTAGAAAGTTCGTTTCTTTTTCATTTTCAAACTTGAGACATAGCTCGTCAAATAAAGCTAAACTAGCAAGATACTAGGGCGGGTAATAAGATTTATGATAACAAACTAAGCAAGGAGCGAGACTTAGGTGCAATCAAAGAAATAATAACATAATCCATTACTCAAGTCACATTACTCCTATTCTTCCTGTCACTAGATTACTAGAAGTGAGTAACACGTGAAAATTCAAAACAGAAAACAAGGAGATCTTCGGCAATAAAAACTACTAGGCTACTCTATTTTTTATTTTTTATATTATGCAAAACGGAAAGTATAAACAAGCTTCAAGGAAAAGACAAGAAATAAAAATAAGAAAGATAAATATGCATGCAAAGATAATGCAGATATTTTTTCACCTTTCCAGGATTAGGCTTGTGACCTTGTTGGGTCTACTCCTCTCACCCTTCTCGCCATTGGGCGAGGGCCGGGTGTGGCACATAGTGCGCCCTGTAACCGGCGGGGTTCGACACATTCATGAATGTAGAGAAATTCTGGGAACAACATTGGTGTAGTCGTGTAGACGTTTCGTAGACCAGAATTACCCCAAGGAAATTTAATTGGGATTTACTAATATAGTAGGAAAATCATTAACCATCTAGCAAGAACCTTCGTCCTAGCAAAGGGAAAACCATCACAATTTCAGTAGTTCAATTGATTTTTCTGTCATCGTATTTCTTTTCCTCCTCCCAGAGCGAGCAGGTTTTGAGGTGCCAAACCCTATCAACGACGAGTTTCGCGTAAAAGAAATCATATTTTCTCCTCTTCTGGCTTGAAAGAAAGGTAGCGAAAAGAGAGATTGTATACTCATTATCATTAGATCCAAGAGGTCACCGGGAGGAAGCCGCTAGCAGCTCAAAGAGTAGTTTCAGCTTCCCGTCATGCACAGTGTTGCCACTCAAACTCGTTAAGTATACGGGTCTCTCTACGTCACACATACGTTTAGTCACAGTCAGCTCGCGTCACCGAAAACCTGTGGCGAAAGCTGATCGTTTCAGTCTAGCTAGTTGATGGATCCGTGACTTGGTAATTCTATGTGACGTATGCATGCATCCACTAACCCCTCGTGGCCCATGAACCAGCTCCAGTTAACTACATAATCAAAAAATTAATTTATCATCTATTAGCCCATAAAATATAGTCTCCCGTTTAAAAAAATAATATGTTGTAGCTTTGGGAAGCAAATGTACGTAGACTTCTTTTAGTATAGGTTCATTCAGATTTAGAGTGAATCTAGACACTAAAAGATGTCTAGATACATTTTTTCCACAAACCTAAAACATCTTACATTTTCTATAATTATTTTTGTTCCTTCCGTGTGTGTGTCTGCTTGCGCGGCTTCGTCGTCGTCCCTGCCGCCTTCGCTGTTCCCGCCGCCTCCTTCTTGGGTGGCATACCAGCAGCGAAAAAATTGATCGTGTGTTGCGTATTTCCACAGCCAGCCACCACGCCGTGATCTCTCATAAGCACGGAAGATGTACCCTTTCGTGTGACCATGGCAACTCAAAAGAAGTACGTTACGTGCAGGCCACACTTGACACAAGAGTAGAGTAGTAATGCTAGTTTTGCTACCGATCGATCGAAGATTACAGCCGCCAATGGTACCTTGCTCCCTAAAATTTCGCACCTGGCCTCATAAGCTGATGTAATAAAGCGGGAGCCGACGTTGGTCTGCCCTCGCTAACTCAACTTAATTGGCCTAGTCCTAGTAGCCATGTCCATGTGCTCTCTGCCGCCCTAGTAGCCATGCATGCTGTGTGTGAGAGTGATGGTTTCGATTGAACCTGCGAAAAACTTTACTCTGCAGCTTATATATGGCTGGACTGATGACCTGGTTAACTGCACTACATTCCATATTTTCTTGCATGTGATGCATGATATATATAGGGCGTGTTGGGCAATAGCCTGGCTTCGCAAAAATCCTGGCTTCCAGCTTCCCGATCGATCGCCAGCTTCCCGTGCGGAGCGCAAAACGTTTCAGCTTCCTGCTCCATCTATACTTCTATTTCCAGCCTATTTTTCACTTTGCCTAGATGCGCCGTCGGGTTTGTTTTTTCTAGCTTAGATTTTGTTGAACTGAAAACCTGTACGCGTATCTGCCTAGCTTGGCTGTTGCCAGTACCGATTTTCGCATTTGCAGTGGCTTTCTGTACCTTGAGCTACTGATGGAAGTGGACGTGACCTTCTGCACATACTGCAAGAGGACGCCGGGGTAGAGAGAAGAAGGTGCTGCTATTTGAGGCTGAAGGGGCTTCAGGAGGAGGTCGGGGAATGGAGAATCTGGCTGTTTCTGCTGGTGCTCGAGGGCGGAGGTGAGGAGGATGTCGGCGACAGTCGCTTTTGTTGCTGCTCACTAGTAGAAAACATGCCATCCGTGCGCGCCCCTCAAATCATTAGTCCCGGTTGCGCCACCAACCGGGACTAATGCTGGCACGCGTCCCGGTTCGAGCGGGCACGGGGCCCGGAGGCATGCGTCCCGGTTGGTAAGGGGGCATACGTCCCGGTTGGAGCCACCAACCGGGACTAAAGGTTTGGCGACAGCCACGTGGCGTGGCACACACCTTTAGTCCCGGTTGGTGGCTCCAACCGGGATGTATGCTCCCGCCCTCTATAAATGCAACGCCCCAGCCTCTCTGCCTCCACTCTGTTTTTTCTCTTGGTGGAAGGTGTGAGGGGTGTGCTAGTTTTTTCTCTCCTATGCATGCATTCAAGGTGTTTGATGAAATGTTTGAGTGAATAATCCCGTTCAATTTCTCATAGAACAAAAATATAGAAGGTGTCCGAGACGCACTTGAGCTTTCTCCTCTTTATTTTCCTCGATCGAGGTTAGCAATCTTATCTTTTCTCTATCATTGATACAATGCATGTGTCGATGTGAATTGGTCATTTCACTATTTATGATGTCCTGTTTTTTGATAAACTTACTTATATGATGCAGATGAACGGTCGGGAATGGATGTACGGTGACCGGCGCGTAGCCGGGTATATGAAAGGCGTGGATAAATTTATCGATGTGGCTACGGCAAACAAAGAGAATGGTTTTATACGTTGTCCATGTGTTCAATGTCGGAACAACAAGGAGTACTCTTCCTCGAAAATCATTCGCGGCCACCTGATTATGAAAGGTTTCATGCCCAACTATAATTGTTGGACCAAGCACGGGGAAAGAGGGGTTATGATGGAAGATGGTGAAGAAGAAGATGATGATAACAACTATCATCATATGTTTCCTGAATACAGTGATACTGCAATGGAAGACAATGGAGAGGAAGGAGGTGAAGAACGGGCATCAGATGAGCCGGCTGATGAACTTGGTAGGGTCATTTCTGATGCAAAGCGAGACTGTGAAACAGAAAATGAGAAGTTGAAGTTAGAGGGCATGTTAGAAGATCACAAGAAATTTTTGTACCCAAATTGTGAAGATGGCAGCACAAAGCTCGGTACCACACTGGAATTGTTGCGATGGAAGGCAGAGTGTGGTATAACTGACTCCTCATTTGAAAAGATGCTGAAAATAATGAAGCCGAAGTTTTCAAAACATAACGAACTTCCCGAGAGTACCTACGAAGCAAAGAAGACTCTCTGTCCTCTAGGATTAGATGTGCAAAAGATACATGCATGCATTAATGACTGCATCCTCTACCGCGGTAAGGAGTATGAGAATTTAGATAAATGCCCGATATGCAATGCGTTGCGGTATAAAATCAGACGAGATGACCCTGGTGATGTTGAGGGAGAGCCCCTCAGGAAGAGGGTTCCTGCTAAGGTTATGTGGTATGCTCCTATAATACCAAGGTTGAAACACATGTTCAGAAACAAAGAGCATGCCAGGTTGTTGCGATGGCACAAAGAAGACCGTAAGAAAGACGGGAAGTTGAGACACCCTGCTAATGGGTCACAGTGGAGAAAAATCGAGAGAGACTTTCCAGACTTTGCAGGTGACGCAAGGAACTTATGGTTTGGTCTAAGTACGGATGGCATGAATTCTTTTGGGGAGCAGAGCTGCAGTCATAGCACCTAGCCCGTGACTCTATGTATCTACAACCTGCCTCCTTGGTTGTGCATGAAGCGTAAGTTTATTATGATGCCAGTGCTCATCCAAGGCCCGAAGCAACCGGGCAACGACATTGATGTGTACCTTAGGCCATTAGTTGAAGAATTCTTACAGTTGTGGGGCAAACCAGGTGTACGTGCGTGGGATGAGAACAAATAGGAGCCATTTGATCTAGGAGGGTTGTTATTCGTAACTATCAATGATTGGCCTGCTCTTAGTAACCTTTCAGGACAGACAAACAAGGGATATAAGGCATGCACACACTGTTTAGATAAGACTGAAGGTACATATTTGCATAAATGCAAGAAGGTTGTGTACTTGGCGAATCGATGATTTCTTCCGACCAATCATCCCATAAGAAAGAAAGGGAAGCATTTCAAAGGTGAGGCAGATCACCGGAAGAAGCCTGAACTCCCTGCTGGTGATGATGTATTTGGTATGGTTAAGGACATAGAAGTAATCTTTGGAAAGGGTCCCGGCGGCCAATCAGTTCCGAACGACGTCGCTACAGGACACGCACCCATGTGGACGAAGAAATCTATATTTTGGGAGCTGCCATATTGGAAAGTCCTGCGTGTCCGCTCTTCAATCGACGTGATGCACGTGACGAAGAATCTTTGCGTGAACCTGCTAGGATTCCTAGGCGTGTATGGGAAGACAAAAGATACACCAGAAGCACGGGAGGACCAACAAATTATGAAAGACCCAAAGAACATGCATACACAGAACAAGACGGATAAAGGGCGTCACTTAAGTCGTGCTAGCTATGCTCTTACCAAAGCAGAGAAGGAAATCTTTTTTGAAGTCCTTTACAGTATCAAGGTGCCGTCGGGCTTCTCATCTAATATAAAGGGGATAATAAATATGGCAGAGAAAAAGTTCCAAAACCTGAAGTCTCATGACTGTCACGTTATTATGACGCAGTTGCTTCCGATTGCATTGAGGGGGCTTCTACCGGAAAATGTTCGAGTACCCATTGTGAAGTTGTGTGCATTCCTCAATACAATATCTCAGAAGGTAATCAATCCAGATATTCTGCCAAGGTTACAGAAGGATGTGGTACAATGTCTTGTTAGTTTTGAATTGGTGTTCCCACCATCCTTCTTCAATATTATGACGCATCTCCTGGTTCACCTAGTGGAAGAGATTGCCATTCTCGGTCCGGTATTTCTGCACAATATGTTCCCCTTTGAGAGGTTCATGGGAGTCTTAAAGAAATATGTTCATAACCGTGCTAGACCAGAAGGAAGCATCTCCAAGGGATATGGAACAAAGGAGGTCATTGAGTTTTGTGTTGACTTTATTCCTGACCTTAAGCCGATTGGTGTTTATGACTCGCGGCATGAGGGAAGACTAAGTGGAAATGGCACGCTGGGAAAGAAAGCAATGATATGTAGGGACGGGGATTCTTTCACTAAAGCACACTACACAGTTCTACATAATTCCACCTTGGCAGCTCCGTATATTAAGGAACACAAGAATATTCTACGCTCCAAAAACCCGGGGAAGCCTGAATCACTTATTACAGATGAACACATGAAGTCTTTTGGTGGTTGGATGCGGACACATCTTTGAATGACACCACTGTTGGAGATCAGCTATACTTGTTGGCCGCGTCACCATCTTCTACTGTATTGAATTTCCAAGGGTACGAAATAAATGGGAATACATTCTACACGATCGCCCAAGATAAAAAGAGCACCAACCAAAATAGTGGTGTCCGCTTTGATGCAATAGACGAGAATGGACAAAAGGACACATATTATGGTTACATAGAGGAGATATGGGAACTAGACTATGGAGTCTCTTTTAAGGTTCCTTTGTTTCGCTGCAAATGGGTCAACCTGAATGGGGAAGGGGTAAAGATAGACCAGTTGTACGGAATGACAACAGTGGATCTCAACAATCTTGGTTATAGAGATGAACATTCGTCCTAGCCAATGATGTGTCTCAGGTTTTCTATGTGAAGGACATGTCCTCCAGACCGAAAAAATAAAAAATATGCAAACAAATACATCATATGATGAGTCAAAGCGTCACATAGTTCTTTCAGGGAAAAGAAACATCGTGGGAATTAAGGACAAGACAGACATGTCAGAAGATTATAATAAGTTTGATGAAATTCCGCCCTTCACAGTGAAAACTGACCCAAGCATCCCGTTAAGTAAATAAGATGCTCCATGGTTACGTCTGAAGCGATCATAAGGAAGGACATATGCCAAGAAGTTCATGCTCATATTATGTAACTCTAGTTCATGTCTTTCGCGGTTTGTGGCTTCACCGAAGGATATCTTTCGCGGTTTGTGGCTTGACCAGGACTATATATAGGGGGGCCTTTAGTCCCGGTTTTTTAGTCTCAGTTTTTAATATTAATAAATGTCTTAAGTGTTAGTCCCGTTTTGTGGCTGGACCGGGACTATGAAGAAGTTGTCCCGATTCGTACTTACCATTAAGATCTGATCTCCAAACACGCGCGGTCACATATTAGGGAGTGCCTCTATGACCAGTTTCTTGGAGATGCCGGAGGACGATCCCGGCATCTCCTGAAACTGGTCGAGTGGTGTCCTTCTCTCAAAACCATCTTGTAGCTTGTAACTTCTCTAACTAGATCAATACACCGGAGCTAACTAATTTCACATATTAGGGAGTGCCTCTATGACCAGTTTCTCGGAGATGCGAGGATCTGGGCTCCGCTGCTCTTGAAATCCATCTTGCAGCTTGTAACTTCTCTAACTAGATCAATACGGAGCTAACTAATTTCACATATTAGGAGTGCCTCTATGACCAGTTCTCGGAGATGCCGAGGAGGCCGGGCTCCGTCGGCATCTCCCTGAAACTGGCTGTAGTGGTGTCCCTGCTCTCGAAAACCATCTTGAAGATGCCTCAAACTGGCTGGAGGACTGGACTCATAAGGATGCCTATTTATAGTACAAGCAGCTCGGCATAGTGTCGACACTTACGAAATAATGTCAACACTCACCCCTATTATTAGTGCTGACTCGTGTTTTGTCCCGGTTGGTGTCTCCAACCGGGACTAAAGGTTCATCTTTAGTCCCAGTTGGTGACACCATCTGGGACAAGGTACACGCCGCACGACATAATGTCGACACTCACCCCTATCATTAGTGCTGCCTGGCCCAGCCTGCCGAAATCCCTCCAACTGGGACTAAAGATGAACCTTTAGTATATTGAAAATCCGAACAATGAAAATCCTATTTCAGAATGCTACCGTCCCATTTTTAGAACAATCCGAACAATGAAAATCCTTCGCGTGGTGTCATATTATGTTACATAGTTTAAAGGAAAAATACCATACTTGGTATATTGATCATGTTTCGAAAAAACCTTCACAAAATGACCTATCATGTTCGAGGTTTTCATGGCTTTCGGTCCAAATGACCGATGTTATGTGCTGAATCACGGCATAGTTTGTGATGTTGTGCCCATATTATGCATGCGTGTGGACATTGGTATGGAGAACAATGTTGCAGGAGGAATTTTTCCTTTTTGTCGCACGGAAAAGCCCTTTTCCATTTTCCGAACGCAAAAAACGGGTTGTTTTGTGAAGTAACCACCAAAATGCCGTTTCAGAATGCTACCGTCCCATTTTACTAAAATACTAGACCACCTTACATGGACTATCTCCCAACCGGGACATCTCAAACCTTTTCGTCCATCCCGGGTAAAAAGGACAAATGTCTGCCGAATCGGTAGGAAGTGGGTCCGGTTTGTACTACAGGTACATGATCTATCGCCCGTGATTTTTTGAAAAAATCATTTTTAGACTCGCAATATGTGGTTTCTTCAGAGATCCAATGCAAGTTCTAATGATGCTCGTCCCCTATCTTTATGCACACCGGTTCGACCATAGTTAGAAATTCAGATAATTCAAAACGGGCATAATAAATTCAAAAAAAAATCCGAACAATGAAAATCCTTTGCGCGGTGTCATATTATGTTACATAGTTGAAAGGAAAAATACTAGACTTGGTATATTGATCATGTTTCAAAAAAACCTTCACAAAATGACCTATCATGTTCGAGGTTTCATGGCTTTCGGTCCAAATGACCGATGTTATGTGCTGAATCATGGCATAGTTTGTGATGTTGTGCCCATATTATGCATGCGTGTGGACATTGGTATGGAGAGCAATGTTGCAGGAGGAAGTTTTCCTTTTTGTCGCACGGAAAAGCCCTTTTCCATTTTCCGAGCGCAAAAAACGGGTCGTTTTGTGAAGTAACCACAAAAATGCCATTTCAGAATGCTACCGTCCCATTTTCCTAAAATACTAGACCACCTTAAATGGACTATCTCCCAACCGGGACATCTCAAACCTTTTCATCCATCCCGGGTAAAAAGGACAAATGTCTGCCGAATCGGTAGGAAGTGGGCCCGGTTTGTACTACAGGTACATGATCTATCGCCCGTGATATTTTGAAAAAATCATTTTTAGACTCGCAATATGTGGTTTCTTCAGAGATCCAATGCAAGTTCTTGAAGGGTTTCGCAGCATAGTAAATCAAAAAATTTCTACGGATGCGAATGGGAAAGCCAAGATCTAATCTAGGAGATGCAAACAACGAGGGGGGATAGATGAGATCTTCATACCCTTGAAGATTCGCACAGCGGAACGTTCGACGGAACGTGGGTATGTAGTCGTACTCGCTTCTCCTCCTCGCGATCCGATCCGATCTAACACCGCAAGTGGCGATGCCTCCGAGAGATGCACACGTGCGGCACCTCGACGTCTCCTCCTTCCTCGGTCCAGCAAGTAGGGTGGATAGATGGATTGGATCTACAACGCGACGGCGCGGTGCAAGCGGTGGAGAGTTTCACAGGCTTCGCCACGCAGCAATGGGAGGGAGAGAGAGGAGGGGCAGCAGGGCGGCTAGGGTTGTGGAGGAGGTGTGGGAGGGGTGCGCCCCCAACCCTCTTTATATAGAGGGGTGGTTGGGTGACCCTTTCCCCTCCCCCAAGCCCTAGGCCGGCGGCCACATGAGGGAGGAGTGGGGGGCAAGTTTCCCTCCTTCTAGAAGCTCCCCTAGGGTTTCCCTAGGGTTTGGCCGGCTGGGCCCTATGGGGCCTTGTGCCCCTGGCCCAATGCGGCCAGGGCACTCCCTCATAGGCCCATGCCCCCTCCCGGCAGGTGGGGCCACGTTGGTCCCCCTCCGGAAGGTTCTAGAAGCTTCCGGTACAATACCGATTAACCCGAAACAATTTCGAACTCCAAAAACTGCATTGCCTTATATAAATCTTATTCTCTGGACCATTCCGGAACCTCTCGTGACGTCCCGGATCCCATCCGAGACTCCGAACAAAAACTCATAAACCAATTATCCAATCTATCCTAGCATCGAGACACGTTAAGTGTGTGACCCTTCGGGTTCGAGAATATGCAGACATGATCTTATATCAATAACCAACAGCGGGGTATGGAAACCCATATTGACTCCCACACATTCATCGATGATCATATCGGATGAACCACGATGCCAGGATTCAATCAATCCCATATTTATATTCCCTTCGTCTCGCGATATTTTACTTGCCTGAGATTTGATCGTCGGTACCGTCATACCTAGTTCAATCTCGTTCACAGCAAGTACTTTACTCGTTCCGTAATCCGATATCACTTTGTGATTAACTCCTTAACCACATGCTTTCAAGCGGTGTTGATATCGATTACCGAGTGGTCGCGAAGTATATCTCTCCGACTTGGGAGGGACAAATCCCATCTCAATACATGCAACCCAACAGGTACTTTCAGATCACCTGAGAGACACCTTTATGATCACCCTCTCATAGGATGACGTTTGATGACCTCAAAGCTTTCATCCGATACCAGGGAGTTGCATTATCTCATGGTCTAAGGAATACAATATTTTACATAAGAAAAGCTTCGCAAAGATGAACACGATGACACGATCTAATTGCTCCGCTTAGTTTGGGTCTGTCCACCACATCATTCTACCAATGATATGATCTCATTATTAATCGACAACTCATGTCTATGGTTAGGAAACCTTAACCATCATTAATCAATGAGCTAGTCCATAGAGGCGTACTAGGGACACGATGTTGTTCACAAACCACACAAGTATTAAAATTTTCCGCTTAATACAATTCTAGCATGGAATATAAACTTTATCATGAACAAGAATTATAATAATAACATCTTTGCACCAAGCTCAGTGATGAAGTTCCTGATCCAAACTCCTTCACTTGACACTTCTGCAGCAGCCATGTATTCCGCTTCTACTGTAGATCCCGCGATCACGCTTTGCTTGCAGCTTCTCCAGCTCACAGCTCCTCCATTCAAAATATAAACGTATCCTGTCTGAGATTTAGAATCATCCTTGTCGGTGTCGAAACTAGCATCGACGTAACCCTTTACGACGAGATGTTCATCACCTCCATAGACCAAGAACATTTCTTTAGTCCTATCAAGTACTTTAGGATGTTCTTCACGGCTGTCCAGTGTTCCACTCCTGGATCACTTTGATATCTGCTCATCAAACTAAGAGCATTGGACACATCCGGTCTTGTACACAGCATGGCATACATGATAGAACCTATGGCCGAGGCATAAGGCAGTTTGCTTATAGCTTCTCTATAATTTACCATGGCTGGACACTGAGCCTTGCTCAATATCTTACCTGACAACATAGGCACTAAACCTTTCTTTGCCTTATCCATTCTGAACCTTTTCAGAACTTTGTCTAGGTATGTACTTTGGCTTGAAGCTATCAGGCGTCTTTGTCTATCTCTATAGATCTTGATGCCTAATATATAAGCAGCTTCTCCTAGGTCTTTCATTGAAAAACATTTGTTCAAATAACTCTTCACATCGTTAAGCATGTCAATGTCATTTCCAATAATCAATATGTCGCCAGTGATTCTTGTGCCGTATATTACGCGTTGACCATGAGATTTGGAATGGAACGGAGAAGTAAGCTGTATCTTTTCCCTCTCGCATGGAGCCGGATGTGCGGGTCATGGCTGTTATCACTCGTAGTGTGCATATTAATTGGTAATTCGTAGAGGATATGTAGCATATGGGTGGGAGCCCTCAACGTCCCACGATAGTTCCGACATCTGAACGGTCTGTACAAACCATTGCCGTAATTCAAAAGGTGGGCATGGTGTACACCAAGGAGACATGCGGGGTCGCGGAGAAGGCAGTGATTGGCTTGGATCTTAGGTTGGGCCTCAAACCAAGGAAGTTTTAACATGGACATACTCCCGTCCGTGCAACAAAACCTAAGGTCTTTCATGGGTAAAGTGACGCACCTCTGCAGAGTGTAAGAACTGTAACTTGTTACTCCCTGTTCCGGGAAGGAGCTGCGAACGCGGCGGGAAAGGAACTCCATGAAAGTTCAGGTAAACCCGTGAAGGATGATGGACATAGTTTTTCAGAATAAAAGCAACCTTTGAAGAAATGTTTACGAAAACCTACATTGCCTACGACCTATGGTCGGTGGCTGTAGATATCGTGCATCAAACACTCATTTTCTAGTGAACTTGCTGAGTACGCTCGTACTCAACGTATCTTCTTAACCCTTGCTAGGTCCTAAGGCCAGTACAGACGAAGTCTACATCAAGTTATGCTCCAGGAATCGTCATCAAAAGATCAAGCTCTTCAATGAAGTCAGGAAAGTCAACATATACATCAACTCAAGTGAAGACGAAGTTACTGATTAGATAAGAATATAATCTCTTGTGAAAGAATCTATTTCTTTAATGTATTGCAATAGCAGCAGTATCAGACCTTTAGTTAAAATACTAGTCCTTATAGTAAGATAGTTTTGAGTTGTTTATTTCTGATTCTTCTTTGTAAGAAGATTCTTTCTCTCTCTTTAACCTAGAGTGTTCTCTGGATCTTGTGTAAAGAGTTGAGTTGTAACCTATAGTCATGTCTTGGACCTGTTGTGTTTTTGTTGTACTACTCTGAGGGATGTAATACTAGTGAACGGTGTTTCATTGGTGTTATGTCAACGACTATAGTGTACTACATCATGCAGTGGTATGCTGGGTCACCGCAGAGGGTTCCTTCCAAGGTGATGTGGTATGCTCCTATAATACCATGGTTGAAACGCTTATTCAGAAACAAAGAGCATGCCAAGTTGTTGCGATGGCATAAATAGGAACGTAAGTCAGACGGGATGTTGAGACACCCCGCTGATGGGTCGCAATGGAGAAAAAATGATAGAAAGTACCCGGACTTTGCAGATGACGCAAGGAGTTTAAGGTTTGGTCTAAGTACAGATGGCATGAATCCCTTTGGGGAGTAGAGCTCGATCCAAAGACTGGCCCGTGACTCTATGCATCTATAAACTTCCTCCTTGGTTGTGCATGAAGCGGAAGTTCATTATGATGCCAGTGTTGATCCAAGGTCCGAAGCAACCCGGCAACGACATTGATGTGTACCTAAGGCCATTAGTGTAAGAACTTTTACAGTTGTGGCATGAACCCGGCATACGCGTGTGGGATGAGCACAAGCAGGAAGAATTTAATTTCTGAGCATTGCTTTTCGTAACAATCAATAATTGGCCTGCTCTTAGTAACCTTTCAGGACAGTCAAACAAGGGATACAATGCATGCACACACTGTTTAGACGAGACTGGAAGTATATATTTGGAACATTGTAAGAAGAATGTATACAATGAGCATGGTCGATTTCTTTTGGCCAAGCATCCCTTAAGAAAGAAAGGCAAGCATTTCAACGGTCTGGCATGTCACCAGACGAAGCCTAAGGAGCGTACTGGTGCTGATATATTTGATATGGTCAAAGATTTGGATCAAATGGTAACCTTTGGAAAGGGTCCTGGCGGAAAATCTGTTCCGAAGGACGCTGAAGGACACACACCCATGTGGAAGAAGAAATCTATATTTTGGGAGCTACCATATTGGAAATTCTTAGAGGTCCGCTCTGCAATCGATGTGATGCATCTGACAAAGAATCTTTGCGTGCTCCTGCTAGGCTTCTTGGGCGTGTATGGGAAGACAAAAGATACACCGGAAGGACAAAAGGACCATCAACGTATGAAATACCCAGATGGCCTGCATCTAGAATGGTTTCAAGGTCATACCAGCTACGCTCTTACCAAACAAAAGAAGGAATTTTTTTTGAATGCCTAAGCAGTATTAAGGTCCCGTCTGGCTTCTCGTCGAATATAAAGGGAATAATAAATATGGCAGAAAAAAGTTCCAAAACCTAAAGTCTCATGACTGCCACGTGATTATGACGCAAATGCTTCCGATTGCATTGAGGGGGCTTCTACCAGATAATGTTCGAGTACCCATTGTGAAGCTATGTGCATTTCTCAATGCAATCTCTCAGAAGATAATCAATCCTGAAGATCTACCATGGTTACAGAATGATGTGGTCCAATGTCTTGTCAGTTTTGAGTTGGTGTTTCCACCATCCTTCTTCAATATTATGATGCACCTGATGGTTCACCTAGTCGAAGAGATTTCCATTCTCGGTCCTGTATTTCTACACAATATGTTTCCCTTTGAGAGGTTCATGGGAATCTTAAAGAAATATGTTCAGAATCGTTTCTAGGCGAAGGAAGCATCTCCAAGGGCTATGGAACAGAGGAGGTCATTGAATTTTGTGTTGACTTCGTTCCTGGCCTTAGGCCGATTGGTCTTCCTCAATCGCGGTATGAGGGGAGACTGAGTGGAAAGGGTACTCTAGGAAGGAAATCAATAATATGTAGGGACGGACATTCTTACACCGAAGCACATTACACCGTTCTACAGAATTCTATCTTGGCAGCTCCATATATCGAGGAACACAAGAAAATCTTACGCTCCAACAACCCTGGAAAGCATGACTCTTGGATCAGATATGAACACAAGAGTTTCGGCGGTTGGTTGCAACATCTCATCAAAAACAACACTCTTGGAGATAAGCTATACTTGTTGTCTAGGTCACCATCTTCGACTATATCGACTTTCCAAGGGTACAGGATAAATGGGTATACATTTTACACGATAGCCCAAGATAAAAAGAGCACCAAACAAAACAGTGGTGTCCGCTTTGATGCAACAGACAACAATGGGTCAAAGACCACATATTATGGTTACATAGAGGAGATATGGGAACTTGACTATGGACCTACTTTTAAGGTCCCCTTGTTTGGGTGCAAATGGGTCAAGCTGACAGGAGGAGGGGTTGAGGTAGACAAGAAATACGGAATGACATCGTTGGATCTCAACAATCTTGGGTACTTAGACGAACCATTCGTCCTAGCCAATGATGTGGCTCAGGTTTTCTATGTGAAGGACATGTCTACCAAACCTAGAAAAAGAAAAAATAAGAAAAACAATACATCAGATGATGAGCCAAAGTGCCACATAGTTCTTTCAGGAAAAAGAAACATCGTGGGAGTGGAGGACAAGACAGACATGTTAGAAGATTGTGATAAGTTTCATGAAATTCCGCCCTTCGCGGTGAAGGATGACCCAAGCATCATGTTAATGAATGAAGATGCTCCATGGATACGGCGGGATCAGAAAGGAACACACGCGAAGAAATGATGTGTAATAATTGTAACATTTTATGAGTGAAGATGCTCCATGTGTCCAGTTTTATAGTGTTGTCTACAAACAATCTTGAGTGTGTTAGTCCCGTTTTGTGGCTGGACCGGGACTAAAGAGGGGCCTTTAGTCCCGATTCATACTTACCATTAAGATCTGATCTCCAAACGCGTGAGGTCACATATTAGGGAGTGCCTCTATGACTAGTTTCTTGGAGATGCCGGAGGACTGGGCTCCGGCGGCATCTCCCTGAAACTGGCCGTAGTGGTGTCCCTGCTCTCGAAAACCATCTTGCAGCTTGTAACTTCTCTAACTAGATCAATATGCCCGGGAGCTAACTAATTTCACATATTAGGGAGTGCCTCTATGACCAGTTTCTTGGAGATGCCGGAGGACTGGGCTCCGGCGGCATCTCCCTGAAACTGGCCGTAGTGGTGTCCTTGCTCTCAAAAACCATCTTGGAGATGCCTCGAACTGGCTGGAGGACTGGACTCACAAGGATACCTATTTATAGTACAAGCCGCTCGGCATAATGTTGACACTCATGACATAATGTCGACACTCACCCCCTATTATTAGTGCTGACTCATGTTTTGTCCCGGTTGGTGTCTCCAACCGGGACTAAATGTTCATATTTAGTCCCGATTGGTGACACCATCCGGGACAAGGTACAAGCCGCACGACATAATGTCGACACTCACCCCTATTATTAGTGCTGCCTGGTCCAGTCTGCCGCAATCCTTCAGTTGCAGTTGGTTTCTCCAACCGAGACTAAAGATGAACACTCTCTTTATAGGCATTTCCCTCTATTTATAGGCTGCTCGATCCAGCCTGCCCGCCCTTTCCTCTATTTATAGGCCTTTTCCTCTAAATACAGCATCTTCATATTTAGGTAACACTCAAGACATTTATTAATATTAAAAACCGTGACAAACCGGGACTAACTAACACTCAGGACTAAAGCCGCCCCCTTTAGTAATAATCATGCCTAGTCCTATAGTATGCAGCTTCAGGGTCTTCTTCGTCATCGTCATCGTCACCTGCCACTCCGGGGATCCTCAGCCCAGCCATGGCATATACCAGGGGCCACTCCGGCCTCGGATTCATGGCGAGCGGGGGAGGGGTCTCCTGGAAGTCGATGCCGCTACCTCCAGGCAGGGGTGGGGCCTTCTTGTGGCTCTGTGGCGGGTGGACTTGTGGGCACCGCAGGCGATGATGGTCTCCCCCGGTGATGTAGCGCATCACTCCGATGATAGTACGGTTCGCCCACCACAGACGGTGGACGGCTTCGTTATGGTTCACCGGGGGCGGGCCATCACCCTCGTACCTAGTGAGCTCCCTTTCTCGCCTATTAGCGAAGAAGGAATTCCAGGTGTCGTAGTTGTCAGGATCCCACTGGGGATCCATCCGCTGCTCCGGCGTGAGCTCGTGGTAGAAGTGGTTAGTGATGGCCACCTGGCGTGCGGAACCTTGAGGGACAGGAGGGACAGGAACCCCTCCAGCGCTTAACATCCAGCCGGCGGGCGGCCGGTAGCCCGGTGGACAAGGGTAGTTGGAGGCGCATAGCGCCTCGGTCTCCTCGAGGGTCAGAATGGCCCAGTAGGCATTGTCCATTGTTCTAAGAGAGGAAGGTGTGGATGTGTGGATAGCCATGGCACGATCGCCCTAGATATAGAGGGAAAGGGCGGGAAAACTTGGCAGGAAGCTTTGGGCAATGGCGGGAAATATCTTTAGTCCCGGTTAGTGACTACAACCGGGACTAAAAGCTCTTGTAAAAAGTAAAGGGCGAGAAAACTTGGCGGGAAGCGGTGGCAAATGGCGGGAAATATCTTTAGTCCCGGTTTGTGACTACAACCAATACTAAATGGATATTATATTAAGATTCTTTATATTTTTCTGATAATAATAGACATATTATTTGTTTTATTTGGATTTTTACAATAAAAGATATGATTTTCCAAAGTTTTATATTTGATTTGAATTAAAAAAAGAAATTTACAAATGAAATAATTTATAAATGATGCAAACAGATATATGGATAATATATTAAGATTCTTTATATTTTTCTGATAATAATAGACATATTATTTGTTTTATTTGGATTTTTACAATAAAAGATATGATTTTCCAAAGTTTTATATTTGATTTGAATTAAAAAAGAAATTTACAAATGAAATAGTTTATAAATGATGCAAACAGATATATGGATATTATATTAAGATTCTTTATATTTTTCTGATAATAATAGACATATTATTTGTTTTATTTGGATTTTTACAATAAAAGATATGATTTTCCAAAGTTTTATATTTGATTTGAATTAAAAAAATTACAAAAAATAAACTAGTCGCGGGTCGTGGCTGGACCCAGGACTAGAGGGTGTGTGCGCGCACGAAAACCAAGCGGCCGAAAAAACACATTAGTCCCGGGCCATGGCTTAACCCGCGACTAAAGGGAGGTCTTTAGTCGCGGGTTAAGCCACGGCCCGGGACTAGAGACCCTCTAGTCCCGGGCGGTGGCTTGACCCGGGACTAAAGGGTGCGTCCCTATATATTCTGCGTGCCAGGGCAGGTGCTGCCCAGCACTTGGAATTCCTCGACGCAGCGAAGACGAAGCACACAGACGCAGTGAAGACGACGCAGGGGAGGTGTTCTCTACCGCCGCCGTGCCGTGACGTGCCGCCGCCGCTCCGCCGTGCCGTGACGTGCCGCCGCCGTGCCGCGCGCGTGCCACCTCCGTGTCGCCTCGCCGCCCCTCATCCTCGCGCGCCGCCGCCTCGCCGCGCGTGTGCCGCCTCGCTGCCTCGCTGCCGCCTCGCCGCCCCTCGTCGGTGAGCTCGATCGAGAGGCCGCGCGAGTGGTTTTTTTTTATAGTTTTTTATAGTTTTTTGTTATAGTTTTTTCTATAGTTTTTTTATAGTTAGGATTATTATAATTAGGATTATTATAATTAGGATCATTAGGATTATTATAATTAGGATTATTAGGGTTTTTTTAATAGTTTTTTATATATTTTTTATAGTTATGATTATTATAATTAGGATTATTAGGGTTTTTTGTTATAGTTTTTTTATATTTGGGTTTTTTGTTTCAGTTATTAGGATTATTGTTTTACCATAAGTAATATTAGGGTTTTTTGTTTTAGTTATTAGGATTATTGTTTTACCATAAGTAATATTAGGGTTATTAATTAGGGTTATTGTTTTTTTGTTTTAGTTATTAAGATTATTGTTTTACCGCAAATAATATTAGGATTATTGTTTTTTTTGTTTTGGTTATTAGGGTTATTGTTTTTTCTAACCTGTTTAACTCTCTTTTTGTTATATATAATTAAGTCATGGATCCATCTGAAGATCCTGGTCACATCGGTAAAGATTATCTTCAGGGCATGATAAGAGGTGAAATTCCTCTTAATATTACTACTGACGAAGATATTTTGCTCGAGGAAGAGATATCCTCATATCTGAATCCTTCCGATGACGGACTAGAGGAAAACCTAATGTACCAAGGGGAAGACCGGATGGACGAAGGGCAAACAAATAACAACAATAATGATGGCCCCTCAACAGGATCCAGCGATGTACATATATATAAAGCATCATGTTAACTCTATTCATTAACTGATCTAGATATATATTAATCACTCTCTCTTCTTATTTTATCCCACCGGATCGAAGCAATCGACAACTCGAACGAAACGAGGGACGAACAAAAAGTTGGATGGTAATCAGAGGTTCACCATTGAAGTAATAGATGATGATGGTGAACCGATTGCTCCAGAGAAGCACCGGGGGATGTTTATAAATCAATGCGGGGTGCTTGTTAGGGACAACCTGCCGATCACCATCCAAGAATGGAATCAATCAAAGAAACCCGGTGAAGAATCCAACAGCTATGTCATCGATGATGCCAAAGATGACCTTTGGCAGAAGCTCATAGCGCATTTCATACTACCTCCAGAGTGTGAATAATTTGAGGTAGATGGTATTACCCCAAGGCCGGGTGGGCTTGAAAATAGAGCAAAAGTCAAGGAGTGGGCTCTGAGCAAGATGGCTAAACTGTACTGGAACCACAAGAAAGGTTTATACGCGAAATATGTCACAAAAAAGAAAACTCCAGACTTCAAAGGAGTAAACGAGAAGTTGAGAGAACAGTGGCCCGATTTTGTACAGTACATGCAATCTGATAAAGCAAAGGCAAAGTCGGCAAAGAATGCGTTAAATGCTGCCCAAAAGAAATACCATCATAAAATGGGGACAGGTGGCTACAAGAGTGACGTCCCTAAGTGGGAAACTATGGAGAAGGAAATGAGGCCTATAGGCGTCACTCCTGGTACAGATGGATGGCCCGAGAGGTTAAAGCATTAGTGGTACGGGCGTGGGGGATCGTTGGACCCAAAAACAGGAAAGACATTATTTCATGAAAAAATTCTAAAACCCTTCGAAGACCTTGTTCAAGCAATGAACGATGCTCAAAAGGGATTGTTCCATCCCGAGGGAATCCTGAAAAGGGAACGACGAGCTGACACGCGCCCTAGGGAATCCTGAAAAGGGAGGACGAACACGAGGCAAAGGCGTCGGGTTCTCCTGGAAGAAAGGGTTTCCTCACTACGATGCCAGTTACAGAAGCCGTCAGAGAAAGAAGGACCGGGAGGTAGACCGGATCTCCAGGGTAGAGCAGGACCTAGCTGATCTGAAGAACCTCATGCATGAAATTAGCCAAAGGCCACCGTCGTCAACTCACCCGCAGGCTGATGATCCTGCATTGGATCTTAGCCAGCGGAGAAGCAGCGTGGCTTCCACGGAGGTCCGGGCTGATGATCAAGCACTGCTGGATGATGCACCGGCTCCTCACTACCCCGTGGATGATGTCAGAGAGATGGTACAATGTGAGCTACATCAGCCAATGAACAACATGTCCTTCAAGGTGGCGATCGGCACTGCTTTACCTCGTCTACCTGGAGCACTCCACCATTCACTTCCGATTCCACCAGGCTATGCTCGTGTCATGGTGGATGACATAGTGGAGGATTTTGCGGACCTCGAGATTGAAATCGCTACGCCTGAAGGCCTTACGAAACTAGGAGATGTCAAGCGCAACATCATTCTATGGAATAAGAAGTACATCAAGTTTCCAGGCTCGGTGCCAATGCCACCGACTCCGAGGAATCCAAGTCCACCCCGCATCGAATATCGTCAACCTCCAAGTCCACCCCAACCCGATTATCGCCAACCTCCAAGTCCACCCTGCCCCGCTGACGACCGCCGCAGCAGGAGTACATCAACTCGATCTCCACCTCCGCCTCCGTGTAATACTACTACCTCGTCGAAGAAACGGAAGTTCGACACTCCCCCGCGCCCCACATCGAAGAAAGGTCAAACGGCGAAGATAGTCGACATCTCGCCGGCTCTTCCAAAGATACCTTATGACAAGACCGATGAGGAAACTAACGCGGATGTGGCTGCCCAAGTTAAGGCGCATTTTGCACCCAAAAAGCCTGAGCCAAAGCCGGTATATGATGAAAAAACCAAAAGTGGGCTAAGTCCTTTCTTGAGAACCATCCCAGATATCGATGAATCTGGAATCAGACTATGACCAGGAGATTATTAAGCAAGCACAGAAGAAAAAAATCACAAGTGTAAAAAAGCGGGAAGAAAGTTTCCTAGCTCGAAGCACAGAAGAATCAATCGGTCACCCCGCTCAAAGTCATTTCAGACCTCGACAAGGCCTTCAGACCTAAAATGGATATGGACATGCAAATAATGGACCCCAGAGCCCGTAATAATGCTAGACTAATGGGAATCACTGTATCGCAGGCCAAAGCACTTGCTACCGAAGCAAAATGTCTCTTGGTCAATATTTAGGCTGTGAAGATACGGCAGTGGGTCAGATAGTACGGAAGTATGTCCAAGGGGAGCCTCTAGTCAGTAATGAGGAGCTCGCGCGTCTATCCACACATATGCGAAATTTGCACGAATGGTACATATCGCAAGCAGAAAAAAAAGCATAAGAAAGATTGGTTTCCGGTGGACGTTAGAAAGGAGCATCACTTCAAACCATACTCGATACAGGTTCAAATGACCGAACTGTTTTAGTTATACAACCAGCGCGCCCTCAAAAAATCTATCATTGGTTGCTACTGTCTGTAAGTGATTTATTTCTATAATTAAGTTTATAGCTCAACTCGTTCATTGCATTTAATATATTATCCTACTATATATCCTTTTGTATGATATTATATTCTGCAGAATGAAGATGCTTGAATGCAAAAGATCTAGAAGATACGATGTTGGGTTCATTGACCCATATATCGTTAATGAATATACGTTAAAGAATCACCCCAAGGATGTGGAGGAAGACCTGTGCAGGTTCTTAACCGAGAATAATTTGTTAAGGAAATACTATTTCCTTACAACTTCAAGTGAGTGTTTATATCTTGTACATATTTTATTTTTGCTTACTCGATGAGCTATGCATGTATGCTTATGTAAACGTCCATAGATTTCAGTGGATCTTGCTAAACATTCAAGTTGACAACTCCCTAGTTGAAGTCCACGACTCATTAAGTTGGGACCAAGAGCAGTGGAGCGACATGAAAGCAATGCTCCATAAGTAATTTTAATCATTATCGCATTATATCGTCCTATTTCATTCATTTTCTGATATCAAGTAACTAATAACTCCTTTTTTCATTTTCTTTGCCAAGCAGGTGTTGGACACGGTTCAGACAGAAAATACCAGGTCCATTCAAAGAGGAGCTAACTTATAAAATGGTGAAGAGTTTACAGCAGCCACCGGGAACTCATTAATGTGGATACTACGTCTGCGAGTACATCCGCGAGTTGACCAGTGAGCGAAAAGTTGACTCACATTATATTTATGATTTGCGGGAGAAAATAGAGCCAGACCAGCGCATAAGAGCAATTCAAGAGGAGCTGACAGGATTTATGATGAATGAAGTCCTTGATGTACATGGAGAGCATTATGCGGATGACGTGGAACTCGATTTGCCTTAGTGATCTCCATGTAGCTGATATGATATATATATTCATCAATGACCATGTAATTTCAAAACATTTCTTCTTTTTGATATATATATCATCAATGTATGCTTGCAAGCGATCGATTAAATATATAGATGCATCAACGTGTACTGTGTATGTAGTAGCGTAGAATATGTGTACTTAAATATATGTTTGAAATTATAGTGAAACACAAAACGAAAAAGGAACGAAATGGCAAAAAAAAGGAAATACACAATCTCTGTCGCGGTAGAGAAACAAAGAATTCTCTGCCGCGGCAGGAAACCTTATAGTCCCAGGTGGTGTTACGGCCCGGGACTAGAGGGTTCCCCCCTCCCCCCGCGGCGCTGAAACAGCCACGTGGCTATTATCAGTCGCGGGCCGTAGCGAGCCGGGACTAGTGGGGGGGCCTCTAGTCCCGTTTTCGCAGTCCCGGGCCCAAAACCGGGACTAGAGCCCGTTGCGGCCGGGACTAGAGGCCTGTTTTCCACCAGTGTGTGAGCCCTAGCGAGGCTCCAGTACTCAATCGGGTTGGGAATCAGGAAGGGGAATGTGTGACTATTCAGCTTTTTAAATGCATGAGGGCTACCAGGCTTCATTGGAAGTATTAATGTGCTGTAGTGAGGCTAAAAAGTATTTTATTTATTTTGCTATTGGATGCACCATTAAAGTAATATGTTGTTAGTGAACTTGTAGTGGTGAGGAACTTGATGTCAACTGGTGTTGTATATGCTAAGTAATATTATCTCTATATGCTATGTCTATATTTGGTTGATTGTGTGCATGTTGTTGCTTTTTATGTACTCTTAAAAGATAATCTAAAAATATGCTCTGTTGTGTTCTCTTTTATGGTTGTGCGAAACGTACATACATATTGTGTTGATTCTTCTATTTTCAATTTCTTTAATTTCTTTGACCGAGAGATGGTCTGCAACATCTAGACCGAATATTTATATGGAACAAACAACTGGACAACTGTAGCAGTTACAATTGTATGGTCCCAATCATCTGGTCGCCGTTTTGATTCTGTCTTTGTGCAGATAATTTTTTTTCTCTTATTTAATTTCTACCAAGCGCACTAACAGCTGGGGCCGGCCAAAAACGTCAGGAAGCACCGCCAAACCCATCGGATACCGTGAGACACTACCGTGCAGACCGATCTGACATGTGGGCTTGACGCACAGATGATGTGTTGAATGATAAAAAAATTGACCATGGGCCGCGACGAAATCCATGACCAATGAAGCAGGAGACAAAATGGTGAACTGGGCTTCAGGGCCCGGGATGAAAACTGCGACGAAATCTTTCACGACGAACCAAGGAACGTCATGGAAAACCGGGCTGAAGGGCATTCGAGGGAGTTGTGACGAAACGCGCAAGAACGTCAGGAATCCGCAATGTTTTTAGGGAGCGTCATAAAAAAACGTCATGGATCATCCAGATTCTTATAGTGGTTGTTGGGCCACGAGGAGATAAAACAAAACTTTTCTCTCTAACGCGGTGATCCCAAAATCTAGCTGAGGTAGATGGCCACGAGGATTACCACTAGACGCGTAGTTGCGGATTACTGATAAAGCGCGTCAGTTGATGCGGTACAGTCCTCATGATCCGATCCGATAACGATTGTCCTCGTGCTGAGCGTACATCATCTCTGCTGGTATCCATACATACGAGGAGGAGCGCCGGCGGTGGACTGCTAGATCCAGTATGACGGCACGACTGTTGTGGAGTTAGGGTTTCCAATGCATGGAATGACCTAACCGTCAACCCTCCTAGGTTTCTGCGTATATATAGGGAGTAAAAGTGAGCTCCACTCACTTGTGGCCCATTCACTAAAGCTCATATAATATTAGTCACTGTGAGTCCGACTCACTCACTCAGTTCAAATCTGGTTCAGGTCCAACCCAAATAGATTTTTGGTTCAGATTCAATCCGAACTTGCTCCCGCTCTTAAGTATGTGACCCCGCAGGCTCATGGTAACTTGGACACGATTGGAGTCCGACTTTCAATCGATCAGTCGGTAGCGGCTCCTAGCAGAACGTGCCGACTCCCAAGTACCAAAGAGTCATGATGACTTGCCTTTCCAATGTGACTTACGTTTGAGTCCCTTTTGCCTCACGATATACCATGTCGGACTATAGGCGAATAATTGTCATCCCTTAAATAGTCTGACTCTCTTCTCGATTCGAGATAAGTGATTCATCTAGCTAACTCTTATTCGATCGCCTCAGTTAACACTTAATTGAGTCGTGCATGGCCATGCTTTCTGAATCATATCATCCGGGAGGACCTAGAGAATATCTCTCCAACTGGAGGGGCAAAATCCTATCTTGGTTATTCACATCACGCAGCTTGATTCTCAATCGACCCGAACTCTGCCTTTATAACTGCCCTATCAGCGTTTCATAGAACCTAATCCGGTGATCCTCAACTCAGACTGTGCAACAACCTCAGGTCTAAGGATTACATTGATTGAGATATACAAATGACAACTTGTTCTTTGTACCTTAATGTGGGTCAATCCGACTCGCTAAACTCTTTAGTCGAATCCATGTAAGTGAGAATAGCATCACCATGCCCATGACAAGTGGAACCGAGTCATCCAGCCGACTTTCACATTGGCCTAAGTTGTTGTCCAACACAACCTCAATGACCAAGGATATTTAGTATGAATAACATGAATGTATAGTTTCACAACTGAATCACATATTCAATGATACCCATCAGATGTTCATACAAGGACAACTTAATATCTTTATAACTACAATGGGAAATATCATCATACATGATTGCCTCTAGGGCATATTCTCAACAGTGGCTCCTTATATATTATGTGGATTAGACCCCAAATTTTGTTAAAATTTTATTAAATGCCACAAGTAATAAAAATTTCAACTTCATCCCTGTGTGGCTAGCTAGAAGTGGTAGGCGGTTCAGGTGTTCCCATGGCCGGTGATTTCTCTACTTCGTAGTTAGAGACCCAGTAGAGGGAGGTCGAGGGGATAGTAGAAGGCAATGGTAGATGATGATGGCCGCACACGCGACAAAACAGATCCTGGCCACGGATGGACAACTACAGGTGGGTGCTGGGTCAAGAGACAAATGGCCAACTATCCGCTTGATGTCGTCCTCCATCGGGATCCTTGTGGTGAGTAATCTATGGAGGAGGTCGTTCGTGGTTGCTTCCTTAAAAAGACACAAATATCGCCTAAAGGGGGTGAATAGACAAGTTAAAATAATTATGATTTTGGCTCTAATAAATGCGGAATAAAAATATCTTTTAATTTATCACACACAAAACCCAAATATGCTAGGTTCAACTAAGTGCACCAACAACTTATGCTAAGAAAGACAAGGAATAGGGTGATAGCAAGATAGATTACTTCAAGCATGAAGGCTATCACAAAGTAAAGTGCATAAGTAGATAAGCTCGATATAGGAATAACCGAGGAACACAGAGATGGCGATATATACCGAAGTTCACACCCTTTCGGGTGCTACTCTCTGTTGGAGACGTGTGCAGGCACAAGGCTCCTGAAACGCCACAATAGATCACTGTATTTTCCTCGAGCTCTCCCACCAAAAGGGAAAACCTCGGTCCACTGTGAGACACTTGAGGATGACCACCAAACACGTACAAGCTTGGGACAATCTCCACAAATTAATTGGAGGATTCCAAAAAATCACCATTGATGCCTCTATCTTGAGGAATCTTCACAACTTAATTGGAGGCCCAAAGTAATTACCACCAAAGACACCTTATGGTTCATTATAAAGCACACATGAATGCTAAAGTGTCTAGTTGACCAACATGATGTCCATTATGATGTAGCATGTGGCTGATTATTGTATTTCTGACCAACATCATTTATAATCATGTGCCTTGCTTCATTCAAGTGGCGAATTTGCTAGTATCATGTGGCTTGTGATTGTATTTCTAGCCAACGCCATTTATAATCATGAGCCACATTTCATAAAGTTCTTTTCCTCCTTCTACCCAACTATAGTGTGGTTGAGATCTGAAATGAAGCGTTTCAGGAGCTATGTTCTCCAAAATAATGTGATCACTGGGAACCTAGAGCATATGAACATAAATAGTAAGGTTAACTCCACTAGAACTTTGTTCATATGCATCAGGAAGGTTGAGAGTTATGTGATCCCTAATGCAACACTCAGTGTTGAGATTCAACAATTTCCATATGATCAATAATGTGTGTGAAAGTTCATCATAGTGTCTTGTTAATTGCCACATAGGATGAACATTATGATATGTATGGAACTTAATAGAGATTTTTGAATAAGTTAGATAATGGTAGGTTGTAAAAAGGTCTACAAAACCAAATATGACTCTAAGGAAATATTTAATAGTTCAAATAAAAAATCTAGACAATAGATCCTTTTGTGGAGCTTGTGTTATTGTTATGACAGGATCACATGTTGACTTAGTTAAGAGTGTTTTTGTGGCTCAGCCGAAAGATTGTGTCATGAATTACAGTTCAACATGTGACATGCTACCTAAAGAAACACAACGATGAACTAACAAAAGCCTTGAGACAATAATACCATAAGAAAAGGGGAGTAAGCTTCACCCTTATGCTATCTTATTGGAAGACAAGAGATTTCTATCTTCTAATTATGATATAAAGATCTTGGTAATGAATTAATTTACTTGTATTGCAGTTCACCAAGATATAGGTCCCAAAGGAGTATAATTAAGTTCTATTATGATGGCACATGATTGATAGAGTATCAAAGAAAATCATATGCGCAAGTACTCTATCTCACCTACTAATATATCTAGGGGCGATAAAGATGGACATTTCAATGTCGAAGGAACTACTTTAAATTGATCAGATAATGATGGTTCCTTATGCTTCAGTTGTCATAAGTAATATGGGTATTCAAGTATGAACATGCCCTATTTATAAACGTGATAACCGGCAAACGTACATTAATTATAGAAATGGACCACTAGAGAAGCCGCCGAAAAGTATTTTATTACATACAAGGCAATAAAGTCTACATGTTCACCAATAAGAAGTTTGCTAACCTCGATTTCATGGATTATTCAGACATTTTCTTTGCAAGGTATGTGGATATTAAAGTTTCCACGGCATGTTAAATCCTCGCCCTACATGTGGAACTCTATCATGGAAAATCTCCAAAATAACATTGATGGCAATAGTAATGATGCAATTTATTATCTAGCATGTTAAGAGGCTACCAAGAAGGTTGTATGTCAAAAGGTTTTCCCAAAATTAAAGTGGTACAAAGCATTTCCAAACCATTTAATGCATAAGGCACTGGTTTTCTATGAGAGTAACAACAAATCAAATGGTGTTGTCAAATCATGATGTTATCTTGGCAGTAGTAAATCATATAGCTACTAATGTTTAGTTCTTGCTGGCTTGTTTTTATGGGGATCCCCATCATCGCCTCACCAAGATGATTTGGGACCATATTTTCACTTTTGTACATGATAATCTAGGAAAGCCAGTAGTTTGTTTAGGAGATCTCAACAACATCATGATTGATATGGAAACTACCTCTGTCAATATAAACCATTCCCGTATGCATGGCTTTCATGGCTATGTCAAACAATGTGGTGTTCTTAATCTTGGTTTCAGCGGCCCTGCTTATACTTGGACAAACAAATATTTATCTTCTACTCCTGTGTTTGAACGTCTTGACCGTTGTCTTGCAAATGTTGAATGGTGTGAAAAGTATCCTAATACAAATGTTTTCAACCTTCCTATCATGTTTGGTGATCATGCTCCCATTCTTGTTTCAACTGAATCGCAATATTGTCGGCCAAAACTAAAATTTAAATTTGTAAATTTGTGGACCATGGAAGAGGATTTCAAATGTTGCTAAAACTGCTTGGGCTTTGTCGGTTAAAAAACCGTTCCATTGTAGAACGACTAACCTTGCAGGTACTCTAAAGAAATGGTGCAAGAAAAAAAGGCTAATTCAACAACAACTTGATACGATTCAGCAACAAATCAACTCCATCCAGATGCAACCAGTTCAAGAACAAGATCATTCTCTAGAGGCAAATCTTATAGCCCAATATGAAGAAAACATGATAAAACTTACAGAATTCTACAGACAAAGAGCGAAGAAGCATTGAGCTACCCAAGGAGACATGAACACTTCTTTATTTCACAATGCCGTTCTTAAGCACAAGGGTCGCAATCATATTGTCTCCATTAAAGATACTCATGGCAAAAATCTTTTTGACCCTAACAAAGTTGCTCATGAATTTGTGAACTATTTCAACAATATTTTCCACTCTTTGTGTCCTAACAATAGCATGCCATTACTGAGCACTTCCCACCCTCAAGACACTTAGGATTTTACAAATTCGATCCCAAATAAGCAAGAAATTTGGGAAATTCTCAAATCCATGAAGAAAAATGCTTCACCAGGCCTATTGATGGCAGCATCTCCATTTGGAGTTCGCCGTCGTTCTCTGAATGGCAAACTATTTATGATAATTTGATCATTCAACAACCTCCTTACGTTTTTCCTGCTATAGTTAAGGACCTTTGGACTCCTAATCAGAAAACATAGAATGTTCAGCTTATCAACTCTTTTTTACTCCTCAAACCGCTAATGCAATATTGCAAACCCTTATCATTAATGCTCATGGACAAGACGTTCTAGTTTGGAAACTAACCCCTGCAGGTGACTTCTCTTTGAAAAGCACATATAAACACTAGTATAATAATCTAGCACTATCGGAGAATTAGAGACCGAAATCTGTTCCACCGCATGTTATCGATCTTCTCAACCGAGTTTGGAGGGAGAAACTCATGGCGCCAAGAGTCCAAACATTTGCCTGGAGGCTTCTCCGTCGATCACTTCCAACCTGTAAGCGTGCAAGTAAGTTTTCCAAACATATTAGTCAAAAATGTGCTAGATGTGGCAAATTAGAGGATGAAACGCACATGATTTTTCTATGCCCTTTCTCAAAGGCGGCTTGATTTTCCTCTCCTTGGTATATTAAAATAGAGGCTCTTGCTAAAGATAGCCATTCAATACCACAAAGGATAAAGGTTTTGCTAGATTCTGCTTATCCCCATATTAGCATAACCAGCCTATACACTTTCTTGTGGTGCCTTTGGAAGGCAAGAAATGATGCCCTGTTTGGTAGAAAGTTTTGTAATCCATCGCAAGTATATCCAGTGGACAATAATGCAGGGATCAAAGCTAGAGGAAGTGATGACATCCTAGGATCAACATGCTGCAACCAATGTTGGTCAACATCTAACAACCCAGCAAGAACAGTCCTTGGTTCTAGGTCCAAGAATTTTCTGTGATGCAGCCTGAGAGAATAAATAAAATATGCAATCATCTTCTACAGGCATCGGTGTCATCCTCCAACATGAAGACAATGAACACTGTCAGCAACTACATGTTTCGGCTCTTTCGCCTGCGGTGTCATCTCCTCTCCAGGCCGAAGCATATCGTCTTCTCCTAGCCACGAAGATAGCGGATATTCTACACATATAGGAACCACACTACTACACGGATTGCTCTGTTCTGGCGTTGGCAGCAGCTGCGACTTCCATCTTCAAGGATGTAGCTCACTGGAAGACGAGGCCCATCCTTGCTAGTATTCAGGTGTCTCCATCCTTTCATAGTACCAGAGTAGCTCACATCAACAGGTGGTTCAATGGAAAAGCACATCACCAGGCAAAGTTAGCGCTTAAAATTCAGCACAGATCTGTAGCTTGCAGATGTTTGTCTTCAGATGCAGGTCCTTGTATTACGAGAGATGTTCGGGCTGTTTCAAGTGTGAGCCCTTTCACACTTCTGCCCGTAAAGTGTTGCTAATGGAATAAAAAAATTGCATGTAGAAAAAAAGATATGTACTTAGTTTACATGCCATATCTGAATTAGGATTGCGGTTCTGTGACAATTTTATTGTGCAATGGACGCCGGCTTCAGCTCCCACGCGTCGAGCTTGGGCACCTTAATGACGCCGGTCCCGTTATTGAACATGAATAGGCGGCTGTTGCTCGTCTCCGCGTGCTCCGGGTAGACCCGCGCCGTGATGACCGCCCGACCCCCGCCGCCATAGCTCTCTACCACCGAGTGGTCAATCTGTTGCATGAACAAATGATGTCATTCGAGTTCTTGGTGCAAATAAGAATCTGAATCTGTTGTATGTGAGTGAGTGAGGAAAAACACACCAATGTCCTGAGCGATATGCTCCTCTCCTTCTGGATGTCGATGTCCACGAAGCCTCCGTAGGGCGGCTTGTACACGTCGGTTCTCTTAGTCGATCTGCCCAATGTTATTTTGCAAGAAGATTGTTACTAGTACTGTATGATTTTGCTGTCACTGCACGTACTTAAGTAGTTTCAGATTTGATCGTGCTCTGTTTTTTGCTAGCTAGCTGTACTGTACCTTCTGAGATCGGTGCACATGAGAACCTTGTATTTGCCATCATCAGTGTGCCTGAACACCCTGAAGAAGACGGAGGTGTGCTCCTGCAGGTCGACGGAGGCCAGGACAAGCAGGCCAAACGGGCCGACAGCTCCCCGCACGGACGCGCCATTCTCCCCGCACAGTCTCTGAGGGTCCAGCAGCTGGTTGGTCTCGAGGTTCTCGGCGCCATCCAGGGCCGGGACCTCGAATACGACCTCCACGTCCGCCTGCGTGGCCGCGACGCCGATGATCTCGTTCATGCCGCCGGCGTTCACCTCTGCTCCCAGCAACCCGACCCGCGCTTTCCTCAGCGTCTCGATCTCCTCGATGGGCCACTGCAGCAGCTGCTTCCCGTCGCCGTCCAGCCAGATCTTCCTCGGCACCGTCTGCACGCCGGCCCAGCCCCTGGCGACGTAGTCCTGCACGGGGTCGGACTCGTTGGCCCAGCTCCAGAGCACGCGCCGTTTCTTGCCCGCGTCGTAAAAGGACTTGGACGCGTACACGTGGCCGTAGTCGAAGCGGTGCCAGGTCCGGCAGTCGTTGTCGGCGCCGGCCAGCGCGAAGGTGTCCGCCACGTCGTCGTACCGCCCCACCACGTAGTAGTCCTGGTGCGTGGCCATCACGCTCAGCTTCAGCACATGCCTCGCCGCCGCGTCCGAGGGCGCCAGCAAGTCGAGCCCGTTCTGGACGCCGGGCTTCTCCACCGGGAACAGGTCCGGACACTCCACCATGCCAGCTGAGGCAGACTCGTAGAGCGGCTCGGCGTTCCGCTCCCAGCTCCGGAAGTCCTTGCTCCGGTAGACGAGCGTGGAACCCGTGCCGTCCATGAACCCGGCGGAGACGGCGACGCGCCAGAGGCCTTCGCGGCCGAGCCACGCCGTGGAAGGGTCGCGAAAGTTACGGCTAAGGACGTCGCCGGGGAGCGGGATGACGGGGTTGTAGCTGGGCTTGACCCACTCGCGGAGGAGCGGGTCGGAGGCGTTCTTAGGAAACGCGACGTTCTGGACCTGTTCGCTGGAGGCGTCGATGCCGGTGTAGAGGAAGACAGGGGTGCCGTCAGGGAGGAAGGTGGCGGAGCCCGACCAGCAGCCGTTGCTGTCGAAGGGGGAGTCGGGGTCGAGCGCGTTGTCGATGGCGGACCAGTTGACGAGGTCGACGCTGACGGAGTGGCCCCACGAGAGGTTGCCCTTGTCCCAGCTGGCGTTGTGTGGGTTGTACTGGTAGAACAGGTGGTACACGCCCTTGTAATACATCGGACCTGAACATTCATAAGAGATGATCACATAGCTTATGAATAACTCGAACACTTGATGGATCTTCTTGGTTACGAACCAGAAAACTACAGGCATGCTATTTGCAAGTTGAGACTGAAAACTGAAGAAAACAAGCAAGTGCAATGCAATACGGCGAGCAATCAATCGGATGAAAACAGGGTGTACGTACCATTGGGATCTGCTCAGCACCACCATGATCCATGAGTCCGTCCATCCGATTCCGAACCAGAAATTTCAACAGAGAAGATTCAGGCTAGCTTAATCAACAACCAATACAATTGGGTTGAGCAGCAACGGAACCAACTGGGAACGATGATGAATCTTACCGTTCTGCCAGTTCTTGGCAGGCTGGAAGTGGTAGGCGGTCCGATAGCTGCCATGCCGGACAGTGCTCGATTCAGAGAGCCCGCGGAGGGAGGAGGACGGCGAGAGGAGGAGGCAGAGGTGGACTGCCACGGCCGCCGCCGCCGCCGCCGCGCACGTGGCGAGACGCAGCTCGGCCATAGATAGCCAACTGCGGGTTGGTGCTGTGCTCGGACGTTAACCGAATGGACAATTCTTGGTGAGTGATATATATAGCGCTGACGAGAACCAAATGAACCAAATGGCCCGCTGATGATGACGCGCTGGCTGGCTGGCTGGCTGGCTGAGCAAACGTCTGCATGGACTTGCCCAAACCAAAATCTATCTTCCTAGATTCCATCACACGTTCCTGTCCTGTATTCCCCGTCTGCATGGACTTGCCCATTTCAGTTTTGGAGCTCACTGATTTTTCTGGCTGAATCGGATGGATGGTACCACTGGAATTTGTTAACAAACGGCCGCGCGCGGTGGACCAAATTCTATCTTCCCAGACCATATGCGATCACACGTTCCTATCCTGCACGGACTTGCTGATTTCTGTTTTAGCTCAATGATGATTCTGTTGGTTAGACAAAATCTGATTGATTGCAGAGAGCTGCGTGACATCACAAGTTTAACGATACCATTAAGAAATTTGGATTTAAAGAGAATGTTAAGGACAATCGCGTTTACATAAAATTTAAAAGCGAGAGATATTCAAAGTTGAAGTTGAGAATCAGCAAAGTAAAACAAGAAAGATAGTAATGTCTGACCGTGAAGGGAAGTACTATGGTCGACACACCCCATATGGCCAAGTCTCTGAACCTTTTGCAAGGTTCTTACAGGAGACTGACATAGTGGCACAGTATTCGATGTCGGGCGAGCCTCAACAAAATGGAGTAGCTGAAAGGTGTAACCGTACCCTTATGGATATGGTGCGCGGCATGATAAGTTACTCCACCTTGCCATTGGGATTATGGATGGAGGCGTTAAAAACTGCCATTTATATTTTAATAGAGTAACAAGCAAGTCGGTGTCCAAAACACCGTATAAACTGTGTACAGGAAGAGTTTCCTCGCTACAACATCTAAGGGTGTGAGGGAGTGATACGTCCAAAACGTATCTACTTTTCCAAACACTTTTGCTATTGTTTTTCCTCTAAACTTGTGTGATATGGATACAACTAACACGGGCTGACACTGTTTTCAGCAGAATTATCTTGGTGTCTAGTTTTTGTGCAGAAAATCAACTATCAGGAAAAATTCCGGAAAATATGCCCAAAATCCTATTTCACCAGAAGATCCACGGAGCCAGAATACAAGACGGAGTGGAGCCCTGGGGGGGCACACCCCCTTCCACGCGGGTGGGCCTAGCCCGCGCCTGGAGGGGTGTGCTGCCCCAGGCACCCCCTCGGGCTCCCTCTTCGCCTATAAGATGCCTCTTGACCTAAAAACCGAAGGGGGGTCGACATTTTTCCAGAAAGAGTTTCGCTGCGCCGCCACCACCAGAAACCGCGATTCGGAACCAGAAACTCCATTTTGGCACCCTGCCGGGACGGAGAATTTGGAGAGGATCATCGCCATCGTCATCACCAACGCCTCTCCATCAACCATCAATGTTTCCCTCATCCATGAGTGAGTAATCTCCCGCTGTAGGCTATGGGGATGATAGGATTGTATGATTTCTATCATGTAATCGAATAAGATTGTTAGAGCATGGTGCCTAGTATCTTTATTAGTGCTATTTGACTTTGTTGTAACTTGTTGTGCTTAATGCTTGTCACTAGGGCCCGAGTGCCATGATCTCAGATCTAAACTTATTATTGAATCATTATGATAGTATTGTTTGTAATCTTATCTGCAAGTTGTGTACACATATCATTGTCCGGATCCAAAGGCCCCGAAGTGACAGAAATTGGACAACCTGAGGGGATGGCTGTGATGTGAGGATCACATGTGTTCATAGATTGTTAATGATTTGCTTCGGTGCTCTATTAAAATAAGCATCTTAATTGCCAGTAGTTCCCTTGAGGCCCCGCTGCAACGGGCTGGCAGGACAAAAGATGTTGTGCAAGTTCTCATTGCGAGCATGCATGACTATATATGGAGCACATGTGTATGATTGTTTAGTACTTGGATGCTTATTCTTATTTATCTGCAATTGCCCTAGATCTTGAAGTTACATGTTTAGACTCCTCCATGCAACGCCCGTCCATCCATCCTTATGCCTACTGCGCTCGTATCCTACTGTTTGCTACTACTGTTACTATTGCTATTGTTCTACTACTGTTGTTGCTTTGCTATTGCTACTACAAAACTTTTGCTACTGATAAACTTCAGTGAGCAAGAACTATTTTCAGGTGCAGCTGAATTGACAACTCAGTTGTTAAGCCTTGCAAGTATTCTTTGGCTCCTTTTGTATCGAATCAATAAATTGGATAGTACTACCCGCGAAGACTGTTGCGATCCCCTATACTTGTGGGTCATCAAGACTATTTTCTGGCGCCGTTGCCGGGGATCATAGATTTATTTGTAAGTTTATTTGGATCTATTATTGTTCACTGCTACTCCGTTCATCATGGGTAAGTCTCGTGATAGAAAATTTCCTATTTTACCATCCACTACAAGAAGAGGTACAGTCCTAAACACCTCTTGTAACGCCCCCGAATCGACCCTATGCAGATCTCAGCATTTCTCGCCAAAATCCGCATAGAAACGATTCAAAGACGCCCACCAGACACTTTCGTGTGGGTGGGATTTGAATACAAGTAGTTACATCACAGTAGTTTACAACAGAGTCCACAAGAACTTACATATACAACAACGACTCAACGAGTCAAGAATACAAATGATACAAATCATAAAGAAAGCCAAATAGTATCCGAGTACGGACAAGATCCAAATAGGACTAAGAGCCCTGAAGAATAACCAAGCGGTGTCCATAAACCCTGCCCAGGCCAAGCCGGAAGGGTAACCTTGCTAACGTCGACATTCACATACCTGTCAATCCAAAAGGGTGCCGACAAAGGGCAAGGGAAAAACAGAAAGAGAGCGGTCAGTACTGAATCCAGTACACGACGAGACTAGAATTCGGCGGTCCTCGCCTACATAGGTATGGTGGGCTCCGCGGCAGCAAAGCTTGCACTATCTAACTTATAGAGACACGCTACAACTTCGGCTACTAGAACGAGATAAGAGAGCGCTATACGGTAACGATAATATAACACCAAACATAACCCATTCGAAGATTTCCCCCTCGAAGACCAGTCGAGGAAGTCCTCTTACAGAACACACTCGGTGACAATTTCAGTTAATCAGGTATTTAGTTGATAAGGCTAATTACTAATCATATTATTAAAGACAAAACATTAGTGGTGTTGTCTATGATCATGACACTGTACTCCTGAGGCATCCATAATCGTGGACACACAGCTCCTCGAAAAGATTTACCCTGTAGGGGTGCACTACTGTACCCAAAAGCATGCTTAACCCATCAGGCAACATATCACGCGTGCCTTCCGAATCTCACAACAAGAACTGTCCCATAACTACGCGCATATCCAGAGGCATCACCTACTATGTTTTACCCACACAAGAGATACAGCTGATTCTCCAGGTGGCACAGCGTTTGAGTCTACGGCCGGGCGATGATCGGAAGATTACTTGTAGAGCTCCATCCCACCTCCGACACGATATCCCGATTTTATGCAATGCAAGCCATGGCAGTCCACCAAAACATCAAGTCCGAAGACATATCAACTCACCCATGTCCGAGGACATATTATGCGTATGAACCAAATAGAAAACCAATTTTGTAACCCTCTGGATATACGAATAGCGCCGGTAGTTGAGGGGGGATCCCAGAGGCCTCCACGTTTGGTTAGCGCGATCAACTCCGAACTGGTATCGTAGAACGAACGGATCCTAGGTCGGCTCAAGCAGTTCCCAAAGGTGGTCCCTGTCGGGGCCTTATCATTAGGTGGAACCATAACTAACAACATCAGATTAATTATCTTATCATCAACAATATCCAAGTATCATATTCCACCTGTATGAGAGCGATACTAAGCATGCCTACGACTCGCAAGGATAAAAACTAGCTAACCAAACAAGGCAATAGGACAACCAAGGCAATATAGTGGAGCAGATAAATAATGAAACGGTACTACAACATCGACAATAAGGATAGCAATGGATCAAAGGAAGGAAGTAAAGACTATAAATGCAAAATAGGTGAAGGGGGAGAATGCTCGCCTGAGGAACAAAGTCGGATAGCCGGAGGCTTGTCGTTTCTCACATCGGCTCATCGTCCTATCCGGTGAAGAGACAAATACTAGAAAGAACACCCGATGCAATATTTAATAATACGGCGAAAGATCCGGCATGTTTATGATATGATGCATGGCATGCCAATATGCGGCCTAACTTGGCAATGTTAAGCAGAATCGGGATTCCGACATTTATTATTAGGTTCAAGTTATTTAGCTACCCCACAAATTAGATGTTGTCTTAACAAGATAAAATAAGCACCGGTTAGCTACACAATTTTAAATGAGATCAATATTAGACTAGATTCGTCCACATATGGGATCCATATTTAATTATTAGGTGAATCGCTATTTAAACCAAACCCACAAGATATGTATGCAACATAAATGATTTAATGCAACAAGTCGGCATACAAAGTAGAGTTAGAGTCAATGTCTCACGTCTCGGATTGGACAGGTGAAGAGGCCGTCTTCGGATTAGAATTGAAGTAACAGTCTTCGGATTAGAATGGAAGTAACGAAAGCAGCCCATGTCATTGAAGTAGTAGTACGGTCACCGTCTTTATTTTCAGAGTTGGAAATAGCCAAAAATGGACACAGTAAGGAGCAACCACGGCAAAACTCCTACAGGAATTTCATCGAACATGTTACCAGCGAGACAGAATGAGTAAACTGAATCAGAGACATTTAATTTCACCGACGGCCAGGACTACCTGGTACACAACACCTGGACCTGTTCGCCTAGCTACTGTCGGCTGCAGGTAGTGGAGCAGCTGCCGGGCGTTGACATGATGGAGCACCGATATGAGGCTGCAGAGCAGAGGACAAGGGTGCGGGAGCCGGGACAGTCTGGAACTTGGCTTGGCTGCCGTGCGTTGCCAAGGAGAAAGCGGCGAGGCTGCTTTGCGTGGCTGGATGCACGCACCCAGGAAGAAAAGACGGCAGCCGTCGCATATTGCACCTGCACGCGGGTCTCGAGACTAGAGGGCGGACGGCTTGCCGAGTGTGCGCGCGCGGCCAACCTTGCTGCAGCACACGCATGAAGAGGCAGATTAAAGCACATATGGTGGCGTGGGAAGATGGTGTTGGTGGAGATCGATTGAAGAAAGGGATTGAATCCGTTTGTTAGCTCAAGGATTAGGATAAGTAGGCCACGATGTGATCTGGAGCTACTCTTGCGAATGAATTGGAATAGCTTGGTGAGGTATCGCCTATGGACACAGAGCAAGGACGACGACCAGATCGAGGCACTCACGCGGGCAAAAGAGATGGAGAACGGCGGCGGAGAGGATTCTTGAGTGAGGAATTTGGAATAGATGTATATCTCAGATTTGGGATTAGGGTTTGGGAAGAATGAAGGGGAATGGACTATTTATCTAGTCCAAAGTAGACTAGATGAGGCTAGTTTTGGGCCAAAACTTTAAACGGGCCTTTAGCCTAGTTTTATTTTTAGTCAAATAAGAAAACCATTTATGGTCATATAACGGACCGAAAATATTATTTTGTTTTAGTTTGAAAACAAGAAAGAGAAATGGATTTAATAAAACCATACAGATATTTTAGTAAAACAAAGATAGGTTTTTACCAAAATAGTTTGCGGTTAAATTGTCGAACAAAATATGCATGATGATGTCACGATGATGCACAAAATCAAATAACAATCAATTTCTAATTTTCTAATATTTTTCGGACATTACACCTCTGCTGCTCTTGATTTACCGTCTGTTATAAGTAAGCTTGTTACACCACCACCACATACTCATGCTACACACACTTCTACTACTGCTGAATCTGAAACTATTTCTGATACTCATGATGTTACTTCTCCTGCGCTTGATGCGAGTGGTTCATTAGGTCCTTTCCTAGATGCTACTATGGCTAATCTAGGAAATACTGAAACTCCTAGTGAAGACACTGTTACACCCGTTAGCTCACCTGAGTCTAGAGAGAGATACGATATTAATGATGGTTACATTAAGCTCATGAATTTACTGAAGAGTGCTGAAACACACATGGTGCTAGTGCCATTAAGAGTTTCCTTGAGAGACGTATCATTATTCCTAAACTGTCCTCTGATCCTAAGTTTGCCACCTCTCGCATAGATATTAAAGATAAAGATTATGATTTCTCTCTTGATTTATCTTATTTAGACATTGTTGAGAAAAAACCTTTTTGTGGGACTGAAAATGAGAGTGTTGTAGCTCATATGAACGAGCTTTCCACTATGAGTGCTTTATTCTCTGATGATTTTAAGATGCGCAAGTACTTTGTTACTAAGATCTTCCATTTTTCACTAAAAGGAGAAGCTAAAGCTTGGTTTAATAGATTACCTCCTGGTTCCATTGATAGCCCTGATTGTTTGATTTCTTCCTTCTTCCAGAAATATTTTCCTCCCAGTGCTAGACATGCTGCTTTGCAGAAACTTTTTGATTTTAAACAGGGAGAAGAAGAGAAATTTCCTGAGTCATGGACAAGGTTTTGTGCCTTGATTCATGCACATCCTGGATGTCTATTACCTAAAAATGAGCTTCTTGATATTTATTATAATGGACTAACTGATGATTTTAGGACATACATAGATAGCTTTGCTGACTGTGTTTTCAGGAAAAGAACTCCTACAGATGCTGAAGAATTAATGGCTAAAATAAGAAATAATTATGATGATTGTACTTCAACTGAGCTAAATACACCTGAGACTATTACTCCTGAACCAGTTGTGCCTAAACCAGTTCCAACACCAACACCAAAGAAGTGGGGAATGATTGCATTAAATGATGAAGTATGAAAGAAGCTAAGAAATGTCTTAAGGAGAAAGGTAGTAGAGCTGAAGATGTGAAGAATCTACCTCCTATAGAAGAATTATGTAAGCCAATTCCCCACTCATTTACTATTAAGGAACACTCTCTCCACTTTGATGAAGGTGATATTTCCTATGGTAGGCCTCCTGATCAATGCTTAGTGGAACTTGACACATTTATTGTTAAACAAGGTAATTTTAATAAACAAGTTCAGAATCATTTATTGGAAAACTCTAAAGCTATTAATGAGTTGAAAGATATTGTGGAAAGAACTGCTAATGATATTAAAATGCTTTGTAAACACTTTCAAATGGTTCAAACCCAAATTGATCAACTTGCTAAGGTACAAAAGGATATGCTAGTTAATGCCTCAGGAGATAAACATGCTTATGGAATTGGAACCAGGAGTGGTATAGCTAATCAAGATCCTTTATATCCTGAAGGACACCCTAAAAGAATTGAGCAAGATTCTCAACAAGGTGAAAGTAGTGGTAGTCCTCGTAAGAGAAAGAGAAAGAAACATAAAATAGTTGAGGAACCACTTGAACCTGCTGTAGATCCTATTAGTATATCTGTCTCTGATGCTGAAACTGAGAATGGTAATGATAAAAATGATGCTCCTGATAAGGAGGAAGTTGAGGAAGAACCTGAGAATCACACTAAGAACACTAGGTACACTAAGGAAGATTTTATTGCTAAAAAACATGATAGTGAGAGAGAAACTTGGGTGCAGAAACATATGCTTTTTCCAAATAAGAAACACAAGTCAAAGGAGGAAGAACACTACAACAAGTTTTGTGAGTGGATGAAACCTTTATTTTTGCAAATTCCTTTGACTTATTCTATTAAGTTGCCTCCTTATTCAAAGTATATGAAGGATATTGTCTCTAATAAAAGGAAGATTCCTAATGAGGAAATTTCCACTTTGCTTGCCAATTATTCCTTCAATGGTAAGGTTCCAAAGAAACTTGGTGATCCAGGTATACCAATTATTCCTTGCTCTATTAAGAACAATTATGTTAGAACTACTTTATGTAATTTGGGAGCTGGAGTTAGTTTATGTCTTTTTCTATCTACAAGAGACTCCAGCTAGAAAAGTTGATACCAACTGATATATCTTTGCAAATGGCTGATAAGTCAACTACTATTCCTGTTGGTATATGTGAGGATGTTCCTGTTCAAGTGGATCATAATTGCTTGGTTTTAACTGATATTGTTATGCTTGAAATGCTCGAAGATGATAATATTTCTATTATTCTTGGGAGACCCTTTCTTAATACTGCAGGTGCTGTCATCAATTGTAATCAAGGAAAGGTAACATTTAATATTAATGACAAAGATCATACTGTCTATTTCCCCAAGAAGGTCGCTAAGAGCTATTGCCTAAACTGCATTGAAAATATTGAGAGCATCAAGGTTGGAGAAATATATTGTCCCATTCCACAAGAAAGTTTTGAAACTATTATGATTGGGACCATTGCTATCAAGTTTGAGGTAACATAATCACTTTGTGGAATGCAAAGTTTTGTTTCATATAAGATTGTTTTGGTAACAAGACCTGCTGATCAATCTTGTTAACAAAAAGATTTTAATGAACAAAATCATGTTTTCACTTTGGTTATACTTGCTCACTTTTACTTTTCTCCTTCCTAGTCTTTGCTTTTTCTCTTGTTAGCTTTGGTTTTGCTAGTTGTTTGCTTGTTAGATTGTCTTAGAACTTCTGTAGTTTTGGTTTGCTTTTTCTTCTTCTAAAAAAATCTTTTCTGCGAGAAAATCAATTTTCATACCCTGAAAATTGGCCAAAAATAAAGTTTCCCAAAAAATTCTAGAAAATTCATATTAAATTTTTCCTCGAAAAAATAGGCAGAGGGACACCTGGAGTGGCCCAGGGGGACCCACCAGGCCAGCACACCCCCAGGTGGCGCCTGGCCTGGGTGTGGCCCACCTATGGCCCTCCAAGATGCCTCCTCAAATCCACCTTCTTTCTCTCTCCCGAAAAACACTGGAAAATTTTCTCAAGCTCGAGTTCTTGTTGTTCTTGCTCCCGATTTTTGATCTCCTTGCTCAGCCCATCTCTACTGCTGATTTTTAGAGGGTTTGCTCATTGGTATGTGCCTCCTCCGCTTGTCCAATTAGATTTGTGATTGTTAGATTGTATCTTGAGTATTTTGCTGCTATAGGTGTCAGGTTGTGTAAGCTTGCATGCTTTTTCTATGCTTAGAGATTTCATTTTGATTCATGTGTAGCCCCTAGCAAGTTCCTATAGTAGTTTCTCATCATTTATCAACTTGGAAATCACTTGGTTTGATGTTTGTCTAAAAATTTCAGAAAGGAAGATGGGTGCATACCCGCTGAATCAATATGATTTAATGGTACCTGAGCCAATGAAACTCCATCGTGAGGAAGGAGTCTTCCCTTCCATATATCCATGCCCTGAATTTATGAGAGCCGCAGGAATCTTCCCTGATTTCCAAACTATGATTACTAATGCAGGGTTGGAACACTTTGTTGAAGAAGAACCATATCAGTATGTCAAGCTAACCATGGTTGTGGTGTAGGACTTCCGGTTTACTTGTTCCTCGTCTAATCCCATGGTCAATTATAAAATATACAATATAGCTGTCGACCTGCCATTTGCTGATTTCTGTGCAGCAATTAGAGTACCTCATTTCGGATCTTGCGAGAAGATCAAGGAGAGTCCTAAGTCACTTATGGATTTATATGCTGAAATTTTCCAAGGTTTCGACTTCTCGAAGGAAAGTGGTAAAATTCGGAACATTCAGTTCCCATCCATTAGATATTTTGCCTATTTCATTACCAAGTGTGTCTTCTTGCTAGAAATATTGCTAGAAAGTTATCTTATTTTGATCTACCTTTTATCTCAGCTGCTTTGAATAGGGATAGATCTTATAACCTGGGTGCTTTGATAGCTTACCGTCTTACCACTAACCGCGAGAAGGGTGGAATTTGTGTAGGTCTCATTGCCTGTAGGTTGCTAGCTTTCCATGGTTTTGAGCCTCACCATTCAGATTATCGGTTCCCCATAGAGAGGCTTGATCTTGTGTAACACCCTTGGATCGGCCCTATGCAAGTTTTAGCGATTCCCGCCAAACCCGCATAGAAATGATTCAAAGGTGCCCACCAGGCACTTGCGTGCGGGTGGAAAACGAAGTAATGTCATTACACGATAGTCCACGATGGAACCCACAAAACATATATATACAACAGCGACTCAAAGAGTCAATAATATAGATATACAATACAAAGATCCAAATCACCTTGAAAATGATACAACGTCCGAGTACGATCAAGATACAAATGGGGCTAAGAGACCTGAATAATAACCAATGGCGTCCATAACCCTGCACAGGCCAAGCCGGAAGGGTAACCCTGCTAACGACGTCGATCTCAAAAACCTGCTACAACAAAAGGGGTGCCGGCAAAGGGCAAAGGAAAAAGAGAGCGGTCAGTACTGAGGCCAGTACACAGCTAGTCTTTGAATTCCGTGGTCCTCGCCTACATAGGTATGGTGGACTGAAGCGGTAGCGAAGCATGCGCTAAACAACCTATAGAGACTCGATACAACTGTCGGCTATCAGAGAGAGATAAGAAAGACCTATTCAAAACCATCCTGATACTACCACCAAACAAACCCATCCTGGTATTTCCCCCTCGAGACCAAACGAGGAAGTCAAGCCGAGGAAACTCACACGGTTGGCAGTTTTATTCATTCATTCCATGGTGGTTGTCCAACTTACTAGTCATATCAGATACAAGTCATATTATAACAGTAAACTTTAGTTATAGTTGTCTATGATCGAGAACTGTGCTCCAAGTCGTCCATAACCGCGGACACGGCTTCTCGAAAAGATTTAACCCTCCAGGGGTGCACCAAAGTTTCCACACGCACCTACACCCTTGTTGTCAGATCAGGTAGGTACAAGATCACAAAACATACACCCAACGGTATGTCAACGGGGTTTCGGACACGACGTTTCCCAGACCCAAAGCAAGCACGAGGGGGCACCCCACTAAGCTACCCATAACAAAGTCGGCCGGTCTCCGAGACGGACCCAGGGTTTGTGTCGACGGCTGTAAACGACTGGGAACCCGAAAGTGTGACTAGGCTTGTCGATACAACAAAAACGTATCACGGGGTTCCTAAACAGTACAGACGCTCAACGCGTAATCGTAAATAAAGTAGTAAAGCATGGCATAAGTACAGGATAGTAATAAAGCCCCAAACTAGTTTGTGGCCCCCAGTACAGTACTTTGAAATCAGGTACTAAATCTATGGGGGTGCCCACACACCCCACCTATGGTTAGTGCGCTCGATCTCGGAACATGTGTCAAGAACTCGGGGTCCTACGGGACACCAATGAGCAGTTAAAAACCAAATATTGTCTATTACCCACCGGTGCCTCTGCATTATTTATCTACTTTCAATTTTAGTTATTAAACAGTAATTAAATCCATGATCATCTCCACCGTTTAGCATGTGCCAACCACCCAACAACGATGGAACATCCACGACGCGAAGCAGCAGCTGAGCAAGCGACTACAACTCGCAAGGCCGACTATCTACCAAACAACAGGTAATAGGAGGTGTCCATGGCAATATAGAGGCTGCAGGGAAGTATAAAGGGGTACGGAATCTATAGCATCGCAACACAGATAGCAATATATCAACAGGAGGAAATAAATACTAGAAATGTAAAATAGGTAGAAAGAGGGAGAATGCTCGCCTGAAAACATTGTCGAAGGTTCATCCGAAGATCGGTCGACACTCGCATCAACTCATTGGCCTAATCCGTGAAGAAGCAAAGCACTAGAAGAAACACTGGATGCACTATTTAATACTAATGGCAGAAGATCAGGCATGATGCATGTATGATGTATGACATGGCAAGGATGCGATGCAATTAGGCCATATTAAGCGGAACCAGAGTCCCGACAATTAATTAGGTGGGCCATGTTGTTTAGGTACCCGCAATTTAAATATCGTCTTAACATGGAAAAATATATCACCGGTTCGCTACACAATTTTAAATGGGGCCAATATTAGACTAGATTCACCCGCATATGGTCTCCATATTTAATTATGAGGTGAGTCGACAAAATATCCCCAAATGACAAAGCATGTGTGCAATCATGAACAATTTAATATGCAACAAATTTATATTTCATTTATAAAATAGGGATCTCGGAAAAGAGGGTCACACATCGAATCGACGATCTTGGGGCTCGAAGGGGGTTTCAACGGGATTGGTCTTCGAAGAGGGAGACGAATGCACTGGGGTTCGATCTTTGGCTCCGGGAACAGTCTTGCGGTCCGAGTGCATGATCTTATTGTCAATGGCGTACTTGAATATATGACACTCAGTTCAATAGGGCCCCTCGGGTTTGGGCTCCTCGCATCAGCGTCGGAAGATCTTGGCGTCGGTAGATCTTGAGAGCCTCACAACTCATTGAAGGCCATACTTGTCACATGGCACATGTCGTGGCTGACCTTGCCGATGGAGAGAAACATGTCTGCTGCTGGTCAAACACACACACACACACACACTGAGGGTTCAAGAGGCGAGGTACATGGTACTTGACAGGGTCGGCGCAGGTGCTGCAGGGGTGGATAGCCGGAGGCAGGGACGGCGACACTAAGGACGAAGGAGGCCGCGGGTGTCGCGGACCTGCCAAGGCACGCAGGGGCTCGGGCGGCGGATACGAAGCGGGAGCCGCTAGAGGCGAGCAGGACGGAGGCGAGGTGGGGCGTCCATGTGCAGCGGCATAGAGAGGCGGGGCGCCAGGCTCGAGCGGCCGAGACAGAGGGAGGTCGGGCGAGGGGGCGGTGCCGTGCTGCGGAGGAGATGGCGTCCATGGAGACGCTCCACGGCAGGGCGCCAATGGTGGAAGAGGCGACCGGAGGCAGCAGCGGAGAGAGGCCAGCGGGGCAGAGGCTGCGTAGACGAGGCCACGGCCGGGCGGCGGCGGTGGCGGCGATGCGATGAGCAGAGAGGAGGGCCCGATGCGGGTAGTTGGGAGCGAGCGACAGAAGGAAGAGAGCGGGTCGAGGTGGGCCGAACGCGTTGTCGATGGCGGACGGGGAAGGAGCTTGGGGAGCTTGTTCGGGAGTGGCGGCAGGGTGAGGTCGCTAGCGGCGGCGGATCGGGGATTGAGCAGGGGAGGTTGCGGCACGATGGCCTCGCGAGGGGAGAGAGATGGGTCGGGGAGCGAACGAGAGCTACGCGAGCGAGGGCATCAGGGTGGGCCCACGCGGGGTGTGCGATTGACCGCGGGGCGGACACGTCTGTGACGCGGTCCGCTGGTGGGGCCAGGGGATCGTGACGAGGTGGGCAGGGGTCGCGCGCAAGAAGCGGGACTGCGGGGTGGTCGTGTTGGGTACCGGAAAAGTGTGTGTGTGCCGCGGGGATGTGTTGCGGCGGTTGGAGGGATGGGGATAGGGTTTGGGTGGTTGGGGAAATAGGGTTAGGTAGATGGGATCTAGGGTTTGGGGGTTTGTCTAAATGGGCCGGGTAGTAGACTGCTGGCTTGTCAGGCTTTTGTCCTGGCAGGCTGGCGGTCTCCCCGAAAAATAAAATAGTTTTTGTATTTATATTTACTCGGCCTGGAATTTTAATTTGGAATAGTAGGAGAGGAATATTGTAGAAAACAAAATAGGTTTAGTAAAATATTTTTAGACGCAAGTATGCATGATGTCATGATGATGCACAAAGTAGTAATTAGAAAGCGATTTTCTAGTAGTGATTTATCAGGATGCTACATCTTTATTCCATGGTTCAGCATAATTTTGTTTCTTCTTGGGCTATTGTGAGTAGTTTACCGTATGAGTTATCCTTTGTCAAGCGTAGTTGGAGAGGGGGTAGGACTGATAAAGTAGTCTATTTGCATGTACATGCTTTGTTTAATTTTGATAACAGGCAAGGATGGTCGCTCATGGAGGATGAGTTTGACACATACATGGCGGAGCTCTCCCAGCAAGAGGAGAATGTTGGAGAGGATGCCGAAGATGATTCGGTTCAGCCCTCCAACATGGGAGAGTCTTCATACCAGCAGTCCTCCTATGATTGGGGCGCGTCTTCTTCTTCATCGCAAGCGCCTGACTATGATCATTCCTATGATGACCCACCAGTTTGGGGTTACTACCCACGCTATTGAGCCCCACTTAGGCAAAAAACCTAAGCTTGGGGGGAGGTATACCGACATCACACTCATCTATATATCACGTTTCGTCGGTTCTTTGTATATCCATTGTTTCGCTTTCTTTTTGGTTTTTGTTTCTGATTTTTTAACACAAAAATACCAAAAATATTTTCGTTGTTTCTCTTGGTTTGTTTCTTTGCTTTTTAGCTTTGGTTTGCCTTAAAGAAAAATCCAAAAAGATTTCGCTTTGTTTGTTTTTGCTTTGTTTGCTTGCTTTAAAAAAATTGAAAACACCAAAAATATTTGTTGTTCTTCTTTGGTTTTGTGAAGTTCTTTGCAGGGTTCAGCCGTCCTCTATGGAGTTTGGTTTCATGTTATTATTCAAGTCACACAAGTGAAGGGCAATAATGAAGATTAAGACAACTTGAGGCGTGTGAGAGGCTGGTAACGAACTCTATTTGTTTTCATTTTTGTACATATACTCATCATTGTGAACATGCTTAGTCTGTTCATGTAAGGTGTATGTAATTTATGGATGGTTAGTAGTTCTTGCTCTCTTGTGATTAGCTTCAGCTTGCTAATAGTTTGTAGCATGTCATATGAATGTTTGCTTGCATTGTTCTATTCATAACTTGGTATGATATTGTGGTATCCTCCTCTGAATGTTTCATGTGAATCGACTTGGCACATGCTCACGCGTGCATATGACTAAACAATAGTCAGTCAGCCTTGATGATTTATTTTGCCTCAGAGTTCTTGTATCACTTTCATGCCGTAATTAGTCCTATTTTATTGCAAGCATGATTATGACAGTTATTGCGCTCTCGTTTGTTGCTCCCTCTCTATTGCTAGCCTTCACTTGCACTGAGTATGAGCTCTACTTGTGCATCCAACTTCCCAAAACCAATATTGCCAACAGTGTCCACCATACCTACCTATTAACATAATTTTCTATTCAGTGCATATTCATTATGCCTTGTTTTCTTCCAAATAAAATGTTTGCTTGTTTTGAGGAAGTTAGTTAGTAAAGCTCTCACAAACTTGATGGCACACTTTATTCCTTGCACTTAATAAACCTGAACCATTGTGACTATCCATGAAAGTTATATGCTTGCAAATTATAGGCAGGAAGTTAGCAGAACCGTGCTGTCACGGGGAACGCTTTCAACACTTATGGATACATATCCAGTTGATATCATGCTCTTTTGTTTGCGGGTGTCATCGATGTGAAATAAAAGGGGAGCTTGTGAGTTCATGGAGTTATATATATGTGTTAGAGAAACGCCTGGGCCGCTAGCCTAAGCCATGCCTAATCATGGTGGAAACTTGCAGCATAACCATAATGAGCAATCTGTGAAGCATCCTCAATAAAAACCTATGCAAATAGCAAATAAAAAGACCGCTGAGATGCTCATTGTCTGCTTGCCTTGTCATTTTGATCACGGGATAGCTCCTGTATCATGTGCAAGGGGTACCTCGTTGGCGGTTCTCTATGATATGCATGTATTTACAATGACAAGAACTTACAGGTAACTAAAGTTGAGTAGAATGAGGAGCGGTCATCGTACTCAAGGGACATGGGATTTCCAGTTTATGGTTTGTCAAGCATATAACTCATATTGGACCTCACTTTCATTGTTAACCATATAAAGATGCTTATGATAGGGGCAGTGAGAGCTCAAAGCTAATGAGTACCTTACTTTTAGCATTTGGAAGCCTCTCAAACTTTTCAAAACCTTTTCACCTCCTTGTTGAGTTACCACTTATTCTATGAGCACCTTCTTGAGAGCATAGTTGTCATTCTTGTGTTTGTCTCAAAACTTGGTTAATTATGCCATGACTTTGATGCTTATATCTCTGATATCTTTACTTCTAGTCTTCACTTGAACTTCAGAGGTGCCTTGGCATTTATATTGTGCTCTACAAACAAAGGCAAACAAGATACCACTCTATCATACCTTCTTATGAGAATTGCAATGTTGCTTATGTTTATGTTTCGTGCTACTTATTATTATTGAGTTGGAATCTCTTCATAGCTTGCAATGACTATTGAGTAGACTTAGATGCATATTTATTATTATGAATGGTTTAAGTATCTACTCCTATGCTGAGAATATATACATCATATGAAGCAAATGTATTCGTGAAAGTTCTTTTATCGCACTTAGTTTTCAACTGTATTGCTTGAGGACAAGCAATAAGCTAAGCTTGGGGGGAGTTGATACATCCAAAATGTATCTACTTTTCCGAACACTTTTGCTATTGTTTCTCCTCTAAATTTGTGTGATTTCGATACAACTAACACGGACTGGCGCTATTTTCAGCAGAATTACCTTGGTGTCTAGTTTTTGTGTATAAAAACAAACTATCGGGAAAAATCCCAGAAAATATGCCAAAAATCCTATTTCACCAGAAGATCCACGGATCCAGAATACAAGACGGAGTGGAGCCCTGACGGGGCACACCCGCCTGCCACGCGGGCGGGTCCAGCCTGCACCTGGAGGGGGTGTGGCTGCCCCAGGCACCCCCTCGGGCTCCCTCTTCGCTTATAAGATGCCTCTTGACATAAAAACCGAGAGGGGTTCGACATTTTTCCAGAAAGAGTTTCGCTGCGCCGCCACCACCAGAAACCGCGATTCAGAACCAGAAACTTCGTTTTGGCACCCTGCCGGGACGGGGAATTTGGAGAGGATCATTGCCATCGTCATCACCAACGCCTCTCCATCAACCATCAACGTTTCCCTCATCCATGAGTGAGTAATACCCCGTTGTAGGCTATGGGGATGGTAGGGATTGGATGAGTTCTATCATGTAATCAAATAAGATTGTTAGGGAATGGTGCCTACTTTCTCTATTAGTGCTATTTGACTTTGTTGCAACTTGTTGTGCTTAATGCTTGTCACTAGGGCCCGAGTGCCATGATCTCAGATCTAAACTTATTATTGAATCATTATGATAGTATTGTTTGTGATATTATTTGCAAGTTGTGTACACATATCATTGTCCGGATCCAAAGGCCCCGAAGTGACAGAAATTGGGACAACCTGAGGGTATGGCTGTGATGTGAGGATCACATGTGTTCATGGAGTGTTAATGCTTTGCTCCGGTGCTCTATTAAAAGAAGAACCTTAATTGCTAGTAGTTCCCTTGAGGCCCCGCTGCAACGGGCTGGCAGGACAAAAGATGTTGTGCAAGTTCTCATTGCGAGCACGCATGACTATATATAGAGCACATGCCTATGATTGTTTAGTACTTGGATTCTTATTCTTATTTATCTATAATTGCCCTAGATCTTGAAGTTACATGTTTAGACTCCTCCATGCAACGCTCGTCCATCCATCCCTATGCCTACCGCGCTCGTATCCTACTGTTTGCTACTACTGTTACTATTGCTATTGTTCTACTACTGTTGTTGCTTTGCTATTGCTACTACAAAACTGTTGCTACTGATAAACTTCTGTGAGCAAGAACTATTTCCAGGTGCAGCTAAATTGACAACTCAGTTGTTAAGGCTTGCAAGTATTCTTTGGATCCCCTTGTGTCGAATCAATAAATTGGGTAATACTACCCATCGAAGACTGTTGCAATCCCCTATACTTGTGGGTCATCAGGGAGCTCAGCTGACCAAAGTATTTAATCCAAATATTGCAAAGTTTGATCCTAAAACGGTCAGTTGCCATTTCATTGGCTACCCTGAAAGATCGAAATGTTTTTGTTTCTACTATTCATACATATACACCAAGTTTGTAGAAACAAGATATGTTGTCTTCTTAGAGGACGAAATGATAAGGGGGGAATGGTAGCTCGGAAAATTAATCTTGAGGAGAAGAGGGTGCATGCACCTAATCCGATGACTCAGGAGCCATTCTTCTTGCTACCTGTTGTTCCTGCATCGACAACCCCAGAGGTTGTGGTGCAAGCACTTATTGCAACTACACCCATGACAACAATGAGGGAAGATCTGAAACATATCCGTTAGGAGACGATTGAACCCACTATTGAGCATGAAAGGGAGCATAAGCAGCCACCTCTAGTAGAGACGCCCCATGTTGAGACACATGATGTGCTGGTATATGAGGCCCCTAGAAGGTCTCAAAGAGTTAAAATATCAGCAATTCCTACTTATTATAAAGTTTATAACACCGTAAGAGTTTAAATGGATAATGATCCTACTTGATTTGAAAAATCCATGAGTGGCCCTCACTCATCGAAGTGGCTAGAGGCCATGGAATATGAGATGAGGTCGATGAGTTCCAACGAAGTTTGGTACTTAGAGAAAATTCCCAAAGGAGCCAAAACTGTAGGTTGTAAATGGGTCTACAAAACAAAGTATGACTCTAGAGGGAATATGGAGAAATACAAAGCGCGACTTGTGGCAAAAGGATTTACATAGAGAGAAGGAGTAGATTACAATGAGACTTTTTCTTCAGTCTCATGTAAGGATTCCTTTAGAATCATAATGGCTAGTTGCACATTTTGATTTAGAGCTGCATCAAATGGATGTAAAGATGACATTTCTAAACAGGGATTTAGAAGAAAGAGTCTACATGAAACAACCCAAGGATTTTGTCATGGAAGGCAAGGAAAACATGGGATGCCACCTAAAGAAATCCATTTATGGATTAAAGCAAGCTTCTAGACAGTGGTATCTAAAGTTTAATGATACCATTAAGAAATTTGGATTTAAAGAGAATATTAAGGACAACTGCGTTTATGCAAAGTTTAAAAGTGAGAGATATATTTTCCTAATTCTGTATGTAGATGATATATTGCTTGCTAGCAGCAATGTCAGTCTACTACTAGAAACAAAGAAGTTCTTGTCCTCAACTTTGATATGAAAGATCTTGGTGAAGCTTCATATGTTTTGGGCATAGAAATTCACCGAGATAGGATAAATAGGGTTTTAGGACTATTGCAAAAGAAATACCTAGAGAAGATTCTAAACAAATACAGTATGCATGCGTGCAATACCACACCTACTCCTATAGTCAAGGGCGACAGCATTGGGAAATTTATATGTTCCAAGAGTCAATATGAGATCGACCAAATAAAATCAGTACAATATGCTTCGGCCGTTGGAAGCTTACAGTATGCATAAGTGTGCACTCGCCCTGACTTAGATTTTATCACCGGGTACTCGGTAGATATCAAGAGAATCCAGGCATGGAGCACTAGAATATAGTAAAGAAAGCTTTGCAGTATACGCAAGGTATAAAAGACATCATGCTAACATATAGGTCTGATTCCCTAGAGATAAGAGGGTATTCAGATGCAGATTTTGCAGGAGACAGAGATGATAGAAAATCCACGAAAAGATACGTCTTCACTCCCGCAGGAGGGGCTATTTCATGGTGAAGCTCCAAAAGGTCAATAGTTGCATCATCCACGATGTATGCAGAATTTATAACATATTATGAGGTCATAGTGCAGACGATATGGTTAAAGAAATTTTTACCCGACTTAAAAGTGGTAGATTGCATTGAAAAACCACTAAGAATGTACTATGACAATGAGCCCACGGTATTATATGGTCAAAACAACAAGTCGGTTAATGCTTCCAAACCAATAGAGATAAAATATTATGTTGTGAAAGATAAAATCCAGGATCACACTATAAGTCTCGAGCATATAAGGACAAATGATATGCTTGCGGATCCGCTAACGAAAGGCTTACCACCCAATGGGTTCAAGGAACACTTAGCCGACATGGGTTTAAGGGAAAGCCTATGATTCCTGGATCATAAGACGCCCAAAAAGGAATTAATTTTGTTTCAAAACATAGAGGTATATTGTAGCTGTCTGACTCTATCGGCAAATGACATGTGACGATGAAACATGATCTATGTACCACCAAACCATGATTATACGAGTAAAGTATAAAAAATAAAGTTAAAAGTAAAAGTTGAGATCAAGGGGGAGAATGTTAGATTGATCTCCTCCGCATGGGCCAAACGGCCCACCGGGCCCTTAGATCCTAGCCTGATCGGGGGCGCCCAACCTACTATGGTTGGCGGGCCCTGTCGCAGTGCTATATATAAAGGGTAGGGGCCGGCGGCACAATGCACGAAGTTGGCCTGCGCCGCAATTCCCACCGACATCCCTACCGACCTAGGGTTTTAGCTTTTAGCGACGGGAAGCTCCGTTGCCTCCACCACCGCTTAGCCCACGCCCTCGCCGTCGCCCCCCATGGCCAACGGCTCTAGCTCGTCGAGCCAGAACGAAGGTATCTCTCTGATTCCTCTCTTTATCTCTCTCAGTTACCTAGCTTCTAGACAAAATCAAGTACTACCGAATAAGATCTAAATCCAGTCGATCTAGAAAAGCAACAATTGTTAGTTTTTCGGTTAGCAGTTGACACCTATTAGCTTTTTCAGTTAAGATTGAATCAGGGGTGGACTTACCTTGCGGGTATCCTGGGCACGTGCTAGGCCTTTTTTCTTACCCCGCGGAACAAACAAGATGTGATCTGCGGGTTATTTTTTGTAAACTGTAGAGTGAAAATGTAAAATCGTGACAAACCAGAAATTAGGAGTTTTGATTGCAAACCAACCTGTGGTTGGGTGGATAGGAGGATGGTTGTACCCCCTCAGTGGGAGGCGACGTTCCGTCGACAGCGAGGCGTCTGTGGTGACTTCGTCAATCTCAAGACCCGATCCGTCTGCTCAGTCTTTCGGAGGTGCTCATAGGGGTAGGGTGAGCGTGTGTGCATTTATAAGGGTGAGTACATATACGTGTTGTGAGTGTCTAAGGTTGTACCGTGTTTCTAAAAAAAGGAGTTTAGATTACTTCAAACCTATTTTTTCTTGTTTCGCTATTTGTATAACAAGCTTTCAAGTTCATGCTTTTACTTCTAAAGTTGGGCTTAGAGTTGGTTTTTTTTTTGAAAGATAGCTTAGAGTTTGGCTTAGGAGTTTAAGATTGTACGCGATTTTGCTCTAAAACAAGCATTGCTAGTTCTCAAAGAAATTAGATCTATCTCCAACTATTTTCGAAAAAAATATCTATCAACAACTAGGTCGTGTAGTTATACCTATTAAGTTTTTGCAGTCATGCAGATATGTAGGTGAGGGCGATATCAACCGTGGTATAGGCAATGTTTCCTTAGTGTAGCTTTACGTAAAACCAGGGAGGATTGAGTACCCGACAATCACAAGCGATGTCGAAATAACCAGGGACGATCGAGTATGCAGCAATGTACGTGATGAGGACATGCTCAAGAAGATATATATTGATCGAGGAAAGTTCTACAGAATTTCCATAGGTGGATCTTTTGTTAACGTTGTTCGTCCGAATTGTGGGAAAAACAGACATGAGCGCGTACAATTTCATGGACCCAAGAGCTATATATTGATCGAGGAAAATTCTTTAATTATTATTCTTCTACACAGGAAGCTTTATATGTAGCTTTGTTTTATTTTTGGTAAACTAAATATGCATGCTTGTCCCTTGATCGCTCCTAGATCGAGAAAGACGCATCGATCAATTATTTTGAGCAAATTCCACAGTTGCATCTGTCGTGAATGCAGTCAAATTCGCTATAGACGCAATCTGGGCACTCTGTTTTCTTCCTCACCTCCTCGCATGCCATCCGATAGGATTCTTTGTCACACTTATTATCTTTCATGAGAATAATTTGACCGTTACACCCTGCTTCTGCCAAATCTGGAAAATGTATATACAGAACCATGCAAAGGATATATATAATCAAATAGTCATACAACAAGACCTGACCAAGGATTGCTGAAATAATTAAGCAATATACACATGATCAATGCGAAAAAGTTCTAAATACATACCAGATGAAGTCATAATGAAGACGAGGGTCAAAACAAGCAACATAGCTCCGGATCTCATCATCATCTTCGTTGGATGTGGTGTTGGTTGATAGGAAATGTTGTATATGGTTGGTTATCTTGCTTGTGGATTGTGAAAGAGAATAATCTTTTATAATGGACGTGACATAAATGCGTATTACTTTAATATTAAAATCACATTAATGTTTTTTTCGAAAAGGGAAGTATCCCCGGCCTCTGCATCGGTTGATGCACACATCCCTTATTAAAAACATCCACCAATATTCATCATCCTACAACTGTTACAACTCATGGATCGCTTAAAGTTGATGCATAGATCAACCATCGAAACAAAAGGAGGAAAAAAAGGATTACACATCCCGTAATCTATTACGCTGCAGCCAAAACGATTGGCTGAACATATGGTGCGCGACCATCAGCAAATGGCTGCACCCAGTAGTCATAATAACCCGCTGGTCTTGGGGTAGTAAGAACGCCCAAATCTGAACACAATGCGCCATCATATGGATAACCTGCAAAATGTTAAAAGTTTTTGTTTTGTTAAAGATAATTTCATTTCTACATCTCCAAATAGACCAACGTAAGGCAGAAACATCAATGCGAAATCTAGCCTTAGATGATTTATCTACTCCATCCAACCAACTTCCAAACATATGTGAGATATTATTTGGAAGTGATAGATCATACGCAAAATTGAAAATACGTCACAGGAGACGAGCAAAGGACATGATATAAACAAATGTTATATGGTTTCCTGATCCCCACAGAAACAACATTTGGTACATCCTACCTAATTCCTTTTAACAAGATTATCCTTAGTAAGAAGCACATTGTTATGAAGGAACCACATGAAAATTTTAATCTTAAGTGTGATTTTTATTTTCCAAAGATATTTCTGAAGAAAGACCGTATAATCATTCATAAGATCTTCATACATTGATTTAACCGAAAACACCTCAGACGAGCTTAAGTTCCATACAAATTTATCTTGTTCATCTGACAACTGAACCATCATAAGTCTTTGGCACAAATGAAGCCAAGCGGTCCACTTGTCACCATTGAGCGCCCTCCTGAATCCAATGTTTAGTGGTACTTGAGATAGGACATGTGAGATGGTGACATTATTCTGATGTACAATGTTGTATAATGATGGATATTGTTGCGCTAGCGGTGAATCTCCTAACCATGTATCCTCCCAAAACCTAGTGTTTACCCCATCTCCAACCTTGAAGTGACCTCTAGCAAAGAACTCCGTATTTACCCGCATAAGTCCTTTCCAAAATGGAGAATCAGTCGGTTTTGCTTGGGCTTCAGATAGCGTTTTCTGACTTAGGTATTTATTATAAAGCAGTTCTTGCCACACGCCTTCTTCATTAATTAATTTGAAGAGCCATTTGCTCAATAAACATTTGTTCTTAATTTCCAACACTTCAATGCCTAGACCACCCTGATCCTTTGGTCTACAAATGATATTCCATTTTGTAAGTCTATACTTCTTTTTATTCTCATCACTTTGCCAGAAGAAGCGAGATCTATAAAAATCTAGTTGTTTCCTTACCCCCTAAGGTATCTCTAGAAACGACAACATAAACATAGGTAAACTTGTTAATATAGAATTAATCAAGACAAGTCTATCACCATAAGATAATAGCTTGCCCTTCCAGCAACTCAATTTTCCTTCACATCGAGTTTCTACTAGATACCAATATGAATTTCTAAGTTTTCTATAGTGTATAGGCACACCCAGGTATCTAAAAGGTAAAGATCCAGACTCACAACCAAAAATTTGTTTGTATTGCTGCTCCTCTTCTTTTGCTTTACCAAAACAGAAAATCTCGCTTTTATGGAAATTAATCTTCAGTCCCGAGAGTTGTTTAAAGATGCATAATATTAGTTTCATATTCACGGCCTTCAGTAGATCGTGTTCTATGAAAAGAATAGTATCATCCTCATATTGTAGAATTGAAACCCCTCCATCAACAAGACGTGGAATGAGGCCTCCCACCTGACCATCTTCCTTAGCCCTTGCAATTAGGATAGCCAGCATATCTACAACGATATTGAACAGAATCGGGGATAAAGGGTCACCTTGACGTAGCCCCTTTCTAGTTTGAAAGTAATGTCCGATATCATCATTAACCCTTATTCCGACACTCCCTCCCTGAACAAATTTCTCAATTAGTTTACACCACCCAGGTGCAAAACCTTTCATACGAAGCGTTTGTTGAAGAAAGGACCATTTGACTTTATCATAGGCCTTCTCAAAATCAATTTTAAACAAAACTCCATCCATTTTCTTCCGGTGAAGCTCATGGATAGTCTCATGAAGGACAACCACCCCTTCCAGGATATTTCGCCCCGGCATAAAGGCAGATTGAGTAGGTCTAACTACTGTCGGAGCAATCCCCAAAATACGGTTAGTACCCACTTTAGTAAAGATTTTAAAACTAACATTCAATAGACAAATGGGTCTATACTGTTGTATTTGAACCGCATTTTCTTTTTTAGGCAGTAAAGTGATGACTCCAAAGTTCAGTTTAAACATGGACAATTTCCCCGAATAAAGATAACTAAAGAGTGCCATAAGATCACTTTTAATCACCTCCCAGAACACTTGGAAAAACTCTGCCGGAAACCCATTCGGACCAGTAGCTTTATTATGTTTCATTTGAGAGATAGCTTCCAACACTTCCTTTTCAGTAAAAGGATCTGTCAGAATCTTGTTCTCGAACTCAGATAATTGTGGTATATCCTGAATTAAGTCCTCTCTCAAGGAAATATCCGTGTGGGACGGTGCTCCAAACAATTTTTTGTAATATTCAGTAATATAAGTTTTTAAGTTATCTTCTCCCACAATGGTTCCCTCATCCTGCTCCAACTAAAAAATCTTTTTTTTTCTGTGCTTACCATTCGCAATCAAATGGAAATACTTAGTATTGTTTCCACCTTTCTGAACATGTTTAACTTTCGCTCGTTGAGCCCATTTGGTCTCCTCATTTCTCCTAAGGTTGGTGATGCGCTCATTAGCATCTCTTAAAGTATCACGCTCTCTAACCGTCAACAGTCCTTGTTCCGCCTTCACATCAAGCTCATCAATAATTGAAAGTAGTTTTTCTTTTTCTTTTTTATATTTTTCACTTAAGTTTTTCGCCCAACCTTTAAGAAAATCACATTAATGTAATAGAATAGATAAGATGTGCTAAAATGGCAGCAATTAAATGCATTAATTTTTTTCTACTTGCTCCGATCCATATTAAGTGTCGCTGAATGCGATAGATACATTTGATTCAGCGACAATTAATATGCATCGATGGGAGTAATTTTTTTTAGCGTGGTCACAACTAAGATAGGAAACCATATCTATTTCTGTTTAGCTCACTGAATTCAATCTTTCGTATATATCATGGTTCCAAACATCAATTAGAGTACACCTTCTTCTTTCTCCATGCACACGAGGAGTCGAACGGAGGAGGAGCGGTCATTAGGCATGAAAATATTTAGTATTGGGGGTCCCAACAAGACCCATATCTCCGAGCACGCGGCGCGACGCAGCTCGGCCATAGATGGCCAACTGTGGGTGGGTGCTGTGCTCGGACGAGAACCGAATGGACAATTGTTGGTGAGTGATATATAGCGCTGACGAGAACCAAATGAACCAAATGGACAATTGTTTGTGAAGGTACTACAGGCTGCGATGACGACGCGCGCGCTGGCTGGCCGAGCAAACGTCTACTCTGCTATTGCTGGCTGAATGGAATGGATGATACCATTGGCATTTCTTAACCAAACCAAAATCTATCTTCCCAGATTCTATCACACGTACGTTCCTGTCCGCCGTCCGGCCGTCCCGTCTGCATGGACTTGCCGATTTCAGTTTTGGAGCTCACTGATTTTGCTGGCTGAATGGGATGGATTGGATGGTACCTACCATTAATTGGAATTTGTTAACAAACGGCCGCGCGCGGTGGACCAAAATCAATCTTCCCAGACCAGATGCGATCACACGTTCCTATCATGCACGGACTTGCTGATTTCTGTGTTAGCTCAATGACGATTCTGTTGGTTAGACAAAATCTGATTGATTCCAGAGAGCTGCCAGAAATGGGCACACTCATGATCAGTGACCTCTCGGGATACATTTCTGCTGACACAATACAAGAAATAGTACGGCCATGATATAAATGTTGTAGCGCGTAAGCAACAATGAGTGTTTAGTGTGACAAGATTGACCACGCTTGGCTCTTTTCCGTTGCATGTATATATAGACAAATATTACAATCCTAACCATAAATGGGAGACCACACAATAACGACACTCCATGATTTAGGGGATTAGAGGATATGTCACGCTACCTGACATATTTATCTAACACTCTCCCGCGGTCACAACGGGAGAAGTACGGACGCTGAGACTAGACCAAAAATCTAGAAAAAACGGTGACGGAAGACCCTTCGTCCAGATGTCAGCGAACTGTCTCGAGACAAGGGAACATGTAGCACGCAGACCTGGCCCATGGAAACACGATCGCGAATAAAGTGGAGGTCGATCTTGATGTGTTTAGTACGTCGATGCTGGACGGGGTTCGTGGACATGTAGACGATGCTAGCATTGTCGCAGAATACAACCGTAGGGGGAGGACATGGTCGATGAACCTCGTGAAGAAGTTGACGAATCCAACTACCCGTCATCCATAGCATGGTACTCAACCTCGTTGCTGGAATATGAGACTGTGTGTTGCCGCTTCGAAGATCATGAGACGAGGTTATCACCGAGTAAGACGCACAAGCCTGACATGGAACGTCGAGTGTCAGAGTAGCCAGGCCAATCGGCGTCGGTGTACGTGACCATGGAGTCCAGCGAAGACGAATGAAGCTAAACTCCATGGAATATCATGCCCTTGACATAGCACATAACACGCTTGATGGCCGCCCAGGCGCTGCTCGCGTGGGATGTGCATGTGAAGACACACGTGTTGAACGACGCATGAAGGTGAGGTACTGGAGAGCCCTAACGAGTCTCCGGTACTTAGTCGGGGGTCAGTGGTGGGTCATGTTTAGTTTCAATCTAATCTAATCTAATCCGTTATGGGCCATTTTTTTACCTCCACCCCTAACTCGGTTGGGGGCACCGGCGGAGATGCTTTTATCAGATGATCCCGTTTTACGTGCATAACCATGTAACTACCAATCCTAAAGTGGTGCTGAGAAGCTGGAAGACCGATGACCACTATCGGCCACAATGAGGCATGCGCCGACGGCTATGGGAAACACCCCTACTCCATCTGTTGCCCATCTTCCTCCACTTCATGGGCTAGAACATGCCTTTCTCGAGCAGAAACGAGACGAGTGACCATCTTCGATGGCTACGGCCATCAAAGGTAAATATTACTTTTCTGCTATGACCTTGGTGTTCTAATTATGAGATTAGGTCAAGTTGATTAGCTTAAGTCTAATGGTGCTAAAAGGTCGTGGCCTAACGCGTGAAGTTTGTCTGATACTAACTTTTTCTCGGTTCTTTGGTCTTTTCGGTTACCTGTGGGTACAAACCAAAGTAGCTGACTAATTTCGGTTTTCTTGAGTTCATGACCAAATTTAGTTCCTATTTTTTGGTTGGCCCAATAGGATTCTGTCTCGGTTCTTCAGTTCGGTACTTGGGTCACGGTTATAATGTCCCACCCCTAGACGACGCAACCCAACTGTCAAGGACACTCTCCCAGTTACAACATGGGAAAGAATCATACAAATCAGCATCATGAATCAGTACGCAATTAAAAGGCACCAGACATTTTTCACAAAACTAACTAAAAAAACAAATAATATTGGGGGGGGGGGGCAACCGGCAGGAACTCTGCCTTTTCATTAAAGAGAGATAGAAAAGCGTCTCCGATAGTACAACCGATAAGTTTTTAATTATGGTGTAAACATGTCGAAATCATCATAATAGAACTACGCAAAACATCCTAATCAGGTATAGTCTTGAAAAGAAACTCGCTCGTACAAATCATACACATGTAACTAGCTATGAGCAATAAGTTCAAATAACACCGCAGGGCAACTATTATCTTTACTATTAAAAGGAAGTTGGTGATCATAGGTCGTCCTCAAACATCAAACATTAGGACTATCTAGACCATCAGATCTCCATCGAATGGTACAGTGAGCCTTCCCAGAACTTGGCTCTGTTAATTACACCTCTCTGCCACCTATAAGTGGAAAGGGCCAATCCAGAACATACGAGGAAAAACATTGCTGGGAGAGGAAAAAGCCATCGCCCTAACTTCCTCCTCTTCTGGCCTGGATCCCTGCCACCGGCGGTGCGCTCCCATCTGCCACAAAATCCACCAGCGCTGACATACCATCCCTTGCATCTCGAGCAGCTGGCGTAGCCGCTCGGAGTAGCAGTTGCAGCGGGGTCATAGCCGACTGGGCTACCGCACGGTAAATGGAGAGATGGGGGAGGCAGAGGTGATGGACGCCGGTGAGCGCTAACGCCGGGGTGAGATTTGAAGGGAACACCACCCCCCTTGATCTCCAAATACCAGAGCCGCCTCCCTCGTCTTGCTACTCCGCCGCGCCGGCGACCGCGACGGCGCCGAGATCCCCCTTCTATTCTCCAGTTGATCCTAGCCCCTGCTCCTCGCAAGCTCGTCACGCCACTGGGTGGCGGGAGGATGATATTGGTACCTATTGGGAGGGTGGAAGCCAGGAGGGAGCTGCTGGCCTAGGTGCTCGGCAAGGAAACTTCAACTTCTGAGAAAATGGCGTATAGGTGTTCCCATCTGGCTTGCTCCTGCCAAACAATCTCTGAACAAGGTAATTTCTAATATAGACTGTACCTGACTACACTTGTGCGGCTTATTCTAGGAGCACCTATATGCATTAGCAAGTGGTCACCACTGACTATTTTAGGGACAATCACATGTGTTGTATTTTCTATAGATGGGTTTAGCTGGCGCTCTTGTCGATTCGATCCAATGAATTGAGTTTAGCTAGTGTGAGATGAATCGTGCGTACATGCCCAATCCGTTATGATATTTTTCTTCTGAAATTGGTGAAGGATTCACAAGAAAATCAAACAGTTCCTATTGCAGGCTTCTCCCTAACATTTATTTTACATGTGAGGTTTGATCTGACTGATATTTATTGCACACACCAAAGTACGAAGTATAGACTAATTTTACTCAATCACATTGGTATGTAAAGTTCGGTTCCAGTCAAAAGAAACACAACACATTGTAGAATTATATCCACCAGAGTGTAGAGTAATTTTACCCAACCTTGGTGGTATGCAGAGGTTCTTTCCAATCAAAAGGAACACAATTCCTTGTATTGTGATAGCCAACATTTGTTTTACACTTGATTGATGTTGAAACTACAACAACAACATTTTAATGGCTGGACGGGTTCGATGGTGATCAGTTGTGTTAGTGTTACATCTTTTCGGATATTCAGTAGTCAGTAGGAATACCTCAAAGTGGTGTCTACCAAAGTGTACATGCATCTCTAACGGGTTCTGTATCCTTGCAACGACATGGAACTAAGAGGATATACTGTATAAGATTTTCTCTTACCTTCTCTGACAAACTGGTATTTAGAAGTAGCATTCTTTAGAAATTAGAATAGCCCAGTCGCATGATGTATCATGGTTGGGTTAGTTGTGAAGAAACTTAATCATTCAATGATAGGTCAATGTGTTGGGGTATAATTCCTCTATATCTATATACCCTTCATATAATCTTTATGTTAATTAAACCATGCATGACTATGTTACAATGATTTTTCCTTGTAAAATTGGTACTCGGATATAAAATTGAGAGGCAAAAGAAGTATTTGGTTGTGCCAACAAAAAGGTAACAACGGAATTATTTTCTCACATACTCATTTTCTTTTAGGAGCGTGATCTTCTGGATGTAGTATGTACAAATTCAGTTAACTCTATGGATGTTCAATCAGGATAGCACATATCAAGGTACGTTTGCACATGTATATAACCCATTCAATGTGATGATATTTTCATGATAGCTCAAGAGCTTGTAGAAGTGCCATGAAAAATTGTATCTTAGTGAGATTACTTCTTTCCTCCATCTATGGCTGGGTAAAATTTTATAAAATTCCTTCATCATTGAAAAGAAGCCTTAACTTTCAGCAAATTGCTTGGTAATGTATTGCCAAGAGATATTATTGAGTGGTCTTTTAGTAATATAGAAATATCAGTTTTTTGTTCTTGTCATAAAAATAATGAGGTGTTGCATCATATACTATCGGTTTTTGATCGCAAAGCGTGGTTGCTGATGTACGGTGATTTCGCAAATACCAACTACAGAGGTGAAAACTATAGAGAGTATTCTAACGAGGTCCTTACCATCGACAGGTAGAAACACTTATCCCGCAAAAAAATATGGACATTCAGTTGGACTTGTGGCTCCGTGGCAATGAACAACTATCATGCTAGCGCCATTCATTGGCTTTCGAAGAGGAAATTAGGTAGGTTTTGATTTATATTCATATTTATACATTTTAATGGGTTGTACTTAAAAAATTGGAACATTCGTGCTTCTGAGTACCATGTGACTATTTGTTATAAATGTGGATTTCTACTTACATTTTGTTGAGATGTAGTGCAGGAAAAGAACGCTTGGCTAGCCTGAGCATACCCAACACGGAGGAAGACGAAGATGACACCACTCCTTGTCACTCCCCTGTCCGAAACTTAAGCTATCAGGCGAGCTAGCAAAGCTGTGAGTGGTTGGGGATTAGCAGCGGCGACGAGGGAAGCAGCAAGTTGGTGACGGGGCAGATGAGGAAGCCGGCGTCGAGCCAGCGCTAGATGCTGTTGCGCTCGAACGTGTGACCGGAGGGGAGGGGTTCGTCTTGACCTCAAGAGAGATGGGGTAGCACAAGTCGTCTGGCCACGACCCCAGTTACAGAACCCTCATGGCGGTGCTCTTGTCCTGGGCTCGAGGATTTTCAGCGGCCGGTAATACTGAGATGCGTATTGGGAAAGTGAAAAGTTCACATTCGGTGCATCATTTTGGGGATTATTTATGTTAATTGCTTTCTTGAGATGTCGTGGCACGTTTGCTGATTTGATTCCTTATAAAAAGGAAAAAAAGACATTCCGCTGGAGTCACTTGGTTTGGTTGCCTCCATCTTGAGAATAGATGAATGCTTTATATATAACAATTTTAAATTCCACAGACAGAAAACAATGGAAAATGAAACTGGAGAAAACAATTTAATACACACACAGTTTGAGTTCCCATGAAGGAGAAATACATTCAGAACGGATCAAAGCACAACCATGATGGGGTGAAGAACTCAGTTGAGCACCTCGAGGTTGTTGTACTCGGGGCCAAAGACGGCATCAGCCATATGGCGGAGGGCGTGTTCACACCTTGCGCCTTCACGGCCGCTTTACATATGAACAATAGATCTTATACTTCATATCGTATTGTCTAGGAACAAATATGAATTGGGCTCAATCTTTGAGTTTGCTACTATATTGGTAATACTACTTGAGTGTTCTGGATGAAAGTCTCTAGATTGTTAATCCCACACTTGCGGATCGGTCCGTCTTCATCTTTTAGAGAGTCAGCAAGGGAGGTCGAAATCATGCCGGGGAGCGAGGTTCGCAATGAGGGCAGGAAGAATATCTCCAGGTGTTCGTTGTAGTGTTGTCATAATAGCAGGGGCACTACATCGGGGAAGCACGGGGAAAAACTTGACATCCAGAAGTCACATAGAGATGTTCATTGCTGTAACTGGATACCTCAAGTGAATTTTTTGACCTTTTCAAAAATTTAAAGAGACCGTAACAACGCACGGGCATTCAGCTAGTTTCCTATAAAGGGAATATGTTAATATCAAAAAGATATAAATTATACCTAATCTCTGTAACAACATCATATTAAGAATCAGTCGAGACAATAAGGATGCACGTAGCTAAAAGGAAAAGAAGAAAGAAATAAAAAAAAAGAACACACGTGCCAAGGCAATCATCCACTTGTAGCAGCGCCAAACGCCAGGCTCACAGGCGCCGCGCATGAGGAGTCGTTTGACATGTCAAGATGTGAAGTATTATCTTCTTTCCATCCATTGCTTCACCCTGAGACTGACTCCTCGTATCAGCACTTTGAACGGGTGGCACGGCTAGTAACGGTCTAGTGGAACATGTCCCGGTGCAGTCTCAACTTACTAGTTGACGGCGGACATCACCTTTTAGACGAGAGAGTCCATGGGCCTTCGAATACGCTAGTTGAGTGTGGACTGATCATTGGGTCGCTAACACCTTGTGCCCATAATCCTAACGGTATTGCCGTACTTCCGCTGTCTGCAAATAAGTGTACTTCTAGCTTTATCCTCAGTCAAACTTTACTACATATAAAATTGATCAAATTTAATTATGTTTGACTTAGATAAAAGCTAGAAGTAGACTTATGTACGAACGGAGGGAGTACGTCCGAAAAACCAATTAATCCTACACATGTGAAACTCATACGTGTTACTACATCATAAGTATCTCTACTACCTAAAAAAAGAGTTGCGTTCCGTCTCCACCAATACGTCAGTTGCCTTCGTCCGTCGTCCTGTGCTTCGATCGCCCGGGTGGACCTTACTTACTCACGTCAATTGCTCTGCTGGGCCAAGCCTAACTAACTAACTTACCCAAAAAACGCGACCTGGCTGTGAAAACCAAGCCGATCAATCAACGCTACCCCAAATCTCACGACCTGACCGTGACTTATCTCGCGAGCGACCTGGCAGTGAATCTCGCGACCTGACCGTGAAGTAAATACATGCCGATCAATCACCGCTACAACGCTATCATCAACGCTGCCCCAAAGCCAGGATCACGCTACCACTAATCTCGCACCCGTGTGTCATATAAAGTAAACCCAGATCCTGCCATACCCTGTCATACTCAGTCTGAAGCTTTCCCATACCCTGCCATACTCAATCTGAAGCTTTTTCATACCCTGCCATACTCAACCTTAGCCTGACCCTGCAACACTCGAAACATGGTCACACAGTACAGCCTCCGACACCACAACTCGAAGAGGGTGATGGCACCAAGACCGAACCCGACTCCCTTCGTCTTGCCTCCGATCCAAAGGTACCTTCTTATGTTCCCTGCATCAACGTTTATGTTTTCTTTAGTAGAGAATATAGATTAACATATTTCTACTTTCTACTTGTAAATCAGAGATGTTAGCTTTCGATTTGTTGAATACATGCACGTGCACAGCATATCCTGGAAGACAACCGCAAAAGTTCTTTCAGGAAGAATCAAAGAGACTCGAAGGGGAGATATTATTTACCGTGCCATCCTCGCCGACAAAATTGTGAGAAAATCTCCAAGTGTTTATCCCTCGCATCCCACATGTTCGACTGAATCAGCAAGTTCTTGAGCTAGCACATTCTAGGCATTTTTCATCATTCTATCTAATGCTAAAATTATGTGGGTAGCAAACATGAGTGTTCGTCCTATGTATTTTCATCATTCCGTCAATCTCTATCTCTACTACATATTTTAACAGGGGGACAAAATGGAAGCAGTAGCGTTTGGACAGCAAGCCCATCGTATCAACAACGAGCTGAGGATCGGAGTGGTGTACCTATTCAAATATTTCGGGTTCCAGACAGCAGATATGCCACCAACATTTGGATTGGCACTACCAACCGATTACTACGTCGTAATGCATGCTCGGACCGACTTTCGTCCTGCTGGGCCTGACATTACCATCCCTAGGTTGCCGTCGCGGTTCATGAATTTCATTCATGCGGCAAGCCTTAGAAATAAGATGCTCACAGGTGCCTACCTTTTTTTAGTTAAATAACTGCTTCAGCAATTTAAAACTATGCATCATACAAAACAATGTACTTATTCGGACTTAGGTCCAATTCTAGATGTTATTGGTATTGTAGTTCATGTCAGTCCCGTAAGATTCCACAAGTCTTGTGACCGTAGCACGCCATGCCGAGATGTCATACTGATGGACATCAAGTAAGATACAGTGACCTTGTAATACTTGCTACTTCTGGCTGTCTGTTTGCTAAATGATTTATATTTTATAAGGCGGGATTTCATTGTTCTGCGCATATGGGACCGGCATGTATCCCGTCACATGACAAAGTGGCGACTTGCTGAACGTCGAATGTGGACCCTAGCTGCCACCTTCCTTGAGGTCAGCACGGCGCAAGGTGTGTTATAATGCAATGTTGACTTTACTAAACTGTTTAACATACATTTTTTATTCTAACACTTCCTTTGTTTTTCTAAATGTTGTAGGGGCTTTGAAATCAAGTGATGATACACAGATTGTCTTTGAGCCAGATAGTATGCACACTTATGATCTAGCAAGATGTCGTCTAACACTTGGAATAACTCGTGAATCCATTCGGAGCCGGGTCAGAGGGTTTATGCGACACAGGGTGAAGATGGGGTTATATGCCAACCTACGACTCGGTAGCCTGTGAACCCTATCAACTCCGTTGATGGGATCCCTGCATTAAATACCGATGGGATTCCTTGTCTGAATCCTTCGTCTCTATATAGTCTGAATCCTTGGTCTCTATGTAGACAAAAACGTCTGGTCCACTCATGGTTGTTTCCTCATGTAATTTGTTTCCTCGTATCAAGCTTACAATTCTGATGGAGATGCATGAATTTAAATATCTGATAGACATGATTGCCAGATCCTTTTTCTTACTTGTTATCTAGGAAATAAATTTGGATTGTTCCTTCAATTAGGACCACTGTATCTTCCTACGCACCGTTGTGATCATGGCTAGACTATTTTCCTCGCATCTCAAGTAGGAAACAGGCCCGTGCGTTGCAACGAAATATAAAGCCACTTCTAAATGAAAAATTCAGCGCAAATTTGGTGCATGTGTTGCGAAATTAAAGTTATAAATTTATTAAGAAAAGAACATTTAATAGCATTAAAATCATTTTAAAAAACTATTTGCCTTGAAATTATTTTGAATGGCATATTCTCAATGCTCGCATTTTTAAGATCTTAGAACATATATCATCTGTCCAATTTGGAATTAGCTATAAAAGATATGATTTATTTCCTTTTAATAGAAAAGGTCAAATTGCTTAATGTTTATATATTAATAAATAATTATTGAAAATAAGACATATATTATTAATCTTTAAAATATTTCAAACATTTTTTGTTTTAGAAAATTTTCCAAACTCAAGAGTTTTGACTTCAGCGCAATTAGTCAAAGTTTGAATTCAATTTTCCAAACTGTCAAGAACATGTCGTTGAGCCTGAATATGAGTAGAGCATTTTTGCAGCTAGCTTGGCCAATTTTCGGCGAAATATTTGGAGTGCGTCCGAGTTCCATTTTTTAATAAGACTTGATTCTGTTAAAATATGATTCAGGGTTCAACGGAGGGAAGATGTCCATGAATATTAGCCCCGTAGGTCAGCTATGTTTGGAGGAATCTTGTTGGGAATATAGGCAAAATCCACTGTTGTTGTGAGCGTGCTGACAGGAGACAACGAACTGAACTTTGACAGTCGAAGTCAGCGAGAACGACCGAAATTTGAAAGATGTTTCTGAGCTGCTCCGAGATCCAATCTGCGAGAGGTTTTTGGATTTAGAAAGAGGGTGGTGCCAATATTAATAGCACGTGCTAAGGTACGCGGTACGCCTTATATCGATGGAGTAGGGTGGGATCTTGAAGGGAAACAGAGGAAAAAAAACATGAGGGTTAACTGACTGAATCTCGACAGCCGAGACAGTGATAAACGTCTGACTTCGGAGGATGATTTCGAGCGTCTCCGATATCCGTTTTGAGAACGGTTTGGTGCTATGGAAAAAGGGATATACCAAGTTTGGTTATCGTGTGCAGATACTCCCCAGCCATGAACTGGAGCGAAAGAGACATTGTGGGGAACATAGGGCATCTAGACCGATTTGGTGTTAACTGACGCACGAAACTGTAGTGTTACGTTCTGATCATTCATAGAGAGATCATGGACCAAGCCATTCAGATCATGGACCTAATCTTTTTCATAATGCGGAAATATAAAAAACAATCCCAGTTGTACTGACATAATAGACACCTCACTGTAATCTGCGTCTTTCATTCTGCCTAAAAATCATCATAACTGAGACTACCATGATTTTAGCCCACTATCACGCACGCAATTAGCAGTAAATCACTCTACTTTATATCCCTTTTTTCTGCATGCCATTAATTACACCATAAACTACCTACAGTTTTCAAATCCCCTGATACAGCTGACTGATTCCCCTCCTAAATCTACGCCACCCCACACAATAAGTATCAACTCCAGCCTGCCTCTCTAGCATTGTTTTCTAAATCGACCACATCCACGACTCATCCATACTAGCTGCAGTATTCACAAAGAGGAGCTTCACCAAGCTGTCTCATTCAGGTACATGATCAACATAGCCATACAGCTTCAGTAGAAGCATCAGTTCGTCCATTTACAATAGGTCTCGCTTGGGTCGCATAATTATTGGTTTTAGGATTCCCTGGGAAATATAATATTTCTCTGTCTTAATTAGCAGTGTTGTGTGTGTATCCAAGCAGCCTTTTCTCTGTTTTCCAGTCATGCTAGATAACGATTACACAATAAACATTGTATGGTCAAATTGTTTGTCACCTCTAGATGATTTTGTTCCAGATCTATGTGTCACCATAGGGATGGGACTTGGATTTAGCCCCATGAATTTAGCCCCATGAATGTTGCCATACAGATGGGTCAAATCATCATAAATGAGACTACCATGATTTTAGCCCACTATCACGCAATTAGCAGTAAATCACTCTACTTTATATCCCCTGATACAGCTGACTTTGATTCCGCTCCTAAATCTACGCAATAACTACCTACAGATTTCAAATCCCCTGATACAGCTGACTTTGATTTCAATTAGCAGTAACTTTGATAGGTATATAAAATATGAAAATTATTTGTTACTAACCTTATCATACATAATTACAGTAACATTATATGTATATAAGTATACTAAATAATTATTTCATACTATTTTGTGACCAGCAAATTTGTTAAGACATAAATATAGTCTATGTTGTTAGTGTAATTGCATGCTTTGAGGAAACTTAGAACCGTTTTCCTCAAGCAGTCTTGCTCACATAAATTTGATTTTGACTATGTTGTTGTATATGGGATCAAGCGAGTTTCACATGGAAAATATAGAGGAAGAACATATCAGTATTGCTGTAATTAAGGCTTACTGCAGGTCCTTTCCTCCAAAAACAAAATTGGTCCGTATCCATGACGCATGCTTAACAAATGGAGATTTGGAGTGTCTCTTCAAAGACGATGGATGGTTGGACGGCGATGTAAGATAACATATCGAATTATTATTATAATCTTACATGTAATTTTGCGACTAACAATGTTTGCTTCAAACTACAGATGATAAATGCATATATTTACGAGCTACGGGTCCAAGACCACCTACTAAACAGGGCAGGTGGTAACGTATGGATGGAAACCACACATATTTCTAATATACTAAAGCGAGATGCTAAAGTTGCCATAAGTTCATCAGAACACCGCAACATTGAATCACGAGTGCATATCTACCTAAAAAATGATATGGTAGGATTTCGTGCATAACTTGTTTTAATTTAATACTAATTTTATTTAGCTAAAATTTGTGCATCACTTAATTCTGTTGTCAGCTCTTCCTCCCAATAAATGAAAAAGAGAGCCACTGGGTTCTATGTAATGTCGATACAAAAAACCGTCGGATACAGGTACTCGATTCGTTCGGTTCTCAGAAGAGTCGGTCCGACCTACAACTTACGGTGAGTGTTTACTACTCACATACTCTATCTATCAGGGTTGCGAAAAATATATATTCATGGGGTGCTACCATGCTCTTTTATGTTCAACAGCTACAGGGTCTCAAGTATCATCTTGCAATTGCTTCTCAGAATAGTGAGTTCAACATAGGTGATAAGTGGACAGATCTTGAAGTAACTACATGGCCAATAGTGGAGTGTATCCATGAGCCAATGCAATCAGATGGGTATGTTAGAAATTTACTACATTACCTAATGTGGCATGAACAGTAACATGTCAACTTGTTACCTATTCAGAAATTCTTAACATTTACCATTTTAAAATTTTGCAGCTCTTCATGTGGCTTGTTTTTGCTGAAATTCATGGAAGTCTGGACAGGTCAGGATCTAGCACACAATATAACGCAGGTATTTTTCTGAGTGGTCGCAAAATTATATTACCACCAAATTCAAACCTATAACTAATTAGTTTGAATAACAACTTGCAGAAGGGTATCAAACTCTTTAGGAGTCAGTTAGCTATTATTCTGCATCAATCTGCTCTGAATCTCTTAAAGGGAACACCAGAATATGATGATCCAAACAATAGCGAAGACACAAGTGGTGTTCTAATGTGGGACAAAAATGACCCCCCGCCTACCGAAGCGTCACATGAATCTGAGATAGCCAATCACTCATCGCCTTCTTTGAATGTGCCGAACATGCCGATTAATAAAAACAAAATAGTTTCTAAACTTCCAAACTACATCATGTCCATTGACGACGAGGATTCCATGAAGTAAGTCAAAGTTGTCCAGCCTTTGTTATATAAATGCACCGGTTCAAAATATTAACTTTGTTGTTTCTTTCGTAGGAAAATATGGGTTCATAGCTCCAAGCCATATCCAATAAGTGTAAGTCTCGAACAACTCAAAGGCTTGCTAAAGGATACCCAGGGAATAGATACATCTTGTTTCAACATGGCCGTGAGGGTAAATGCTACAGACGAACTGCAGTGGTTCAGTGACGACCCATATCACTTTCTGGATCTCCGTTTTTGCGTGAGTATTTATTTATGTTAAGCTCTTCTTACACTTGACACGTCACTGTTTTCATAAATATAGTAACCCTCAATCTCATCTCAGACCGTAGTGACAGACTCCATGGGAGACCCAAGGCTTCGTCTACCGTTTGACACTCAACGCTACATCATAGCAAGAATGTTTGACTGCTGGCCAGGGGTGTGCTTCCATGTATCTTCCTGCAACTCGGTAAGACTGCTGTTGTGATATAACTATTTGCCTTGTTACATATATAGTATTTCTAAATCCAAGTTTGTCCAGATTTTGATACCGTACCGCACGAGTGGGCGCTTCATGCTTTTTGTGTTTAACCTGGGTGAAAGAACTGTTGCTATACTTGATCCCATTCCCTTGTCGGACATGTGGAAAACAAGTTTTCAAAAAAAGATACATTAAAGCTGAAAGATATTTCTTTCCACCTTAATATTGCACTTCAAGATGCAATTCCTGGATGGAATGATGACGTTTTCCAATGGCGTCACATCACACCAGTTGGGTTGCCAACAAACCATGACAGGTTAGAATTCATGGCACTATAAGTAGTTTTCAATGTTATTATATCCCCACTTGTGCTAACAACAATGTGTACATCACTATAGCAACATGTCAGGATTTTTGGTTCTGAAATTTATGCGGTCTTGGAATGGCAAAGCAGTTACACGACCAGATGCCATGGTGAGTATTTAATATTCATGTTAACTGTAAATACCATCTCTATGTGATAGTTACAAATAATGCGTCTGCAGGACGACTACAACCTAAGGAACCAAGTGGTGGTACACATGCTTACATACAAGGATAACGAGTGTGAAGCCAACATCCCGCCTGTTGTTAAAGATTTGGTCAAGTTACTAGGGATTGATTTTTTCGTCTGAAGTTGTTGGTCTTCAGTTATTTTGAGCACGACCTACATATATTTTATTATAATATATTTGTGACAATTTTGTTGGTTTCACTTGGATAATGAGCTTAAACTTCTTCAATTATTTGTTGATATGTCCTAATATTAGATGCGTGTAATCTACTTTGTTGCTCCTTGAGCATAGTTTACATGCATCCTGAACTTGTCAATCAATGGATATTTTGTGAATGGACATTCCTTCGGATACTATCATAGTATATCTCCTAGACGGTATAGTGCAGTTTAGAAATGACGTATAAAACAAATCATATACTATTCAGACTTCTATTCTCCTACACAAGATTGCTGAGAATGAGCTTCAGGTTTACCTGGCCAAGGAGTAGATTGAATGAAGAAATTAGCGGTAACAGCATCATCCTGTGAGACAATCTTTCTTGGGTTGCAATCTTTCTTTGGGTTTGCTTTGAAACCATATGCATGAAGCTCGGAAACTGATCAGGAAGTTTAAACAACTATCAGTTTACAAATTCATTAAACAAGTGTTAATTTGTCACACTTGATCTCATTAACTAAACCATATGCATGATGCCTCCCTTAACTTGAATATTTGCCTTGACATTGACCATATGAGCTCTCAACCATTAGAGTAAAAAAAACATTGACCCGGCTCAGCATCATATGAACATTGACATAATTATGTTGTCAACGCATAGAGGCAAACATTATACTTTTTTGTGATATAACTTAGAAACTACCTTATGGACTTTATGGTACCATTATTCTTTCCACTATAAATTCAAGCCAATTAATACAAATTCCCATGATATGCTGCAGTATGTAGGATTAAGAAGAAGTGATTTGTGTTGTTTCTTTTTCGTTTCTACTAGATTAATCAATGTTGTGCCAAACTGGTTGTGTCTCTTAATTAAATTAATCAACGACCATATATGTGTCAATGCATATTTTACTATCTTCCAAGAAAAACCCATTCTGCACGTAGTAGTTGAATATCATCATAGTTAAACTTTTTATTTCTATTTAAACAATTGTTCATAAATTATGTATCTTTCAGTATGTCGATAAAAAATAGTATGCCAAACCTTAGCTACGAAAAAGGATTATATAAATAGAATCCTGAAGGTACTAACAATAGCGCCTTTTCAATTCAGTATGTGTTCACTAATACAAATAATCACCACTAAACTTATACTGCCTTTTCGAAAATACTAATCTTATCGAATTTAGGAGGTTGACATAAACTGAGCATCTTATTTAAGGTATCAGAAGTAATATCTGATGCAATATTTTATGAAAATTAATTGAGCACAAAGAAAGTACAATTACTTGCCCGGTCAAAATATTTTATTGAAGCATTGCGTGCCTCCAAAACTGCTTTCAGGTTCAACATGGGCTCACCCATTCCAATGGACACTACATTTGTCACCCTGTCTTTAAACGACCCCTCTATGTCCAAGACCTGCAAACCAGAACAACATTCCATGACGCAAAAAGGTAAAAAAAACGAGTTCAGCTTGTTTATAACGATCTTTAATCGCAAGGTGGCATCAAGCGCAGGTTGCTGGGGAGAACCTGCTTGACGATCTCGTGTCCCATAAGGCTCCCCGCAAACCCTCCCTTCCTGTGGCGCAAAGTGGCATCGTCAAGAAAACACCGAGCTCTTGTTTGTTTTCCTCATCAACCAGATACCAGTCAAATATGTCACTGAAAGCAAAATTGCCATGACGGGAGGAGTGAAGGATAGTGCTGTTGATGCAGTTGGGGGAAGCTGAGGGATAGCTGCCGGCGATGGTGGTACCTGACAGTCCACCCCTTGAATGGTACCTGAATAACAGACATACAAAAAATTCAGTAACAATAACTCTTAGAGTTGCTGATATATAAACTCAAATTCTGCAGTTATGACAATGAAAAGCATCCAAGTGTAGTATGTGATGCACTCACTCATCTTATACCATGGTGATCTTCTGAAGCCATGATTTCAGCAACTAGATGTGCCTAGAGTGCAAACATGCAGTCCTTGCAAGCCCCTTCATGTCCACAACTTTTCAGTGACCTAAGTGATTTTCTACAGCAGATCTGGTCGTAATGTCTTATCAACATCAATTCCTTAGTCGGGGCTAAATAGTACCTCTACATGACCAGAAACAACAGCTCTAGATCAATGGATATACCGTGAAAGAAAACCAATATATCATTTCGTCAATCGTGAATCAAATAAACAATGAAGGGGTGTGGCTGTACAAAAACAATGCCACACAATTATCCGCAACCGAATTGCCAAAACTATTATCGAAAATGATACAAACAAAATTTCCCATGTAATAGCACACAATGCGCCAAGAGGGCTATATGAGGGTAAATGGAACATCAAGGTTAGTGATACTCAAATTTGAAGATACCTCCAGGAGGGAGTGGTTAGTATATGATTACAAAATCTGCATATGTAAACATGAAGAGACCTTTATTATCGCATTTCAGCTCCATCAGATATGCTTATACTTTAAATAATATTGTGTATATGGCCAGAAAGGTTATGAGCACTACGACATCAAGGTTATTGAGTTTTGATGACACTAATGCATATAATCGATAGAGCAAGTAAAGGCTAACCAACAACATAATTATGCACTGAACTCACTCAAACCCACTCAAACTCATTTCATAGCGGATAACATAGAGTGGGCTCATGAGGACTTCATGCCAAATATCAATTTCTGGTGCAACAACATCCAAAGTTCATGGAACAACAGTTGTAAATATTGTAATAGGGATTAAGTACTTATTAATGGACTGTCCTTTTCCAATAAATGAGTTAAGTTCTAATTCTCATCCTAGATTTATATAGGATGTGTACACAAGTACAAATGAATTTGTTTATTATCTAGAAGTCGTGATTACAAATGGTTATGTCAGTGTGCACACAAAAAAAATGAATGTAAGAAAACTATTGTTCTACCTATATCCCGGCCCCTCTTATGTTTCTGTGTCATGTTATTTAAGAAATCTGTAGCCTACAAACAACACCATACTTATAATACATGTTATTTCTTATTCGGATATGGAATAGGACTTGTAGTCTGGCAAAAGACTATGCCATTAAGGCAAGGAGGGCTTTCGGTGAGGAAGGTTCTTCATATAACAACGTAAGGCTATTAATTTAAGAAATGGGAAACAACACAAATGCATGTGGCTGATACAGATCTTTTCGTGTAAGCACAAGTGAAATACCCTACAATAGAAATTTTCATTATAAAGAATCTTTTAGACAAAAAATTCAATTTTCCGTGCCATTGTGCAGATTTCATGGAAGTCAGCAAAATGGTTACACACAGTCTGCTTTTTTCCAGATAGGCTCTCCTTTCATTTTGCTACCACTTGCTCATCAGAGTTAGTAAGAATTGGAAAATAAGACAAAATGAAAATAAAAGTATACACACTATCAAAACTGACACTAAAAGCAATAGAAGATTCAAGGTGAATAATCCAAAAGAAGAAGTGGAACCAGCATAAAGCGCATAATTAGAAGCTCATATTCGATTTAGTAGTGTGGCTAAGCCTGGGCATTCACGGTTTAAAACAGTTTCTCCTGATTCCTCAAACCGGCCCATCTCTACCAGTTTAAATTGGGTTGATTTGGTTTAGACGGTTAAGATCTAGGGTGATACCACGGGTTGGTGTGGGCTGGTTCCGTTCCACGGTGTATACGGTTTGGAGGCGTTTCATGCACAACACCTTCCACTGACGCGCAGCCCTCGGCTTAGACTGCGGCGTAAGCTCTGGAAGTCGAGCCGCCATTGAACAGCCGTCCTCTTCAGGCAATAACCGAGGCGTCACCGTGTCCTTGTGCCTGCAAGAGCTGGCTCTTGTGGGACCACGACCGTCGTAGATGATGTACAACCCGGCCGTACATTTCGCGGCTGCCCCTGTTGCCGACGGCGACATCTCTATCCAAGGCAAGCAGCGCCATGACCCTCGCTATGCGACCACGAGAAGCCGGTGGACTTCCCCGGCACGTCCATGCAGCCAATACTTCCCATATGTTCAGGTTCTGGACATCCACTGCACCAGCCACAAGAGACGCTGCTCCCATCTCACACCGCTTCTCCGGCCAGGAGACGCCGAGATCGTTGAGGAGAAGAAACATCTGAGCACTGAGCAGAAGGCACCATCGCCGCCAGCCCCCACCAACGCGTCGGCAGTAGGCTCCTACGTCACCGTCCGTCGTAGCATCAGCGCTGGCGCTATCAACATCTCTCGTGCCCCACGGCAGATGCGACAAGTTTGTGCGCGTACAGGTTGAATGGTTTCATCTGCTGGAGCTGGTCTCAAACGACCTAAAGGTTTTCTACTAGCAGTTTCAATTCGGAAACCAGCGAACCTGGTATAAACTGCCGCGGGTTGGTCTCTTGATTTAGCCGATTTTAAACCAAACAATGAACAGGCTTAAGTGTGGCAAACATGAAATTTCAAGAATTTTTTACATCCTAAAAATGGGTTGCAAGGATCACCTAAAATAAGGTTGCCATCTCCTGTTTATATAAGATATAAAACAGTTGAAGGGACAAACTCAAGACTAATGCAGTGAAAGAAATCGCTGATCCAATATAAAACAAGATTTCCAGTAATGGTTACAGGTAAATAGAACTAATAATTCTTTCCGAAATTTGGAAGCCGGTACTTGCGCCAGCCTATTCAATACCCATTGCAACGCCAGTTAATAATTAAGATGAGAGATCACCTTCCATACAAACCGAAGATTTTCCCAGGTCAGCTTAAAAAAAGGCACGATTAAAAAACGCAAATTACGCACGGACCCGCAATATCTCTATATCTCCTACCTAAAAAGAACTTTCCGTCCGCACCATCCCCTTGCCCAAATTTCGCTCTATGCCTACAAGCCAATCAGCACGCCAATCAAACTGCGACCTATGCAAACAGTCACGGCGGTGAAAATTTTCGGATCCTGTTGACTTATCGATTTGGTTTCAGGTAAGTTCTATTATTTGTTCATGTTTACCATATAATTAGCACCTGACGGTGCACAATCAGGTTAGGATTGAGGAAATCATACCTAGATGGATTTAGCACTTGAGGGAGACGAGCCCTCTTCGTTCGTGCAGCGCGGGGAGGGGAAGAGGCCAGCGACCCTGTGGCAGAATTTTATTGTGTCAGACGACGCTATCGTGTGGAGGGGAAGCGGGTCGGAGAAGCCGTGGCCGGGAGAGGGGCGGCGGTGACGCCGTAGAGGGGATGACAGGCGGCGGGGAGAATTGGATGGGGCGGCTACGTAGTGCCGGCCTGCGGAGGCTTCACATCGAACTCCAGCGTGGACCGAGCGGCAAGGAAGAGGAGAGGAGGGTCTGTCGCCGAGCCTGGGGAATGCGTAGAGGGGTGTGGTCGAGCTGGACCGAGGGCCGCCAACGCGCCTAGCTAGGCAGAGGAGTTGGCCGCGTCGCTCCGAGGAGGTGGCATGGATGCCCCGTGGGTGGGGACGAGAGGGCTGGTGCCATGGGGACTGAGCTCAAGTGGACTGAGATGCAGAGAAGAACAAACAGAGGTGGCGAGAGACTGAGAGAGTGAGAGCCACTGGAATCTCACCCACCGCTGAAATCTCACTCTGACTTCACTATTGCAAAGTCATCCACCGCTGAAATCTCATCCAACGGCTATCCTTTCCTCTGTGCTACTTCTTGCTGCTCCAGTGCTCCTTCTCTACTGAACCAAGGTGCATAACTCACTCGACAGATAAAAGATATTTCCCTTGTCTGGCCTCTTGTCGCCGGCGACTCGCCGCCATTGTCACACCGTCGTCCCGCTACTTGCGACCCCACCCTGGAGCTCCCTCCCCTAGACTGTTCCGCCCTGTCTTGTCTCCCTCCCGTCACTGGAGACCTCCGCGCACGTCCTTGTCCAGCCTCCCGTCGACGGCGACTGGCCGCCATGGCCACACCGTCTGCCGCCATGACACCACTCTGACACTCCCTCGCCCGGAAGATTCTTCCCTTTCCCTGGTTCCCCTAGCTGTCCAGTCGCCAGCGGCCTCCATGCCTATCCCGATACAAATCAGGTACAACTCTTGTACAGCCTCTAAGTCTCCGTTGCAATTAACAGACTATGTAGGTTCCAATAAATTTTGGTCTTTAATGTATAATTGCTATTGATCCGTTATCATGATGCCCTATGTACATGTTGTACTGATAGGATTTCAACAATCAACAACAATGGCTACTGCTGCTTGGCATCTTAAAAAGTTCAGAAAAATAGTAATTTTAGGGAAGATGGGATTGGAAGGGATTGGGTGAACACTAAACCCCCTCCCATCCCCAAACCTCTTGGGTATAAAATATGAGAGAGTAAATAAAGCCTGAAGAAATTGTAAGTCTACTGCAATCTCTCCAGCTTGGGGATGGCATGAACCGCTGAATCCCAGCTACAAATGTCGAAAAGATGTCAAAAGACACCACCGAAAGCTTCTTAATCCGAGGTTGCTCCCAGTGAATCACCTGAGATACAATACGCACTTTTAACAATTGCAGCATCAGTTCAGTATTTTAGATATGCGCTCACTAACATTGCATCCGTTGCACACTGGGACACTTCAAGATGATGTCAACCAAATAAACAACCGCAATCAATTTCCTGTACTTTTTAGGAAATTGTTCTAGAATTAAAAGGGATGGTGTACTATATTATTGTAGAAGTCATGCGATGTTGTGCATTCAACATGTATTAAAAAATATTACGACACATAGGCCCAACGAGATAATTAAGCATTAGTGTATGTATCAATTATACACTTAATGTCTGCAAGACAATTGTTGAGTTACAGTGAACATAACTTTTTTCTGAAGGAGTCTATTTATGGGTATCTAACTTTGTACAGAAGGGTGCCTTCTTTCAGCTTGGGCCAAGGGCACTTCCTGGTTGGGTCCCTTGGGAACTTCCTGACGTTGACTAACGATGCCCAGAGCATCAACCTGTAGATGCATAAAAAATGAATTCAGTTATGACCTTTTGGAGAGTAGAAAACTACTTATTATTTTTTGGCTCCTGCTGGTACCATGTACAATAACTTTACAAGCTTGGTGTGCTATTACTTATGTACCAGATCTAAATGGTAGTAGAGACTAGAGATGTATAATTGCTATTGATCTTTTAGCATGACACCCCGTGTACATGTTGTACTGACTGGCTTAGTTCAACAATCAACTACTGCTGCTTGGGAACTTAAGAAGTTCAGAAAAATAGTAACTTTATAAAATTAAAATATCTTTTGCTTGCTTGCAAAATCTACAACATAATCTACAAAAGTTCAACAAAATAGCCTCACAGTTGCTTGCTAAATCAGAAAATGTCTTCTCCAATGAAGAGTTCAGGGCTTTGCATATTGAGTAATTAGAGGACTTGACTTTATTTGGCATGCTTTCTATCATGTGAGAGTCTCAGATCATAGTGTCAGAGTAGTAACACAATCGCAAAAGTACCTTGCACTCATTGTCTATGACGCTTGTTGCAGATCAGCGGTGCCACCGAAGCAACGTCGGATTTAGGTGAACTGCGACTGGGCCAACTGTTCTATTATAGGTAGTTTGTTCTTTTTATGTACTTCTTTACATTTAGGATTTATGAACATGTCAATATGATTATGTGGATCTGACAAGAAATTATTTTTGCTGTGTACTTATCTTTTTTATTTCATGTCTGAGATTAACCTATAAATCATTTTAGCAACTTCTATATAAATTTTACATTTGCATATAATATGAAACTAATTTTGTATAGTTAATGGCCCGTGCGTTGCACCTCCCACACAGTTGAATCATTTGATTAGTATATGCTTACTTTTTTCTTGTAGATGGATTCAGATTCTCCGACACGATCCGGTCAACGTACCCCTTTTAAAGACTTGTCCAACATTATCAACACAGGTAAAAATGATGATATATTGTGTAAGTGAGCTGATGCTCAACTACTGACTACAATGTGTATTCTTATAGATCCTATCGACACCAGTAATACACGGGAACCTATTGATGCGAAAAAATGCAATAGGCAACGTGCTCGGGAGCGATATGCGCAAATGGATAAACAAAAGAAAGATGAACTCCTTAAGAAGCGCCGCGAAGCCTATCATCAAAAGAAAGCGCGGCCACCAGTTAATACACATGAGCCACAAGATAGTACATCCACACTTTCTCAACTGCAAAGCGCTCCCACTGTTACAGGTACTCTTTACAATCATGTATATCACTTACTGGCAAAATGTTTATAATGCAACTAAACCACCCTATTTTACCTAGGAGACACTGCTTGGAACAAGGAAAATGGGGTCCTTGTTAATAGCGACGCATTCAAGAGGGAATCACTTTGTATTCCATCTCGAGGGCAAGAAATCCTCATAGCTGGTATTAAGGCGGCTAAATCCCTAACAAAGTGAATGAAACTATGTTAATAATTCATATCTAATGTAGCTATATGCATCATGTAGAAACTGCTGACATCAACAATAGCTATACTGATGGACCTATTGAGACATTGTCTATAGATCCAAAGGAGCAGAGGAGGCAACGAGACAGGGAACGGTATGCAAAGATGGATAGCATGAAAAAAGAAGAATTACTGAAAAGGCACTGTGAATCCCATCAAAAACAAAAATCATTAGCATGGAACAAGGAGAACGAGGCTCCAGCTGAAGACAGTGAATGGCTAAGAAGGAATGACAACTACCAGAGGCAGTCAATTCATGTGCCATTTCAAGGGCAAGAAATCATCCTAGCTGGTAATATGGCAACTCATTCTTGCTTAAGATGAATGCATTAATCATCATAAATAATTAATACCACATTAGCTAATTGCATAAAGTTGTTTTGCTGTATATAAATGAAAATAACTATGTTAGTAATTCATACCCATTGGAGCTATTAATGTGATTTTTTGTTCTATGTAGATTTAGTTGACATGAACAATTGCAGTAATGATGGACCCACGTCATCGTCCCTCATTCGGCCATAATCCATAGTAGATAGTATAGAGCATGAGAGGGAGCAAAAAAGGGAACAATATGCACAAATGAATACCGAAAAGAAAAATGAACTACTAGCAAGAAAGCATGAAGCCTATTAACGGAAGAAATCACTAGCAGGTAAGGGTTCCACATTTTACAAGACAAAATCTATCATTTTTTTTATGATACATCCACTCTTCTTAGCATTATCATGTAATTTTCTAGAGCAAATTGAAACAAAGCGTGCAAGGGATAGGCTCCATTATGCTGATATGACTCCTAAGCAAAAGCGTTCAAAGAAGGCTCTCCACGAGTTGCGATGCAATAGCCTGAGTAAAGAATCCATAGCCATGGAGAACCCATGTTGGACCCCTGAGGTTATTCATACCCCTGCTCCTCAAGGCTCCATACCCACAAGTGATTGGTATATTCCTGAGTTGAACGGAACCCCTATTTATATCCAGTCTGCTTCGGAGCAAATGTCAGGGGAGGTGACCCCTAACATGGATGTTCGTAATATATCATGGAGAAAGCATGTAACACCTAAAGAAAGGCATACATTGCTAGGTCTTCGAAATGAATCATTCTATGCAAATAGTAAGAAGCATGTGACTGCACCGGCAGATGAAAGCCTATCAATGACCATGGAAGGCGTCAATGGTTCTAAACAGCCAACACAATCAGTCGTCATTAACAATGGTAATATTCTTATCCTCATTGTTCTATATTGCTCTAATTTAAGTCATTAGCAGTTCAAATGATCATACTTTCATGTTGTATCTACAGAAAGTACCGCTCCCATGCCCGAGATTGTTCAAATACAACAAACACTCTCACAAGCCAATGTTGATTGTAATTGTTTTGATCATACTCATTCCTTATTATTATATTTGAAATATTTGCTCATAAATAATTATTGTATGACAGGTGAGGACGAGGGTGTCATACTGGACGAAGACTCTGAAGACGAGGAAGGTTACGTGTTCGCTGGACAAGGTAACTTGCTCATGTTCCACATCATCTCATGTATATATTGCACGTATCTTTTGGAATCATGCTGTTAACTACCATTTCAGAAGAGGAGATGGATGAGGATGTTGAAATAGATGAGGTTGATGATGACTCTGCTTTAATTTCAACCGCCCCTGATCCATACGACATGGTGTACAAGACAATCCCAGCCGAGACACACATGCTAAAGGCCGCTGTGGACTGCAAATATTGTGGTGCAAAGAGGTTCGAGCATGAGTCCCAAGGGTTCTGTTGTCGTAATGGGAAGATCAAGCTAACTAATGCAGATACACCACTCGAGCTCATGAGGCTTTGGACGAGTGAAGACCCTGATGCTCGGCATTTTTGACGCGGATAACATCAGGTTTTTCAACGGGCATTTCTCGTTTACCTCACTATATTGTCACCTGGATGAGAATACCACTAACACATCAAAGCACCCTATCTACACTTTCCGTGCCCATGGCCAAATGTACCACAACTTACGGTCATTTGGCAAACAAGATGGTTTGGAGCGCAGTCACCTGGAGCTTTACTTCTTTGATGATGATCCAAGTTTAGAGCACAGATATCGTATGTGTCGCAAAGAGCAGTGCCTGAAAGACAAAGAAGTAATCACACACCTCGTCAACATACTTCGTGACAACCCATACTCTGAACACCTCCGGAGTATGGGACAGGTTGAAGATGTTGATGACTATCATATCACACTAAACCTTGACCAAAGGATGGATCAAAGAAGATATAATGCACCTTCTACTTCAGAAGTAGCCGCTGTTTGGGTGGAGGGTAGCGACCGCCGAAGACATTTCGAGTAGTGTCATCCTGCAAGGGAAGAACAGAGATATATTTGGTATAAAGTCCTATCATGGATGCTATGACGCACTATCCTACCCTCTATTCTTCCCTAGAGGCGAACTTGGGTGGCATACCGATATCCCCAAGGAAAAGGTTCGCTATGAAACTGTGATGGCAGCTCGTGCAGCTCGTTTAGCTCGTCGTAATAGCGATGAGTCCTCCCAATGCCCACCCGGTGATAACGATGATGATGATAGTGATGAAAATGGCGATGATGCAGGTTAGTGTTCAAATTAGTTGTTTCATGTGCAGTCCATGCTATGCAGTAGGATCTCTCCTTCCCGACATCATTCATTTTAAATTCATTGTGCAGGTTCCGGAGGTAGACTATGTGTGTCTGTGCGGGACTACTACTGCTACAAATTCCAGATGCGTCCTGGAATATTCAACCCGATCCTCTATGGCAAGCGTCTTTTTCAGCAGTTTGCGGTCGACACATATATCAAGATCGAGAACTCCCGATTGGACTATATATGGAATCATCAAGACACGATAAGGGCGGACCTGTACCAAGGCTTAGTGGAGTTTGCATGCGGTGAGGGTAGGGCGGACGCTATTGGAAAGCGTACTGTGTTGTCTACGTCATTTATTGGTGGTCCACGAGACAAGAGGCGCCGCTACATGGATGCTATGGCCTTGGTGAGAAAGTATGGCAAGCCAGATATCTTCCTTACAATGACATGCAACCCCAATAGGAAGAGATCAAGCGTGAGCTCTACCCAGGGCAAACACCTCAGGATCGCCCAGACCTTGTTGTGCGTGTTTTTAGGGCGAAGCTGGAGGAACTCAAGCATAAGCTGCTTAAGAAGGACATCCTCGGCAAGGTTAGGGCATATGTCTATGTGGTGGAGTTCCAAAAGAGGGGCCTTCCACATGCACACTTCTTGCTCATCATGGAGGGTCGATACAAGCTCACATGCCCCAGCAAGATGACCTTCTCATCTCAGCCGAGCTCCCAAACAAGAAGAAGTACCCAGAACTATACAAGATGGTCGTGAAGCATATGATGCATGGCCCATGTGGTGCTTTGAACCGTGATTGCCCATGCACGAAGGGTCGTCCTTCTTGCAAGAATCACTATCCTCGACCTCACAATGAGGCTACCTTACAGGGCAAGGACTCCTACCCTATATACAGAAGACGTAAAGATGGTTGTAGAGTAATGGTTCGAAAGGAATGGCTAGATAATAGGTGGGTCGTACCATACAACCCTTACCTTTTGCGTCACTTCAACTGTCACATTAATGTTGAGGCATGCGGTAGCATAAAGGCCGTTAAGTACCTATTTAAGTACATATATAAGGGACATGATCGAGCTTCTATTTCGATGAGCGAGGCTGACAGGACAAATAGCAACGGAGACATAGATGAGATCAAACTATATAGAGATGCGAGGTGGGTGACTCCTCCAGAAGCCTTGTGGAGGATATACGGCTTTAAGTTGAGTGAGAACTCGCCACATGTGATGCAGCTGCAGCTCCATCTGCCAAACATGCACATGGTTTCGTTCAAACAAGGCCAAGATATCCGACGAGTAGTTAACCATGAAGGTGTTGAGAAGTCAATGCTTACAGAGTACTTCGAGGCAAACAGATTACACGAGGAAGCTCGTTGTATCTTGTATAGGGACTTCCCTGAATGGTATAGTTGGCAGAAAGGAAAGAAGAATGGCGAGAATAAATACTGGAAGAGAAGGTCACTAAAAACGGATGGTACACCTTCCCGAATACAAGTTGTAAGAATTGTGTCAGCTCATCCAGCGGAGGGGGAACGCTATTATCTGCAAGTCCTTCTAAACCATGTCACCGGGGCCACCTCCTACGATGACTTGAAGACGGTTAACGGTGAGTACCTACCATCCTTTCGTGAAGCTGCAGAGAGAAGGGGTTTGATCGAAGGGGACAACACATTAGATGACTCCCTTACTGAATCTACATTGTATGAGATGCCATCATCTCTACGAAGGCTCTTTGCGACAATATTGGTATTCTGCGAGCCTAGCGATGTGCGCGGGCTCTGGGAGAAGCACTTCAATGCAATGTCAGAAGACTATCGCCACAACGAACCATCAGATGTTTTAGTTGAGCAAAAGGTTCTCATAGATATCAGGAATATGCTACAATCAATGGGCAAGGAAATAAAGTCATTTCCTCTTCCTGATATTGATGAAGAATTTGACAGTGCCACCGGCGTGGCAAGGGAGATCTTTGAGGAGTCTAGCATCGAGCCCAATGACGAGGACAAAAACCTATCAGACTCACTTAATAAGGATCAGAGGGCCGCATATGATGAAATCATGTCTGCTGTTGATGGCAATGAGGGTGGTGTGTTCTTTGTGGATGGACCTGGAGGCACTGGGAAGACTTTTCTATACAGAGCACTGCTCGCAACGGTTCGTGGGCAGAAAAAGATTGCTGTAGCAACAGCTACATCGGGTGTTGCAGCTTCGATAATGCCTGGAGGAAGAACAGCACATTCATGATTCAAGATACCATTGAACATTGATGACGGTGGGCTTTGTACCTTCACTAAACAAAGCGGTACTGCCAAGCTACTGCAATCCGCTTCTCTCATTATTTGGGATGAGGCTTCCATGACAAAGAGACAGGCAGTAGAGGCATTGGATAACAGTATGCGAGATATATTGAGCCGACAAGACCTACCATTTGGTGGAAAGACGGTTGTGTTTGGTGGAGATTTCAGACAGGTCCTCCCTGTTGTCCGTAAGGGATCCCGGGCTCAGATAATTGATTCCTCGCTACGTAGGTCTTACCTTTGGGATTGCATGCGTCACCTAAAGCTGGTACGCAATATGAGGGCACATAGTGACCCATGGTTTGCGGACTACCTATTGCGCATCGGTGATGGTAAGGAGGATACCAATGGTGATGGTGACGTCCGCCTTCCAGACGAGATATGTGTGTCGTGTACCGGGAAAAAGAGCATTGACCTTGATACACTAATAGACAATGTGTTTCCCAGTCTTGGTGCTAACATGGAAGACCCAAACTACATCACCTCTAGAGCAATTTTGTCGACACGAAACGACTGTGTGGATAGGATTAATTTGAAGATGATCAATCGATTCCAAGGAGATGAGATGGTGTATCGTATCTTTGATTCTGCGGTGGACGACCCTCATAACTACTACCCATCTGATTTCCTTAACACGCTCACGCCTAATGGTCTGCCCTCGCATTTGTTGAAACTGAAGATCAACTGCCCTATCATATTGCTCAGAAACATTGACCCTGCGAACGGACTCTGCAATGGCACGAGGCTGGTGGTCCGAGGATTCCAAAGGAATGTCATCGATGCAGAAATTGTGTTGGGCCAACATGCTGGAAAGAGGATCTTTTTGCCAAGGATCCCGCTTTGCCCCTTTGATGATGAAATGTTCCCTTTTCAGTTCAAGAGGAAGCAGTTTCCTATCAGGCTCAGCTTCGCCATGACGGTTAACAAGGCACAAGGGCAGACTATCCCGAATGCTGGTATCTACTTGCCAGAGTCGGTGTTCTCTCACGGACAGTTGTATGTAGCTATATCTAGATCCACCGCTAGAAAGAACGTCAAGATTCTTGTCATCTCGGATGGTGGTAACAAGAACAATAACCCAAATGATAGCAAAAAGAAGAGTTCAAATTACAACAAGAGCAAGAGCTCCAATTGTCCTGTTGGTACGTTCACGAAGAATATCGTCTATAGAGAGATCCTTACATCATAAGGTGAGATATTTGGCACCTAAAATTTCAATAATCATACTTTTATCTTTCCTTCAAATCTAACTTATTTATGTGCATATCAATTCCATTATTGTGTTAATCATGTGTTATTCAGGGAAACCAAATTAGTTATATTCATGTGTTAGGTAGAAATGACTCAACCAGATGAACCTGGTTATAATCTAGCTGAAGATCCATAGGCCAATTACATAAATACAAAATGGTCTCGTTTTTGTTTTTTACATATATTTGCATGGAGGATAGATCTGATGCCTTACTTCAACGATTAATACAGTTCAAAATACCAAGCATACTTGTTTCGAACCCAGTTCTACTGCCACGAAATTCAAAACTATTTTGTCACACCAGACCAGCTTATAGGGTCATAATAAATGAGTCCAGTTTATGAGAGAAAATCTAAACCATACAGGTGATTTGATAAAGAAGTTGTACATATTGGAAATTTGTAACATTTGGTATAGAAGAAATAAGACACGAGAGAATCACCCATGTTGACTGTGTAAGCTAAAACAAATGAAGTATTCTAATATTATTACTATGAAATTTTGAAGAAGCACTGTATTAATTGTTACTGTTCTATAGCCATTTTAAGTGGGTCATTTTAGTTTTACATGTCCTGATCACTTTGTACTTTGTTGATGTTTCTGCAGTGTTCCTCTCTATTACCACGTGCAATATTATATATCCTTCTATGGCTTCAGTTTCCTTCAAATGGTGTAAGTCATAATATAATTCTGCGTCCAATAATGTTGATATGCATATGTATTTCTATTTGTATGTTCAAAAAAATATGCGATGTAATAATTGTTGTTCTTTAAATTATCTATATTAAGGAAGTGAATCAGACTAAGCATTTTTTATTCATTTAAAGAACCTACATACAAGATATGAAAAGGATAAATGTGTTATATAGCATCAGCTTGTACAAGGTGTGTCAAACTTTGTCAACACCAAGTTCATCAGAATCAGTAAATGAGAAAACCGACTGCTCCAGTTCAAAATTTAAATGGTTAGCTGATATGATTGTGACAGAAAGAGTGCAGTTGTAGTGTAAGCTTGCAATTGATGAGATATATGTTTTCTCAAAGGATGATGTAGCTAGCAGCATTTGGTTCTTGGTTATACAACCTGGAGCTTGAATCATGATATTCATCTATTCTCAATTAATTCATTGCCCCATTCTATATCTGTTTAAGCAAGAACGATTCTATTACTAATTGTTTATATAGTTGAAAGCTTATGATATGAAATTTTGTGCAGAGCATTGAACATCATAGTCATACTTTAGCCCTAGATATCTGCTGGTTTTCAGCTAGATGATGATAACTCTAAACATGTTGTTCTTTTTCTTCATGGAATATGATGACGTACTGTTGGCTAGAAATTTGAATCTACCAGTAAGTGATACGGTTGAATTATGGGTATTTTTATACTAATAGATGTGTTCTCTTTTTCTTTCAGGGATCAAAGCATGTGTACAAAAGATACTTGCACCTATTTTTCCTGAAGCATCAAGCAAGTTTCTTAGTCTATCTTCTTAGGAATCTTCGGAATCAAATTTCAACATACATCAATCAAACCTTTTGTGGAAGCCATATCATTAAAACATGAAAGAAGCATTTAGGCTACTCTCTATTGGGTCTATATAAGTGAACAAAGTGTTTGGCGGTCCTACCAGTGGTTGTATACTTGAAAATATTTGATTCATAACATCTGAGAGGTTCTACATTCTTGTAGGTCTAAGAAATGACATGCTACTTAGGTTTGAGATGCAAACAAGGACCATTATTTCCCTGGTTCCAGCATTTGAGAGGTTCTACATTCTTGCGGGTCTTAAGAAATTTCATGCTACTTAGGTTTGAGTTAGATGCAAAGAAGGACCATTATTTTCCCGATTCCTTTTACAAAGAGTCTTTTACAGCTTGCGTGGATTTCACAATACCCTTGGTTGTGATAAAAGGGGCGGTCGAGTGTGGGGGAAATGCCTTAGGATTTTATTGCTATGGGGGAAATGCCTTAGGATTTTATTGCTATGCTGTTACACATATAGTTAGCCAGAATGCAATGCATTCTTAAAACAGATCTCAACCACATATGTTAATATTTTTGTATTATTTACATATATTTGTTCCCGGTGCAACGCACGGGCATTTTACTAGTCAAGAATAAGAAGAATAAAAACCCACAACTTACACGGTCGTAGCTCAAGAAAAAAGAAGGGCCAAAGCGCAACCTAAGACCGTCCAAAATACAAAAGCCCATGATAGGCAGATTGTATGTGACAGGAGATGCTCGATTAAAACAACAACGGGTAATCGAGGTACTCCCTCCGACCCATATTAATTGATTTTGATTTATTAAATTTTGGATAAACCTATATACTAAATAGTGTTTAGATTTATCTAAACTTTGACAAATCCAAATTAATTAATATGGATCGAAGGGATAAGTTTAACGGAGAGCATTAATCACCCACGGCCGATCACGTATCAAATAAGCAGCCACCAACGGTCAACGGACAACCCCCTACAAAGCCACTTTACATTCGGATCCGTCGACGTCCGGTGCAACTGGAGCGCCGGCTCCGCCGTTCATGGCGGCGGTTGCGAGCTCCCACGCCTCCAGCTTGGACACCTTCACGGCGCCAGTCCCGTTGTTGAACACGTAGAGGCGGCTGCTTCCCGCCGCCGCGTGCTCCGGGTAGACGCGCGCCGTGATGCACGTCCTCCCGCCGTCGCCGAAACTCTCCACCACCGTGTGGTCGATCTGCATTTGTTCGTGGACATGACCGGTGGTGTTAGTTATTATCTCTACTTGTGTTCTGCATTTGTTGTATGTGGCTCAACTCACCAGTGTTCTAAGTGATATGAACTTGTTCTTCTGCACATCCACATCCAGAAATGCCCCGTAGGATGTCCTGAGTACCCCTTCTTTCCTAGAGGACCTGTGCATTTTGTTTTCAGGTTTGTAAAAAATGTTCAGAGATCGTGACATTTCTTTTTCTAGACTAGAAATGCTTGCAAAAAGAACTAAACTAACGTCTGTAATCGATCTCTTCCTGAAAGAAAAGCGTCTGGGATATACACTTACTTTGTGAGGTCGGTGCACATGAGAACCTTGTACGTGTCAAGGTGCCTGAACACCCTGAAGAACACCGCCGTGTGCTCCTCCAGGTCGCCGCCGGAGGCCATCACCAGCAGCCCGAACGGGCCGACACCGCCGTGCACGGACGCGCCCTTCTCCGCGCACAGCCCACGCGGATCCAGCAGCCATTTCGGGTCCAACGTCTCGGCCTGCTCCACCAGGTTCGAGATCTCGAAGACAACCTCCACGTCAGCCTGCGAGCTCACGATGCCCGCGATCTCCTTCCTGCCGCCGGCCTCCACCTCCGTCGCCCACTGCAGGCCAACCCGTTTCCTCCTCAGCGTCTTGATCTCCTCCACGGGCCACTGCACCAGCCGCTTCCCGTCGCCGTCCAGCCACAACGCCCTCGGGAACGCCTGGATGCCCGCCCACCCTCTGCCCACGCCGCCGCCGTCGGTCTCGTCCACCCACGCCCACAGCACGCGCCGCTTCTTGCGCGCGTCGTAGAAGGACTTGGACGCGTACAGGTGCCCGTGGTCGAACCGCCGCCAGTTCCTGCAGTCCACGCCGCGCTCGGGCTCCGCCGGCACGAAGGTGTCGGCCGCGTCGTCGTACCGCCCCACCATGTAGTGGTCCTCCCTGGCCAGGTCGCTGAGCTTGAGCACGTGCGTCACCCCGTCGCCGCCCGGCGTCGACACGTCAAGCCCCTCAGTGCCCCGCTCCGCCACCGGGAACAGGTCTGGGCACTCCAGCTCGGGGATGTCCCGCGAGCTGACGTGCAGAGCCGCGGCGTTGCGTTCCCACCGGAGGAAATCCGCGCTCCGGAACACGAGTACTGAGCCCAGGCCGCCGACCTCTGCTCCCACGCCGACCCTCCACAGGCCGTCGCGGCCGCGCCACGCCTCCGTCGGGTCGCGGAAGTTGTTGCCAGTGACGTCGGCCGGGATCGGGATAACCGGGTTGCAGCTGGGCTTCTCCCACTCGCGGAGCAGTGGGTCGGCGGGGTTCTTGGCGAAGGCCACGTTCTGCACCTGCTCATTGTCCGCGTTCTTGCCAGTGTAGAGGATGGCCGGGCGGCCGCCGGGGAGGACGGTGGCGGAGCCCGAGTAGCAGCCGTTAATGTCGAAGTCGGCCGTGGGCTCCAGCGCGTTCTCGACGGCGGCCCAGTTCACGAGGTCGCCGGAGACGGAGTGGCCCCACGACAGCTTGCCGGAGCCCCAGGTCGGGCCGTGGGGATTGTACTGGTAGAAGAAGTGGTACATGCCGTTGTGGTACATTGGCCCTGCCGGCGTAACGGAAAACAACTGTCAGTCTGTCACTTTCAGTAGCTCTATCAGTCTGCCACTAATCTTGCAGTAACCAAGATTGATTATGAGCTGATTAAAACATCAATGTTCCAATAGTAAAGATCAATTGACAAAGAAGTGTTGGTATACAAAATACATCATTTGATAGAGTGAATTTGCCAGTATCTTAAGTCCAAGCTCATTCTGCTGGGTGGTTCTTCTTCTAATTGTACTTTGCTATCTTCTACTACAAAAATATGTGGGCATTTTGCCTACTCTCGAAAAGAACTAGGCACTAGGCACGATATGTAAAGGAAAAATGATACACGTACCATTGGGATCTGTTTTGTTTCCATGGATCAGCCGTGTTCGTCCAAATGAAGAGATGCAAAACGAGGATCACAAAATGGTTAAAATCACTTCACAAAATCAAGCCCAATGGAGCAAACTATAGCACAAGGAACACAGACCATTCTGCCAATTCTTGGCAGGTTGGAAGTGGTAAGCCGTCCGGCCATCACGCGTATGCTGCTCAATTCCATTCATGGCGCAGATCGAAATCGGAGAGGAAGACGAAGAGGAGACAAAGCTATTATGATGAATCCATCGGCCGATTCGCAAAATTGCACAAGACTTCAGGCGAATTTATAGCCGCCAAGTTGTCAAATTTTAATGCAAGTCAATGAGACTTGCCTCCATATGGACAATTATCTAGTTTTAAGATCTGCTATGTAAATCACAGAAGATATCAAGTCGATAAGAATTGCGTCCAGTGGACAGTGTTTGGAGCTTTTTTTAATGTTTCTGCCTGACGCGCTTACCACTGGCTGACTAGGACGAGTGCTAATCAGATGAGATGCTTAGTTGAGAAGTTGTTTACATAGATGACACAGAAACAACCACCCACAATCCTCTCTCTACCGACGATACTTCGCAAACAGAAGATATTTCACATCTATTTTGCATATATTAATTCTCTTACATGTTTTAAATAATTTAATATTACCGTCGAAACAATAAACATTACTGAAATACACGTCAAGACGACAAGGTTTCAGGCATTCCTGGAAGTAGTACCATTTTATTGCAGAAATTCTCATACTGTCCTTACATATCTCTGAACCCAGAGTGCTGTACTTTTGTCTATCTCCAACAACTTAAAAGGAACATCAGCAAATTAAACAGGTCATGGTTTCACTAGGATTAACTCTTCGGTTCACTGCACAATGGTGCCCGATGCTCAACCGAATAATGTCCGGCTCCGGTTTCGCTCCAGCCGAGCCTCCCTCTGTGATCATTGAAATACAAGCACGGTGTGAGATACACTCAAAGGTAGATGTTAGTTCAGCATAATAATTCAGGTAACGTGAAATCTATTTGGTATTTCAATATAAGGTATCTCATGAAGATTTGCTAAGAAATTTCCCTGGAATGCCGATAATACTTTAATAGACTCTATCTATGACTCTGTTCTTATTTATATTGCAATCCACACAGATGCTTTCCAGGTTGAGATCTTATCCGGTCTGCTGAAGATGTATGAGAGGGGTGTAAGGGATAGCTCGGGAAGGTAAAGAAGTGCCATGGAAGGTTTAAATGAGAAGATAGAAGATAAAAAGTAGTACTGTACAATGAATATGTCATTTAGCCGTGTACATGCAAGTGAAGGATTTAGACTTCACAGCAGCCCATGGTGATATATTTCATATTTAAGGACTATAAACCTTTTACTTATGTGGTGTGACCAAAAGTCCAACGAGCAAGAAGGAATGCTAAAATCAGATGAATAGCATTAGCACATTTGTCAAACATTTATAAAATCTCAATGTAGCACTCAAGTTAGCTACTTGGTTCTCACCCAGGAGGCTTATTTCTGTAATCCAAGAGATATCGTCTGATGTGCACATGACTGAACTATAGTGACGAAGTGGAATTGGTTACTGACAATGCAAGGTAAGCATATTCCCAGTCCTAGACTTCTGAAGGATAATGTCTACCAGCTAATTGACCAAGAAACATATGTATCCAAAGCAGGAAGCACTTTCAAGATTCAATAAGTTGCTGTATGTATATGTTCACTCATAGTTATGAACTCAGTAGGGTGTAGTTGGCTTTCATTGTCACAATGACCTTTCTGTATGTGGATGTTAACGTTACTGTTTACGCACTCGTTACTTACTTCAGTTATAAATGACTTGAAAATGGTTTCTCCACTACTGCAAAGCGCCAGAGCCCAGAAGTCTCATTTATGTCATACCAAAAGTGCTTAGAGCAGTTGGCCAAACAAAAAGTTGACTTAGGAGGTGCACTGATCTTTGTTTTACAAGGTAACTTCAAGGAAATAAAGTGCAGTATAGATAAGTTTCAACTTGAAGGCCGGGACTTGCTATCCAAGATAAACTATGGGGCCTCTGTTGAACAAATATCGACGAGCGCACAAAGGCACTCGAGGGTAGCTACTTGGATCACCCTGGAGGCTTGTTTCTGTAATCCAGAAGAGATCATCTGATGTGCACATAACTGAACTATAGTGACGCAGGAAAATTGGTCACTGACAATGGAATGTAAGCATATTCCCACATCTTATGTGCTCATTGACCAAGAAAGGAAGTACTGAAAGCAGGAGGTACTATCGTTCAAGTTTCAATACTACTCCCTCTGTTTCAAAATATATGATGTTTTAGGTTTGTGAAGAAAATGTATCTAGACTTTTTCTAGTGTGTAGATTCACTCCAAACCTAAGTGATCCTATATACTAAAAATAGTCTAGATACATTTGCTTCACAAAGCTAAAACATTTTATATTTTGAAATGGAGGGAATAGTCATTATGTGTATGTCCGCACCCACACTTATGAACTCAGTAGTGTAGTTGGCATTCCACATCACAATGCCCTTTCTCTAGGTGGATGTTAACATAGCTGCTTACACACTTATTACTTACTCTAAACCATGTTAGAACAATGCCCTTTTATAGTGTTGACATAATCAGTGATTTCTGCGCAAGAAGTCCTGTTTATGGTGTACCATAACTGATTAAAGGAGTTGGTGCAAACAAAAATGTTAAATTTTGTTCTCAAAGGTAAACTCAAGGAATAAGAGTACACACAAGTTTCAACTTTTCAAGTTCGGTACTTGCTGTCCAGGATAAGCTATGGGTCTTTCTTCAACAAGTTTGTGTATTTAGATGTTCGAACTCACAGTTATGAAGTCAGCAGTGTAGTTGGCATTCCATATTAAAATGCCCTTTCTCTATGTAGATGTTATTATGTTAATGCCAATGCCCAATCAGTGATTTCTGCACGAGAAGTCGCATTCATGTTGTAACAAAAGTGATTAGAGCATTTAGGCAAATAAAAATGTAACTAGGAGGTGCATTAATTTCTGTTTTAAAAGGTAACTTCAAGGAATTGAAGTCCATTGCAGATAAGTCTCAACTTCAAGGGTACTTGTCTGGAATAAGCTATAGGTCCCATTTTTGCATACAAGAAAGAACATTGATAAGCAGCATCAAGGACTGGGCAAAACAAACAGAGCTACAATAGTGGAAAGACTGGTCACATTGGCAAAGAGAGGCTTTGGCCGGGCATCATGCAGAATGCCCATCTGGATTCTCCATAGAGCACTAAAACGTAGCTACTTGGTTGGGCCTAGAGGCTTGTTTCTGTAATCCAGATGAGATCATCTGACGTGCACATCACTGAACCATAGTGGCAAAGGAAAATTGGAACTGAAAATGGAATGTAATCATATTCCCGAGGCTTGACTCTCAAGGATACTGTATACACCAGTTCATTGACCAAGAAAAGAAGTGATTAAGGCAGGAAGTACTTCTGCTCAAGTTTCAGTTTGTTTCTGTATGGTATGTCCGCCCTCACAGTCCTGAACTCAGCAGAGCATAGTTGGCATTACATGTCACAATGCCCTTTCTCTATGTGGATGTTAACATTACTACTGCTTATGCACTTGTTGCTTACTCTAACTCATGTAAGAACAATGCCATTGTATATTGCATGGTTTTTAAGGCGTCGCGTACGTCGGAGCGCCCCGAGACGGGAAAGCGTCGTGCCCGCTTCAGACTAAAGCCCACTGCAAGACAAGTTTCAACCTTTCTAGTTTAGGACTTGCTGTCCGGGATAGGGCGATAGGCTGTAGGTCCTCTTGAAAAAGTTTGTGCATGTGTATGTCCGCACTCACAGATATGATCCCAGCACAGTGCAGTTGGCATTCCATATCAAAATGTCCTTTCTCTAATCTCTACATGGATGTTAATGTCAATGCCCAGTCAGTAATTTCTGTGCGAGAAGTCTCGTTCATGTTGTACCAAAAGCGATTAGAGTATTTGGGCAAACAAAAATATAAATAGGAGATGCATCAATTTCTGTTTTAAAAGGTATGTTCAAGGAACTGAAGTCCACTGAAGATAACTTTCGACTTAAAGTTTGGTAGTTGCTGCCTGGGATAAGCCATAAGTCCTATTTTTACATACAACAAAGAACTTTGTTTAGCAGTATCAAGGAGTGGGCAAAATGAACATAGCTACAGTAGTGGAAAGACTGGCCACATCGGCAAAGAGAGGATCTGGCCAGGCTTCATGCAGAACGCCCGTACAGAGTCTCCATAGAGCACCGAAAGGTAGCTACTTGGTTGGACCTGGAGGCTTGTGTTGTGTAATCCAGAAGAGATCATCTGATATGCACCTAACTGAACTAGGAAAATTGGTTACTAACAATGGAAACTAAGTCCCAAGGCTAGACTTCCCAAGAAAGGAAGTACTGAAAGCAGGAAGTACTTTCACTCAAGTCAATATATGTCTATATGTGCATGTTGCACTCAGTTATGAACTCAGCAGAGGGTAGCTGGCACACATATCACAATGCCCTTTCTCTACATGGATATTAACCTTACTGTTTATGCACTTGTCCCTTAACTAAATTATAATAGTCTTGAAAATAGTTTCTCCACTATTATGGAGTACGAGAAGCCTCGTTCATGTTGTATCAGAAGTGCACGGAGCAGTTAGGAAAACAAAATTGACAAGGAGATGCTCTAATCGTTGTTTTAAAAGGTAACTTCAAGGAATTAAAGTCCACTATGGATAAGTATCAACTTCAAGGTTGGGACTTGCTATCCAAGATAACCTACAGGACCTCTTTGAACAAATATCGGCAAGTGCACAAAGACACTCAAAGGTAGCTAAGCTACTTGGTTCACCCTGGAGGCTTGTTTCTGTAATCTAGAAGAGATCATCTGATGTGCACCTAACTGAACTATAGTGACGAAGGAAAATTGGTTACAAACAATCAAAACTAAAGCATATTCCCAAGGCTAAATTTCTCAAGGTGTATACAAGCTCATTGACTAAGAAAGGAAGAACTGAAAGCAGGAAGTACTCCACTCAAGTTTCAACACATGTCTGCAGGTGTATATGTCCGCACTCCGCACTCAAAGTTATGAACTCGGTAGAGTGTAGTTGGCATTCCATATCACAATGGCCTTTCTCTATGTGGATGTTAACATTACGGCGTGTGCATTTATTACTTGCTCTAAATCATGCTAGGCCGATGCCCTTTTATAGTGTTCACATAATCACTGATTTCTGCGCGTGGAGTCTTGTCCATGTTCTACCAAAAGTGATTAGAGCAGTTGGGATAGCAAAAAATATAAACTAGGAGGCACGTCAATGTTTGTTTTATAAGGTATGTTCAGGGAATCAAAGTCCACCGGAGATAGGTTTCGGCTTCAGTTTTGGCACTTGCAGTATATAGGTCCTCTTGAACAGATACGTGCACAGAACACATACATGTTAATAAAGATATGCTTGTAATTTGAAGCCATCCATCTATACCATTATCAGAAAAGGGTAGAGAGGATTGGGAGGAGGGGAAAGGGAAACCTCTTTCTTCTTGCACTCCTTGTAGTTGTCAAACTGCTGCTGGCACTTGCTCTTGTCTTGGCTGGTCTCCAAACCTGGAAATACACAAAAACTCCATCAGGGATCCACCATAGACGCCAGGAAAAGAATTCAGAAATCATGACCGGAGGAAAAGCGGGAACGGGTGGTGGCTGGATTAGGATTAGGACGGGTCGGACGGGGGTGGACGCGTACACTTGAGGGAGGCGGTGTACTGGGGGAAGCAGGAGGAGTCGGCGATCCTGGCCGCGCTGGGGTACGGCGGGGTCGACGTCGCCTGAACGGAGGCGCGATGGGTGGGGGACGCCGCTGCCGCATGAGCCGCCGCCATGATGCCGTCTTCCTCCTCTCGTTCTCGTCTAGGCTCCCGTCGTGGGCTGCCTTTCCTTTCTTTCCGTGCCCTGCTGGACAGATAGTAATGGGCTGTCATTTGTTCAAGTCAATGCTTGGGCCGTTCGACCAGGCTTTTTTCCATGCACTACTGAACACGAGATAATATAATGGGCTTTCGTTCAGAAAAAACTAAAACATCTTACAATTTATAGAACAGATGAAGTATATTTCAAATTTGTTTCCGGATAATATTTCAATTTATTTTGTCCCTAAATAAGAAGGTATCATTACATTTGCAGCGGATGTGATTCCAAGCAAGAACATGATGAGAAGTCTTGAAGTTGTACTACTTTCTTAATATCGGTTTATGGACTAACACGAAACCTAAAAAATATATTTAACTATAAATTAATCAATGAAATATGAATCATATGTCATAAAAAATATATCATCAGAAAGAGCTTTTAAATATCAATCTAATGATATAATTTTTATAACATATAACAAAATTTTATTAATAAATTTTATAGTTATTTTTTTCTTAAACTTCGTGTTAGCTCAATAAACCGGTATGGAGGAAGTACCTTCTATCCATAATAAATGTCGCTTATTTAGTATAATTTTATACTAAATTGGCAACACTTATTATGAATCGGTGGGAGTAATAACTTAGCGGCGTGAAGACTACTACTTGAGAAACTATTAATCAAGGAGTCTTTATTGAAACATGAAATAGAAAGAAGAAATGTTTGGCCGTTTGGACAGGCTTCGCTTCTCGACATTAGGGGGGACAAACTGTAGTGCACGCCGTGACCATTTTTCTACTGTACTACATTTGTTTTGCCCAACCTTTTTCTACGAAGATGTGACATGGATCTCAGCAGGAAAACGTGCAGGCATACACACGGAGGGAGAGAGAGATGTGTGGTCCAATGGTCCAAAATGTGGACCGTTACAATTTTTCCTCAAAAATAATTTGTCTATTTGGTTTCTACGTGACATGAATTTTCCACACGAGAAAAGCGCACACGTGAACAGGGAGCCCGTGTAACATGAATGCAGCGTCGTAGCCTGTCCATTTTTAAGATGTCACATGGCGGCATGTCTTAAGCTTGCAATAAACTTAACTTACCGCGACCTAGGGATGACTTTGGGGGCTTATGAATCTACGATTCTTCCGGGAAGGAACATGAAACAGAGAGGCCACCAGCCGTACATATTAGGCTGTTTAGACTGCTTCTCGTGGATTCATAGCATCTTCACCGGCGCCCCAAAGAATGCACGGTAAGGGTGTCGGCGTCCCAACGATTATTTCAAATGATTTTACAAACAAGTTTTATTCAATATTTAGGCAAATCTTAATAAAAATGGGTAAAAATTAAACAAACAATCAACTAGCAGCGCTGGCTACGGGACGCAACGCTAGTAGGTACCCTCGCCAAGACGGTTTAGCAACGACGGATAGTTATTTAGGCTCCACTCCTATTCGAGAGAGTGGAAGATTGACTTTTGCGTTTCCAACTCCTCAGCTTGCTCGAGATGGGCACGCACGGCTGCGTTGCCAGGGTTGCCATGCACGACATGTCAACACTCAGTGTAAGCATCGTCGAGTTCTTGCCGCCGTAGGTGATGCGGCAGGAAGACGGCGTTGAGGGCGTCGAACCCGAAGCGTTGGCCGGTGGTCCGGTTAACTGGCTTTTGGTATGACCGCGCTCGCCTCCAGGAGCTCCCATGCTGATGCGTCCTACCACGCGTGGCTTGGATATCGGCCAGTATCACCCAATGGTCGATTGGCCTCTCCCTCGGCTCATCGAAGACGGACAAGTCGTCGTCGTTGTCGCTATCGTCATCAGCAGCGTGGTGGGTGCGGGAGGGGCATGGAGAGATGCCTCCGGCTCTCCTCCACATGGGTTGCGTGCGGGAGTGGAAGGAAGACGACGTTCAAGCATGCTTGTTTTGGAGGTCTCGTGGTGTGCCGCTCCTCCATGGGCCTAGCCCTTTTTTATAACAGAGCAGCCGCTCCGGCGGGAAATCTCGCGAGTTGCAGCGGGAACCCACTAAAAACGGCGGGGAAACGGATAGAACAGGCGTGAAACGGTGCTATAACAAGCGGGGATAAGGAAGAATCGGCGGAAAAACGATGGCGGCAACACCATTTCCCGCTGGCGGGAGGCGAGGCATTACGAGCGGGTTGTTTGTGTAGCTGACAAGGGGGTCTAGTGTGGTGTTTCCAGTGTGGCGTGTGTTGCCGCATGTTGCTGACAAGCCTAGCCCAGGCCATGGTTCCTTGGGATGGCAAGAGGGTGCCGAACAGATTGGTGGGCAGCCCAATCTGATGACAGCCGTTGAAACATCCGGTGCACGTCATTATTTTTTTACTTCACCCCTAACTTGTTTGGGGGACGGGTTGGGAATACCGGTCGAGATGCTCTAAAGGCAGCACGGATTGTGACACATTTTCCCTCTAAAAAGTTTTGAGGTATCTTTCTCATGAAAGTCCTGACATGAATGCTCTAATGAAAACAGAATGCACTCGCAGGGAGCTACGTGGCGTTAATCCATTGGTCTCTTTATTTTTTTTTGAGAAACACAGTACAAATGCAGACGCTCATAATGCGTACATATATTTATCCATATGAACACACGCACGCACCCTACCCCTATAAGCACCTCCGAGAGGCTGAGCCGACGGGTCTTGAGATTGACGAAGTCACCGCAGGCGCCTCGCTATCGACGGAAACGTCGCCTCCCACTGAAAGAATATTTCACCTTTATGACACACTAAAATGTCAAACCTGAGGTTTGAACTCTGGTGGGCTGGAGGTACCACTGCCCTCCTAACCATTAAGCACGGGTTGGTTCTCACTGGTCTCTTCATCTTGAGATCGTCGTAAACTGACAATTTGAAGACATCGTTCGCTTTTGCAGCCGACATGCGTAGGAGCTTTTGTGTCGACATGCATGGTAAAGGGTAGCGTATCCTCCCTGGACCTAAATCAATCCGTAAACACGCTTTGTTGCTTACGCGCTACTACCTCGCAGATCGCTAACAAACAAATAAGATTCGCATCAGGACCGTAATCTCGCTTGTATCGTATCACTAGCAAGGAACTTCCACGCAACTCTCTGCAATCAGTTTGTTTCTAGACAACACTAAAACCATCAAGCTCGCTCCCAAAACCAGCAATTGTTACAACTGTATCAAGTCGAGGCAGACATGACAGGACCGTGCGACAGCTGAACTGTCTGGGAAGAAGTTTGGTCCAGCGTTGTTTGCAGTTAGTTAACAAATGAATCCTGATGATGGGATTCACCAACTGCCCAGGATCCATCGTCCTAGCTGGACAGGACAACCACAGACGCGTCATCTGGGCCGATCATCAGAGGAATAATAATCTAGTCCGAAGCCTCGTCATCGGCCTCCGACGCACGTACGATCTGATCCGCGAAGAATCTCCCGCTGGATAAGAACGGGTCCACGTCGCTTAATTAGTAGCAGCGCCGACCGGTCGGCGTGGATCCCAGTCACGTCTGCCGGCCCCGGCCCCGGCCCCGCCGGGTGTTGGTTGGTCAGCCATCTGCCGGTGCCGGTGGCCCTCCGGGGAAGATCGAAACGGACAGCCGGCGGTCTAGGACTAACAGGTCTCGACTCGTCACATACACAAAGTACAAAAGGAATAGTACCACGAAATCGAAGCCGAGTGGTAGCTTGGACATGTGGTGCCTGATGAGTAGCTTGGAGGGGATGGGAGAGGACCTTCGTGTCCTTTCATCACGTACTACGCCGTAGTACTATCCAACCTTTGTGCTGGTGTCTGTTCTGTGTTGAGAACATGGCGTGAAGGGCAGTCCACACATGGCAGCCGACATCTCGAAGGCAGCAGGCAGGGTGGCGATCGACAGTACGGCTCTATGGACATCTCATTCCATTTATTCTTCGCATGTTACCTTACCATTGCCCAAAACATAAACTTTTTTTTGCAGGAGTTAGGAACATAATTCACAGAGATTTTTTTTGTTAATTTTGTCATACAATGGTGAGCACCTGTGGAAATGTGCTCTATAGCTTCTTTGGTGTTGGCTGAGATGAGAAAGTTTTTTTTTTGAACGGTTGAGATGAGAAAGTATTGCTCGCGCCGGAGGAAATCCTATTTCTCAACCCAGTGGACCAGATACCGCCTAGCGTGCGTGTTGGGATGGCGTATCTCTCCGATTGTTAGATGTATATATTTGTATATCGTATTTTCTCCATATGTTAGAGAGCTTTCTGCATATTTGTCCTGTACCTGTACTATATATTATGGTCTTTGGCCTCCAAAGGAATATAACTTGTCTATTACTAACATGGTATCAGAGCCGGTTTTAGGGTTCCTGCGTACTGCATTTCGCCAGAATCGCCATCAGCTCGCCTGACCACCGCGGTTCCTGCTTCGCCGCGGCGCATGCTAAAGTTCTCTCGATGTGGTCCTCCTCCCAGATCCCGGTTGTCCTTCGTCCAGCAGATCTACACACATACACACCTACACCCCCCGCCCGTCCACACGCGGTCGTGTTGACCTCTGTCGTCCTCACACCGATTGGCCGGCCTCCCGCCATCGCTGCATCGTCACGACGCGACGCCCGTCTGCAAGCCACCAACCGGCCCCGCCACTTCTGCTCCTCCTGCCATCGTCTGCAATCCATCTACACACATACAACGCACTGCCTTCTGCTGATTTACACCGGCCGATCCACCCGCCCTCCCACTGCCGATCACCCCCCACTAGCTTCGATTGGGCATCTCCACTTCCTGCGTGCACCCGCCGATCCGCCTTTTGCCGCCGCTGCCACCGTCACAGGCCCATATGCCTCCAACGCACGGGACTCCGCCGACTCCTGCCTGACGCCCGCCTGCGTCACGCCCTGACGCCGCCTCCTGCCAGGGACCTCCTGCCTGTCTATTCCTAACACCGGTGACCTGCACGAGGACAGAAACACGAGAGTGCCACACAAAATCCATGGGTTGAGCCTCTAGGATTGGGTTCACATTGTTCGTTCGACCAAGGAGGCGAGGAGGGTTGAGTCAGATACTGGTCCAGAGGTGCGGCGAGGTGGCAAGGAGGCAGGAGCGAGGCTAGTTTGTGCTCAGATGGAGTCACGTGCGTGGAGGCACGTGAGCTTCATAGTTCAGATTACATACTCCCTGCCACACACACCATCTCCTCAGACGACCAACGGTGGCGGTGAAAGCGAAAGCGCAAGTGAGCCTGGCAGCCGTTAAGGCGATTGGTGATGGACGAAGGAGAGAGGAGCGGGAAGTAGGACAAGGTGTTCGGGCGGAAATCAGAGAGCGATTGGCTGATGAGGGAGGCAGCAAAAGGATTAATTGGAGAAGCTGCAACGATGAGATCGGTACGTGGTGATGGGGTTGCAGATCTCTCGTGTCCCGCTGATGTCATAAACAAATACTCCCTCCCTCTGTTCTAGATTACATGCCACACATTGTCTAGATATGTATGTATCTAAATATGTTTTATTAGTTCATATATAAATTTAAACAAATCCGTGACATCTATGTCAGAACGGAGGGAGTACTAGTATTACAGAACACGGGGGGCAAGTCTCTTCATGAGGCTTCAAGTGCGTCAAATGGCAGGACTCGGCGGCATATGGTGCCGAGAGGTTTCGTTTGGCGACCATGCAATGCCTAGATGACCGCACACAGGACGGGGTGTTGTTTGGCACCATGGTGGTGTTGGTGGCGAGCCCGATGAGGGCCTTTGCTCCATCCTACATCATCGAGATGAGTTGGCGGAAGATGGCGGGAACAAATTCCAGAATCGTGCACATAATAAGGCGCTTTCTAGTTTTGGCTCATGAGCCGACGATTGTAGTGGCTAGGGAATTAGGCGTCGTTTTTGCTCTCTGTCATTGTGCTAGTAGTAGCATTTTTATCTTGTTTAGCTGGTTTAGTCTTATATATTGAATATGCGACATCTAGGTCAACACAAAGAGAGTACTAGCATTACAGAACATGGGGCAAGTCTCTTCCTTAGAATTCAAGTGAGTAAAATGGCGGGACTCTCGGTGGCATTGATGCCCAGGGGTTTCGGTGGCGACCATGCAATGCCTAGATGATTGCGCTCAGGACGATGGTGTTGTTTGACACTATGGTGGTGTTGGTGGTGGGCCCGACAAGGGCCTTTGCTCCGTTCTACATCATCGAGATGAGTTGGTGGAGACATATTCCAGAATCGTGCGCATATTAAGGCGCTCTCTAGTTTTGGCTCATGATCCGACGATGGTAGTGGCTAGGGAATTAGGCGTTGTTTGCTCTCCGTCGTTGTGCTAGTTGTAGCATTTTTATCTTGTTTAGCTGCTTTAGTCTTAAATTGAATAAATAGATGCCCGTATGCATCACTTATCGCATAGAGGGGGTGTTCGGACCTCCTTTCCGAATAATAAAAGAAGTCCCAGGCTTGCTATAGAAACTTTGTGGTATGGACAAGGCTTGGTGAGGGGCTATTAGAGAACATTCTCATTTTTGCATTGAATGGCGCACACAGTCCTTTCAAATAAGAAAAACTCCTCTTTGTTACAGACCGTCTCATGCAAGCACAGTTAGAAGACACTGTCATTTTGCAGCCGACCTTAGGATATGCCAATTCTTCTGCTAACAAGTGTCGTGTCAGGCATACTGAGGGGTAACGTGGCAACGCTGCTCTGTCCAGCACATGATCAGGACCAAAACTTTGTTTGTTGCTTTTACGCGCTACTAGTACCTTTTGCAGAGCTAATAATAAACAACAAATACGACTCACACCGGGACCCGTGATCACGGTTTGTATAACAGCAGAAGTGTATCACGGCAAGTCATGGACCCTCAAGACTCTGGCAAATCACAACACACACACAAAAACAAGTTAGCGAGTCCAGGCAGACAACTCGATCGGGTCCATCACGGCAGTTATTAAGAGCCAGATAATACTACCCGTCAGGAGCATTCATCCATCTGGTAAACTGACCAAGATCCACATTGATCCATATCCCGGTCAGAGAGAGGCAAAGACCAAGACAACCTTTTCACAGGATCGACGATTGGTCCATCCTGATTCCTGAATAATATGGTCTGAAACCACGTCACCTCCATTTTGGCCAGCTAGCAGAATCTACCATGTGGCCTGGCCACGAGAGTAGCTTTCACGAATAATCTACTAGTCCATCATCGGCCTCCGGCGACCTGAATGATCTGCTCTCTGTTGTTCTTCCACGTAACTTCGGGGGGGGCTGGATAAGAACACGTCGCATCACATGGCCGCCGCGGCGTGGACCCCACCTGCCGAGTTCTTTGATTGGTCTGCCATGTGGGTACTGGTCGACGAGAAAAATAACAAAACAACCACCACCCCACCATGCCCCCCCCCCCCCCCCCCCCAAGAAAAAACCAGCAGCCTAGCTCGGTCACGACGCTTCACACACAGAGAGAAGTCCGAAAGAACAGTCGTAATCGAAGCCGACTCGCTTGGACATTTGTGGTACACACTAGTGCTAGTAGTACGGAGTACAATAAATTTGGAGACCCGAATAAGAGCGGGACAGCATAGCAGCCACGAGAGAGAGGGGCATTCACGTCCTTCTTCTAACACACGTGCTACTGATGTGCAACCTTCTTCTTCTCCTCCTTCTTTGTACACGCAGGCTGCTAGCTGGACATGGATGTTGTTGACTTGAACCTCGCCCTCCCCTACTCCGAGAACAGGGGGCGCAGGGCAGTCCGCACCGTATGTCTTCAAATTAGTCATCTGATCACCAAGTCTTTGGCCACGGGCGTCAATAGGGCACGAGGATGCCCTCATCGGTGAGGTATGTGTACTTGGGGTTTTCCAACGGTCGTCGTGCCGCTTCTCTTGATGTCCCAGACGGTCTCGGTCATCGCGGACATATCGAAATTTCTAAATCATGTTTGCATCATGCTTAGACAACAATAAAGTCTTCATTTCAGATATCCCGATAGTTCTCTCGGATGTTTCGCTCATATTTAATGATCATGTTATGCAAGATGATGCAAAATTTCATTATTTGCCCGTCCGATCTATCTCGGTCGAGGTACAAACGGCCTAATTGGGATCCTAGCCTTCGACCAAAAAAAAAACTAGTTCAAAATATCATACTCCTCCGACGAAGAGTAGCCATTTCCAGATCCTCATCATCTTCTTTCTCCTCCTCCGACCGAAGAGTCGTCAAAGATCATCTCCCTCAACCCTCTTATCTACAACCAAATATCTATGCTGAAGCCGGTTCGAAACCAAAATGAGAAACACAAAAAGTAACCTAATTATTCATTGAATACCTCGTGGACGAAGGAGGTGAGAATTGCGGTCGGGGCAGTTGAGCCGACGCAGAGGGGTGAGACAAACGGCGGGGCTACACAAAGATTAGAAGTCGACGTAGAGGTCATGGAACCGCCGTCTTGCCGATCGTCGGCCGGCTAACAAGTTCTCCACGCTCATTGAATAATAAGTTGGGGCCCTCAGTTCTGGCATGCCTAGCTCCACGATGGTCATTCTACGATGTCTCCATCCTTTGACGCCTCCATTTTGAACAAACTGAGCTTGTCTCGTCTGGAAACGACCATGAATTGGTGGGGGATCGAAAGGTTGCGGTGGCTTGGCGAAGGCAGCCATCGGCGAGCGGCACAGAGTGGAGGGGGTGGGCGGACAAGTGTACGGGCTCTCAACGGAGGCGATATGTGGTCACTGGAGTGAACGCCGGCAGGGATGGACGGCGGAGCATGAAAGATGTGCGTGCGAGTGGAGGTAGGGGATTTTTGCTCCGTGGGGTCATGGTCGAGTATTTTTATGAATCGTGGAGGTCAACTCCTGATTTTTTTTAAGTCCTCCAATTGCGAGTAATTGGGAGATACAACCAATAAATTTCAAACCTAGGATTTTCATCCTAAGGTCGAGATTGGATAACTGAGAAAGTACCAACAAAATAAAATCACATTTTCTAACACGAGGGGACAAAACTGTAACTTGGGATGTACGTGGCGCGCCATTTAATCCCGTGTAATTCCGTTCCGTTTATCAGTACCTCGGTCCAATAAAGTTTTATTTTCTTGAAAAAGTGAACTAACCAGTTGAATAAACGGGAATCGCGGATGCCGTTTAGGCGCCATTTACATCCCAAACTTTAACACAGATCGCAACATTATTTACCTATATAAGAGATTGGCAGTAATACGGTGGAAACCTGCTTTTATGGCCAAGCTCTTTTTTCTTGAGCAACCGACGGGAGCACTGCCTTTTCATTAAGAGAAAGAGAAAAACCCAACAAGTTGTACGGGGTGGTGGTGCATGCAATAGATCTTGCCAGAAATATAGACAGAAAGAGAGAAAATTAATCTGGCTCCACAGGAATTGCCTCTCCAACCACCACGAAACCCCTGGCCTATTTGCCCGATGTCTCCCCTGGCAATCTTCGCGACCTCGATGTAAGGTAGACACTTGCCCGTGAAGATCCTTCGATTTCTTTCTTTCCAAGCATTTTAGAGAACGTGAAGAAGGCGTCCGCTGATTCTTCATTGCTCATTAGCAGGATGACCAGCGATGAGATTGTCCCACCAATCTGAGATGGAGGGCAACCCATGGCCCTGTGTTCCATCGACATTGTTGTCCCAGAGCTGGGCGAGGTTCCAAATTGCATAGGTAAAGGGGTAGTCTTTTAGCATGTGGCTAGTTGTCTCGAGGGTGCTAAGGCAAAGCACGTAGATTGGGTCGTGGTCCCAACCTCGCGTGGCCAGGTTGTCGGCCATAAGCAGCTTGTCATGAAGGACGAGCAAGGCAAAAAAAAAGCTTGGATTTCGGTTCCACGTGCGCATTCCAAAAAAAAACCCGCCTTGAATTTAGGGTGGCTATCGTGGAATTGCGTGTGGTAGGCGTAGCTGGCGCCGCAATTTCCGTCATTGGCTAGAGTCTAGACGAGCTCTTAATAAGATAGGTAAAAAGAAGATACTTCTCATGGTGAGTTTCTATCGACATTTCGGAAGTGTAACGTGATAATCTTGCTCTGCCCAGCACATCTCCGGTGACCTAAACACTCTTTGTTGTTGTTGCTTAGGAGCTACTACCGCTCAGAGCTAAGAAACAAATACAATTCCCATCAAGGCCGTAATCTCGCTAGAAGCGTGTGAGCATAAGTCATAGATCGATCAAGATCCAAGAGTCTGCCCAATCCAGGCGGCTCTAAAGAGTAGTTCCTTCGACGCAACTCTCTGCAATCAGTTTGCTTCTAATAATAATTTCTAAACAATTCAATCATTGCATGCGCTCCCAAAACAGAAGTTAGCAAAGCCCATGCAGAGAGGATTAGGATCGTGTGATGGCCAGGTGGTACGCGCATTCCTGGAAGATAAACTCGGGCCCACCACGGCTACCGGTAGTACTAGTATATTCATCGATCGTTCACCAACTGGCCAAGCTGATCCATGAGTTGCGCAGACGAGACGCTTGCTTAAGCGCCGCTGTCACCGGTCGCAAAGGCCAATATGACCTTTCTGTCATGGAGATCGACCACTGCACAGGATGATTAGTCACCATCTGGCCCGCGCCGGTCTGATCCGCTCTACGTTTCCACGTCACCCTTCAAACTGCGACGTTGTTTCCATATTAAATTGCCTCTCGTACTAACAAATATACTACTACTCTAGCGTAACATGGCGGCAGATTTTGAACTTGCAGTAAGCTTAGAGCATCTCTAGTGGAACGTCTAAATCTGGACGTCTATATGGCCGTATAGACGACCGTCTAAAAGGAGAGAGAATATAGACGATCTTAGTTTTTCAGCGAAACGTGTATATGTAGGACGCCTACATTCTTTCTCCAATATTTTAGTAATTTTTTTATAACTACTGTCAAAATTTAGAAGCAATATTTAGTAGCAAACAAGACAACAACATGATTATCAATACAAGCAAATATTTGTATATTATGGAGCGATACAAGCAATGTTCAGCAACATACAGTAGTACATCACTCCATCTCTATATTCTGTATCGATGCACAAGCAGCAACAAGTTCAGTACTAGACAAGCCTCCTCTCTTCAACATCGTCGGATTAGCTGCAGCCCTCCACCATGCCCCTGCCGCTGCTCCTCCCCAACCGCCTCCATGCCCCTTCCCATTCTCTTCCCTATCCGCCGCTAGGCCAGACGCCTCGCGCGACCCCATGCCCCCCTCCACGCCCGAGCCTGTCCCCAACAGGACCAGACGAGGCCACGCCGGATCCAGCAAAAATTGGCTGTTGGCAGACGGATCTAGCGTGCGCCTAGGCACCATGGTCGAGCACCCTCTCGTTCCCGTCAAATTTCTCTCTCCCTCTCGCCAAATTTACATGGAAAAGGAGAGTACATGGAGCCGGAGAGCAGAGGGACGTCGACCTCGCGCGAGTGCCGCCCGCGTCCTACCTCTCCAACTGCTCCGGATGGGCACGGGAGTGAGCTCCCTGGCGAGAAGTTGCTTTGGACGGCCGTGGCACCGTCGTCCATATATGGACGATGGGTAGCAGGTTTGGAAGAAAGTCTAAATTTAGACCTCCATTTAGACGAGCCACTAGAAAGGTTTTTTCATCCACGGTCGTCCAAATCATTTTAGACGGGCATATAGACAAACCACTGGAGAGGATCTATGACTTTGATTTAGGAGTCTTCCCACGAACATGCATGAAACGGAGCTTCCACCAATATATACTGTGCCCTTTTGACCGGCTTTTCCTAGACTAGAAAGGGACCAATTGAGACGTAACACGTACGGACAGTGACATTTTTTTCTGGAAAGAATCTGGGAAATTAACTTTGTTCTGAGAAAGACGTGACGTGAATTTTCTCAACAGAAGAAAAAACGCAAAAGATACACATGAAGTGGGAAAGCCACACGTAGAAACCGTGTTACGAGAATTCACCGCCATGGACAATTAGGAAACATTATTCTCCATTATTTCTAACCGAGTTCTCTTAGGATAGCTAGGTCAAATAGAAATGCGGGTCGTCGTACCCCTTCGCCTTGCCCTTGCCTCCTGTCAGCATCGTCGCCGATTTGTCTTGCATCTTTGGCCTTCAGGTCACGGATGCAGGGTGGATCTCGGTCCCCGTCAGCAGGAGGGATCCGTTTTCCTGTTTTTAGGTTCAAGGTCTGGTGGGGTGCGCTCAGATGGTGGCGGTGCCGCTTTCTTCAATAATGTCTTTCCGGCTTTAACCCCATCTCGACGGCGATGTCGAGAAACTTGTGGAAGTTTTGTTGTCCTTGAGTAATTCTTCTGGTTGTGGGATCTTTAGATTGTTAAGGAGCTTCATCAGCGGTTATGCTTTACTCTTCGTCTCTGAGACGAATGCGGTCTTGTTGACCCGTTCGACGACTTTCTATCCGCAACCAACACCGTCAGGGTGACTCATGGAGGAGCGGCAGCGGACGTGTACGCTGTCGACACGTTTTGGAGGTCAAAGATGGAAGGCATCTCAGGGATTTCGTTGTAATTTTCGGTTTTGTTGAGGTGCTTTGTACCGCTCGATGTGCCTTTTAATGTCAGATTTCTATTGGCAAAAGAAAATAGAATTGCTAAGTTTTGTATCGACATGCCGAAGGGTAACGCGTGGCAATGTTGATCTCGTGGGAGCACCCCCAGCAGAGCTAGCTAACAAACAAACATGGTTCTCAGATCGTAATCTCTCCTGTACTGTATCACCAGAAGCATGCCCAGTTCGGCAAGCTTCAGACTTTCATCAGAGTACTAGTAGTTCTTTCACGCAACTCTGTACGCAAAAAAAAAGAAATTTCATCAGAGGCCCCAAAACAAAAAATTACCACTAGCACGCAGACAAGATATGACCGGGGGCGATAGATAGCCGTGGTGATATGACCGGGGAATCGCATCTGGGAAGATAAACTGAGATCCACCACCGGCGGTTAACACCGGTACTACTAGTATATTCGTCATCTATCAAATATCAAGTCAGGCAAGACCCATGATGATTCGATCCACTTGGCAAGTTGGCCTACGACATTTGTTTAGATGGCCTTTGGTTCACAGGATCTACTAGTAGTCTGAATGGCAAAGACCAAAATGGTCTTTCTTGTTGTTCCAAAGAGGAGAGAGAGGACCACTACCGGATGCCTAGTCATGACCCGTCCGGGCTGTCGGTCTGATCCGCTCCCTGTTTCCACGTCGGATCCCGGCGGATAAGAAGGCATCGTGGCACACGTGGACCACGTAACGCTTTTCGTTTGGTTATTACTCCTCCTGAAAGTTTGTTTGTTCAGGCGTCAAAGGAAGGAAATATAATAAAAGGTCACCGTCACCGGGCGCGGCGTAGGCGGAGGGCGTAGGCGTAGATCCCAAACCCATCTGCCTGCCGGACCATGCTCGCGATTGGTCGGTCGACTGGCCGGTGGCCTCCTCCGAGAAAAAGAAAAAGAAAAAGAAAAAGAAAAAAGGAGGGACGGGAAAGTCCCCGGAGGAAATGCGTAAATTCATTCGTGGAAGGCGATGGTGTAGTGTAGCGCGGTGGTACTTGTATAAAACGCGGAGGACCTGAGGCGTGAGAGCAGCAACCCACCTCAGGCCCATTTCCCTTTGCCTTTCTCGTCCCACCCAGTCTCTGTTGCCAAGGTGGTCATCAGCCATGGCCGGGCTCCGTCTCGCCGCGTGCGCCGTGCTCCTCTGCCTCCTCCTCGTCCCCTCGTCCTCCGCCCTCCGCTGGCTCTCTGACTCCTCCGAGCCGGAGAGCAACGCCGCCGCCGCCGGCGACGACGACGGGTACCGGACCGCGTACCACTTCCGGCCTGCCAACAACTGGCAGAACGGTACGTTGGAATCCACGCTTGACTTCCCTGTTCGCTCCGCCCGGTTAATTTTTGATTCATTCATTTTGCTAACCTGGATCTTCTCCCTGTGTGTGTGTCCGATCGTTCGCGGCTGGATTCATGGGTGGCTTCCTCTCCTCTCCTCTCCTCATGGTGGTGGTGCTCAACAGATCCGAATGGTACGCGCACTTTCCTTTCTTTCTCCTTCTTCCGGTAGTGCGCCCGTTTGCTTGCTAAATTAGGCGAGAGTTATTCGTGACACGTGTTTAGACTTTTTTAGCTTTCCCGTCTGAAACTCTCCCTGAAATCATCCTGGAATCATGGAACATCGCCATCAGTGAACACCGGATTAATCGCTGGCGTTTATCCACGGATAGATTTCTGAGATTTCTGTTTGCGGGAATTATCCGTAGATGGATAGATGGTGGGGAAAGGCGGAGGCGATCCTACACAGGCAGGCAGATCCTCGTGTGGCCCGCAGAGATGCGGTGGTCTTGTTGGCGCCTTGGGGTCGTCCAAGTCTTGCTCCGCCAGCGTGCACGTATGCGTCATTTTGTGCAGCACGCTACACGTCGCGTAACGTGAGCTCGTCGTGGCGATTAGTCTACTACTACCAGATGGAATTATCCTTGGCTTTGGCGTGTGAACCTCTTCCAGGAATTACGGGACGACGTCGCCATCAGTGAATTATCCACAGATAGATAGATAGATTTTCTCTGGGAAAAAAATTATCCATACATAGATGGTGTGGGGAGGAGGAATCGATCCTTAACGAGACGGATGCCTCTGCTGTGTGGCCCGCAGCGGTTGGACGGTTCGGTTGGCGCGCGTCCAAGTGTTGCTCTGCCGTGCCAGTCCTGCGCCGCGTGCGTGTGCCCACTGTGTGCGCGTCTGGACGTCCCTGTCGTGTGCCGTGTGCGCTGACGTGGCTCCACCTTGCGTGACGTGAGACACCCCTCGCCTGCGTCGGTCGTGGTTCTTCCTGCTTCAAAGTCGTCTAGGCTAGGCAGACGGGGCTGCTATTGTTATTTCTTTCTCCTGGTCAGTTCAGGAAAGTTTAAAGTATACTTTTCTTCTCCAAGACGGAAGCTAGACTTTTTTTTTTAGATTACTATTACGGAAGTTAGACTATGGATGCTTAGACAAGAACATGCTAACCATTCCGATTGGCAAGCTACACGAAAGTTACACGCATAGCATGTGTCTGTGCTGTACCACTTCTTCTAGATTACTAGGCGCGGATTCCACACCTCTGTAATATCCCGGAGACGTGTTTAGACTTTCAGAGTTTTTAGATTTTTTTTTTATCCATAGTTTCCGTCTGAAATTCTACCGGCCGGGAATTATCGAAGGAACGTCGTCGTCAGTGAACACTGTCCCGATTCTAGTATTACGGTTGTGCTTATCCATCGGTAGATGGTGGGGAAAGCGAGAGCAAATCCATCCGACCTAGATAGGCCGCTGCGAGCTCCTGTTGTGTTGTGTGGCCCGCCGCGATAGGCCGGTGCGGTTGGTGTTGCTTGCTTGCTCTTGTTTCTGCGTCCAAGTGTACTATAGATCGGACGTCCCTGCCCGTGCGCGATGACGTCGATCGCTGCACGTAAACGTAACCTGTGACTAGTCGCCGCCGTCGGCAAAGTGGCAACGATTCTTACTAGTCTGGGCTCAGTAGGACAGGACGGCTATCTTGTTCCTACCTAGACTGGTCGGTTGGTTTAAGATGTGTACTCCTCGTCTCCAACACGGAAGTTTTTGTAGACTTTGGGCTGTTCAGTCTGACTCGGACAAAACACATGGTCACATCTTGAACCAGACTAGTACTACTGTACTAGATTGACTTTTTGACCGTCCAATACAACACACCGTTAAATAATTAAATTTGTTTTCTAGTATTTTTAGAACCTTTTTAAAGTAGTTTGAAAATTACGAAGCTTCTTTTTCTAGAGAAACAGAGCACTGCAGTGAACTGACAGTCAGTCGTGGTTTTTTTTTGTACAGGTCCGATGTACTACAAGGGCGTGTACCACCTGTTCTACCAGTACAACCCGTACCGGGCCACCTGGGGCAACGGCAACCTCTCCTGGGGCCACTCCATTTCGGTCGACCTCGTCAACTGGTCCGCCCTCGACAACGCGCTCGACCCGGACTCCCCCTTCGACAGCAACGGCTGCTGGTCGGGCTCCGCCACCTTCCTCCCCGACGGCACCCCCGTCTTCCTCTACACCGGCATCGACGCCTCCAACAACCAGGTCCAGAACGTCGCGTTTCCCAAGAACGCCTCCGACCCGCTCCTACGTGAGTGGGTCAAGCCGAGCTACAACCCCGTCATCGCCCTCCCCGAAGACGTCGTGCACGACCAGTTCCGCGACCCTTCCACGGCGTGGATCGGCCGCGACGGCCTCTGGCGCGTCGCCGTCTCCGCTGGGTTCAAGGACGGGACAGGGTCCACGCTAGTTTACAGGAGCAAGGACTTCCGGAGCTGGGAACGGAACGCCGAGCCGCTCTACAAGTCTGGCTCCGCCGGCATGGTGGAGTGCCCGGACCTGTTCCCGGTCGCGGAGCCCGGCGCCGAAAACGGGCTCGACTACGCGTCCTCGAACGGGGCAGGGTTGCACGTGCTGAAGCAGAGCGTGATGGTCACGCTCAGCGACTACTACGCGCTGGGCCGGTACGACGACGCCGAGGACACCTTCACGCCGGTGGAAGCGAGCGGCAACGACTGCCGGGACTGGCACCGCTTCGACTACGGCCACGTGTACGCGTCCAAGTCCTTCTACGACGCCGGCAAGAAGCGCCGCGTGCTCTGGAGCTGGGCCAACGAGTCCGACCCCGAGCCGGACTACATCGCCAGGGGATGGGCCGGCGTGCAGACGGTGCCCAGGAAGATATGGCTGGACGGCCAAGGGAAGCAGCTGCTGCAGTGGCCCATCGAGGAGATCGAGTCGCTCAGGAAAACGCGGGTGGGGTTGCTCGGAGCGGAGGTGAACGCCGGCGGCATGAACGAGATCATCGGCGTCGCGGGCACGCAGGCGGACGTGGAGGTCGTCTTCGAGATCCCGGCCCTGGATGGCGCCGAGAACCTCGACCCGAACCAGCTGCTGGACCCGCAGAGGCTGTGCGGGGAGAAGGGCGCGTCCGTGCCCGGCGGCGTCGGCCCGTTCGGGCTGCTCGTCCTGGCATCCAGCGACCTGCAGGAGCACACCTCAGTCTTCTTCAGGGTGTTCCGGCACAATGGCAAGTACAAGGTTCTCATGTGCACCGATCTCAGAAGGTACAGATAGCAAAAACAGAGCACGATCAATTCTGAAACTAGTAATACCGTGCAGTGACAGCAAAATCATACTCCTACTAACTATCTTGTTGCAAAATAACATTGGGCAGATCGACTAAGAGAACCGACGTGTACAAGCCGCCCTATGGAGGGTTCGTGGACATCGACATCGAGAAGGAGAGGAGCATATCGCTCAGGACACTGGTGAGTTTTTCGTCACACTCACATAGGAAAGATTCAGATTCTTATTTGCACTGAGAACTGGAATGACATCATGTCTTCATGCAACAGATTGACCACTCGGTGGTGGAGAGCTACGGCGGCGGGGGTCGGACGGTCATCACGGCGCGGGTCTACCCGGAGCACGCGGAGACGAGCAACAACCGCCTGCTCATGTTCAACAACGGGACCGGCATGGTCAAGGTGTCCAAGCTCGACGCGTGGGAGCTGAAGGCGGCAGACGTGAACGTCCCGGGCGACGGGCTCATCACCATTGGCTCGATGCACCTCCCCGAAGCATATTAGGAGGAGACATGTTCTAGTTCATTTGGTGGATGGCCAATTGTTTGGCCGATTGGATTTCCCTGGCCAACTACGGCTTTTGGGGGGCATTTGGGGGATTTGTTTAGTAGTAGTGTCGGTCGGGATAGTTAAAAAAGAGAAGAATAGGTCAGAGAACGTTCGTTGATTAACACATATCAGCGAACAGTCCGCGTCATATTTACACTTTGCAAAGTAAATAGAGAAAGTACATATGTGCATATGTTTTACATATCCATGCCCATCTCTCCTACTTGCCTGTTTTGACAGCAACATTTCGCCCCTCCCCTCTTGTCAGAATCAGTTAACGATTTTACAATCTCACGGGCATATTAGAAATAATTCTTTCTAAGTCAATGCAATGAATCATTCGTTTTTTTGGAGACATCCGACAAAAATATCTTTTATGTAAACATTAGAACACATGCAAATAATAGGAGATGATATAGCTTTTTTTTAGATGTGTATGAATCTTTACTAAGAATCTATTTGTAAGTCCAGTGAGAAACAATCACTCCAGTAATTAGTATACTTCGGCTAGTTTGGCAAGTAGCCATTATCTAGCCGATTTGGAGGTTGTCATTCATCGAAACACGGAAAATATACAAGTAAAAATTGTTTATTGAGAAACACAGCCTACTCAGCAATACAAGTTGTGTTTGCCCTTCAAAAGAAATGGAAAATACATTGTGCCCTACCTTTGTGAAGTCCGAGGCTCCATTTCCCGTGTGGCTGTTGCAAAGCGAAATCGACTGGTCCATATATACTCGTCACAATCCATGACGTGTCAGTCCAAGAAAGAGAGATCTCAAAGGCTGCAGGTGATATTGATTCCAGACTTGCTAATCTCGTAGGATCATTTTCCCTGAGCCTAAATAAGGGGGGAAGCTTATTTTATACAGGTAACTGGATCCTCTCATTCATCTAATTTTCAGTCATTATACGTTTGTTTGACATATTTGGTGAAGTAGAGAAGCAATGTGCGTTGAACTCTGTAGTCGATGCCATTTTTGTTCGTATGAGTAATTCAAGCAGCACTAATGTTTCCTTCCTTACACATGTCCAATTTATGTCTAAATATGATAGATGGTTTAGTATGTAGTATTCTATACTCTGAACACTGAAGTTTGAAGTATGAAGTTGGTTTACTAGATGATCAACCAAATTCTTTAATTTTACACTAGCGTGATCCTTTAATATTCTCGCTTCTAGTTTATTTGGATTTTTTAGTTTAAAATCTTAATCTAAAATTTAAACTAGAAATCACCAAATGAACTAAAAGTAGGATATTGGCGGGATCCCGCTTGACACCTTACTTTTAGGTCTAATTGATACTTAACTGTGGTTGGTAACAAGTCATGGTCCTGGTAGGTACTTACACATGTAAATCAGTATGAAATAAGATCTCCCCTCGTGTTAGGGTTTTTTGTCCTTGCGCCTAACATGATCGAGAAATCCGTCCCCGCGTCGTCCGTTCCTCCACGACGTTCTCGCGCGGGATTCCCAGTCTTGGCGATCGTCGTGTCTAGACAAGGGTTTTGGTCCGTCTCGTGTTTGTCTTCCTTTGCGGGACAGAATTATGGCTTCTCCATGGATCCAAATGCATATGGCTCTAGAAGTTCCGAGAAAGATGACATTGCTGTGATGATGAAAAAGCAACTGGCATGCATCCTAACTCCCATGACTCTTTCATAGAATTCCAACAATTTCTCCCGCTCTTGAAAAATCCAAAGGAACGGAGCTAGGACTGCGTGAGCAAGACCTAGATGATGTGGTTTTTTTAAAAGTAGCCACCATCACAGGCGGAGGTGACCATACGGCTGGCTATCGGTCGAGTTCATACAGATATAGAATTCTGCGACTTTTGGTTCTTCAAGAATATGTGCAATGCCTGGGACCTTGCCCAGGAAGTCAAATTTCATTGATTGGAGAACAACATGTATATAATGCAATTTCCGTGTCTAGGCGATTGGGATAAAGTTACGGAGGGAGGACCCTAGACCTGCGGGCACCCTATTTTTCTTGCGTTGTATGATAGATTCACGAATCCATCGGAGATCGCCCTTCATACGTTCAAAATCCATATACAAATACATGATCTACCAAACGATTTCAGACCTATGCTGGATGTGTTGACTGACAAAGTTGGTAAAGTGGTAGCTACTGATATTCCCTCCTAATGATTTCATCGATAATTTCTTTAGATTGAGGGTCCGTTTGGATGTGAGGAAGAAGCTGAAAAATGTTGTGTCTATGATCAGAGCAAATAAAAGACAACTCTTTCTAGTGTATGAAAAGTTGCATGTTTGGTGTTCTTTTTGCGGGATGATCGGTCATATGGATAATGAGCATGGAGATGGTGTACACCCACCAGAATCTCTAGTGTTTAAGGATATTAAAGCATCATAGAGCATTGAAGCAGGTGGTTAAGGAGGTGGTCGTTGTGGTGGACGGGGCCATGGGCCTGGTCATGGCTTTAGAAGGGGAGCAAGGAAGATTAGTTAATGAGATATCCAATCTAAAAAATGATGGTGCTTGCAATGAGGACCCAATGGACATTGATTCAGCGAGTAAACGTGACTGACGCTTTCAGACTAATCCAAAATCTCCATTGACTTTAGTGCCTCCTAGTTTGCCTCCAACTAGAGACCCAAAGTGAACTCGAACTTTTGAGGGGGGTGGTGTAGCTGAAAAAGTAGTCGACTCAACTTCTCATTCTATGAACTTGGTGGGATCTGTGACAGAGCGCTGCCCGTCCCAATGAATCTGTTAAGTTTGAACTACCGAGGCAGGGGAACCCTTGATAGTTGTGATATCATGACTTTGGTACAGTCACATTCCCCCTCCCCTCTCTTTCTATGTGAATCTCGATAGAAAAGGGAGAAAATGAGAGGCTTGAGAAAATGTTTTGGCCCGTGAGGTTTTGATGGTATTGATAGTGAAGGGCTATCAGGAAGATTAGCTATTTTTGGTATGAATCATTGTTGGTTGATGTTCAAGAAGTCATAGAGAGATATATAGATGTGTTTATCCGCAATATTGTAGATGATCAACTATGGAGTTTCACTTGCATATATGGTGAACCACATGTTGAGCATTGGTATTTGATGTGGGATACATTGAGCGACCTTCGTATGCGCTCTGACTTACCTTGGCTAGTGGCGGGCAATTTCAATGAATACATGTGGGGATTTGAGCACTTCTCATCTATACCTAGAGCTGAACCACAAATGTCAGCTTTTTGGGAAACATTGGAACCATGTGATTTAGTTGTTCTTGGCGTTGATAACCCAGAAGTATAGGGGATCGTGTGTAGCCTTTTCGATTAGTAAGAGTGTCGAACCCAACGAGGAGCTAAAGGTAGGATAAAAATTCTCTCAATTTCTATCAACCACTGATACAACTTTACGCACACTAAACGTTTGCATTATCTAGGAAATAAAATTAGAGCAACAAAATGAGTACTAGAGAAAGCTTTGTAAGAAAATAAATAACAAGAAAGTAAAGCTAGTTGCTGCAGTAATAAAATACACTAAAATAACAGAACCATGAGTGTGGAAAAGTGGTGGTAATTGTGGTGGCTTTGTCCAAGTTTAATTGGCGAATAAATCGAGTTCATTGTCTTCGATGCAGTTTTCTATGTGGGAGAGGTTAAATATACATGCACTTCACTACTTAGAATTACATGTATTATATGATTGTATTGTTAGAAAACGTCTGTAACTACTAACAATGCATTAAGGTTTCCCCAACTATAGTCTTAAGTTAATGGTCCTCTTACTCTCATACGTGCAAAGTTCCGGTTCGCGTCCTCGGGTTTCTGTCACTCCGACAGAACTTCCCCTTCCTCTTACACATACTACAAACCATATGATGTTTAATCCATGCGCGCACAAATATAATGGACACCAAAGGACTGTATCATATCAACATACAACTCTAATAAACCAAAGACATTGAACCAAGCAATCAAAAGACAAATAAACTACACAAACATGACATAGATCTTAGGATTATAGCTTATAGCATCAAACACCATGTTTACATAGGATGGTACACAGGTGTGTGTGAGGATGAACCACTGCATACTAGGAGGATTAGGTGATGGAGATGGCGTTGAAGATGGTGAAGAGGGCAGCGGCGGCGCCGACGGCAGCGCGAGGGACTCCTTACCCGTGGCCGGTATCATGGGGGAGCACCGTCCCTTAGCCCCCTTCCTTCATGGCTTCTTGGGAGCCCTTCCCCATGAAGATGGGATCCATGGGGGAGGCAAAAACGTGGCTTTGGTGGCTACAAATTCGTGGGTGGAGGTGTCTCCCACGAATTAGGTTTCCTGCCTTTATATAACTTCTCGGATTCCCGTCACCCCATCTTGGGCTGCAGTAAATTGGGCCTAGAGGGCCCGTCTGGACTCGGAGTCAACTAAATTTTATGTCTAGAACGATTGTACAGTAGCGAATTTTCCTATAACTTTGTAGTTGAAGAGTTTTCCGTTTGACGTCGTCTTCAACCCGAAACGTGACCATCTTTAAAAAGAGTTCTGAGACAGATTTCTGAAAAATCCCAATTTAACTCCAACAAGGCTTCCACTTGTATTCTTGATAATTACTACGCATCAAAGTGTAAAACAAAAACATTGTGCACTTTTGTAACTATTAGTAGGTTAGTCCAAATAACACATGAACTTTATATAAAAAGAAGTGTCAAAAGCATAATAATAGCATAAAACCATAAAAAATTATAAATACGTTATGGACGTATCAACATCCCCAAGCTTATTTCCTGCTCGTCCTCGAGTAGGTAAACGATAAAAACAATATAATTTTTTAGGTGACATGCACCATCATAATCTTGATCAAACCATTTGCAAAGCATGGATTAGTTGGGATCAAAGTACTCTAAACATCAACATGAAAGATGTAGTTCTAACAATAAGACATAGCAACCAAGTTGCAACATGAAAAGGTTACAAACAAAGATCATGAATAACAATGCATTGAAAAATGTTTGTTTGTTTCACATAAATAAAATATAATAAGAGTGGTATTCAGCTTGTCCCTCATGGTATAGAAAATCATAAATGCATAGGACACCTTCAAAGTTCATAAGGGTGACTAGATACAAATAGTTCAAGAACAAGCAATATCAACCTTATGAATCAATCAAGAAGTTTTGGAACAATGCACATAGAACTAAGAATGGCAACTATGCTTTCTTAATTGGTGCCTAAGGATAGAAGGTGGAGACTCAATATAATAGTGGAAGAAAGGCCCTTCAAAGGGAAGCAGGGATTTCAAGTTTCATAAGGAGCTTCCAAAAATTATGGTACTTGTTAGATTTCAGCTCTCATTGCTCCTATCATAAGCATCTTGAAGTGATTAAGGTTAAAGTGAACAAACTATAGAGTATATACTTGAAAAAGTATAAGTTGGCAATCTCATGTCCGTTGAGTACGAGGGCCGCTTCTCATGCTACTTAACTTTAGTCACCGGTAAGTTCTTGTCATAGTAAGTACATGTGTATCATAGAGAACCGATAACGGGGTACCCCTTGCACATGATACAAGAGCTATCCCACATCAAAATGATAAGGCAAGCAGACAATGAGGATCTCAGCAATCTTCTTATTTACCATGGGAAAATGGTGCTTTTTTTCTCCCTTTCCTCTTTTCAATGTATTTTTTTATAATAAGAAAGCTTCATAGATTGCTCACTATGGTTAGGCAAGTTTCCACCATGATTAGGCATGGCTTAGGCTAGCGGCCCAGGCATTTCTCTAACACATATACATAACTCCATGAACTTACAAGCTCCCCTTTTATTACACCAACGACATCCATAAACAAAAGAGCATGATATCAACTGTGTACAATATACAAGTGCAATGTTGAAAGCGTTCTTGTGACAGCACGGTTCTGCTAATTCCAACGATAAAGTGCAAGCATATACAACATAGAAGACACAATGGTTCAGGTTTATTAGGGGCAAGAAAATAAATTGTGCCATCAAGTTTGTGAGAGCTTTAATCACTAGGTTTTCACATAACAAGTTTAACTTGGAAGATAGATAAAACAAGAATATACTTGGAATGGTGTAACACACCATGCATAGGAATTTATAGTGGACAATTTAGAATAACTTAGTTTCTTGGGAGTTGGATGCATGAGTAAAGCTTACTCAATACAAGTGGAGGCTAGCAAAGACTGGGAGCGACCAACTAAGAGAGCAATAATGGTCATAATCATGCAGAGCGACAAAACATTAATAATCAAAGCATAAAGTGGTATCACAAGTCAAAAACTAAATGATAATAGAGGCTATGGTGACTGGTTCATAGTTATAACATGGTGTGAGCATGTGCCAAGTCAACCCAACCAAAGCATCAAAGGAGAATACCACAATATTATGCTTTTGTATGCTAAAACAACGCAGGATTCTTTCAAGGCACATTAAGCAATCCCAATTGTTTGGAACAAGTCATGCTACAGCAATAACCACTAAGAATAGGGTCAAAATAACATTGAACATGACATGATAAGGTCTAGGACACAGTCAAAACAAACTCCTTTTGTACCACTTATAAGTATGAAGCTTCCTACTCTTTTCCAACCCAATCAACTTATTTGAAACAACACAGCAAAAATGGGGGTCCAACCACTTTATCCAATCAAACTAAGCAAACAAAAACAAAAACGAAAACTAAGACACTCCAAGAACAACACAACAGTGCATGAAACAATAAAAACAAAGTGTCTAGAAAGACCTGAGATTTTTATTGATGAAGAAGGGATGCCTTGGGCATCCACAAGCTTTGATGCTTGTATCTCTTGGACATTTATTTGGGTGGCACGGGGTGGCATCCCAAAGCTTGAGCTTTTGTCCATTCTTCATCTCATTACATCATTGTTTCCTTACACCTGAAATTTTTCCTTCATACAAAACTTCACACAATCTTCATTAGCAACATTAGTGCATTCAAAAGATAATAGACCTTTGGGTTTAGTTTCAAAACAGCAAAACTTTCACTAAAGACACAATCTACTATAGCAATTCCCTCAAAAATCTCAATTTCCCAAAAAGAACCCAAAAGGAAATCAATAAGAAGCAAATGCAAATAATGACAGAAATCTGTCAAAACAGACCAGCAGGTAGAAACTGATTTTTTCGAAAACCTTCTGTTGCTCAAATCAAAAAGTATTGAACTAACAAAAGTAAGCTAACAACCTGGAGGATTTATTCAGAAAATTACATCTCAATCTGACATATAGAGATTTTTCAAGAATTTTTACACTAGAGCGCAAAAATCTGTTTCGGGACAGCATCTCCCCAAATCTTACTTCCCTCTCATTAGAGATTATTCTTGGCACAAAAATCAAATAAAAAGATAAGGAGAGGTTATTACAGAAGTAATAATTTCCAAGACTCAAGAAAACTATTGGATTATCTCCCAAGAAGTACTTTTTTTAATGCCTTTAAGTTAGGCACAAGAAGCAAGATTCAAATATTTTCAAATAAAGAAGCATTAAGAGCAACTTTTGTTTCAATAGGAAATGCAAAAGGTATTCTATACCTTTATTGAATGGGAATTAATATTTAATGGTGCCTTCCTTCAGTTGAAAAGCTTCCATGGGAAGATTTGTTTTGGTTTCATAGGCATGAACACCTGATGTTCAAGGTCAACCCCCATTACCATTACTCATCTTTCCAATCACTTTTCTTTTTGAAAACGTTTTTAGGTAACAAGTACAACTATTTTTTTGTAATTCACAATCCCTATCCATACTAATATAGAGAACAACTTTAAACTAAAAGAAAAAACTACTTAGAGATAAAGCAAACAAGTGCACACAAGAATATTCACCCACACGCTATTGCTCCCCGGCAACGGCGCCAGAAAAGGTCTTGATAACCCACAAGTATAGGGGATCGTGTGTAGCCTTTTCGAGGAAGTAAGAGTGTCGAACCCAACGAGGAGCTAAAGGTAGGATAAATATTCTCTCAAGTTCTATCAACCACTGATACAACTCTACGCACACTAAACGTTTGTATTATCTAGAAAATAAAATTAGAGCAACAAAACGAGTAATAGAAAAAGCTTTGCAAGAAAATAAATAACAAGAAAGTAAAGCTAGTTGCTGCAGTAATAAAATACACTAAACTAACAGTACCATAAGTGTAGAAAAGTGGTGGTACTTGTGGTGGCATTGTCTAAGTTTAATTGGCGAATAAATCGGGTTCATTGTTTTCGATGTAGTTTTCTATGTGGGAGAGGCTAAATATACATGCACTTCACTACTTGGAATTACATGTACTATATGATTGGATTGTTAGCAAACATCCATAACTACTAACAATGTATTAAGGTTTCCCCAACCATAGCCTTAAGTTAATGGTCCTCTTACTCCCAGACGTGCAATGTTCCAGTTCGCATCCTTAGGTTTCTGTCACTCCGGCAGAACTTCCCCCTTCCTCTTACACATACTACAAACCCTATGATGTTTAATCCATGCGAGCAGAAATATAATGGATACCAAAGGACTGTACCATATCAACATACAACTCTAATAAACCAAAGACATTCAACCAAGCAATCAAAAGACAAATAAACTACACAAACATGACATAGATCTTAGGATTATAGCTTATAGCATCAAACACCATGTTTACATAGGATGGTACAGAGGTGTGTGGAAGGATGAACCACTGCATACTAGGAGGATTAGGTGATGGAGATGGCGGTGAATATGGTGAAGAGGACAGCGGCGGCGCCGGCGGCGGTGCGAGGGACTCCTTCCCCGCCGCCGGTATCATGGAGGAGCACCGCCCCTTAGCCCCATTCCTTCATGGCTTCTTGGAAGCCCTCCCCCATGGAGATGGGATCCATGGGGGAGTCAAAAACGTGGCTTTGGTGACTACAAATTCGTGGGTGGAGGTGTCTCCTACGACTTAGGTTTCCTCCCTTTATATGACTTCTCGGATTCCCGTCGCCCCATATTGGGCTGCAGTAAATTGGGTCTAGAGGGATCGTTCGGATTCAGAATCAGCTAAATTTTATGTCCAAAAAGATTGTAGTGAAATTTCCTACAACTTTATAGTTGAAGAGTTTTCCGTTTGACGCCGTCTTCGATCCGAAACGTGACCATTTTTAAAAAGAGTTCTGAGATAGATTTCTGAAAAATCCCAATTTGACTCCAACAAGGGTTCCACTTGTATTCTTGATAATTTCTACGCATCAAAGTGTAAAACAAGAACATTGTGCACTTTTGCAACTATTAGTAGGTTAGTCCAAATAATTCATGAACTTTATATAAAAAGAAGTGTCAAAAGCATAATAATAGCATAAAATCATCAAAAAATATAGATACGTTATGGACGTATCAGGTGTTGTTGGTGTTCCTCTCACATATGGTAATAGACGGACTAGACAAGCCAATGTTAAAGTCAGATCAAACAGAGCTACTGCAACCAATAATTGGCGCAATATCTATCCTTTTTATTCGGTTATGCACTTAGTCACTTCTTGCTTGGACCATGTGGCCCTGTTAACTAATGGTGAGTTGGAGATTCCTCATACTGGACGAAAAATAAGTAGAAAATTTGAGGTGATGTGGGATTGGGATCATACGCTCCCTAAAGTTATAAAAAATGTATGGAAATGTTGGAGAGATATACAACTAGGGAATATCGATTATGCTCTTTTAAAAACCATGGATAAACTTTAGGAGTGGAGCAGAATAAAGTTTGGAAGTGTGAAATAAGAAATTCATAATCCACGACCCAACTTGAAGAGCTCATGAATATGAATTCTGATAGACAAGAATTAAGAAAAGTCACTGATAGAATGAACAAGCTCCTATATGGAGAGGAGATGATGCGGCTGCAGTGATCTCGATTGTGTTGGTTGAAGGAGGGCGACGGAAATACAAAGTACTTCCATAGTAAGGCAGTATGGAGAGCCCGAAAAAATAAAATAAGGCGACTTGTGGATGATTTTGGTTCTGCGCATGAGGACGTGGAAACAATGCATCACATGGCAACAGAGTACTTCCAGAATTTATTTACCTGTGATAGTAACCTCAACCCCGATCCTGTCATTAGTTTATTTGAGCCACGCATCACTGATGATATGGATGATTCTCTAGGTGTTGAATTCTCTGAAAAGGAAATTTCGGATGCTATTAGCTTTACTCATGAATGATATTGGCCTCCCTTTTTGAATGAGAATAGCTCCTATTCCATACCCACTAGCATGAAATTCCAATACAAATGATTCAGCAAAGTTTGGCATAGCCAGAATAGGTGCTTATGCCATCTTTTTCTTGAGAATGGAAAATGCGTGTTCTTGGCTATCTGTCAAATGAAAAGAGTCCCTTTTTAGCAGGTCAAACAGTGGTCTGCAGATTATCCCATAACTCTGTACAAACCTTTTATAGTATCCATCCAACCCAAGGAAGCTTTTAAGTTCAGTGATGTTCTTTGGACTTGGCCATTTTACAATAACTTCCACTTTGACAGGGTCAGTTTCCACTCATGTTCGTTTGATAATATGACCAAGGTATTCTACATGTGGTTATCCAAAGACACATTTTCCCTTTTTGCATATAGTTGGTTGGCATTCAGTTTTCATGCAGTTGTCATGTGGTTAACATGAACAACATAATTCTTGTTGTAAATTAGGATCTCATCGAAGAAAACCGATGCAAACTTTCTTAGGAATGGAGCAAGGATGTGTTCATCAGGGATTGTAAGGAAGCAGGTGCATTTGTTAGGCCAAAAGGCATCACCATGTACTCAAAGTAGCCAATATGTGTGTTGAATGCAGTTTTAGATCAATCTTGGAGAAATTTTGGCACCATGTAGCTCATCTAACAAGTCCTCTATCACCGGTATAGGATACTTGTTTTTTATAGTTTGTGCATTAAGTTTTCTGTAATCATTGCATAGTCTCCATGCATGCCCCATCTTTATTTCTGACAAATATTGCTAGGGAAGAGTAAGGGCTAACACTTAGTCTGATTACATTATCCTTGATGAGCTTTGCAATGATTTGTTTCATAGCATCCTTTTGGTGGTGTGGCAAATGATAAGATCTCTGATTGGCAATATTTGCATCAGGTACTAAAGGAATGGAGCGATCACACTATCTTTTTGGAGGAAGAGAGTAGGTTCCGAGAAGATGTCTTTATATTTGTCTAGTATTGCTTTTATGAATCTGGGTATTTTGTATTCCTATGGGTTCTTATCTTGAATCAATATGACAGAAAGTATAATACCACAAACACTGTCTTCTGCCATCAGGTTCAAATTATAAGTTTCCAATACAGGTGCTTTGGTTGGTTATGATTCATCATAGAGTTTTATTTGTTCCCCTTTGTCATCTTTGAATTGTATGGAGAATTTCTTGAAATCCATTATCATAGGGTTGTGTTTTTTCATCCAGTCAGTGCCACAAATGATATCATATCCTTTTAGTGGTAGGATTTTGAAATCATATGTTAGCTCCTGGCCCTATAAGAAATATTTGCACTGAGTGGCCTTGAATTCTGAGACCAATTCTCCCACATTTGCATCCAGTACTTTGATTTTATTTTGAACCTGTAATTGCAAGTTTGAAATCATATGTTAGGTTCTGACATTATCACATTCGGAATTTTTGGCAAACCTGTTAGATAAGTAGCTAAAGAATCTGACTAAGGGATCATGTTTGGAGTGAAAGATGTGCCCCTCCACCATTGCATTGCTTTTCCCTTCAAGTAAGAGACAACAAATTCGGTTCTCTGCTCCATTGGAGTGTGGCTGGCCACAAAATATTGCTCCACTTGTTGAATCCAAGAGTCACCATCCCGTATTTTTTTGCCAAATCTGACCTTTTTGCGAAACTTCAATCGAATCTGACCCTTTCTTGAAACTAATTCGGAATCTGACCCCTGGGGTCAATGCCATTTTAAACATGGCCAAAGTTATACTGGTCGACGCCAACACATGACAACAGGGGGGCAACCTAGGGAGGTCGACGCTATTTAACATGGATCCGACCTCCTTCGGTTTGGTTTTCTGATGTGTTGGCGCCGACCTGTACAACTTTGGCTCCATTTAAAATGACGCCGATCCAGGGGTCAGATTCCAAATTAGTTTTGAGGAGGGGTCAGATTCGGTTGAAGCTTTCATATTTTGGAGGATTTGACAAAAAATACCATCATCCCCATCAAATTCAAGTATGTTGAATTTGGCTGGTTTGACTAAAGGAAGCATTCTCCTACCTCCAGTTGCATTTATGTTTCTTGCTTTCCTTCCATCATAGTTTTCATCTTCTATTTCAACATTACGGAGCACGGGAGATATCAGTTGCTGGTGGTGGTTTTGTGTAGGAGCTTGTTAGAGCTGTGTGGCAAAATTTGGATGCATGTATGGAATCTTAGGTGTGCTATCCAAATTAAGTTCCTTTCCTTGCATATCATGTGGAGTGGTTGTGCCAATTGGCTTCTCGTTCAGTGATGCCTGACCAGTTTGCTGATTCAGGTCAACTTAAGTGTGTGTGCTGCTGCCCTTTCCAACAATAAGAACAGTTGTAGGAAATGCAGGTATAGGTATCATGGCCTCTTGGTGAGCAAGAATTTTGGAGAAGTTAGCTTGTTGTGACACAAAATTTTCCCGAATACAGCAAAAATTTGCTTGCACTACTTTACTGAATTCCACGAAATCCTTCCTATCGTCCTCACATTCTTTTTGCAGCTTGTTGACACCTAGCTGCAGCGAATTTAATTCAAGCGCAACTGTGTTTGAAGAGTCGGTGTTCTTCTCCATGTTACTCCGCACGAGATTTTACGCAATTGCAGTGAGCAATTCAACCGGACTGAATAGCAGCTCTGGGAGGAGAAAAAATGATACCTTTTCTTCTGCACGTGGGAAGCTTGATCAATTTGTGTAGAATCTTCCGCCACCGAGCATCGCCGCCAACGCCGCCCTCCACCAGAAGTGATCTGTAGCAACCGACATTTCTCCAGTGCTTGTACATGAACTTTTCCTCCGCCACCAAGCCGCCTCAGTCAACACAACACCGTCGCCGGAGCCAAGAACTAGGGGGAGGATTTTACAGGAGATCCCAACTTCACCGAGTCCACATCCCGAAATGCCACCGAGCATCTTTTAGCTCTGATACCATTGAGAGGCCTAGACTAGAACTAGGGTGAATTCAGCAAGAACAAAGAGGGAATTATGATAGGATTCATTTCCATTGGCTACCTCAAGAGGGATGATACTAGGGTTTTAGGCCCGATTACAAGGGGAGTGTACACCGACCACGCAAGTGGCGGCTAGGGTTACTACCCAAAGGGGAAAAGATGATCAACTCCGTCTAGAATCCATGGATTTATAGCCAACTATTACAAGTAAAAGTATATAAGAAGTAAAGATAAACTATTTTCTGACGATGACTCCATCCCGAAGAGGTAATTCAACCGAGACCGTTGGATGCTTGACCTACGGTGGTTGATGACACATGAATCTGATGAGTGGGTGACGAATCTGTGAGGTGAGGAGTTAACAGAACAGAGGGAAAACAGAGCATTCCTGACAACCCAACTATGAAACTAAAGTTTAAACCCGAAGGTGAGGTACTCCCAACTAGGGATGTAAATGACAGCTAAACGGCGGCCGCAAGTCCCGTTTATTCAACTCATTAGTTTATTTCTTAAAAAAACAAATTTAATTGAACTAGAGTATTGATAAATGGTATTATGCGGGATTAAATGGTGTGCCGCTTACATCCCTACTCCCAATCCATCATACTTTTTGTACATACATAGTAAGTGATAATTGCGTAAATGGATATTTTTCCCGTGATCCCAAAAATCATTGCAGAGACAGTTGGCCATCTCGGTGTTGATCATATGTATCAAAGGGGCCACTTGGGGAATTAGAAGAAGAAAACATTAAGTAAACAGGGATACTATCTAGGCGAGCGATTAATATACAAAACAGGTGGAGAGCGATGTTCTGATTGCGAAGTTTCGTCGGAACAGAGAGGACGGTGGGTTCTTCTGTGATATCGATGTAAGCAACTTCGCAACAAAACCATCTCAACTAAGCAACTTCTCATCTAAGTATCTCATCTGATTAGAACCCGTCCTAGTCAGCTGCGCGTCAGATAATAAGGACATAAAAAAGCTCGAAACCGTGTCCATCTGAGCCAAGTCTTATTGACTTGAATTAAACTTTTGGAGATCAGGACGGCAAGTGCATTAGTTTGATATATCTTCTGTGATTTCCAGAAAAGATCTTAGAACTAGCTAGGCATAACTCCATATATATGGAGGCAAGTCTCATTGACTTGCATTAAACTTTGAGATCTGGACGGCTATAACTTCTCGCGTCAAGCCTTCTGCAATTTGCAAACCTACCAACCCATTGTCAGTACCTTTGTCTCCTCTTCGTCTTCCTCTCCGATTGATTCCGATTTGCGCCATGAATGGAGTGGTGCACCCGGGCAATGGCCGAACCGCCTACCACTTTCAGCCTGCCAAGTATTGGCAGAACGGTCTGTGCGCCTTCCTTGCGCTATCGTCTTCTCCATTATATTCGCTAGATTTCGTGTTGTAATTTAACAATTTTGTGATCCTCGTTTGCTTGTCTGGATTTGGACGAACACGCTATGGATCGATGGAAACAATACAGATCCCAATGGTACGTGTTCTTATTTCCTATCATGTATCTTGGCGATGAGCTTGGACTTAGACAAGAAAGCAAATTCAGTTTATCAGATGATGTCATTTTGTGAATTTACATCAACACTGAATGAAATGATGTTACTATGGAACAGTGTTGTTAAATCAGCTCATTGTCAATCCTGTTTACTGCAAGATTACGGGCAGACTGAGAGCTGACCATGAGCTCAATTTTCTCCTCTGTTTATGCGGCAGGGCCACTGTACCACAATGGCTTGTACCACTTCTTCTACCAGTACAATCCCCATGGCCCGACCTGGGATGTCGGCAAGCTCTCATGGGGCCACTCCGTCTCCGGCGATCTCGTGAACTGGGCCGCCCTGGAAAACGCGCTCGACCCCACCGCCCCGTTCGATGCCAACGGCTGCTGGTCAGGCTCCGCCACGGTCCTCCCCGGTGGCCGCCCGGCCATCCTGTACACCGGCATCGACGCCGACAAGGTGCAGGTGCAGAACGTGGCCTTCGCCAAGGACCCCTCGGACCCGCTGCTCCGCGAGTGGGAGAAGCCCAGCTGCAACCCGGTCATCCCGATCCCAGCGGACGTCACCGGCAACAACTTCCGCGACCCGACGGAGGCGTGGCGCGGCCGCGACGGCCTGTGGAGAGTCGGCATCGTCGCCGAGGTCAACGGCGTGGGGTCCCTGCTCGTGTACCGGAGCGCGGACTTCCTCCGCTGGGAGCGCAACGCCGCGCCGCTGCACGCCAGCTCGCGGGACGTGCCCGTGCTGGAGTGCCCGGACCTGTTCCCCGTCACGTTGGCGCCCGGCGCGACGGAGGGGCTCGAAACCTCGGCGAGCGGCGCCGGGCTGCGGCACGTGCTGAAGCTCACCGACTTCGCCAAGGAGGACCACTACATGGTCGGGCTGTACGACGACGCGACGGACACCTTCAAGCCCGCGGAGCCCGAGCGCGGCGACGACCCCGGGAACTGGCGGCGGTTCGACCACGGGCACCTGTACGCGTCCAAGTCCTTCTATGACGCGCGCAAGAAGCGGCGCGTGCTGTGGGCGTGGGTGGACGAGACCGACGGCGGCGGCGTGGGCAGAGGGTGGGCGGGCATCCAGGCGTTCCCGAGGGCGATGTGGCTGGACGGCGACGGGAAGCGGCTGGTGCAGTGGCCCGTGGAGGAGATCGAGACGCTGAGGAGGAACCGGGTTGGTGGTGCGCAGTGGGTGACGGAGGTGGAGGCCGGCGGCAGGAAGGAGATCGCGGGCATCGTGAGCTCGCAGCAGGCGGACGTGGAGGTGGTCTTCGAGGTCCCGAACCTGGAGGAGGCCGAGACGTTGGACCCGAAATGGCTGCTGGATCCGCGTGGGCTGTGCGCGGAGAAGGGCGCGTCCGTGCACGGCGGTGTCGGCCCGTTCGGGCTGCTGGTGATGGCCTCCGGCGGCGACCTGGAGGAGCACACGGCGGTGTTCTTCAGGGTGTTCAGGCACCTTGACACGTACAAGGTCCTCATGTGCACCGACCTCACAAAGTAAGTTTCATCCCTGACGCTTTTTCTTTCAAGAAGAGATCGATTACAGATGCTAGTGTCGTTTTTCTGCAAGCATCGAAATGTCACGATCGATCGATCTCTGAACATTTTTTGTAAACCTGGAAAAAAAAATGCACAGGTCCTCTAGGAAAGAAGGGGTACTCAAGACGTCCTACGGGGCATTTCTTGATGTGGACGTGGAGAAGAACAAGTTCATATCACTCAGAACACTGGTGAGTTGAGCCACAAACAACAAATGCAGAACACAAGTAGCGATAACTAACACCGGTCGTGTACGAACAAATGCAGATCGACCACACGGTGGTGGAGAGCTTCGGCGACGGCGGCAGGACGTGCATCACGGCCCGCGTGTACCCGGAGCACGCCGCGGCGGGAAGCAGCCGCCTCTACGTCTTCAACAACGGGACTAGCGCCGTGAAGGTGGCCAAGCTGGAGGCGTGGGAGCTGGCGACCGCCGCCATGAACGGCGGAGCCGGCGCTTCGGCCGGAGAAAGTAAAGTGGCTTTGTAGGGGTTACGCGGGCCGTTGGCTGCTCGGCTACGTGACCGACGTTTGATTTATGATTGCGTGTGGAGTTTGGATTTTCCATTGGAAATCCTTGGGGTGATTTATGCTATGATTGGTCGTGCCAATAAAAGTTCTTTAGTGAGGAGTCCATGTTTGGATTGGATTAAAAAACAAAAATCACGCATCTTGTCTCTCCTAAGGTCTTGTTTATTTCTAGGATATTTTCATCTGCTGGAAGTTTGGGGATAGGAGGGGATTTGGTGAATCCCTCCTTTTACCCAATCCTCAAATTTCCCAACATTTTCCCTCACTTCCTAATCTCTCACTTGTTTATTTTAAATTTTGGGGATGAGAGGGAACGGCCGAGAATTAACATCATCAGATAATCATCGGGTGATGAAAGGAGGAACTTTACACCTACTCCCTCCGTCCCAGAAAAGATGTCAGGAGGGTAGTTCAATTTCGAATTTGCAAAAAAGTCCAAAATACATTCAAAACGTTTCATATGTGGCCTAAATTTGATGTTTCAAATTGAGATCTTCCCGTCTCCTTCCTCCGAGCTCCTAGCCGTTCGCCGCTCCCCGTCTATCCGCCGCCGCCACGCTTGCCGTCAAAGGACTCCCGCGGGGCGCCCCACCTTTCCTTCTCGCCGTCGGGGGCTTCTCGTGGGGATCACCCTGCTCTGCCCGGACGGAACTCAGCCGTGCTGATCAACAGAGCAAAGCCACACGGACGGAGGGCTGCTACCGACGCAGAGGAGCAAGGTCGCTGCTCTCTCTCTGGCCTCCCTGCCCCGAAGATCCACGCCATGTTCCCGCTCCGGCCACCTCGCCACATCGCCGGAGCATCGAAGCTCCTCGCACTCTGAGCCTAGCGCGAGCGCCTCCGCTCAACCCCTCTTGTAGACGTCCTCATCGCTGCCGGCCCCAGCGCCCTGTTGCCGTTCTAGCCGAGTTTAGCGCGAGCACAGTTCGCCTAGGTTCCTGCAGTTTCAGTTTCAGAAAGATAGAAACACATATGCAATTAACCACAATACAAATACAGAACATCTAATAGGAAAAGTTATGAGCAAAAGGCAGTACAAAAAATTCATTATGTATACGATACACAAGATTTTAGAAATGTGTATAGAATTCGTCATCAAATAGTGCAACAAATATAAAAGGTAGCTCTGGCATGGGAATGTTCAAAATAGTGCAACAAATATCAACATAGGAGTACTGGAGGTCAAGAAGGGAAGAGAGTACAACAAATTTGAGGATTGTTACCATCTAACAACAAGTGGATGCAGATACCTTTCTACAGCAAATGACATTGATCGGCCCGGTCAAACTCAGTTGTGATCAAGCCTCCTGCCGTCGTTGCGGGTATACGCCTTGAGATGTTGTTGCTGTTCAGGTCTAGGCTCTAATCAGATTCTTCAGATCACCAAACTCTCCTGGGATAGTCCCCTGAATATTGTTCCCCCCGAATTCCCTGCTCAGATGCCAAAAAGAGTCAGTACTAGTGCAGAATGAATTGACAAGGTTCCGAAAATAGAATTATGCGAAGCAAAGAGAGAGAGATGGATGGGTTAGAAATTCTCACATGTACTGTAGCTCGTCTAGTTTGGCGAGTTCTGGCGACAAAGGGCCGGACAAGTTCATGTATTCAAGATCTCTGTTTAACATAGAGGAAAACTTTCAGTATACTTTTTTTAGGATGATAAACAACTAAATGAAAATAGAGTCTCCCAAAATTATCACACCAGTCACGGTTTTTTCCAATTGATCTATCTAAGCAGGGTGTTTCTTTTCCCACATTTCCCTTGCTGCATTAATTCACTTTCTAAAAAAATGGTGTATAAGTCAAACACTAGCAGTTCAGAATTGCCAATTCAAAAGTGAAGGTAAATGCAGTGAATTCCATATTAAATAGTACATGATCTTGATAGCAACAGTTCATGCCTATTTTATTCATGAACATTTCAGATAGTCATCTAACTTGTACATACTAATTAATCTTGCAATTTGCCACAAAGAAACTAATCTTGTTTTATTGTGGAAATACATACTGCACTTCTCCATTTTCTCATTAAATACAAATGGGTTTAATAGAAACAAGAATTAGAATGCAAGTATAACAAGCCTCCAAGCAATTGGCCAACATAACAAAATATATTCACCTTCCATACATGATACTGTATAGAAATTTTGATCTATACTAAAGCAGTATATGCAGCTGTAATGAAATGAATTGGACTCAAAATATAAATGATACATGTCTAATACCTCCCCCGTTCACATGAACTGTTTGGGTCACATTGATTTAGAAGGCCAAGAAAAATCAGGAAACTCGCTACTAGCAGTCACACTCAGCCCTTGGTCACACTCGAATCAAGAAAAGAAATTCTGCAAGGGGAATCCATGGCCGATCCAAGAATTTGAATGAGGTGTAGATACCACCCCGGCCACGCGCAACTGGATCCGCCCGCGCCATGGAAGCAATCCAAAGAATGAAGCAGCCCCATGGATCCACCCGCGCCATGGAAGCATGCCAAAGAACGATGGCAACAGAAACCCTAGGGAGAAGAGAGAGGGCCATAGGGAGGGGAGTGAGGGCAAGAGGTTGGGGATTGACTCACCGGAGAGAAGGGACTGCCATAGCCACAAGAAGAGTTCATCGGCAGCGTCCTCATGTCGGTGTCCGCGTCGCCGCCTGGTGTTCGTGTGGCCGCTTTGTCTCACAAGCACGAGCGCCTCCTTCCTCGTCGATACACGAGGTTCGGGTCGCATGTGAGAATACACGACCTGGGACGGGTTTGCGAGTGGAAGTTTCGGGATGGGCCAGGAAATACCCGGATAAACCAAAGAAATAAACAGGATATCTGGGATCTTTCGGAATTGTGGGGTGGGCTGGGAAAATATCCGCCGAACCCTGCAAAACCCAGAGTAGTAAACGAGGCCTAAATAGGGTTGCGCAGGGCGGGTTTGCGGGCAGCTGCTTCGACTAGCTCACATGCACGTAGTACAAATTAAAGATTGATTCTAATCGCTGTATGTTGTATAGTTTATACTAATAATCTTGTTTTGCGGGCTTAAGCAGGCCCGCACTTGCAACCCTACTCCTAAACGCGTGCGCGCACACAGCCACCACCACCCGCACACACACTGGTGACCCACGTTATAATTGAAGCCTCTTTACCTCATCCACGCACTATCATGTAGTTTTGTCCCATAAATAAATGTATACCCACAAAAATTGCAAAACACCCTCGTTCTAGGGCTTTCATTCCCGCTTTTCTCCTTTAAATTTTGATTATACACACTACAATTAACATATTGACGTCTTGAATAAATTCCACATTTTTCAATTAAACTGTTTCCTACCATATGCCACCGCGAAATTAGTGCCATGAAATTTTGCAGGTAACTTGTTTATAACTCCAAAAAACAACTAAGTTTCCACTTGGAGGTTGTTTCATTATTTCTCAAAGATTTCATTCTATCCCAAGCTTGAGCAACATGTGTAGGGGTTTGTAGCAGGGAAAACAAAAAAATTCTACCGCATGCAAACAAACAAGCCAAGATCTATCTACTAGATTGTAGCAACGAGTCGATAGAGGAACTCACCCTCGAAGATTCCAAAGCGGTTAACGAGAGCAGATTCTCGTGGGTGATGTAGTCGTACTCTTGCCGATCTCAAGATCGCGTAGACGATCCTTCCGGCCAAGGCTTCATGATCAGTCACACGTTTGGTACTCGATGAAGACCTTCATCTCCCTTGTTCCAGCAGGCAACGGAGGTTGTAGCACTCTCCTCGCGATTCGGGCAGCACGACGGCGTGGTACCGAAAGTAGAGGGGAGATCTCGCAGGGCTTCGCCTTAAGCCGGAGCGAGTATGGTGGAGTATGAGAGAGGCCTTGGTGATCTAGGGTTTAGAGGCACCAAGGGGAGAGTGTAGCCGGCGACTAGGGTTTGGGGAACACCCCAACTCGCCGAGTTGGAGGTGCCCTAGGCGGCGGCACAAGGAGGTGGTGGCGCCGGCGACTTGGAGGAGAGGGCTAGGGTTTTGGTGTGAGGGGTAGGGGCGCCCTACCCCTCCTTATATAGGTGGAGGGTGGCCGGTTGGGAGGAGGGAGTCCTCCCCCAACTCGGCCTCCTTGGCCGGCGGGTGGAGGGAGAGGAACTCCCCCCAAGTAGGTTTCCTACTCTCCCTCCAACAAGCAAACTTGTCGTTCGACTTTTTCAAATTGGCGTTTGACTTTCAAATTAGTATTTGATTTCTCCCTTTATTTTTCCCAGCCAAGTGACCTAGTACATGATGCAACCATTCCGCATTGTCATGACACATTCATGTACCCTTCCCCTCCGGAGTGCCGGACCTTCCGGACCCTTCTAGAACATTTCCGGCGAAAACACCGGAATCATTCCCCAACTCCGAAACAGGACTTTCTTTATATGAATCTTATTCTCTGGACCATTCCGGATCTCCTCATGATATCCCGGATCCCATCCGAGACTCCGAACAACATTCGGTCTCTTACTCATCATTCCATAACTACTCAACAACATCGAATCCTTAAGTGTGTCTCCCCACGGTTCGTGAATTATGCGGACATGACCGAGACACTTCTCCGATCAATAACCAATAGAGGAATCTGGAAATTCATATGGCTCCCACATATTTCTACGATTACTTTGCGATCGAATGAACCACTTACATACGATACCAATTTCCCTTTGTCTCACGATAGTTTACTTATCCGAGGTTTTGATCGTCGGTATCTCTGCATACCTAGTTCAACCTCGTTACTGATAAGTACTCTTTTATCATTCCCGTGGTATGTGATCCCTCGTGATCCAGTCACATGCTTGCAAGCTAATTGGATGACATTCCACCGAGAGGGCCCAGAGTATATCTATCCGTCATATGGATGGACAAATCCCACTCTTGATCCATGTGCCTCAACCCATACTTTCTGAACACTTAATGCCACCTTTATAGCCACCCCGTTACGGTGTGGTGTTAGATGTCATCAAAGCATCCTTCCGGTGATGGTGATTAGCATGATCTCATGGTCGAAGGAATTAGGTTACTATGTATCAGAAAGCTTATAGCAATTGAACTATTAAAATGACTTGATCTTTATGCTACGCTTATCTATAGGAGTATGTCCATCATATCATTCTCCTAATGATATGACCTTGTTGTTAACAACATCTTAATGTTCATGATCGAGAAACCACGATCATCTATTAACCAACAAGCTAGTATTATAAAGAGGCTTTACTATGGACTCTAATTTAGTTTACAAACCACACAAGTATTAATGTTTCTGGTCAATACTGTTATAGCATGAATGTAAACATTTATCATAAACACAAAGATATAATAATAACTACATTTATTATTGCCTCTAGGGCATATCTCCAACAGTCTCCCACTTGCACTAGAGTCAACTAATCTAGATTACATGGTAATATACCGAACACCCATGGCGGTTTGGTGCTGGTCATGTTTTGCCCTCGGGAGATGTTTAGTCAACGGATCCGCCACATTCGGATCTGTGTGTACTTTGCAAATCTTTATGTCACCATCTTGGACATGCTCTCGAATAGCGTGAAAACGTAGCTTGATGTGCTTGAGCTTCTTGTGTGACCTTGGTTATTGCGCATTGGCTATGGCGCCCATGTTATCACAGTAGATAGACATTGGGTCCAGCGCACTTGAAACCACACCGAGATTTGTAATGAACTCCTTCATGCATATCGCTTCTTGTGAAGCCTCCGAAGCAGCTATGTATTCCGATTCAGTTGAAGATCTCGCCACAACGCTTTGATTTGCACTCCTCCAGATAACTGCTGCACCATTCAAAGTAAATACGTATCCAGATTGAGACTTAGAATCATCCAGATCGGTGTTCCAACTAGCATCGGTGTAACCATTAACAACGAGCTGTTCATCACCTCCATAAGAAAGAACCATATCCTTAGTTCTTATCAAGTACTTAAGGATGTTTTTGATCGTCAATGATCCACTCGGATCACTTTGATATCTGCTAGTCAAACTAATGACATATGCAATGTCGGGTCTAGTACATAGCATGGCATACGTTAGAGATCCTATGGCTGAGGCATGAGTCTTACTCATCCTTTCTCTATCTTGCCGTTCTTTGGACTTTGAGTTTTACTCAAGGTCGATTAGCAACATGGGCAAGAACCCTTTCTTGCTATCTTCCATTCCAAACCTTTTTAGAACTTTGTCCAAATATGTACTTTGTGACAATGATATTAGGCGTCTCGATCTATCTCTATAAATCTTTATGCCTAATATGTAAGCTGCTTCGCTAAGATCTTTCATTGAAAAACTATTATTCAAATATTCTTTGACACTATTAAGAAGGTCTACATCATTCCCAATCAACAATATGTCATCTACATATAGTATTAAGAATGCTACAGAGCTCCCACTCACTTTCTTGTAAATACAAGCTTCTCCATAAGTCTGTATAAAACCAAAGCTTTTGATTACCTTATCAAAACGTTGATTCCAACTTCAGGATGCTTGCTTCAATCCATATATGGACCGTTGAAGTTTGCATACCTTGTTAGCATCTTTAGGATCGACAAAACCTTTGGGTTGCATCATATACAACTCTTCATCAATGTCTCCATTGAGGAACGCCGTTTTGACATCCATCTGCCATATTTCACAATCATAATATGCAGCGATCGCAGCATCTGTTTTCTTCTTGAAAATCCATTTGTTCTCGACAGCCTTCCGGCCATCCGGTAAGTCCACCAAAGTCCATACTTGGTTTTCGTACATGGATCCAATTTCGGATTTCATGGCCTCTTGCCATTTATTGGAATCTGGGCTCATCATCGCTTCCTCATATGTCGCAGGGTCATCGGTGTTGTCCACCAACATGACACTCATAACGGGATCATACCAATCAGGAGTGGTACGAGTTCTTGTTGACCTGCGAGGTTCTGTAGCAACTTCAACCGAAGTTTCATGATCATCATCATTAGCTTCCTCTCTTATTGGTGTAGGCGCCACAGGAACTACTTCCGGTGTTGCGTTACTCGCAAATTCGAGAGAAGGTTCAATAACCTCGTCGAGTTCTACTTTCCTTCCATTCACTTCTTTCGAGAGAAATTCCTTTTCTAGAAAGGATCCATTCTTGGCAACGAAGATTTTGCCCACGGATCTATGATAGAAGGTATACCCAATAGTTTCCTTCGGGTATCCTATGAAGACGCATTTTTCCGCTTTGGGTTCAAGCTTGTTCGGTTGTAACTTCTTTACATAGGCTTCGCAACCCCAAACTTGGTGGTAGTGATTGGAGGACACGGTAAATCCCCAAAGCATTAGGAATCACTATACCCAAACTTTGGAGTTTGTTTGCGTGCCCAGACATCTTAAGCACATGCTCACTGACGGAGCCGCCCTCTTCCATCTTGCAGTTAAAGAACTTTTCAGAAGCCTCATAACTCTCAACTGTCGCGTGAGCCTCAAATATCATTTTGAGTTCACGGACAATATCATGTGGGTCTTGGTTCTCAAACCTTTTCTGAAGCTCCAATTCCAAACCATACAAGATAGCACACTGAACTGTGGAGTAATGATTCTTCCGAGTGAGGTAAACATTCTTTACTTTATCGGTAGCAGTAGCTGCAGGTGGTTCACCCAGCGGTGCATCCAGCACATAGGTCAAATTACCAGCATTGAGGACAATCCTCAAATTGCGGAACCAATCCGCGAAGTTGCTTCCATTGTTTTTCAACTTTTCTTTCTCTAGGAACGCATTAAAATTGATGGTAGGGGCCTCCATTGATCCTCAACATATTTGCAATAGTTTAGACTAAGTTTATGACAAATTGAGTTCTAATTAATAGTTAAATTAATCTAGGTGAACTCCCACTCAAAACAATATCCCTCACATTGTTTTAGTGATCACACGAACCAAATCCACCACATCAAAACCGATCATCACGAGAGTTGATGTAGCTTCAATGGCGAACAATCAACATGTTCATCATATCTACTATATGACTCATGCTTTACCTTTCGGTGATCCGTGTTCCGAGACCATGTTTGTACATGCTAGGCTCGTCAAGATCAAACCTTAGCTTCCGCATGAGCAAATCTAGCTTGCTCACGTTGTATACACCCACAGAATCTAACACACCCGATCATCACGTGGTGCTTCGAAACAACGAGCTTTAGCAACGGTGCTTACTAAGGATGAACACTTTGGAACTTGAAATTTGTGTGCTTGAGGGATCATCTTATAATGCTACAGTCGTTAACTAAGAAATACAAGATGCATAAAGGATTAACATCACATGCAATTCATAATATGTGATATGATATGGCCTTTCTTCTTGTGCTTCCGATCTCCATCTTCAAGCACGAACATGATCTCCATCATCACCGGTATAGCGTCAAGGTCAATGGCGCCATTTCATGGTTGTCGTCCACCAGCTTCAACTATTACAACTACTTTGAATAGACACGCGTGTCTTAACGGAATTTAAATACAACCATATGGCTCCTGCTGGTTGCCAACTTACAATAAGGAACATTGCATACATCAAATATAATCACAATCATGGTCATATCACATCACAACACACCCATGCAAAACAAAGTTAGACGCCTCTAATTTTCTTTGCATATTTTACGTGGTTTGGGGCTTTCAGTAAGTGTCGCTCTAACTTATGAACAAGAACCACAACGTTGATGCTTGAACTATCAAGTGCCCGTTGTAAATTGGATCTATACTATGATGGGAGAGACAGACACCCGCAAAGCCACTTATGCAATACAATTTGCATGTTAAGCGTGGATCAAGTCTAATGAACGATGTCCTGTAAGGTTAGCCCGGGCCGCTTCATCCCATCATACCGCAAGATGCAAAGTACACAAAAAGCAATTGATAATAAAAGCACCACCGCCCACAATGACCATTGTGTTCTACTCGTGCAACAGATCTACATATAGACACGGCTATAATACCACTGTAGGGGTTCGTAGCATGGAAAACAAAAAAATTCTATCGCATGCAAACAAACAAGCCAAGATCTATCTACTAGATTGTAGCAACGAGTCGATAGAGGAACTCACCCTCGAAGATTCCAAAGCAGTTACCGAGAGCAGATTCTCGTGGGTGATGTAGTCGTACTCTTGCCGATCTCAAGATCGCGTAGACGATCCTTCTAGCGCTGCGTTTTACGCTTCCATGATCGGTCACATTCAGATCGATGAAGATCTTCCTCTCCCTTGTTCTAGCAGGCAGCGGAGGTTGTAGCACTCTCCTCGCGATTCCGGCAGCATGACGGTGTGGTACCAAAAGTAGAGGGGAGATCTCGCAGGGCTTCGCCTTAAGCCGGAGCGAGTATGGTGGAGTATGAGAGAGGCCTTGGTGATCTAGGGTTTAGAGGCACCAAGGGGAGAGTGTTGCCGGCGGCTAGGGTTTGGGGAACACCCCAACTCGCCGAGTTGGAGGTGCCCTAGGCGGCGGCACAAGGAGGTGGTGGCGCCGGCGACTTGGAGGAGAGGGCTAGGGTTTTGGTGTGAGGGGTAGGGGCGCCCTACCCCTCCTTATATAGGTGGAGGGTGGCCGGTTGGGAGGAGGGAGTCCTCCCCCAACTCGGCCTCCTTGGCCGGTGGGTGGAGGGAGAGGAACTCCTCCCCAAGTAGGTTTCCTACTCTTCCTCCACCAAGCAAACTTGCCGTTTCACTTTTTTCAAATTGGCGTTTGACTTTCAAATTAGGATTTGATTTCTCCCTTTATTTTGCCTAGCCAAGTGACCTAGTACATGATGCAACCATTCCACATTGTCATGACACATTCATGTACCCTTCCTCTCCGAAGTGCTGGACCTTCCGGACCCTTCTAGAACATTCCCGGTGAAAACTGTAGGGGTCGTAGCATGGAAAACAAAAAAATTCTACTGCATGCAAACAAACAAGCCAAGATCTATATACTAGATTGTAGCAACGAGTCGATAGAGGAACTCACCCCTCGAAGATTCCAAAGTGTTTAACGAGAGCAGATTCTCGTGGGTGATGTAGTCGTACTCTTGCCGATCTCAAGATCGCGTAGACGATCCTTCCGGCGCTGTGTTCCGGCAGCGCTTCCACAGTAGGTCACACATTTGGTACTCGATGAAGACCTTCCTCTCCCTTGTTCCAGCAGGCAGCGGAGGTTGTAGCACTCTCCTCGCAATTCCGGCAGCACGACGGCGTGGTACCGGAAGTAGAGGGGAGATCTCGCAGGGCTTCGCCTTAAGCCGGAGCGAGTATGGTGGACTATGAGAGAGGCCTTGGTGATCTAGGGTTTAGAGGCACCAAGGGAGGAGGCTTGGTCGGCGGCTAGGGCTTTGGGGATATCCCCAACTCGGCGGCTAGGAGGAAAACCCTAGGGCGGCGGCGACTGCAGGAGGCTGGCGGCTAGAGTTAGGGTTTTGGGTGTGAGAGGTGTAGACTAGAGGGGGCACCCTGCCCCTTTTTTATAGGTGGGAGGGTGCCGGCCAAGGGAAGGGAGTCCTCCCCCAAGTAGGCCTCCTTGGCCAGCGGGTGGAGGGAGAGGAACTCCTCCCCAAGTAGGTTTCCTACTCTCCCTCCACCAAGCAAAACTGTCGTTTGACTTTTCAAATTGGCGTTTGACTTTTCAAACTAGGATTTGATTTATCCCTTTATTTTGCTCAGCCATGATACCTAGTACATGATGCAACCATTCCACATTGTCATGACACATTCATGTACCCTTCCCCTCCGGAGTGCCGGACCTTCCGGAACCTTCTAGAACATTCCCGATGAAAACACCGGAATCATTCCCCAACTCCGAAACAGGACTTTCCTTATATGAATCTTATTCTCCGGACCATTCCGGATCTCCTCGTGATATCCCGGATCCCATCCGAGACTCCGAACAACATTCAGTCTCTTACTCATCATTCCATAACTACTCAACAACATCGAATCCTTAAGTGTGTCTCCCTACGGTTCGTGAATTATGCGGACATGATCGAGACACTTCTCCGAACAATAACCAATAGAGGAATCTAGAAATTCATATGGCTCCCACATATTTCTACGATTACTTTGCGATCGAATGAACCATTTACATACGATACCAATTTCCCTTTGTCTCACGATAGTTTACTTATCCGAGGTTTTGATCGTCGGTATCTCTGCATACCTAGTTCAACCTCATTACTGATAAGTACTCTTTTCTCGTTCCCTTGATATGTGATCCCTTGTGAGCCAGTAACATGCTTGCAAGCTAATTGGATGACATTCCACCGAGAGGGCCCAGAGTATATCTATCCGTCATATGGATGGACAAATCCCACTCTTGATCCATGTGTCTCAACCCATACTTTCCGAACACTCAATGTCACCTTTATAGCCACCCAGTTACGATGTGGTGTTTGATGTCATCAAAGTATCCTTCCGGTGATGGTGATAAGCATGATCTCATGGTCGAAGGAATTAGGTTACTATGTATCAGAAAGCTTATAGCAATTGAACTATTAAAATGACTTGATCTTTATGCTACGCTTATCTATAGGAGTATGTCCATCATACCATTCTCCTAATGATATGATCCTGTTGTTAATAACATCTCAATGTTCATGATAGGAAAACCACAATCATCTATTAACCAACAAGCTAGTATTATGAAGAGGCTTTACTAGGGACTCTAATTTAGTTTACAAATCACACAAGTATCAATGTTTCCTTGTTAATACTGTTATAGCATGAATGTAAACATTTATCATAAACACAAAGATATAATAATAACTACATTTATTATTGCCTGTAGGGCATATCTCCAACAGTCTCCCACTTGCACTAGAGTCAACTAATCTAGATTACATGGTAATATACCGAACACCCATGGCAGTTTGGTGTTGGTCATGTTTTGCCCTCGGGAGAGGTTTAGTCAACGGATCCGCCACATTCAGATCTGTGTGTACTTTGCAAATCCTTATGTCACCATCTTGGACATGTTCTCGAATAGCGTGAAAACGTAGCTTGATGTGCTTCAACTTCTTGTGTGACCTTGGTTCTTGCGCATTGGCTATGGCGCCCATGTTATCACAGTAGATAGACATTGGGTCCAGCGCACTTAGAACCACACCGAGCTCTGTAATGAACTCCTTCATCCATATCGCTTCTTGTGAAGCCTCCGAAGCAGCTATGTATTCCGATTCAGTTGAAGATCTCGCCACAATGCTTTCCTTTGCACTCCTCCAGCTAACTGCTACACCATTCAAAGTAAATCATTATCCATTGAGATTTAGAATCGATGCGGATCGGTGTTCCAACTAGCATCGGTGTAACCATTAACAACGAGTTGTTCATCACCTCCATAAGAAAGAACCATATCCTTAGTTCTTATCAAGTACTTAAGGATGTTTTTGACCGCTGTCCAATGATCCACTCCTGGATCACTTTGATATCTGCTAGTCAAACTAACAGCATATGCAATGTCAGGTCTAGTACATAGCATGGCATACATTAGAGATCCTATGGTTGAGGCATAGGGAGTCTTACTCATCCTTTCTCTATCTTCTGTCGTTGCTGGACTTTGAGTTTTACTCAACGTCGTATTGGGCAACATGGGCAAGAACCCTTTCTTTCTATCTTCCATTCCAAACCTCTTTAGAACTTTGTCCAAATATGTACTTTGTGACAATGATATTAGACGTCTCGATCTATCTCTATAAATCTTTATGCCTAATATGTAAGCTGCTTCGCCAAGATCTTAAACTATTATTCAAATATTCCTTGACACTATTAAGAAGGTCTACATCATTCCCAATCAACAATATGTCATCTACATATAGTATTAAGAATGCTACAGAGCTCCCACTCACTTTCTTGTAAATACAAGCTTCTCCATAAGTTTGTATAAAACCAAAACTTTTGATTACCTTATCAAAACGTTGATTCCAACTTCGGGATGCTTGCTTCAACCCATATATACCGTTTAAGTTTGCATACCTTGTTAGCGTCTTTAGGATCGACAAAACCTTTGGGTTGCATCATATACAACTCTTCATCAATGTCTCCATTGAGGAACGCTGTTTTGACATCCATCTGCCATATTTCATAATCGTAATATGCAGCGATCGCTAACATAATCCTTACAGACTTTAACTTTGCTACTGGTGAGAAAGTCTCATCGTAGTCAACTCCTTGAATTTGTCGCAACCCTTTTGCGACAAGTCGAGCTTTATAGACAGTAACATTACCATCAGCATCTGTTTTCTTCTTGAAAATCCATTTGTTCTCGACAGCCTTCCAGCCATCCGGTAAGTCCACCAAAGTCGATACTTGGTTTTCGTACATGGATCCAATTTCGGATTTCATGGCCTCTTGCCATTTATTGGAATCTGGGCTCATCATCGCTTCCTCATATGTCGCAGGGTCATCGGTGTTGTCCACCAACATGACACTCATAACGGGATCATACCAATCATGAGTGGTACGAGTTCTCGTTGACCTGCGAGGTTCTGTAGCAACTTCAACCGAAGTTTCATGATCATCATCATTAGCTTCCTCTCTTATTGGTGTAGGCGCCACAGGAACCTCTTCCGGTGCTGCGCTACTCGCAAGTTCGAGAGAAGGTTCAACAACCTTGTCGAGTTCTACTTTCCTTCCAGTCACTTCTTTCGAGAGAAATTCTTTCTCTAGAAAGGATCCATTCTTAGCAACAAAGATTTTGCCCTCGGATCTATGATAGAAGGTATACCCAATAGTTTCCTTCGGGTATCCTATGAAGACGCATTTTTCCGCTTTGGGTTCAAGCTTGTTCGGTTGTAACTTCTTTACATAGGCTTCACAACCCCAAACTTTAAGGAACGACAATTTAGGTTTCTTCCCAAACCATAATTCATACGGTGTCGTTTCAACGGATTTAGATGGTGCCCTATTTAAAGTGAATGCGGCTGTTTCTAATGCATAACCCCAAAATGATAGCGGTAAATCTGTAAGTGACATCATAGAACGAACCATATCTAAGAGAGTTTGATTACGACGTTCGGACACACCATTACGCTGTGGTGTTCCCGGCGGTGTCAATTGTGAAAGTATTCCGCATTTCTTCAAATGCTTGCCAAACTCGTAACTTAGATATTCACCTCCATGATCAGAACGTAGAAATTTAATCTTCTTGTTACATTGATTCTCTACCTCACTTTGAAATTCCTTAAACTTCTCGAAAGTTTCGGACTTATGTTTCATGAAATAGATATACCCATATCTACTCAAGTCATCCGTGAAGGTAAGAACATAACGATAACCACCGCGTGATGCTACACTGTTTGGACCACACACATCGGTATGTATGATTTCCAATAAGTCCGTAGCTCGCTCCATAATACCAGAAAATGGAGTCTTAGCCATTTTACCCATCAGACATGCTTCGCATCTTTCAAGTGATTCGAAATCAAGTGTTTCAAGAAGTCCATCGGAATGGAGTTTCTTCATACGCTTCACTCCAATGTGACCAAGACGACAGTGCCACATATAGGTCAAGTTATCGCTCAATTTCAAACGTTTAGCTTCAATGTTATTAATATGTGTATTTCCACTATCGAGATTCAATAAGAATAGACCATCTATCAAAGGTGCATGTGCATAAAACATATTACTCATATAAATCGAACAACCATTATTCTCGACTTAAACAAGTAACCGTCTCGCAATAAACAAGATCCCGATATAATGTTCATGCTTAACGCAGGCACCAAATAACAATTATTTAAGTATAAAACTAATCCTGATGGTAGATGAAGAGGTAGCGTGCCGACCGCGATCACATCAACCTTTGATCCATTTCCAACGTGCATCGTCACCTCGTTCTTTGCTAGCTTCCGTTTATTCTACAGCACCTGTTTCGAGTTACAAATATGAGCAACCGAACCAGTATCAAATACCCAGGCACTACTACGAGTACTAGTGAGATACACATCAATAACATGTATATCGGATATACCTTTCTTCTTGATGTTGCCGTTCTTCAAATCCGCCAAGTACTTTGGGTAATTCCGCTTCTAGTGACCTTCTCCCTTGTAGTAAAAGCACTCAGTATCAGGCTTAGGTCCAGCCTTGGTCTTCTTCGCCGGTGCGGCAACTTTCTTACCGCCCTTCTTGAAGTTTCCCTTTTGCTTAGAATTGCCTTTCTTGAATTTGGTGGTCTTATTGACCATAAACACTTGGTGCTCTTTCTTGATCTCCACTTCTGCAGATTTCAACATGGAAAAGAGTTCTGGCAACTGCTTGTTCATGCTTTGCATATTGTAGTTCATCGCAAAGTTCTTGTAACTTGGTGGCAGTGATTGGAGGACACGGTAAATCCCCAAAGCATTAGGAATCACTATACCCAAACTTTGGAGTTTGTTTTCGTACCCAGACATCTTAAGCACATGCTCACTGACGGAGCTGCCCTCTTCCATCTTGCAGTTAAAGAACTTTTCAGAAGCGTCATAACTCTCAATTGCCGCGTGAGTCTCAAATATCAATTTGAGTTCACAGACAATATAATGTGGGTCATGGTTCTCAAACCTTTTCTGAAGCTCCGATTCCAAACTATACAAGATAGAACACTGAACTGTGGAGTACTGATTCTTCCGAGCGAGGTAAATGTTCTTTACTTCATCGGTAGCATCAGCAGTGTGGGTCACCCAAATGTGCATCCAAAGACATAGGTCAAATTACCAGCATTGAGGACAATCCTCAAATTGCGGAACCAATCCGCGAAGTTGCTTCCATTGTTTTTCAACTTTTCTTTCTCTAGGAACGCATTAAAATTGATGGTAGGGGCCTCCATTGATCCTCAACATATTTGCAATAGTTTAGACTAAGTTTATGACAAATTGAGTTCTAATTAATAGTTAAATTAATCTAGGTGAACTCCCACTCAAAACAATATCCCTCACATTGTTTTAGTGATCACACGAACCAAATCCACCACATCAAAACCGATCATCACGAGAGTTGATGTAGCTTCAATGGCGAACAATCAACATGTTCATCATATCTACTATATGATTCATGCTTTACCTTTCGGTGATCCGTGTTCCGAGACCATGTCTGTACATGCTAGGCTCATCAAGATCAAACCTTAGCTTCCGCATGAGCAAATCTGGCTTGGTCACGTTGTATACACTTGCAGAATCTGACACACCCAATCATCACGTGGTGCTTCGAAACAACAAGCTTTAGCAACGGTGCTTACTAAGGATGAACACTTTAAAACTTGAAATTTGTGTGCTTGAGGGATCATCTTATAATGCTACCGTCGTTAACTAAGCAATACAAGATGCATAAAGGATTAACATCACATGCAATTCATAATATGTGATATGATATGGCCTTTCTTCTTGTGCTTCCGATCTCCATCTTCAAGCACGAACATGATCTCCATCATCACCGGTATGGCGTCAAGGTCAATGGCGCCGCTTCATGGTTGTCTTCCACTAGCTTCTACTATTACAACTACTTTGAATAGACACGCGTGTCTTAACAGAATTTAAAGACAACCATATGGCTCCTGCCGGTTGCCAACTTACAATAAGGATCATTGCATACATCAAATATAATCACAATCATGGCCATATCACATCACATCACACCCCTGCAAAACAAAGTTAGACGCCTCTAATTTTCTTTGCATATTTTACGTGGTTTGGGGATTTCAATAAGTCTCGATCTAACTTACGAACAAGAACCACAACGTTGATGTTTGAACTATCAAGTGTCCGTTGTAAATTGGATCTATACTATAATGTGAGAGACAGACACCCGCAAAGCCACTTATGCAATACAAGTTGCATGTTGAGCGTGGAGCAAGTCTCATGAACGATGTCATGTAAGGTTAGCCCGAGCCGCTTCATCCCATCATACCGCAAGATGCAAAGTACACAAGAAGCAATTGATAATAAAAGCACCACCGTCCACAATGACCAATGTGTTCTACTCGTGCAACAGATCTACATATAGACACGGCTCTGATACCACTGTAGGGGTTCGTAGCATGGAAAACAAAAAAATTCTACCGCATGCAAACAAACAAGCCAAGATCTATCTACTAGATTGTAGCAAAGAGTCAATAGAGGAACTCACCCTCGAAGATTCCAAAGTGTTTAACGAGAGCAGATTCTCGTGGGTGATGTAGTCGTACTCTTGCCGATCTCAAGATCGCGTAGACGATCCTTCCGGCGCTGCGTTCCGGCAGCGCTTCCACAGTCGGTCACACGTTCGGTACTCGATGAAGACCTTCCTCTCCCTTGTTCCAGCAGGCAGCAGAGGTTGTAGCACTCTCCTCGCGATTCCTAAGACCTGCGGCGTGGTACCGGAAGTAGAGGGGAGATCTCGCAGGGCTTCGCCTTAAGCCGGAGCGAGTATGGTGGACTATGAGAGAGGCCTTGGTGATCTAGGGTTTAGAGGCACCAAGGGAGGAGGCTTGGCCGGCGGCTAGGGCTTTGGGGAGAGCCCCAACTCGGCGGCTAGGAGGAAAACCCTAGGGCGGCGGCGACTGCAGGAGGCGGGGGGCTAGGGTTAGGGTTTTGGGTGTGAGAGGTGTAGACTAGAGGGGGCACCCCTGCCCCTTCTTTTATAGGTGGGAGGGCCCCGGCCAAGGGGAGGGAGTCCTCCCCCAAGTCGGCCTCCTTGGCCGGCGGGTGGAGGGAGAGGAACTCCTCCCCAAGTAGGTTTCCTACTCTCCCTCCACCAAGCAAAACTGTCGTTTGACTTTTCAAATTGGCGTTTGACTTTTCAAACTAGGATTTGATTTATCCCTTTAATTTGCTCAGCCATGATACCTAGTACATGATGCAACCATTCCACATTGTCATGACACATTCATGTACCCTTCCCCTCCGGAGTGCTGGACCTTCCGGAACCTTCTAGAACATTTCCGATGAAAACACCGGAATCATTCCCCAACTCCGAAACAGGACTTTCCTTATATGAATCTTATTCTCCGAACCATTTCGGATCTCCTCGTGATATCCCGGATCCCATCCGAGACTCCGAACAACATTCAGTCTCTTACTCATCATTCCATAACTACTCAACAACATCGAATCCTTAAGTGTGTCTCCCTACGGTTCGTGAATTATGCGGACATGATCGAGACACTTCTCTAAACAATAACCAATAGAGGAATCTGAAAATTCATATGGCTCCCACATATTTCTACGATTACTTTGCGATCGAATGAACCATTTACATACGATACCAATTTCCCTTTGTCTCACGATAGTTTACTTATCTGAGGTTTTGATCGTCGGTATCTCTACATACCTAGTTCAACCTCGTTACTGATAAGTACTCTTTTATCGTTCACGTGATATGTGATCCCTTGTGAGCCAGTCACATGCTTGCAAGCTAATTGGATGACATTCCACCGAGAGGGCCCAGAGTATATCTATCTGTCATATGGATGGACAAATCCCACTCTTGATCCATGTGTCTCAACCCATACTTTCCGAACACTCAATGCCACCTTTATAGCCACCCAGTTACGGTGTGGTGTTTGATGTCATCAAAGTATCCTTTCGGTGATGGTGATAAGCATGATCTCATGGTCGAAGGAATTAGGTTACTATGTATCAGAAAGCTTATAGCAATTGAACTATTAAAATGACTTGATCTTTATGCTACGCTTATCTATAGGAGTATGTCCATCATACCATTCTCCTAATGATATGATCTTGTTGTTAATAACATCTCAATGTTCATGATAGGGAAACCACAATCATCTATTAACCAACAAGCTAGTATTATGAAGAGGCTTTACTAGGGACTCTAATTTAGTTTACAAATCACACAAGTATCAATGTTTCCTTGTTAATACTGTTATAGCATGAATGTAAACATTTATCATAAACACAAAGATATAATAATAACTACATTTATTATTGCCTCTAGGGCATATCTCCAACAAAAACACCGGAATCATTCCCCAACTCCGAAACAGGACTTTCTTTATATGAATCTTATTCTCCGGACCATTCCGGATCTCCTCGGGATATCCCGGATCCCATCCGAGACTCCAAACAACATTCGGTCTCTTACTCATCATTCCATAACTACTCAACAACATGGAATCCTTAAGTGTGTCTCCCTACGGTTCGTGAATTATGCGGACATGACCGAGACACTTCTCCGATCAATAACCAATAGAGGAATCTGGAAATTCATATGGCTCTCACATATTTCTACGATTACTTTGCGATCGAATGAACCACTTACATACGATACCAATTTCCCTTTGTCTCACGATAGTTTACTTATCCGATGTTTTGATCGTCGGTATCTCTGCATACCTAGTTCAACCTCGCTACTGATAAGTACTCTTTTCTCGTTCTCGTGGTATGTGATCCCTTGTGATATAGTCACATGCTTGCAAGCTAATTGGATGACATTCCACCGAGAGGGCCCAGAGTATATCTATCTGTCATATTGATGGACAAATCCCACTCTTGATCCATGTGCCTCAACCTATACTTTCCGAACACTCAATGCCACCTTTATAGCCACCCAGTTACGGTGTGGTGTTTGATGTCATCAAAGCATCCTTCCGGTGATGGTGATTAGCATGATCTCATGGTCGAAGGAATTAGGTTACTATGTATCAGAAAGCTTATAGCAATTGAACTATTAAAATGACTTGATCTTTATGCTACGCTTATCTATAGGAGTATGTCCATCATATCATTCTCCTAATGATATGACCTTGTTGTTAACAACATCTCAATGTTCATGATCGAGAAACCACGATCATCTATTAACCAACAAGCTAGTATTATAAAGAGGCTTTACTAGGGACTCTAATTTAGTTTACAAACCACACAAGTATTAATGTTTCTGGTCAATACTGTTATAGCATGAATGTAAACATTTATCATAAACACAAAGATATAATAATAACTACATTTATTATTGCCTCTAGGGCATATCTCCAACAACATGTTCATTATCAAGTTGTTTAAATTTCATTATTTCACTTCTCATAGATATAATCTTAGCAGGAGGATAGTATTTTATAATAAAAGCATCTTTGCACTTAATCCAAGAATCAATACTATTTCTAGCCAAGGATAACAACCATTCTTTAGCTTTTTCTCTCAAGGAGAAAGGAAACAATTTGAGCTTAATAATATCTCCATCCTTATATTTTTGCATCTCAGAAAGTTCAACAAAATTATTGAGGTGGGCAGTAGTATCATCAGAACTAGCACCAGAAAATTGCTCTTTCATCACAAGATTCAACAAAGCAGGCTTAATTTTATAAAAGGTAGCATCAGGAGAAGGTGGAGCAATAGGTGTATTTAGGAAATCATTGTTGTTTGTGCTAGTGAAGTCACACAACTTGGTGTTCTCAGCAGAATTCATTTTTGCAAAGGTGGAGCAAGGCAACAGCAGCAGCAACTAGATCAAGGTGACAACTATAGGAAGAACTGATTCTTTTGTGTTTTTGATAAGAAAAATAAAACCAAACGGAGCTAAATTTTTTTTGCAATTTTTGATAAAAAGAAGCAAACAAAACAAAGCAAAAGAAACTAAGCAAAACAAAAACAAATTAAAGAGAAAGGTTGTGAAGGACTCCCCTTGTGAAGCCGACCTTAGCCTCCCCGGCAACGACGCTAGAAAAATGTCTTGATGCGGCTCAGATAACTGTAGAGCTTCGTTGGGAAACCCCAAGAGGAAGGTATAAAGAGTACAACAATAAGTTCTTCCCTCAGTAAGAAACCAAGGTTATTGAACCAGTAGGAGGAAGAGAACGACCCAAAGGTGTTGCTAGCCACTTGGAAACCTGCATAACACAAAGTCAAGGCTATGCCCCAACGAACAGTGATGTTGTCAATCTCACCGATTTTTTTAAAACAAAGGATTAAACGTATGGTGTGGAAGGTAATGGTGGCTTGCAGAAAGTAAAGAGTAACAGTGGAAGATGTATCGATGGTAAAGATTAGACTGGGGTCCACAGTTCACTAGAGGTGCTCTCCTTAAGATAAACAACATAACATGCTGGGTAAACAAATTGCAGCGGGTGTTGGGGAGGTGACCTCGGATAGGGTAAAGACGTGGAAAGACGGAAGGACGTTCCCCGTCCAGTTTCCGAGTTACCGTCTTAGTCGGCCGAATCATGTAGATGTTGGCCGAGGTATGAAAGGGGCAGGACCTCAATGATAATAGCAAGGCATTACCTGGCCGAAGTACTATATGAGTCGGTCGGGTTAGCCCGAATAATCTTAATGCAGGTAAAGGACGAGCCGAGTTATGCGAGGCGGGGTCGAATGATACGAAGCTTGCAGAAGAAGGAGAAGCCTAAAGTCAAACTCTAGTCATAGGCTAGGGAGAATCTGAGCAGAGCCAAGCACTAGGGACAAAGGTGCAGAGCGACAGAGGGGCAGAAGGAGGTCACGGAGGTGACAGTCCAGAAGCCCAAGGCGCGCAGGAGGGGCCCTCTGGAACCTTGCCGTCATTAGAGAAGCGACAGGGAAAGGAGGGCGCCGAACTGCCATATTGGGACAAGCATATTCCTAGAATATGCTTGCCACGTCAGCCCTAAAGGAACCCAAGGCTCTCCTTTATAAGGGGAGGCTTGGATCCTGAGGAGGGGATCGGCTCATTTAGTACCGTTAGGCTGGTAAAGTTCTTCTTTTCTCCCTGTATACAGCTCAAGGAGCACTTGTAGCCCAAGGAAGGAGAAATAAAGATCTTTGCCTTAGTCTTTTGTGTGTAGAATCAACTGCATCTTCCCTCCCCAGATCCCACTAGCATCCATTGGCCCCATACTTTAGCCTACCCATGGCATCTGCCGTGCCACCACCACGACAGTTGGCGCCCACCGTGGGGCCAGCAGCGGTGCTAGATGGAGTCATGATCCGGACGGGAAACTTCATCGACACTGGCGAGCGCATTGTCTCTGGCTTGGTCCAGAGACTTGATCTCTGTGACTATGTCAGCGACAATGCAGGCAGCTTCAAAGTAAAAAACCCTCCGCGCAACGGCGTCTTCATCAACTTGGGCATGCACCAGATTTACGTCGGCGTCGACATCTCCGGCGTTTATCCTCACTAGGTTGTGGTTGCAGGAGAACCCCCCCTTAGCGCCGCGAGCGGTCCGTGCAGAGCGCGCCCAGTCAGCAGCGTCGAGGTGATGGTCGCGGTCAGTGCGGCGGAGTAGTGAGCGCAGGATCAGCAGATCCGGCGGCGGGTGTGCGGTCGCGCCCGGCGACAGCTCCACCCACCGAGGTAATCCCTTCACTGGCCAACCAGGCCGAAGTGCAGGAGACAACCCCAAAGGCACCAAGGGTAAGAGGGCCACCTCTGGAAAGACCAGAAAACATCCTTCAGGCAACCATAGATAACCTGACTACCCCTGTAGCGCCAATACTTGATCCGGCAAATGCTCAGGCAGAGTTGGAAGAAACCAGGCAAAAGGTGCTGGTAGAGGCAAAGAAGGTGTCGGCCTTGCGGGAGTCCTTAAACAGGACCCTACGAGAGTATGCCAAAGCAAACAAGCTTGACGTCACCCCCGAACGGGTTGACGAGTTGAGATTAAGAGGAAAGAACCTCATGGATGATATCAACAAGGAGCATGATGCTCATAAGGCAGAATCAGCTGATTTAGGCTTGCTGAGGTACAGTACCCCGGCAAAGAACCTGAGAGCGGCAAATGCCGCGGCATTAGAGTTAGAGGGATTGACCGGCGAAGCCCGGCAGAAACAGCAAGAAAGAGTAAATGAGCTGGTGCGCATTGCAAACCAGCAGAATGAAGAAATGCTCAGAGCAGACCCGGCGAGGCCAGGGGCCTCGCGAATGGTTCACTCGGCTGGAGCAGCACCTGCCTTATCTGGCAGCGCATCCTCACCGAAACAATGCGAAAAGACAGAGCGGTAACTTCAGAAAGAGAAACAAGCAAATCGTTCCGTATGATCCGTGATGGCCGAAAAGCAAATGAGAACAGAGGCAATGGAAGCCGAGGTAACAGTGGTGAGAGGAATCCCGGCCGTGCTGAAAAAGACGGCGGAAGCCGAGGCAATGGAGATCTCGGTAGAAGAGAACTCGGAAGAGGCAATCACGAGAACAATATCCTGGTTGAAGTAAGGAGAGAACCGCCGCTCAACTCGCAGCCGAGACATGAACCTCGGCAGGAAAGAGAAGCAAGACCAGCTCGCCACAATCAAGTAAATGAAAGGTACAATGATGGTTATTCCGAGATGGAATATGCGATCCATGGTGGAAATAACCACTATGGAATGCAAGACCGAGTTTTGTACAGAAATTTGCCATCAAATGATGCCAGAGTAAAGCTAGACCGGCTATACCGATCCGAGTTGCTGGAAGAACAGGGTCCACCGGGTCCGACATGCTTCGGACCACGGATCATGGGCGAACCACCTGTGCCGAACTTTCAGCTGGCAAGAGGCACAAAGACATATAATGGGAGCACCAAACCACAAGACTGGTTGATTGATTATGCCACTGCTGTGAAAATAGCAGGTGGGAACTTACGATGGGCAGTACGGTATGTCCCACAAATGTTGGAAGGAGCAGCTAGAGTATGGCTAAATAATCTGCCAGCAGGCAGCATCAACTGTTGGTTGGATTTTGAAGAAATGTTCGTTAGCAACTTTACCAGTACTTACAAGAGGCCAAACAGGCCACAACAGTTAGCCATGTGCAAACAAAGGCCGAATGAGACGGACAGAGAGTTTTTAACTCGGTGGTGTAACCTGAGAAACTCGTGTGAAGGAGTTATAGAATCACAAGCAATAGCTTGGTTCGCTCAAGGATGACGCTATGCCAGTGTGTTATGGCAGCGACTGCAAAGAGATATGCCAACCACATTGGCAGAAACCATCAGAATAGCGGACTCCTATGCATTGGGAGATCCGACGCAACCAGAATTAATGTCGCCAGATCATCGGGAGCTTCAAGATCAGTATGCAAGAGATGTGGCCGGGTCATCCAGGCGCAATGATTTCAGAGGAAGAAGAAGAGAAGAGAGACCGGATTATAGATATGGTTCAGCCCAGGTGGCAGCAGTAGTGCAAGATCAGCCGAGTCACGGAACTACTCAACGGCAAAAGAATGGTCCTCAGCAATGGACACCAAGAAATGAAGGAAAAAGACAGTGGACACCAGAACAAAAGAAGCAATGGCAGGAGAGGCCGAAGTACACGTTCGAGTCCATGTTAGATCAGCCGTGTAAATTTCACACGTCAAACCTAGCCAGGCCGGCCAACCATACGACCCACCAATGTGCATGGATGAAAAATGCAATGGGAAACCCCGCAGGCATTCAGGCAACGCCTCTCCAGGCACATCAGCAGCATCAGCCGCAGTTGACTGGAGCAAATACACAGCAATTGATGTTACCACCTCCTCCCCCGAGGTATGACAACTCGGACCGGAGAGATGCGGTGCATCAAGTGATAAACCAAGGCCAGGATGGAAGGACGAATCCAGGAAATAATGGACGCAATGATTACAGAGAACATCATCACTCGTATTGCGTGTTCAGCGAACGACAAGACAAGCGAGTGTGCAGCGCGGCATATGGAAGTAAATGCGGTTATGCGGCGATTAGATATGTGCCTTGGTCAGATCAAGAAGTAACTTGGAGCATAAAGGATCACCCCAAGATAATGCCGAGTCCGGGGTCGTATGCACTCGTGTTGGATCCGACATTTGTTGGACCAAGCATTAATGTGAAATTTTCAAAGGTTATCATTAACAATGGGAGCAGTATCAACATCATGTACAAAGATACCATGCATAAACTCGGAATATCGCAGAACATGCTGCAATCCACGAGGACCACTTTCCATGGGATAGTACCAGGGCTTTCGTGCGAACCCATTGGTAAGGTTCGAGTGGATGTGTTATTCGGCACAAGAGATAACTGCAGAGCAGAAAACTTAGAGTTTGAAGTGGTGGATCTAGAGAGTTGTTATCATGCTCTACTCGGACGGCCAGCATTGGCCAAATTCATGGGCAGCTGTCATGTAAGTTATCTGAAAATGAAGCTACCCGGACCACAAGGGGTGATAACGATGTGAGGATTCTGAAGTCAATGGAATGTGCTTCAGGGTCAAATTGGCGAGTCATTGGTAATAGCAAGACAAAAAGAAGGATTCAGGAGGTAGCAGCCAATGCACCGGCACAGCTGAATATGCCGGCATTAGCCAATCCACATGGAAGTGTCTCCTTTCAGCCGACTAAAGAAACAAAGAAGTTTCAGATAGATGAGCAATTCCCAAAGCATACCGTTACTATTGGTGCAGGCCTAGATGCTAAATAGGAAAGCGATCTCACCAACTTCCTCCGTGAGAATCGGGATATCTTTGCATGGTCAACTCATGATCTGCAAGGTGTTCTGAGGGAGTTGGCTGAGCACTCTCTGAATGTAAGGATAGGAGCAAGTCCGGTGAAGCAACCTCTCCGCCGCTTCACCGAAGACAGGAGAAAAATAATAGGGGATGAAATAGCTCGGCTCTTAGCGGCCGGGTTCATCATGGAGGTTCTGTATCCGGATTGGTTGTCAAACCCGGTGTTGGTAGAAAAGAAGAAGGACGATCCAAATGTAGCCATTGTATGGCGAATGTGTATCGACTACACGAACCTGAACAAGGTGTGTCCAAAAGATCTTTTCCCTTTACCTAGAATAGACCAAGTCATTGATTCGACCGCTGGTTGTGAACTATTATCATTTGTAGACGCGTATTCTGGTTTTCACCAGATACCGTTAAATCCGGCTGATCAAATAAAGACTGCGCTTATTACCCCGTATGGGGCTTATTGCTATCGCACCATGCCATTAAACTGCGCCTTAGAGCAACTTATCAGAGATGCATGCAGAAATGTCTACATGACCAAATAGGGAAAAATGTACAAGTATATGTAGATGATGTGGTTATCAAAACCAAAGAAAGCAAAACACTACTGGATGATATCCGGCAGACTTTCGCGAACCTGAGAAGGTTCCGAATGAAGCTTAACCCGGAAAAATGCACATTTGGTGTGCCAGCGGGAAAATTGCTCGGTTTTCTCGTATCTAGCCGAGGTATAGAGGCCAACCCAACTAATATAAAAGCAGTGGAAAGGATGGAATTGCCAAGATGTCTGAATGACGTACAAAATTTCACAGGTTGTTTAGCCTCGCTCAGCCGATTTGTATGTCGGCTAGGAGAGAAAGCACTACCACTTTACCAGCTAATGAAAAAATCGGATAAGTTCATTTTGGACTCCACAAGCAGACAGTGCATTTCATGAATTGAAAAAGATGTTGGTCACAGCGCCCGTCTTAGCTTCTCCATTATCGAAAGAGCCTATGTTACTCTACATAGCAGCCACCAACAGAGTAGTGAGCGCTGTGATCGTGGTGGAACGAATTGAAGGTGATAAGTCAGTACAAAGGCCGGTGTATTACCTAAGCGAGGTGCTATCAGCCTCAAAACAAAATTACCCACATTATCAGAAGATGGCTTACGGAGTGTACATGTCAGCAAAGAAACTTAAACATTACTTCGAAGAGCACCCCATCAAAGTGATTTGTGAAGCACCCATAGCCGACATATTGAGCAACAAAGATGCAAGTGGCCGAATAGCAAAATGGGCAATTGAATTGTCACCTTATGCTCCGCAATTCGATAGGAGAGATGCAATCAAATCTCAGGCTGTGGCTGACTTCTTCGTAGATTGGGCCAAGGTACAATATGAGCCACCATTACCAGATCCGAATTATTGGACGATGCACTTTGACGGTTCCAAACTAAGAAACGGTTTGGGGGCAGGAATAGTATTAACCTCGCCAAAATGAGATCAGATGAGATATGTGCTGCAGATACATTTTGTCGCGTCAAACAATGTAGCCGAATATGAATCCCTAGTCCATGGATTGAAGGTGGCAAAAGAGATTGGCATACGCCGAATCTTATGCTATGGAGATTCAGATCTAGTAGTCTGACAAGTCTCGTGCAATTGGGATGCATTGGATGATAATATGGCTTTGTATAGATTTCATGTGCAAAAACTTCGGTGGATACTTGAAGGATGTGAATTTCATCATGTACCTCGGGCGAAAAGCGGCGCCTTGAGACACCTTGTCAAAACTCGTATCAACCAGGCAGTCAATTCCCCCAGGTATCGCCCTAGAGCACCTAAGGAAGCCATCAATAACACCGTCACCAGAGTCCGAATCCATCTTTATTCCGGCAAGATCAAGAGAAGATAATGTGCTGATGGAAATTGATAAGCAATATAACCCGGAATTTCCGCAAACAAAGACAGCTGATGCAAGTATGAGTATGGAGAAATCCGAGGTAGTTATGTTGGCAGAAAACATGGAAATAGATAGTGAGACTACACCAGAGAAAATCACACCTATATGGGCGCAACCCATATTCTCTTTCCTTAAAGATGCGATTTTGCCGAGTAACGAGATATTGGCGAGACAGACAGTGAGAAGAGCTAAAGCTTATACAATCATAAACAATGAGCTGTACAAAAGGAGTGTCACAAGTGTGTTACAAAGATGCGTGAGCTCGGCAGAAGGCCAGGAGATCCTCCTAGATATACATCAAGGAGAATGCGGACATCACGCCTCATCTCGAGCTTTAGTGGCCAAAGCATTCAGGCATGGGTTTTATTGGCCAACAGCGTTGAAAGAAGCCAAAGAACTGGTCGAAAAATGTAATGGTTGCCAAAGATATGCCAGCAAAATACATATGCCTTCGTCCGAGTTAAAAACAATACCAATTACTTGGCCATTTTCTGTATGGTGCTTAGATATGGTGGGACCGTTCAAGCCAGCCCGAGGCGGGATGACCCACATATTAGTCATGGTGGACAAGTTCACAAAATGGATTGAAGTGAAACCCATGAAGAAATGTGATGGGCCCACAGCAGTGAAATTCCTCAAAGATATTATCTTAAGATATGGGTACCCGCACAGTGTTATTACAGACAATGGTACAAACTTTGCAGAAGGAGCTTTCGCTAGATTCTGTCAAGAAAAGCACATAAGACTAGATGTCGCCTCTGTGGCTCACCCAGCGTCCAATGGGCAAGTAGAAAGATCCAACGGACTAGTACTGTCCGGGATAAAACCACGACTCGTCGAATCCCTGCAAAGGTCGGCGGGATGTTGGATTGAGGAACTTCCAGCAATACTATGGAGCCTCAGGACCACCCCGAACAGATCAACAGGTTATACACCATTCTTTTTAGTCTATGGGGCAGAAGCTGTGCTTCCAGCCGACATAATACATGACTCGCCAAGGGTTAACCAGTATACAACCTCAGAGGTGAATGAAGTAGCTTGGCAAGATACTGTCGATCTGCTAGAAGAAGCCAGAGAGCTAGCGCTATCAAGATCAGCTATCTATCAGCAGAACTTGCGACGATATCACAACAAGAAGGTGAATCCAAGAACGTTCAAAGAAGGAGATTTGGTTCTCCGGCTGGTGCAACGCACGGCCGGCATGCACAAGCTGTCGCCTCCATGGGAAGGACCATTCATCGTGAGCAAAGCATTGCACAATGATGCGTATTACCTAATCGATGCTCAATCACCAGGAAAGAACAGGGCAGACAAAGCCGGCGAAGAATCGAAAAGACCATGGAACGTGGCTTTGCTTTGTCCATTTTACTCGTAGCAGTCATCTATGACACATTGTAAAGTAATGTCTCAGGATGGAGCACCAACTATGTATTGAACCTCGGCGTCCAGAGCAGTGACTCGAGGACTGCCATATGTTGTTTTAAATTTCATGTTATGTATTAAACCTCGGCACCTCGAGCAGTGGCTCGGGGACTGCACTATTTTGTTTTTAAGATTGGTTTATGTATTAAACCCCAGCACCCTGAGCAGTGGCTCGAGGACTACCCCATATTGTTTCTGAGCTTGATTCATGTATTAAACTTCGGCGCTTGAGCAGTGGCTCGGGGACTGACATATATCGTTCTTTGATTTTTTGTTGCATACTAAACCTCGACACCTTGAGTAGTGACTCGGGGACTGTCTCATATTATTTCTAGATTTGAGTTATATGTCAAACCTCGGCACCTTGAGCAGTGACTCGGGGACTATCTCATATTATTTCTAGATTTGAGTTATATATCAAACCTCGGCACCTGACCACGGGGTAGCCCCGGAGTCAAATCCAATTGGATAGAACGAATGAGTGTCGTCGACAACCTCAAATCGCACCACGGCGGCGGCCAGAACGGCCGACGACGGCGGGAATCGACGGTGGCGGCATCGCCGGCCACAGGGTCGGGTCAGAGGAGGAGAGGATAAGGTCGAGGGAGAGAGGAAGGGAGAGAGAATGGGCTGGGTGGGCCAAAACCCTCCGGGGTGGTATTTTGACCCTACCCTATTGGGCCACCTTGGCCCAATAAGCCCAAGAGGCCAGCCCAAGTTGTCTAATAAACTATTTTGATCAATTAGAAAAGACCAAAATGCCCCTGAACTCAATAAAATTCTAGAAAGTAAAATAAAAGTCCAAAATTTATAAATAAAATATTTTTGTATTCACAATAATCCAGTCTGTTCAAATAAAATAAGCTATAAAAGTTTGGACACTTAAAATTTTATATGAATTTTGTAATTTATATATTCTTTATGGAATTTTACAAAATTACTGAAAGGTGATAAAAATAAATAAAAATCACTTTCATTATACATTAATATTATAGTTTTTTGAAAAATACTAAATAAATGTTTAATAATAAATTTTAATGTATAATTAATAATTCCTAAAAGGATTATTAAATCAATAAAAATCAAATAAAAGAGAAATAAAATAAAATAATTCAATATATGCAATAAATATAAAAAGATAATATTTATAAATGCTTGATTAAAAGGCACCTTATATAATGAAAATGCATATAAAATTAAAAACATGCATTACATTACTTGCATAATCATTTTGCTTCTTTAAATATTGTCCTTACCGGGCAATAATGATGTTTTTGTAGAACTAGAAGCTCTAGGTCCAGTGCAAGCATCAGACTTCACTACCTTGCCATCACAAGGCAAGTTCATCACTTGCTCATGTCCTTTGAAGAGTCTTTATCAAAGTATTTGCAAATTGTGTGTTATCATATATACTATAAAAGAAAGAAAATAATATTTTCATAAATAAAGAAATCATAGATATCATCCTAAGTGGTGATATAATGGAGCAATAGAACTTAGGGTTCTATTTGTAACAATGATTATCAAATAGGGACTTAATAAACCTTGACATCAGTGATTCTAGTGCCGTATATTACGCGTTATCCATGAGATTTGGAATGGGACAGAGAAGTCAGCTGTATCTTCTTCCTATAGCATGAAGCCGGATGTGCAGGTCGTGGCTGTTATCCTCGTAGCGTGCATATTAATTGGTAATTCATAGAGGATATGCAGCATATGGGTGGGAACCCTCATCGTCCCACGATAGTTCTGGCATCTAACGGTTTGTACAAACCATTGTCGTAATTTATTATGTGGGCATGGTGTACACCAAGGAGGCATGCGGGGTCGCGAATGGGGCAGTGATTGGCTTGGACCAACTACTGGGCCCCACATCATGGAATTGTGCACGGGAAAGTACGCCCGGTTGTGCAACAAGGAGTTGATCTCTCATGGGTAAAGTAACGCACGGGAAAGTACTGTCTTTCCTGATTCATATTGGATTGTTCTTGTGACACCATCATGTATGGCACACGAGTTTGATTCTAAACCATGGATTTGGTTAGTTTATGCTTAAAACAATCTTAGCTTTGAAAGATAAGTATAGATGATCTTATTTGAATTCCCTAAGACCAATGATGTTGGTCTGAGGCTTAGGGATTCAAATCTTATCTAATTGGTTCATCTAGATACTCCTGGTAGTGGTACCAGCTATTCTTTATTGAATCAAAGCTTGGAAAAATGATAGTGAGCTTGATCATGTTATGGATCCTATGGATTTGTTCCTAAGGTGCTACCCTTCCTTTAGGGATGTGCCTAGAAATAGATCATAGGTATATGCATGATTGAATGGTAAAATATCGTTTGACAACCAGAGCAAGGATGTTGCCCTGAGCTCTGGTTGGATCTTGGTACTTTGGTGTTTGCCTTTAGAGTTTTAAAAGAAACCCCTATGATGGATTCACCCCACTTGGGTGATTTCTGAGGGTTTGTTTTATAAAACAACACATGCTTTCTCTGGATAAGATGATCAGATTATGTGAAGGTTTTATAAAACTCACCACAGAATCTGATGGTGGTGTAGTAGATTGATGATGATCTTGATATTGATCTTGATCTTGATCTGCTTTTGCTGGGCTCCTAAGCTTGCCCTTGAGCTTGCCTGCTCCTCCTAGCTTCTGGGCTTGACCTTGCTATCCACCAGATGCATTCCCCTCCTTATGTCACCATCCTGGTGATATTTGGTTGATCTGGGTTGGTCTGGTTTGGCTGCTGTTCTTACTGCCTACCCTGGCTATTCTTGTGTGATGTGTAGTGGAGAGATGCACTAGTGCTTCCCCCGCAATTGTGCTATAGTTTTGTGTGATTTGGCTATGCTTAAGAGGTCGACAGCACACCATTTGCATGCTGGTGTGTGTCCAGCTTGTGTGCCTGCTATGCACATGTGGATAGGTTCAGAAATTTCTAACTTACTATTACCAGATTACATTTACCTGGCTGGTGAATTGATCCCTCTTGGCTGTCATTTGCATTCTGGCTTTGAATTTATGAAAGATGAATTCTTTCATATTGGTGAAACTTGCCCCTTTTTATAACATTTCTCAATGATGAGTTTGTCTAGTGCATTTCACTGACATATCTGAGAGAAATAATACTGACACTAATATTATTTTGTTTCTATTTTTTCTTTGTTTTGCAGGTACAAAGATGAAGATGAAGATTTAGTGTAGATTTAAATATAGGATAGTTAGTAGGTTTTCAAATGTATTTTTCTTATTCTTTTGTAATTTTTATTTTATTATCCTTGTAATGTTTATTTTATTCAATTGTAATAAAGATTATATTTTTATTAATAAAGAATATTCTTATTCTTTACTCTTTTGTATATTGTGAAGTTTGGAATGACTTCAGTAGATTATATTATTTGTAACTTGTTTATATGTTAATCATGTGAAATAAATTTCATATTCAATATTGTTATTGGATAAGATTTAAGTTATTATACTTATTTCTTAATCCATTTAAGATTTAAATCTTATACCTAAATCAGTTGAATTATAATTCAAATACTCAAGTTTAAAATTCAAATTCATTTTAAACACATATCTCCTTAAGATCATCTCAAAGTTTATAACAATCATCCTTTAAGACTAAACCTAATCTCAAAGTATGAAAGAAACATTGATCACTTAGGTTATTTTATTTGGTGAAAATTTTACCCACATTTTCACAAATGAATGCATGCAACAATTCATATTCCTAAATCTACCCTTCGTTAGGCCCTAAATACTGGGATGTTACAGACTTCCCCCCTTAAATTAAACTTCGTCCCGAAGTTTGTGGAGATGTACCTGAATAGTTCTGGATAAGCTTTTCTTAAATCCTCTTCCTTCTCCCATGTGGCTTCTCTCTCAGGGTGATGTTCCCACTGTACCTTGCAATATTTGATTGCTCTGTTCCTCAATCTTTTCCAATTTTCTTCCAGAATCTTACAGGGCTTTTCAACATAAGTCAGGTCTGCTTGTAGTTCTATCTCTTGATGTGTTATTGCATCATCTGGAACTTTCAAACATTTGCAAAGTTGTGACACATGGAAAACATTATGTACTTGATTCAATCTTGATGGTAACTCAAAAGGATAAGCTATAGTTCTGTTTTGACTCGGTATTTTAAATGGTCCAATATATCTTGGACTCAATTTCCCTTTAACTCTGAATCTTTTTACTCGTTTCATTGGACTTACTTTCAAATAGACCATATCTCCCACTTCTGGATGCCATGATCTTCGGCTTTGATCCGCATAACTTTTCTGCCTGCTCTGAGCTATTTTAGTCTATCCCTGATCTTATCAATGATGTCTTGCCTTTCCTTGATATAATCTGGTGCAAATTCTTTGCTGCTACCAGGTTCATACCAACATATTGGTGATCTACACTTTCTTCCATACAGAATCTCATATGGAGTTGCCTTCAGACTACTCTGATAGCTATTGTTATAAGAAAATTCTGCCAATGGTAGGTGATCTTCCCATGTTCCTCCAAAATCTAGTGCACAAGCTCTCAACATGTCTTCTAGTATTTGATTTGTTCTTTCAGTTTGACCTCCTGTCTCAGGATGATATGCTGTGCTGAAATCTAATTTTGAACCAAGTGCTTCATGCAATTGCTTCCAAAATGCTGAAGTAAACACTAATCCCCTATCAGTTATGATCTTTTTGGGTACTCCATGCTTACTTACTATCTCTTTGACATATACTTCAACTAACTTCTCAGCATTATCCTTTTGGTTCACTGGAATAAAATGTGCACTCTTAGTGAGTCTGTCCACAATTACCCATATCATATCTTTCCTTTTTGGTGTCATAGGTAATCCTGTGATGAAGTCCATACCTATTTCCTCCCATTTCCATTCAGGAATTTCTAATGGTTGTAATGGTACTGCTGGACTTTGATGTTCAGCTTTCACCCTTTGACAAGTATGGCATTCAAATACATATTTAGCAATATCTCTTTTCATGTTATTCCACCAGAATAGTTCTTTCAAATCCATATACATCTTAGTACTCCCTGGATGTATAGAATATGGTGTATCATGTGCTTCTTTGAGTATGACATTTCTGATCTCAGTCACATCTGGAACACATAGACGATCTTGGAACCATAAAGACCCATACTCTCCAAGGCAAAAAATTGATTTTTGTCCTTGAGATATTCTCCGAATATCCTCAGCAATAAAAGGATCTTTATCTTGATGACTAAAAATTTCTTGCTTAAGATCACTGTCCTGCTCTGCAACTGCCTGCATAGTAGCTAATCCTCCAAGAACCTCTGTTCTGGTGAATTGAAGTTCTAATCTTTCCAAGTCCATTTATAACTCTTTTGGTAGCTCCCTATTGCTAGGCTGAATATCTGCACTCTTTCTGCTTAAAGCATCCGCTACAACATTTGCTTTCCCTGGGGTGTAATTGATTGTTAAATCATAATCCTTGATTAATTCCAACCAACGCTTCTGTCTCATATTCAATTCCTTTTGAGTGAACAAATATTTGAGACTTCTATGGTCAGTGTATAACTCACATCTGGCTCCATAAAGAAAATGCCTCCATCCTTTCAGCGCAACGGCTATTGCTGCTAACTCTAAATTATGGGTTGGATAATTGACTTCATGTGGTTTCAATTGTCTTGAACCATAAGCAATCACTTTTCGATCTTGCATTAACACACATCCCAAACCTTCTTTAGACGCATCACGATATGGTGAAGTCCTTCCTGTTCGAGGCTGCTAAGATTGGAGCTGTGGTTAATCTAGTCTTCAACTCTTGGAAACTTGCTTCACACTCTCATCCCACTTCAATGGTGTATTCTTCCTTAATAATTTGGTCATTGGTCCGGCTATTTTGGAGAAACCTTCAATGAATCTCCGATAATAACCAGCCATTCCTAAGAATCCTCGAATTTGCTTCACATTGGTGGGTGTAGTCCACTCTAGTACTGACTAAACTTTAGATGGGTTCACAACAATCCCATCCTTACCAATCACATGACCGAGGAATTCTACCTCATCTAGCCAAAATTCACACTTACTGAACTTAGCATAAAGCTTATGTTCTCTTAAAGTTTGCAATGCTATTCTCAAATGATCTGCATGCTCTTCCTTATCCTTGGAATATATCAGAATATCATCAATAAAGACGATGACAAACTTGTCTAAATATGGCATGAAAATCTTGTTCATCAGATTCATAAATATTGCCGGTGCATTGGTCAAACCAAATGGTACTACCAGATACTCATGGTGTCCATATCTTGAGACAAATGTTGTTTTTGGAACATCTTCCGGCTTGATTTTTATTTGATGGTATCCAGATCTTAAATTGATCTTTGAAAATACTCCAGCTCCTTTCACTTGATCAAACAAATCTTGAATTCTTGGTAAAGGATATTTATTCTTGATCGTCACGTTATTCAGATTTATATAATCACCACACATCCATCTTCCACCATCTCTCTTATCCTCAAAGATTACTGGTGTTCCCCATGGGGATACACTTTCCTGTATAAACCCTTTTCCTGCTAACTCATCAATTTGCTCTTTGAGTTCTTTTAACTCTTTGGGTCCCATTTTATATGGTGCTTGAGCTATTGGTGTTGTACCAGGTATTAGGTCAATGGTGAACTCTATCTCCCGGTCTGGTGGCATTCCCGGTAATTCCGTTGGAAAAACATCTTGGAATTCCTTAACTATAGGAATCTCTTCTAATTTAACTTCTTTCATTGAATTCAACTGTAGATCTACCATGATATTATTGTGTTTATCTGCTTGGTAAACTATCCTTGCTCCACTTGGAGTTTTGATTCAGACAGTTTTCTCCTCACAATTTATCTGAGCTCCATGTTCCATCATCCAATCCATCCCCAGCACTACTGCAATTCCCTTCAAAGGAATCACGTAAAGGTCTGCGAAATATGTACAACCATAGATCGAGATAACCTGATCTTGTTTTATGTGGCGTACAATCACATTCCCTCCTGCCGTAACTATGGTCATAGGACTTTCTAACGTTGCCCTTCTAATCCCGAACTTATCACAAAATTCTTCAGAAATGAATGAAGTAGTTGCACTAGTATCAAATAGAACTTTGCCGGGATTGGTAAGGATATTGAGCGTACCTATCACTGCATGCTCCGAATTATCCACCTCCTTGAGGGTTGCACAGTTCAGTTTTCCGGTAGGTCGGTTTCTCTTTCCATTGTTGTTCTTGCCATTGTTTCCCCCTTTATTGGGTTGTCCATTTCCTCCACTGGCTTGTCCTCCTCCCTTGGTAGGCCATCCTCCAGGTGGTTTGCTCGGACAGTCTGGCTTGATATGCCCCTTCTGACCACAACCGTAACATATCACTACAGGCTTTTTGCACTCCCTCTAGAAATGCCCTAGAATTCCACAATTGTTACAAATAACATTCCTTCTCGTATTGGATTGATTTCCACTACTGCCCTTGTTATTGTTATTGTTGTTGTTATTGTTGCCATAATTCCTATTCCGAGGTTTGAACTCCAAGTTGGGTTTAGGTTTGCTTGCCTGAATTCTCTTAGTTTCCTTCTTGGCTCTCTTCCTCTGGTCCTCTTGGACATTCTTGTAGTCATCTTCAAAAGTAATGGCTGCATCCAACAACTGCTGATAAGTTAGCTTAACCTTAGCTGCATCCTCACAAATGGATTTAATCCACGCAGGAAACGCTTCTTCCGCTTCTCTTCAGTGTTGACATCCTCCTAAGCATAACGAGATAGTTGGCTAAATTCCTGAATGTACTTCATGACGCTAGTATATCCTTGCTGAAGCTCCTCAAATTCTCTCCGCTTCAACTCCATGACACTTTCCGGAACATGATATTCATGGAATCTCTGCTTGAACTCCTCCCAGGTAAACTCCCTTCCTGGTTGTTGCATGGCTAACTGATTTTCCCACCAAGATGCTGCAGGTCTAGTCAGAATATGAGTTGCATATCTCAATTTCTCCTCATCATTGCAACCTACAGTTTTCAGCTTCCTTTCAGTATCTGCTAGCCAGTCTTCTGCATCCATTGGTTTAGGAGCTGATGCAAAAGGTAACGGTCTTGCATTCTGGAAATTAGATAGACTCACTCCTCCACCTTGGTGCCCTACGATTGCTTTGCCCAGCTCTTCCATGAACTTGTTCTGGGTCTCTTGCATCATTTGCATGCATTGCATAAAGTTCTGCTCCATTAGCGGCCTCATTGGTGGTGGTGGTGGTAATGCTTCTTGATTTGCTGCATCGGCATCGACCTTTTCATTGGCCTCACGCTCCATCCTATGCTGCTCAGTCTCCATTTCTACACCCGTTTCCATGACCCCCTAGTCCTGCATCATAAAGCGAATACTCATAATTACATCATGCACATGTGTTCTGAGCTCGACTTTACGCACAGAACTAGTCACACAATGAAGATCCAAGGAAAATCCAAATATTCATTTCACATATTATACATACTATCATAATGATACAAAGTCATTACAACATATACCATATTGGTATAATTATAAAACTACCTTATTCATCTCACTACCCTATTATTTGGAGTACAAAACATGATACTTGATATCACTAACTAGTTGCCTCCTTCTAGTAGTAACTACACTCATCATACATGCCTGATGTCCAACTGTGATGACGTGTTGTCCGTTGCGCAGTTTGTGGAACAAATGGCCTTCCATAAGGAACATACTCTGTATCTGAAGTGTCAGGACTTGAGTCATTGCTCAACCTGAGCGCATTGACTCCTTCCAGCTCAGCTGAAAAGTCTTCAAAAGCATATTCCACATTATCTCTAGCCAGCATCTCCTGAGCTAGATTCCTTGAGTTGTCAACAGGATACACAGATCCCGCTGCTTCCCAGGTGCTCTCGTGGGCAAGACAATTGAATACTGGATAATGTATATTCCCTGGGTTTTGAGAAGATGTTGATGATTCAAACACTCTCTCCTCAGGATCTTCTTCTTCATCCTGATCATCTATTGACATGGTATTTCTACTACTATTATTAGGGTTTATCCTTGTACCCATCCAACTATATTGTCCAACATTTCTGTCAGAACCATCTGTGAACATCTGGTGTTCATGAGATCCATTATATGATCCCATTCTCCAACCATCGGAATTCTCAATAGGAAGTTCTGAGTCAGAACCATCCTCTGAGCCCTGTGGTACTGCATACCGCATATCTATAGTAGGATCATGTAGGTTCAGGTCTTGGTGAATAAGGATATGATATAAAAGATTCCGGATCTATAGGTATATCCTTAAAGATAGGTGTTGCACTACTACTTGCTTCTTTCTCTAACTGGAATGATAACTTCTTCGTCCTTCCCGGATCAGTTAGATCCTCTAACATGTCATTTTTATCTTCAACAATCACTTGATGGGTCTTATAAAAAGACGCAACGAGTGTTCGGTATCTATCCATAAACTTGGAAGCTAACTTAGGATGATTCTTAACCAAAGTAAGATGATCGGGTATAGGCTCCGACTCTATAGAATCATGAGGTATCACAGAGAATGTGCTACCTTCTAGATCCTTGGTTTTCTGCTCCCGGATATTAGCTATTGCCTCCACAACAGCAACATGATAGGATGCTAAATGACTCCTACCTTCTCCTATGGGTAGATCATGATGTAATCCAAGACTCTCTGGAAGTTGGATACTCACGCGATACTTGGATAACATCCGGCCATCTAGGTAAGTGATAGTGTTCACTGGAATTCTAGTGGGACAATTAAAGAGCTTTAAAAGTTAACGAAGTTGGTCTGTAAACGATCCTTGATAATCATCAAGAGTCTCCTCTTTCCTTACCAAAGTCTGTTTTGGAAACTTTGGTGCCATATCTCTGTATATCAGAAAAATAATTTTTGATTAGTATCCCATGACATATTGCATCATAACAAAGAACCCTCGCACTAAAATATATAACGGAATATTCTCATTTGAATACCCATTATATTACTTTTAGAGAATTCTTTATCGTTGCTAGCTTTCCTACATGTAATACCCTTTATTAGGTTTCCAACCTAAGGTCAAAGCAATTTGCTCTGATACCAACTGCGGTGACCCAGCATACCACTGCATGTGTAGTATACTATAGTCGTTGACATGACATCCACAGAATACCGTTCCGTAAATATCACATCTCTCAGAGTGGTACAATAGAAACATTGCGGATCCATATTACAAAAGTACACACATTATTGTTATTACAATACCGGAAGTTCAATACTTCCAAAAGATCCAACTTACAAACCAAAATATAAAGCATTCAACAGAAATTTAAAAGTAACAACTCCGACTAGGAGTGGGGCTCAACAGCTTATTCTATAGGGTTCATGCTGCTCGGCTCCGTTAGTTACTACTAACTAGATACTTAAGTGGACTTGTTCTCATCGACACCATAGCGGATCTCGTAATCCACGCCTTCAACTCCTACGGACAAGTCAGGTTCCTCGTAGAACACATCTTCTTGGCATTCGACTGCATACATTGGCACGTCTTCGGGATCCTCAGAGTCTAAGCAAGGGATCAAAGGAAAGGATGAGTAACAGCGTTACCCAGCAAGTTCATTATATGCAAGGTGGGAAGTTTGATGCTCTAACTACCACCTCGGATTATAAATCCTTGGCACTATGCAATTTTTGTAAATCTTTTTTCAAAGATTGATTTTATTCCGAAAAACTATGACCATCAGCCTTCACAGGTTAACCAGAACTTTCATGGAGTTCCTTTCCTGCCGCGTTTGTAGCTCCTTCCCGGAATAGGGAGTAACAGGTTACAGTTTTTACACTCTGCAGAGGTGCGTTACTTTACCCATGAGAGATCAACTCCTTGTTGCACAACCGGGCGTACTTTCCTGTCCACAATTCCATGATGTGGGGCCCAGTAGTTTGTCCAAGCCAATCACTGCCCCCTTCGTGACCCCGCATGCCTCCTTGGTGTACACCATGCGCACATAATGAATTACGGCAATGGTTTGTACAAACCGTTAGATGCCAGAACTATCGTGGGACGATGAGGGTTCCCACCCATATGCTGCATATCCTCTACGAATTACCAATTAATATGCAAGTAATGTAATACATTTTTTTAATTTTATATGCATTCTCCTTATATAAGGTGCCTTTTAATCAAGCATTTATAAATATTATCTTTTTATATTTATTGCATATATTGAATTATTTTATTTTATTTCTCTTTTATTTGATTTTTATTGATTTAATAATCCTTTTAGGAATTATTAATTATACATTAAAATTTATTATTAAATATTTATTTAGTATTTTTCAAAAATACTATAATATTAATGTATAATTAAAGTGATTTTTATTTATTTTTATCACCTTTCAATAATTTTATAAAATTCCATAAAGAATATATAAATTACAAAATTCTTATAAAAGTTTAAGTGTCCAAACTTTTATAGCTTATTTTATTTGAACAGAGTGGATTATTATGAATACAAAAATATTTTATTTATAAATTTTGGACTTTTATTTTACTTTCTAGAATTTTATTGAGGTCAGGGGCATTTTGGTCTTTTCTAATTGATCAAAATAGTCTATTATACAACTTGGGCTAGCCCCTTGGGCTTATTGGGGCAAGGTGGCCCAATAGGGTAGGGTCAAAATACCACCCCAAAGGGTTTTGGCCCACCCAGCTACTTCTCTCTGCCTTCCTCACTCCCTCGACCTTATCCTCTCCTCCTCTGACCCGACCATGGTGGCGATGTCTACCATCGATTCTGCCGCCGTCGTCACGTTTGCCGCCAGGTGGTGCGATTTGGGGTTGTCGATGACGCTCGTTCGTTCTATCCAATTGGATTTGACTCCGCGGCTTCCCCGTGGTCAGGTCCACCCCGTTCCCGAACCCTAGGGTTACGAAAAGGTGATCTTACGCCCGCGGTCCCGCCCGATGGTGTCTTTGGGATCATGTCTTCTGTGGCCGTCGTGCTGGTGCGGTGCAGCGCCCCGAGTGCTCCTCTTGCCGCGGGTTCGTCGGCCAATCTGCTTCCTCTTTAATTTCTTCAGCGAGGACCTATGGTGAGTTTGGTTCCTTCCCCCTGGTGCTTTCTGTGCTTGCGGATTCGATGCTAGATGTTGGCTGTGTCCTCTCTTGCTACTGTCTGGTTCAGATTAAGATGATCATCCATTTAGGGTTCCTGCTATGTGCTTGTTCATGTACTGGATGAATTGATTCATGTTTGGATGGTCTGCACACATGCTAAATGTTTATTGGCCTGAAGCTTGTTGCTTAAAAAAATAGATGATGTTCCTGATGGCTTGCTAGATGATTTGATGCTTAGATTGCATCTGATTAAGGTGATATTGTTGTTTGGGAAACATGCTTGGTTAAGCTAATGATTTGATAGCTTTCCACTGTTTAATTGATTCATGGTCATGATTATGATAAGATACAGCTACTATCTTAGTGTTGTTACCTTGGGAATTAACATGTGGTTTGAGATCAGTAAAGTGTATCATAGGAATATCCTAGTTATGATTCATGTTTTACAGGAAAATGATTAGTTAGTTGATTTTCTGAATCTATGATGATTTACTGTCTTTCCTGATTCATATTGGATTGTTCTTGTGACACCATCATGTATGGCACACGAGTTTGATTCTAAACCATGGATTTGGTTAGTTTATGCTTAAAACAATCTTAGCTTTGAAAGATAAGTATAGATGCTCTTATTTGAATTCCCTAAGACCAATGATGTTGGTCTGAGGCTTAGGGATTCAAATCTTATCTAATTGGTTCATCTAGATACTCCTGGTAGTGGTACCAGCTATTCTTTATTGAATCAAAGCTTGGAAAAATGATAGTGAGCTTGATCATGTTATGGATCCTATGGATTTGTTCCTAAGGTGCTACCCTTCCTTTAGGGATGTGCCTAGAAATAGATCATAGGTATATGCATGATTGAATGGTAAAATATTGTTTGACAACCAGAGCAAGGATGTTGCCCTGAGATTTGGTTGGATCTTGGTACTTTGGTGTTTGCCTTTAGAGTTTTAAAAGAAACCCCTATGATGGATTCACCCCACTTGGGTGATTTCTGAGGGTTTGTTTTATAAAACAACACATGCTTTCTCTGGATAAGATGATCAGATTATGTGAAGGTTTTATAAAACTCACCACAGAATCTGATGGTGGTGTAGTAGATTGATGATGATCTTGATCTTGATCTTGATCTTGATCTGCTTTTGCTGGGCTCCTAAGCTTGCCCTTGAGCTTGCCTGCTCCTCCTAGCTTCTGGGCTTGACCTTGCTATCCACCAGATGCATTCCCCTCCTTATGTCACCATCCTGGTGATATTTGGTTGATCTGGGTTGGTCTGGTTTGGCTGATGTTCTTGCCGTCTACCCTGGTTGTTCTTATGTGATGTGTAGTGGAGAGATGCACTAGTGCTTCCCCCGCAGCTGTGCTGTGGTTTTGTGTGATTTGGCTGTGCTTGAGAGGTCGACAACACACCATTTGCATGCTGGTGTGTGTCCATCTTGTGTGCCTGCTATGCACATGTGGATAGGTTCAGAAATTTCTAACTTACTATTACCAGATTACATTTACCTGGCTGGTGAATTGATCCCTCTTGGCTGTCATTTGCATTCTGGCTTTGAATTTATGAAAGATGAATTCTTTCATATTGGTGAAACTTGCCCCTTTTTATAACATTTCTCAATGATGAGTTTGTCTAGTGCATTTCACTGACATATCTGAGAGAAATAATACTAACACTAATCTTATTTTGTTTCTATTTTGTCTTTGTTTTGCAGGTACAAAGATGAAGATGAAGATGAAGATTTAGTGTAGATTTAAATATAGGATAGTTAGTAGGTTTTCAAATGTACTTTTCTTATTCTTTTGTAATTTTCCTTTTATTATCCTTGTAATCTTTATTTTATTCAATTGTAATAAAGATTATATTTTTATTAATAAAGAATATTCTTATTCTTTACTCTTTTGTACATTGTGAAGTTTGGAATGACTTCGGTAGATTATATTATTTGTAACTTGTTTATATGTTAATCATGTGAAATAAATTTCATATTCAATATTGTTATTGGATAAGATTTAAGTTATTATACTTATTTCTTAATCGATTTAAGATTTAAATCTTATACCTAAATCAGTTGAATTATAATTCAAATACTCAAGTTTAAAATTCAAATTCATTTTAAACACATATCTCCTTAAGATCATCTCAAAGTTTATAACAATAATCCTTTAAGACTAAACCTAATCTCGAAGTATGAAAGAAACATTGATCACTTAGGTTATTTTATTTGGCGAAAATTTTACCCACATTTTCACAAATGAATGCATGCAATAATTCATATTCCTAAATCTACCCTTCGTTAGGTCCTAAATACTGGGATGTTACATACCCATAGTCCAAGGTGGAACTACTCACGCATCATACCGAAGAGAAGGCCTCCGGGATGATCTCCCCTTTGGCAGGATGCCGGGAAGAACTTTAGATCCCCCCGATCTAGGGACAATGGTGGCGGCGGCTACAGACGGTTTCGTGGAGATTTGATCGGGTTCTTATGGTTTCTGCATAGGGGGCTTCTTTTAGGCGAAGGGGGAGGCCGAGGCGTCTGAGGCCCCACACCCTCCCAAAGGCGTCAGGCCCACCTGTGCCTAGGGTGGTGCAGCCACTGGCCGGCCTATCCGGCTCCCCTCTAGACTTCTTGTTCCCCACGGAAAGTAATTGACGTTGACGTTTGTCCCATACAATTCCGAGAATATTTCTTTACTAACTTTTCTGAAACCAAAAACAACAGAAAACAAGCATCTGTCACTGTTGCAACTTGTTAATAGGTTAGTACCAGAAAACATGTAAAAAGCACCTCGAAGTGTAGACAAGTAAAGAAAAGTAGATACTAAACAAGCATGGAGCATCAAAAATTATAGATACGTTTCTAACATATCAAGGGGGAGTATGACTCCCAAGGAAATAGCATTGGAGGAAAAGCAGGAATATGTCCCGATACCTATGATCCAAGAGCTAGTGTTTCCAGTTCATGTTGAGGTTACACCTCCATTTGAGAGGACTGCTAATGCTACACCTGCTGAGATACATGTAACATCTTTAGAGTCCATACCTAATGATACTTCTATGGAATATGCTCAACGACCTGAAGTTGTGGTTGATGTACCAAATATGAACCTCTTAGAAGGTCAAAGCGGGCTAGAAGGTCCGCTATTCCTGATGATTATGTCACTTATATGAGTGAAGATATGAATGATTCGATATTGGATGATGATCCTTCATCATTTAAGGAAGCCATACAAAGTGATATTTCATCAGAATGGCTTGATGCTATGAAAGATGAAATAAAGTCCATGAGCATTAACGATGTATGGGACTTAGTAGAAATTTCTGAAGGAGGACACCAAAGGTGACATCGAAAGGTTCAAAGCAAGGCTTGTGGCAAAGGGCTTCACTCAAAGAAAAGGTATTGATTATAATGAGTGTTTTTCACCTGTCTCTTCTAAGGATTCGTTTAGAATTATTATGGCACTTGTGGCTCATTAAGATCTAGAATTGCATCAGATGGATGTCAAAACGACATTTATGAATGGTGACTTACATGAGGATGTTTACATGGATCAACCGGAATATTTTGTTATGGAAGGAAATAGACATTTAGGATGTCGTATTAAGTAATCCATTTATGGATTAAAGCAAGCCTCAAGGCAATGGTACTTCAAGTTTGATCAGGTCATAAAGAATTTTGGTTTCAAAGAAAATGAAGTGGACAATTGCATTTATGTGAAGTTCAGGGGGAGCAACTCTGTATTCCTGATATTGTATGTTGATGACATACTCTTAGCCAGTAGAGATAAGAACATGAATTTAAAAACTAAAAGGTTTCTCTCTTCAAAGTTTGATATGAAAGATCTCGGTGAAGCCGCTTATGTCTTAGGCATTAAAATTCATCGAGATAGATCCAGAGGAATCTTGGGGCTATCACAAAGAGTGTATATTGAGAAGGTACTCAAAAGTACAATATGCATAAATGCTCAGCCTCGCCTATTCCTATTGTCAAGGGCAATAAGTTTAGGACTTTCCAGTGCCCGAGTAATGATTATGGATATGCGTAGATGAAGTCAGTTCCTTATGCTTTAGTTATTGGAAGTATGATGTATGAACAAATGTGCACTCACGCTGATTTAGCATTCATAACCAGGATGATTGGCAGATATTAGTCTAATCTAGGGTTGGATAATTGGAGGGCTGCTAAGATAGCCTTGCGTTATTTACAAGGCACTAAAGGCCTCATGCTCACATATAAGAGAACTGATAACCTCGAGGTGGTGGGTTATTCAAATTCTGATTTTGCAGGGTGTGTGACACTAAGAAATCCACATCGGGTTAAATTTTCACCCTCGCAGAAAAATATATATCGTGGAAAAGCACCAAACAAAGTGTCACTGCATCGTCAACAATGCATGCAGAATTTGTGGCATGTTATGAGGCAATCAGGCATGCAGTATAGCTAAGGCAGACTTCTTTTCAGCTTGTGATTCTAGAGAAGCTAGCTTTTGTAAAACTATGGGGAGAAGCTATGGTGGGGAGAAGCTCACAAAATCTAGAGATTTGGCTTGTTTGATGTGTTAAGTTGTGAAATGTCTGTAACACCCCTAAATTTTATATGTGATCTAAATAAGTGATGATACCATGTGTATGTGAGTTTTTAGTACATGCTGAGATAGAAATGAATAAATAAGATTGTAAATAGTTACAATGAAAAATGAGTACACAACATTCACTGCACTCAACTTTTGATCCTGGAATTGGGACGTGACACCATCTCCCCATAAGCCTAAGAAGGGCTCTTCTCTTCGATGGAATGATGTACTGTAGCAATTAGTTCAATGGTACTTAACCGACTGTTGTAATATATTGTCTTTGTATAAGTTTCAACAAAGAGATGAGCTCGTAAGTTTGTAATAAAAATAAGTTTATGGAACTCCTAAGTTAAAGAAGCTATATTTTGAGATAAAATAGTGTATTGTAGTAACTGGGTTTCGGGGTACTAAATGGCCGTTGTAATCCTTTTGTCTCGTATGCTCTTTCGTTAGAAATGAGCTTATAAGTTTATTCTTACGGTTAAGGGAGAGATTGTTGGATATAAGTGATCTACGGCCTTTTAGAAGGTCAATTAATCACAACCATTGGATTGCCCTGATCGGGGGCATCTTGGCTATCCTTTTTAGGTGAAGATTCCCCTAGTGCATGTGCTAGTATAAAAGGAAGTAGAGGTGGGCTGAACACTCACGTTTTGCTGCTCTCTCTCACACACTCTCCTCAAACTCATCGATCAAGTTAGCACTCACAACACTAGGAAGAACCACTTACCAACATGTCAATTAGATTTAGGTCAAGCAAGAGCAAGAGGAGGCCATTGCTAGACCTCCAGATCAAGGTAACTTTAATCTTTTTTTTCCGTGGCTCAATCTTAAGCTAGTTGATCCTAATGGATCTAACAATTACATCTTTATATCGAACTTTTTTTAAAACTATTTGAAACACTAAAATATCATTTTTAAAGATCTACATGTAGCGCAACCTCGTAAACAGATTTTTGTCCATTTTTATAGTATACTACTAGTTACTAGTATAGTGAACATGCATGATAAAAAAAAAGATTTCCACAAAGCAAAGGACCAAGACCTCATGGAGGATAATTATTGTTATTTTCTCTTATTTATTTTGTTTTGACATAGCCTATACCTGATTTTATTATATCTTCACTGTCCAACCCCCTTAGTGATCAATACCAAGATATTCTTTGAGGCTACCGCTAGAGATATTCTTAGTGATCAATACCAAGATTTATCTCAATGCCACAGTTTAGCCGTTGATATATACCTCAAAACCACGATTCATGGCTTTGACCCTTTTTGATGTTTCAATGCCATTTTCACTTATATTGGAAAGAACAAATTTATCGATTCTCATTAAATGATGCTCACCCCTTTTAGTTGAAGTTCTATTTTTTTTTTGACAACCAAACTTCTAGCTCTGTTGGAAGTCAATCATCTTTAATTTTTTTCGGGTAATCAATCATCTTTAATTTTGACCTAGTTCTACAAAAAGATGTGATAATATAAACGATACTGTAATATATTTCCTGACTGAATCTAATGAAACTAATTTGTGTTAGTAATATATTTGTCTATAAATTTGTTCAAATTTAAACAAGTTAGGCTTAGAAAAATGCCGTAACAACAAGGATTGGTAATTTAGTATCGACCAAGCTGAAGAAAAAAATCAATCAAACGGCGGATACTCACATGGCAGTGCACGCAGTGTGTGGGAAACGACACAGTCGGATGTTTCACTATCTCGACCGGTTCTATTTGTACCACACTTCCGCTTCTGCAAGCACATCGGCCATCTCCTGAAGCCATGGAACCGGCCTTTACCGCCAAGTCCTCCTCCTCCCTGACCCGTCCGGCCTCAAGCGCGCCACCACCATCCCCGCCCTCCCACTCCCGAGAGCCGACTCCGCCGTGACAACCTCCACTGCCTCACTGAGAGCGCCCCACCCCCTTTTTTCTGCCCACCATCTTTCCGCGGCAACGCGTCCACCGCGAAAGACATGCCTCCGCTCGTCGGAGTCCCGGCGACGCGCTGCTCTACCGGTTTCTGGCCCGTGACAATAAGTTCCTTCCTGATCCAGCTGTGTGGGCACGCTGGCGACCACAAATGCAGTCGAGGTCTGGAACCTGTTCGACCGAATGGTTCAACGGCTGTTCCTATTCTCCCGTTTTGCAGCATTCAGAACATCCTGGTCCTGATCTTCCATTGACGCCAATGTAATTCTGCGCGCGTCTGACTTGTTACTGGGCTAGCTAGCCTGATTGCTGAGTGCAATACTCTTATTTGTGTACTCTGCCATCTATGCGCCTGCTAGTTTACTGATCCCACTCGTGGATTTTAGTGCCGAGTGTCAATAACGTTAGCACATCACACTTAGTCCCCGACTCCCCATGGCATTTTGGTTTATGTCAGCCTTGTTTTCCGAGTGGGAATGTTAGAGACTGCAGGGGGCATCGGCATGGTTTGCTGCTTCTTTCATTTGTGCTCTCACAGTCAGAGGTCACATTTTCACGTTTACTCCTAATGCTAACCGCCCCACAAACTGCTACTAAAGAAAGATGTTTAGAAGTCTTTATGCTCTAGTCTATTTCTGACCACTTGTTGAATAATTTTAGGAGTAATGTAGCACTAAGTTTTCGTCATGTATTAATGATCTGAATATATTTTCTAGAGCCTTGCGCACTGTGTAAGTGTTGTTTTGCAGTGTAAATCTTGTTTTGTCATACATCACCTAACCCCTCTACCATTGGTTCCTTTTGGTCTCCAGGTTCATGGTCTGTGTTTAATTCGAGCCGTATTTCTGCTGGCAATCAATTCTGCATATACGAGAACCTTCAAATTGGTGCAATCATCTACCATTGATGAGGTAGATATCTATTTGATTCTTCTTAACAATTTTCATGCATTTGATTCTATACATCAAACCACTTTCAGCATTTTTTTTATAGATCTACCGCTTTCAGTCTTAATATGATATTGGTACCTTCATATATGTTGTGCCTGGATGACTGTTACTCAACTTTTTGTTCAATTAAATAACATGTCACAGATACTGAGCTATATATGATGATTTGGTCAAAGCATTGCACTGTAGATGTATCCTGATACCAATAGTAGCTCATCTATATCAGCTGATTTTGGAATCCTGTTCACATGCCTTATGATCCAGTAGCTGCATATCTCAATAATTGTTTTTTGCAGATGTATACCAATAGTACGTCAATGTTCTTGTGATAAGTAATACCATGATTTCTTGGATCTTGCAATATGAATTACGACATTGCTAACTGTGTATTCTATGTTTTTTCTAGCATCTTAGTGTTGGTCTAAATAATACATTTTGTGCATAATAATAAGTTGTTTGTTTGTTCCATCTCAGATTACTAATGCATCTATAGTTTGTTAATCACATGCTAACTCTTGTAAAAATTGTTTTGCCTATCAGATGTTTTGTGTTTATTTTATCCTAGAGTTTTCTGCCTTTCGAGTGCTGCATATTGTTATTTTCATTTTTTATTCGAATGATCTGCCTTGTGCAACGTACAAGAGTACATGTTCATGGTAACTCAACAGGTCGTAGTGGAGTTAGTAAACTTAGTAGAGGAATATTCAAGCAAAATGATATCACCAAAAACATAAGAAAATAAAATTGGTTTACAAGTGCAAGCAACTTTTGCTGCCATCTAGTTACAAGTTACTCTGGTATGGCGATTCCATCGCCAGGATGTTAGCTCCTTTGCAACCTCGTCCTTTGCAATCTTGTCCTTCGCAACCTTGTCCTCTGCAACCTCATAATCCGCTGCAACCTCGTCATACTCTGCAACCTCGTCGTCTGCAACCTCATAATCCGCTGCAACCTCGTCATACTCTGCAACCTCGTCGTCTGCAACCTCGTCCTCTGCAACCTCATAATCCTCTGCAACCTCATAAGCCTCTGCAACTTCATCATCCTCTGCAACCTTATAATCCTCTGCTAACGTAACTGAGAATTCCTCCAGAGCTGCAGCTCTGGAAAGCAGAAATCTCGCAAGCATCTTTTCGAGAGTCCGTACTTGGTAGTTTCCAATGTTGATTCTTCTCAGATTGTATTCTAAGCATCTGACGTACGTCCGCCAGATACTCTCAGGCATCCGGCTACTATACTCGACGCCATTGTCGACGGTGCCATCTTCAGGCTTGTTATCTGAATCTGATTCAGCATTATCATGGCCCATGTACCCTGTCCTCTTCTCCTTTGGAGGCTCTGGACCCAGAGGAAACAGTGACAATACTTCCAGGTGCTTGGTGTTGATAAGCAAGGCGGCGACCGACCGCACGGCGTGATCTGTGGGCAAGCAGCCCTGGAGGCTGAGGTGCCTGAGGCTGTCCAGGCCACGCAGGACGCTTGCGAATATGCTGCTGTAGTAGGCCATTGACGGGCGCAAGGAAATGTGAAGATACACCAGCTTGGTGCACTGGCTGATGAGCCTTGTGACTGCAGCAACGTCCCTTGGTCCTTTGTCAGAGAGCTTTTCGCAGATTTCGATGCTCGCTGCCTTGACTCCTTCATAGTTTGTGAGCGCGAAGAAGGGCAACTTGCGAGGAGGAAGGCCTCCTTTGTAATGCAGCGACTGCACACAGGTGGAGTGCAGCTCCACGCTGGTGGCGTTGTGGCAGCAGATCATGGCGAAGCTCCGCAGGCGGGTGCTCGTCACGGCTATCTCCTTAATGCTCGGGCACTCCTCCAGCGTCAGGTGTACAAGGGATGGGCAGCCTGAGATGAGCTTCTGCAACTTGCCATATGGGTCCATGATCCTCGCGAGGCAGAGCGTGTCCAGCAATGCCATGTTCACGCTTCCTGGCAGATCAAGCATCCAGTTGGTCAGCCTTAGCCGGCGCAACGTGGGGCAGCCGAAGATCTGGCCGTGCGTCGTGGTGTACCTCTTCCTGTCGCTCTTGTGGAAGTCTGCCGAGGCGTCACAGGTCAGGCCGAAGGGGCAGAGCGTGTGGTTGGAGGATTCAAAGTACCTGAGCTTGATGTCGAGCTCCTCGACGCCGGAGGTGGTGACGGTGGCGATCCACTGGTCGAGCATGTGGTATGGCGGGTGGAAGGCGTCGAGGCGGAAGGTGCGGATAGGCGTTTCGGCGGCTTTGCTGACGATCGCGCTGGTCACCGTGTGGTCGAAGCAGACCCTGAGGTTCCCGATGCCGTACCTCTCGCCAGTCTTGGTGTCGACAAGGTCGATGACGGGGACGCCTTCGTGGACGCGGCGCCACCGGCGGGAGAGCACGCTGCTGCGCACGGCCTCGCCGGAGGCGAGGTTGGAGAGGACGCGCTCCAGCGCATTGTCGGGGAGAGCGCTCAGCCGATCTCCTCCCTGCTGCCTGTGCGACGGCGCCATCTTCGGCTTCGGCGATGGATCAGATCAGATGCGATCGGCCGGTGCCTGCGTATTTACGTTAGCCGGATTGTAGTCGATCTCCTCAGATTATTAGTCGGTTCATCAGGTCTGGACAACTTGAGTTACGTACGTAAACTCTATCTATGTCGGTGACGTGAATTATTGGTCTACTTGGAGACCCATCCAGTTTCTCACAGTACGTCGTTATATAATCGTTACATAGCAGCCGCCTATTCCAGATCGACGGCACGATTACCGGATCTGACTAGAACCAACATGCCATTGTCTTTGCCGCCGGTGAGCAGGGATCGAATCAGCGGCCTCACCGACGACATACTGGGTGATGTCCTCTCCTTCCTCCCCACCAAGGAGGCCGGCCGCGCGGCGGCGCTCTCCCGCCGGTGGCGCCATGTCTTCTGCAAAGTCAACACCGTCTCGTTCGAGGAGCGAGTGGGCGTCAGGGCCAGCGACTGGACCACCTTCTACTACGAGGCCCGCGAGAAGAAGAGCTGCAGCAGCATGCTGCTCGACGACGTCTGGTCCGCGCTGCTCTGCCGACGGCGCTGCGCTGGCGCCCACGAGCCGCTGCGAGGCCTCCGTGTCGTCTTCGATAGGTGCCACATGTGGGATCGCTGCCATGTCGACCAGTGGCTCTCCTACGTGCTGCGCTACAGCAGCCAGGAGCTCCACCTCGACCTGCGCTTCCGCCTCGGTCGGATCTGCAAGCACGACAATGATGGCGACCATTATGACGGGTTGCGGCGGAGGGATGGGTGGTATGAGCTGCCAGCAAAGCTCTTTTCCTGCACGGCCATCCGCTCGCTGTCCCTCGGCTACTGCGGACTAAATCTACCTGCGGGTATCGTCCTGCCGTTCCTCGAGACGCTGCGCCTGACAGGTGTTAAACTAGGAAATTCCGAGAGCAGCATCGAGCGGTTGATCGCCAGCTGTCCCCGCCTCGTCGACCTGACGCTAGAAGCCAGCAACCTAGTGAGACTCTCCGTTGTCGACAGACGCCTGCGCCTGCTCGCCCTCCGTTGCTGCCACGACATGAGGACGGTAGATATTGACGCGTCTGAGCTGAGGTCGCTGGACTACCGTGGCACGGTGCCCACGGAGTCGGTCCTGTCTCTCCACGGCATACCGGAGGTCATCCAGTCATGCACCGTCGATTTTTGCAAAGTCCTTCCCGAGGAGGCGGAGCACCACAGGATCAAGATGTTTCTCGAGAAAATTTCAGATGCTAAGCGCCTGCATCTGCACCATCAATGCCTCCCGGGAAGATCCTTCGAGGGGTTCCCCACATTCCACAACCTGACGCGTCTGGCACTGCAAGGTCCACTCCAGAGCCCTGATATCATTCGTGGAATCCTGGAGCGGACGCCGAACCTGGAGATCCTCTCGTTTTTCATCGAGTTATCCGTGGTTCTTGAGGGTCTCACGGTTCCCGAAGAGTCGAGCTTCTCAGTCCCGTGCTTGCGGAACCGGGTGAGGGAGATCAACATGGTGCACTACGAGGGCGACACGCTCCAGAGGACGATGGCCTGGCTCTTGTTACGGAACGCACTTGTCCTTGAGAGGATGTGTGTTGTGCTTTCCAAGGGGCCGTTTGAGTTGCAGGATGCACTGACGAGGGAGACCGAAAGCTGGATGGTAGCTGCCGATGCAGAAATAATTTTCTTCTAATTTTGTAGCTATTTATCTTTCATGGAGCAATCTTAAAATATTGTTCTAAAGGAACCTGAGAATAGTTTCTCATGTAATTTCTGAGAATATCCTTTTTGTAAAGGAACCTGAGAAATTTCTCATGTTTTTTGTGAAGGATCATTTGAATAATTTTGCATAAACATTCGTTACATTGTCATTTGACTCATGTTATGTGTTGCCAAGAAATCTCTGTGCTCTAGTGGCTACATGTTGGTAACTCTTTGTGTTTTTTTCGCCGGAGTAACTTTTGGTGTTTTTGTTTGGATTATAAGCGAGTTACTTTTTATGTGAAGGTCAAACAGCACCACCAGATTGCAGGAGGTAGCACTGGTAAGGCTGTTGGGGAGGAAAAGGGAAGGGACGAGGCGAACCAACTCAGCGACAGAGATGTTGGGGCGAGTCCAGTGGGGGGAAAATGTAAAAAATGTTACTCCCTCTGATCCATAATAAGTGTCGAGGCTTTAGTTAAAATTTGGACTAAAATGAACTAAACTCCCGACACTTATTATGGATTGGAGGGAGTACTACTTTATACTCTGAATTATGAGTGTTATTTTCCATTTTTATGATTACTACTTTACTACCATTTTTATGATTACTTAGTGTCTTGGTCTCCATGTCATGTTCTTTTTTGTCAGCCTTGTTATTTAAGTGAGAATGCTACAGACTACAGGGGTGCATTAGATGGTTTGCTTCCACTCATGTTCTCTGTTAGAGGTCTGCATTTTTCATAAAAAAAATAAAAAGTAGGATGAATAATTTTAGGACTGATACGGCACCATGTTTTCCTTACACTCCGTGCTTACTGTTTGCGTATTGATATTTGAATCTATTAAATGCGCCGTGAACGATGTATGAGTGTTTTTTTCTAGTGTAAGTACTGTCATACAAAATACCTTGTTCCTTCTATTATTGATTCACAAACCATGACCCTGCAGCTTCGAATTGGTGCAACCTTGTGGTACTTATCTATCATTGCTGAGATAGTTATCTTTTTTGATTATACTGAGCTATTTTTGTGCATTCCTTTCTATGCTCCAAGCCACTTTCAGTCTGGCATTCAAACCTTATGATATGTTGTACCTGGATGACTGTTGTTAAGTCAAACAATATGTCATATATATTGAGCTATGATGACTTTTTTTTGTTAATCTGCTATTCGTACCTTTTATGATTTCCTCTGAGCAACGATGTTCCGGTGAGAGCTTGATTAATTTCACATGCTTTCTAAACTGTCAGTTTTTCAAGTAGCTTAACCTGGAGGTTCCTCTGTTTGTCTGTTAGTTTTGCTGATGTGCAGATGTATGTCTGTGATAGCGCTTATGATGCTTGTAGGAACCGATCTCAGCACCACAATTCATGTCAAGGTCGTAGGCCTGCTCGCAAGTGGAACAAAATAATCTTAGAACATAAGGTATGGTCGAAAACGTGATGTTGTCCAGAAATATGCACAGAGGTTAAGTTCACACTTATATTTACGTGGGAGGTATGCATGCCTATAAACATTGAGGATTTCGTCAATATTCATTTTTAGTTTATTTTTTCCTCCTAAATAAATATGATTTTGAAGTCGAAGTTTTACATATTCGTCCTCAGCGTAGCATTTTTATTTGGCATTCAACGATTTTCATAGTAATCAATTTGGTTTTGAGCTGGAATTTGTGTAATAAAATATGTTTGAGAAACTAGCGCTGTTGTACATTATGCTTGGCGTGATCCTATCTCCTCCCGGCAGACCCGCGGGAGCCTATGACTAGGATGCAACCAGTTGCTTACGGTTGCACATGACTTTTTTTCGGCTACTGGATGGCGACATACTAGTAGAGTTCAGAATGGTTAGTGTTGTGGTGCTTATTTTCTGATGGTTGATATATGTTTCAACTTTTTATGATCCATATATGTAATACTTTGAACTATTTTTACACGTTGAAATAAAAAAGGGCTATGTGCATCTTTCGATGCAGAGGCCAGGGCTATGTTCCCATTTTGAAAAAAAAAATTATGTCCGGTGTAGATGTCACAGTCGGCCAACACGTAGGGCATAACTCTAAAAGCCTATGGTGATGTCTTACTTGTACAATCAAGATGCCTTGTCATGTTCTTATCCCATGTGCATAGTACTCTCCCACTCAGTGAATTAACCTAACACAAGTAGGGTAGGATGGCTGAGCTAACTTCCGTGGAAGCATCACGATTTTCTTTCACCAATAACCTTCTTTCACAAACTAGCTCAATGATGCCCGTAGCACCCGACCTTTACCGATCATACGGAATAGCCGGTACGTCATGACTTATTTGTTGCAGTCCAGTTACGTCCTGTGTGACTCTGTGGAGCTTGGATGGTTGCCGCTTGTTCAAAGATTGAAGGCTCACATCAGTCGTACTAGTGTACGAGTGGTTCGTCACGTCGCCTTTGAAATTTCAAAGACAAATATTTCATCTGTCTAAATCAGAGCATAACCGACAGACAAACGAGTAAGCGAGTCAAGGAAAAAAATAACTTTCAGCACGGATAGTCGACAAGACATGTTGTTGCTTGTACAAACACTATTCAGGTAGCCTGCCCTTATCAGCATGTACGAAGTACTACCATATCTCAACGCAAAAAAAAAGTATCTTGTACAGTGACAAAAAAAAGAAAGACTTCCATGTCATTCCTAGCGGGCGACGAGAAGCGATTCTCCCCAACCCTAAGCAGCTGCCCCGCCCCCGCCCACTCCTCCTCTAGCCGCCTCTACTGCTGGCGACGGCTGATTCCCTCCTCCTCAAAGGACTAGGTAGGATCATTTTTTGTTAGAAATAGGAGCAATTTATCATATGAATTAATCTATAAAATATGACTAAAAATATAGGAATAGCTGATAAGTCATGCTTTATTTGTTGCAGTCGAGTTCGTCCTCTGCGACTCTTTCCATGGTTGCGGCTTGTTCAAAGATTGAAGGTTCACATCAGTCGTACTAGTGTATCGTCACGTCGCCTTTGAAATTTCAAAGACAAGTATTCCATCTGTCCAAATCAGAGCATAACCCTAAGACTAGTCACAATGGAAAGTATCATATAATAGTATTATGCATATGATACTAGTATATGATACCATCTTCACAATGCATAGTATCATGTAGTAGTATCATAGTCTTAGTTTATTTATTGTTTTGTAAAATCTCAATGTAAAATTGTGTATAAGATTTATTTGAGATTATTTTTTCTAGTTTCACTTGCTATGATACCGTATCTACCTATGCTACTAACACAATCTCTTTCATCATTAATTGCAGTGACACAAAAGCATTTTGCATGCATCTAATACATGATACCACATATGATACCCCCATTGGGACTAGTCTAAGCAGCCGTCTTCACCCACTCCTCTAGCCACCTATGCTGTCGGCGACGGCTGATTCCCTCCTCCTCAAAGGACTAGGTAGGATGGTTTTTTGTTAGAAATAGGAGCAATTTATCATATGAATTAATCCATAAAATAGTAAATAAAACATGAATAAAAGTTGTAATGCAATCTATCGTGTCTTGGATTTATCTTAATTCTAGGACATATTAGTTTGCAAAATAATGTTCAAAGATCCACTATGGAGACTTTTGTCTAAAAGAATCAAACTTTTTAAAACTACATAAGTAATTTTCAGGATTCAGGAAGAGAAACAGAGTGAGGTAGCAACTATACAACTGTCTAATTTAGCCCATCTATTAATGATGATATACTATTTTTCCTTTACGTTGATCAAGAAAATTTATCAATGTCACTTAAATCGCATAGTGATCTAACATCACACATAGTTCTAATATTCAACTAATATTACTTATAAACAACACACATTGGCGTTTTCATTGATGACACAATAATCGTAGCCCATAAATTCATGTTTTAGAAGTTGTTACTAGCATATGTGATACTTTATTTATCATAATGTTTTATAGTAGAAGTGTATTATTTCATATTATAAAATGTTATGTCCATGAAACCATTCCTTTATTTTTTGGATACACTCAGCCAACTAAAAAGAGGGCCTCACATTTGCGAGGGCCACTGCGCTAGTTGAGGAAATAGTAAGATACTAGAGGATTACCTATGTAAGATGGGAGCACAAGATCACGCGATAGATTATGGAGATGGACAAGTCCTGGGCTACAATCTAAAGATGGACAAAAACATAAATATCGAAAACCTTGATTATTTTGTTTTACTACTTGTGTCGATTAGTAATTGTTTAATAAATAGATAAGTTTAGAGTTCGTTCGCTCAGTTCTTATCTAGTTTATTCAGCAAACACCTAAGATGCAATACTCACATTTGATCCGAACTTGTATCAAACTCATCTCTTGCCATGGAGAATATAATTCCATGCAAATAGACATGTGGTGGCGAGTAAGTTGAATCCCGTGTCATGTTTTTTCCTCGATGCTAGTGGGGCTATGTGGTGGGTCCAGCACGTCGGGAGCCAGACTAATCTATTAGTTTTCGTTGCTACGAATAGGGCTAGTAGCCAGAGCTAACGGTAGCCGAGGATATAGATGTGACGAGTTTGCAGTAGCAGATGACATTTTTGCAATAGGCCGATTCGTAGTGGCACAAACACAATTTTAGCGAGAATTAGCGATAGAGTCATAAAAAGGCATAGAATGTATAATATATAAGACATAACATCTTATTTTATTTTTGTTTTCTAAAGCTAATACATAATAAAAGTAGGGCTTGCGAGCTTAACTCATGAAACGAAAACAAAGCAGGAAACATATTGTAACAGAGTTGAAACGAGAGCTAGACAACAGAGAGCAAATGATTAATCAAAACACAAGCCCACTTCCTTTAAGCTTCTCCTCGACAATGGCATCAAGTTTTTCCCCCATCTCTTGGCTCATGTGGTTGGCCCAGTCTCCTACTTTTCCCTTTCTGTAAAACGAAGAGCTACGGACATACACTTCATTTCCGACATGATGAGTGACACCAACCTTGCTAACTTGCCACCTCAAAGCTGCACAGCCTTGCCACCTCTTGAGCAACACCAGAGCTCTCCTCCTCTTGGGTCAGCGGGATGCCAAGGAATGTTGCTAGCTTCCTCACAACCTGCACCGGATCCGCCTTGATCTCTTCATACTTGAGGAAGATAATATGGTTAGGCCTTACTAGACTCGCCTCCCAGTACTCGCGGCAGTGATCCCATAAGGGGCCATAGGGCGAGAAACCCTCGCAGAACATACTGAAGGCGTTGTCCATGGATATGTTGGAAGCCTTGGTGAAACTGTTCTCGAAGTGCAACCTTGACACGAGGACATCCTTGGGGTCTCGGCACAGGTACACGATCCGGCAGCCGCATGTGGTCGTGTGAGGAGGGAGCAACGACAATGGGATGTGCGTCGCAAGGATCCTCGGGGACGGAAGCGACGACTCGATGTCGCTGTGACCGGTGCCAGCACCAGGGATCTCGATGTATGGCACCACGTCCTGAGCGTGACGCGTGAGAAGAGGGTGGTCGCTGAAGCTGTAGCGGGCGCGGTTGGCGATGGCGAACACAAGGGCCTTGAGCCAGGTGGTGCCACTTTTGGGCTGTGCGGCGAGGATGATGTCGTCGGCGCGGGGAACGAAGGCCTGCTCGGCCAACAAGATGTGCTTGAGCATCACCGGATTGAACCAGTACTTCTTGTATTGGATTAGTGGTCGCGCCCACCCTTCTCTTGTGGGGAGAGCGGATATAAAATCATCCAGACATTTTTTGGGTGGCACATCTTCTGGTGAAGTTTTGGTGGCACTCTCTGAATCGCTCTTCGTCTTGGATGGAAGCTGAGCCATGGGCTACTTCCTGAGAGGAGCTAGATAGGCAAAGCTTTGGGTTCCTGGTTGCTTGCTCGATGTATGCTATAGCTAGTAGTAGTTGTGTCGTGTGAGGGGTCTGTTTGGCTAGCGCTATAAAGACTCCTGCTATGCATACGACACAATGGGTCTGATTTTTTACCATAGACCGACGGCCCGTTGGTGCGATGAAGAAGCATTAAATACTATACTAGACAAACGGGCGGTTCTTAGGTAAATACTAAGGGTGTGTTTGGTAGTTTGGGCCAACTTAGAATCCCCATCTCCCCTCGTACATGCTGCACCTAGATAAGCTCAGCTCAGATTTTCTCACTTGTTTGGTAGCCCGGGTTTGCTGAAACAAGCTTAGCTCAGATGTTGTTTGGTGGTTATGTGAGTTAAAACAAGTTCCACTAGAAATTTTTACACAGAGGTCCTTAGGAAGAAAATAAAAAAGCAATCAGGTCCTGGTGTTCATGGCCGTCGCTGTGTGCTCTCCCGTTGGTGGAAGCGACGAGGTGCCCCACTGCCGGAGCTTTGGCAGATGGGTGGTGATGCGACGAGGTGGCCCACTTGCCGGAGCTTGGGCGGCTGGGTGTAGGCGCGACAAGGTGGCCTGCTGCCAGGAGCTCGCTCGCAGGGGTGCGGCGGCCGGCTCGAGGTCGTACGGGGGCAGCGCGGCAGGGAACAGCGACGAGGCGGGGCGGCACGGTCGGGAACGGAGACGAGGCGGGGCGGCGCGACCGGGAACGGAGACGAGGCGGGGGGGGGGTGATTTCAGCACAGAGAGAAGGGCGGGGAGCCTCACCGGCGGCGGGATCTGGGGGCGGGTGGGATGGAGGCGGTGGGAATTGGAGGTGAGAGAGGAGGGGAAAGAAGAAAAGGGGGGCCGCTCGGGTTCGGGTCGGGGTTTGGGGGTCGTGGGGTGGCTTCCAGCGGGGACGGGGTGGACGTGCGGGAATAATTTTTCGGGACGGGCGCGGCAGGGTTGAGATGCGAAGCTCGTTTTTCACTTCGCGAATCGGGCGTGCCAGAGGCCTTTTCGTGTCAGAGCGTGCCGCACCATGGAACCGAGCTAACAAACAACAAAAATCGGGATGGGGTGGAAGATTCTGGGGTGAGCTGGTCTACCAAACACGCCCTAAATATCGCAGTCCGACGAGGAACTGATGGCCGGACTGGTCGGTTGCCGTCCATCTCGCTTCCACCGAACGGCCCACACTGGCTTTGCTTCTGACGTTTTTTCCTTGTTAATAATAGCTGCCAAGTCTCTGACCTGCATATCTAAAGAAGATATTTTTACCCCCTTCTGGAGAATATAGAGGCCATCTGCACCGTGAGCCGTCGGATAGGGCTTCCAAACAACTTCCGGCCGTCCGATTCAGCACAGGTGGTTCGAACCGTTGGATCCGACGAATCCTGGCCATCCATCTCCGTTGCCTTGCGCGGGATCACGTTTGTATCGCACTTAGCCAGCGCTAGCTACCGTCCCTGACGGTGGGGGCCTGCGTTTTCCAGGACCCGCTGGTCAGCGACGCGTGCACGTGGGGCGTCGTGTGAGAGGCGACAACGACAGAGTGGCGCGGTGGCAGAACCCGTAGTTTAGCTAGTGCACCAGGGGCATAATCAGATTTTTGGGCTGTTTACCCCTGAAACCCTCTCCTCTCCCGTTCCTCTCCTTTCTTTCGCTCGTCTCCCTCGTCTCTCCCATGGCGGCGCGCTAAAAACGGCAGGCGGCGGGGTGGCGACCATGGAAGAGGGGGGCTGATGTGCTGCAGAGAGGACCGCCACCGGAAGCGGAGGTGGGGAGGAGCAGCACCTACCGGAAGTGGAGGCGAGAGAGAGGCAGGGATTTCAGCAGAGAAACCCTAGCCGCCTCCCCCTGGAAGAGGAGGCAGGAGGGTTCGCGGGCATGCCAGAGGAGCTCGTGGGTGGCGGCCATGGAAGAGGGGATCCGCGTGGGGTGGCCGAGCAGCAGCCACAACCACGAAGACTTCCTCTGCCCCGACCTCGATCTCCTCCCCAAGAATGCGTGAGGCCGCTGCCAACTGGGAAATAGGGCGGGCAGAACGAGGCCATGAGAGGAAGCAAAGGGGAGCTCCAAGGACGACCGGCAGCGGCGGCGCTCACCTGCAGGTGTCCCTCCTGATCTCTCCCTCCCGCAGTCTCTAATCTCTCTCTATCTCCTGTCTCATCTCCTCTCCCTCTCTAAGCAGCCGGCTGCGGCGATGCGTATCTGGTGCACGGGAGGATCTTGACCTCTGCTGGTGCGTCCCCGGCTCCATCGCGACTGCCAGCGGCTACATATGGACGACATCCTCCTCCAGCGAGCCTCTAACTGTCCTTCACTTCCTCCTCATATGAAGCAAGGTGATGCCCCGTGCTCTCTCTTGCTCTCCTTTTTTCTTGCATGGATCTGAAATGGCATGCAATCCTAACTCTCTTTTGTTTTTCCTGAGATCTGACATAGTAGGCTATTAGTTGTAATTTGGTGCTAGGAATGAAAAATATGGGTAAGATTAATTCTGGTGTCTTTTTTTCCATGCATTGGTTATTGTTTTTTTGTCTTGAAAAGGGTATCCATTAGTTCCTGTTAGTTCCATGATAGATCATAGCTGAACATATGTTATTTTGTGTAGTATGCCACAACTTTAAATCCCAAAAAAATAATGTTATTTGATATGGTTGCAGGGATTCTTACAACAGCAAGAACCTTGGGAATAAAGCCAATTTCTGAAAATTGTTGTTATTCCAAGATTTGAGTTCAGAACTATTTCAGGCGTGCGACCAATGACACACCTCCCTCCAAGGTAATGTTATTCTAAGGTGAGCTCTTCTACTTGCTTTTCTTCTATGCCAATTGAAGATTCATGTTCCGTTCACTAATGTTCTATTTTATGTAATTGTAATTCCATTGAACCATGACGTCGCACATCCTCGGTGCGAATATTTAGCTTGTTTTTCTAATAATAACTATGGTTTTCTACATCTGAAAATTCAGTTTTCACTGACACAACCATCGGTCCATAATGTGAAGAACTATTTCTGCTATTTTGTTATTAGTGCTTGAAAGTGTAAGATCCGCTGTGACGATGTACCAAATTTGCTTTGCTTCTTGAGATAAAAGTTCCCCTGGATTGTACAGTAGGGTATACACCCAATTGTATCACTCTATGGAAATTAGAAACAAAAAATTAAAATGTAATAGGCAGAATTAGTCACACAATGTATGCGGTTTTTGATTCCCTCACATTATTTTTTTCCAGATTGGAAGTGGCATTGGAAATAGGGAGAATTAGTCACACCATTTGTATCACTCTATTGAAATTCTCTCTTTCTGATGTCATTCCTGATTCCCCAATATTATTATCAAGATTGGAAGTGACATGTGGACCGGAAGACGCTCCACCATGAGTGGCTTGCTCATCCATGTCTTTCTGGTTGCCGTATTTATATATTTCTTTTGATTTCCTTTGCCATCTATATGCCCTCTCATACTGTGGTATTATACTATTATCAGAGCATGAGAGACATATCTATGTGGTTTCTTTGTATATCCTTTTCTTTTGATTTCCTGATATTGGTTGTTTTGGTAATCCATTCATTTGTCTAAATTGGTTTGTTTTAGGCAGTTAAATAAAGATATGAACCCATTTTTACAATGCATCTCCAGGGAGGTTCACATTATATTCATCGTGCGATGTGTGGATTTTGGCTCGTGTATCAGCAGAAGATATCGCATCATCCTTTGTATTAGCTCAGTATTGACCAGCTCGATGTACTTCAAAATGTTTATCCCATAGCCATTGTCTGACCAAAGTTTCCATGCAAGTGATATCTCCAAAAATACCATTATCTATGGATGCTTATGATTGTCACAAGGTGATCTTTGTTTGTTTTGTTGTCATTTGGTTTCGGCGACCCCTTAGTCTCCATCCATAGAATGGCTCACTCCCACACGCCTTCTCTTTGTCTAGCATCATGGACATGGAAATGGGATGCGGACACCAAACATGGCATTGCAAGCGATGAACTGCAGAAGAACACCACAATAGGGAGCACAGAAAGGCAGACCATGTTTTGTGCTGAGCGATATCCCTGTGTGTGTCTCTCATGCTACTACAAAAGCCATTAAGGTGTATCTCCTTAAAATCTAAACACTTTAGTCCCTAATAAAATGATAATATGGTTTCATACTTAAAATGAAAATCTGAAAACCAATGGTGCTTTTACCATTTGATGATTTGACTCGCTTTCAATTGTTACTCATACCATTGCTTTTACCAATGCCGCTACACCAAGTATCAGGTTAGCATAGTCGTTTTAATTAGAGGAAACGAGTAGCACACAGTAAGATATGTATGCATAGATTTAAATGTCCAGACATTCCTCATTGCTAGAGATCCAAACTTTTTATTAGAAAGATATGTAGTTCAGATCAATATTTATGTTACCTCACCTCATGCTAAAAATCTATTAGTTTAGTCTTCTTGTTTTTTATTTGCTTCTCCATCATTCTAGTGATGTGGTTGTGCTGATCTGGGCCTTCCTTCTATTGGTCTATGCAACAACTGTAAGTGATCTAAAGGAGCACATGTATAGATGCTCTCTTTCGGTATTAGGTGAGGGTGCTAATATGAAGCATTTGTAGCGACCCCAATAACATGTTCAAGATGAAGGTAGGTCCTCCATTTGCATGTTTTGCTTCTAATCGCACTTCCCACTCCTTTCCAATCCCCCTTTCATGAAATAAAGTGGAACCTGTTATAAATCACAACAATGGGGCTTGATTGTCTTGTATTAACATATGTTGAACACATGAGCCCAAATGATCATATATAATATTTCTTATGTATAATTAAGTAGGAAAATAAAGAGGATCTTCCACTATGGACGGCAGCTAGAGCTAAGGTTGGATACACTGGAAAAGTAATTTATTTTTTCTATTTACTTAGCTATAATCTATCCCTTGTATTTATTTATAAATGTTTAACCTTGACTCTATTTACGTGTGACAGGTGATCATTGGAATGGACATTGCTGCTTCTAAAATTTTTCTGAGGAGACTACTTAGGATCTTATTTTCGAGGAGGATGGAAGATAATGATCAACTGTCCTTGGTGGAATTGCAAATGCCGTTGAGTTTGCGTTATTAAAAACAGAAGCTTACATATGTGCCCATCACATACACATGTTTATCATGCAGATGGTACCTGGATGAAGAGTTCCTTGATTTTGATAATGTCTTTCGAAGGTTGGTTTATCTTAGTGTCACATTATTTAATTGTTCATGCATGTACATGCATGCTGATTTTCTTTTTGGAAGATTCGGTGAGGACTAACCGAACATTTAGTGGCCGAAAACTTCAGCGCAGCTCGCAACAGAACCGAGATGCCGCAAATCTATGGGAAACTCCATGCATTTTAGACCTGCTTTTGTTTTTTGGCCGTTGAGATGTTCCTTCTGATGATCTGGTTAGGCAGCATCCATTGCATTACAGTACATGTATCATGGATAACTCTCATTTGTGTCACTTAGCCTAAATTTTTATTTATTTAGTAGCCATGGCTAGGAGTCAAAATCATAATGGTTCCCAGGTATATGAATGAGTGCTCTCACATGATAAAAAATAATGCTGAAGTAAATATTAGAAAATTTGTGTTTTGTTAGGTCTAATGGTCAATAAGTACACATGATTATGTAAATTGTTTCCACTATACATGTTCAAAGTTACTGTTTCTGTAATCTACAAGTAAATTTGGAAGATCAAAATCAAGGTTTCCTTTTCTACACGAGAAATGTGGTTGTTTAGGATTTTCCTGCCCTTTGGACTAATGTAGCTACCTGCAAATTACTCTTTATTTTTTTTAGCAAGCATTTGCAGCAAAATGCTTAACCTGAAAATTTGTTTCTCAGGTTTTGGAATTTCAAATTATCTAAGCTTCATGAGTGGGCAACTTGGTTCCGATTGCACGTGGATTGCATCCAGTATGAAGATGCATTTTTATTTTCTTCCTCAATTCCAGTTTCTCTTGGGTCCGTTGGCTCCAAAGGTAGCTAATGTTTTTGTTTCACTAAATTAAGAAGCAAACTTTGGCTTACTATTCTGTTCTTCTATGCTTAGTAGAACATGTTGATGCTATATTTTCCAAAATCTTATTTCAGTCCATGCCATTGGAATTCAGATTGTTCTTTCCCGAGTATATTGACAAGTGAAAAACCGACGTCTTGCACCGGCAAAAACCTAGCAATGCCTACTCCCTTTTCCTTTTCTTTCTTTATTTCTTACTATGAGCTATAAGCTAAAGTCCCTGATTTCTGAACTACCTTTTTTTTTCCAATTTTCTGTTACTGAACCACAAATTTTAGCGGAAGCATCCATTTGAAAATATCTCTTGCAACTGTCAATATACAATCCCCTGGTCGCTCACCGCTGACTCCTGCTCTTCTGTCACCCAAAAAAGAGCGAGCTAGCATATTAATAGAACTCTAGGTGGATTGCTCTCTTATTGTTTGGGCGTTTGAAGGAGATTCCAGACATTTATCTATGACAAATCTCTCCATATTTGCATATGTTTGCTAGATTCAGACAAGACATATTTATGTATTATGTCTAATGCTACTGTTTACAGTTGTGTGTTATACTTGTTTTTCTTAAACTTCGTATAATTGAATAATATATAAACAGGTTCTTAATCTTGAACTATATATTTCCTGTTTGGTTCTTTTTTAACTTGGTCTTTTTTGTCTCTTTTACTGTAGACTGTTCCAACTGAATACTACAGCAGCGGGTGGTTTAGTGATACATTTTTTCCCGTGATTTTGAGGATATTTATGTCATTGACTCAAAACAAAGTCAACCACAAGGATGCAAGTTTTGTTAATATAGCCAAATGTGAACATAATTAGGATATTAAAATAGTATTCCTCTCACATATTTAGGTAATAGGCATATGGTACTTGCATTTCTGTATAGGGATGATATTTGTCCCTTCTTTGCTGTGTCAAATTTTCCTCGGGCTTTGTCCCCATCTCATGATTTTTCTGGTGCATGCTATCAATCTACTGGTCAAAAATTTGACTAAAGCTACTCAAATGCATACTGTAGTATAAACTTATACTTTCTTATTTTAACTTTTTCCCCAAATTTATTTACATCTGTTTGCCCTACCACTAGGCGGGCAAGTTTATTTGGCTTACATCAATAATCATTTATGTTGTGTCGGCGTGAAGGAGCAGTAACTTAGACTATTTTACTTGGCTTGCATTAACAAGTGTTTGTGTGTTTTGTGCTTTTTCCTACAAAGAGGTCAGATGGTAGTTGGTCCCTGGTCAGGTTATACATGTCGAACCAACAGCGCATGCTGGAAGAGCAGGGGAATATTCCGATGCTACCGGCCAGCTCGGAGCCACGTGTATGGTCATTCCCGTTGGCGAATCAGGTTTGTGCCCTTCCCATCTTCCCTTCTCTTGGTTTTGGTCTTTATTCATCTCTTATGCATAACCTGGTCCCTGGAAGGTCTAGCCCATTGTCTTATCCATCTTCTTGACTCCATCTAAACTAGTAATTTTGACTATTTCAGACATATAGTATAGTTGTTCTTGCTACTCCCTCCGATCCATATTACTTGTCACTAAAATAGATGTATCTAGACATATTTTAGTGCTAGATACATCCATTTCAACGACAAGTAATATGGATCGGAGGGAGTAAATTGTATCAGATTGGTTTCTTGTTTTATTTTAGGATATGCAAACTTTAAACGTAAAATATTTCACATTTACTTTTTCTTGAAAATGTCCACCATTTCCTTATTGTTTGCGGTGAAGTAATTGCATACTAGACATGCCGCAGCTTAACCTGGCTTGGTATCGACGAGGCTAGGTATGTTCTTTGTCTCGTGTACTCTTTCTATCCATGTTGATTCTTCATGATGACCAAATGCATGTAGGTGGCAAACGGTAGCTTAAGTGTGCTAATTTTTCAGTTCCTCCTTTTTACGTGTTCGACTGTAACTCCATTTGTTGGAGATATGCCCTAGAGGCAATAATAAATATAGTTATTATTATATCTTTGTGTTTATGAAAAATGTTTACATTCATGCTATAATAGTATTAACAAGGAAACATTAATACTTGTGTGATTTGTAAACTTAATTTGAAGTCCCTAGTAAAGCCTCTATATAATACTAGCTTGTTGGTTAATAGATGATTGTGGTTTCCCTATCATGAGCATTGAGATGTTATTAACAACAAGATCATATTGTTAGGAGAATGATATGATGGACATACTCCTATAGATAAGCGTAGCATAAAGATCAAGTCATTTTAATAGTTCAATTGCTATATGCTTTCTGATACATAGTAACCTAATTCCTTCGACCATGAGATCATGCATATCACCTTTACCGGATGGATGCTTTGATGACATCAAACACCACACCGTGGCGGGTGGCTATAAAGATGGCATTGAGTGTTCGGAAAGTATTGGTTGAGACACATGGATCAAGAGTGGGATTTGTCCATCCATATGACGGATAGATAGACTCTGGGCCCTCTCGGTGAAATGTCATCCAATTAGCTTGCAAGCATGTGACTAGCTCACAAGGGATCACATATCACAGGAACGAGAAAAGAGTACTTATCGGTAACGAGGTTGAACTAGGTATGCAGAGATACCGACGATCATAACCTCGGATAAGTAAACTATCGTGAGACAAAGGGAAATTGGTATCGTATGTAAGTGGTTCATTCGATCGCAAAGTAATCGTAGAAATATGTAGCCATATGAATTTCAGATTCCTCTATTGGTTATTGATCGAGAAGTGTCTCGATCATGTCCGCATAATTCACGAACCGTCGGGAGACACACTTAAGGATTCGACGTTGGTTGTGTAGTTATGGAATGATGAGAAAGAGACCGACTGTTGTTCGGAGTCTCGGATAGGATCCGGGATATCACGAGGAGATCCGGAATGGTCCGGAGAATAAGATTCATATAAGGAAAGTCCTGTTTCGGGGTTGGAGAATGGTTCCGGTGTTTTCATCGGGAATGTTCTAGAAGGTTCTGGAATGTCCGGCACTCCGAAGGGGAAGGGTACATGAATGTGTTATATCAAGTTGGTATGATTGCATCATGTACTAAGTGTCATCGCTGAACCAAATAAAGGATTAATTCAAATCCTTGTTTGAAAAGTCAAACGGCTAGTTTGAAAGTCAAACGGCTAATTTTGGAAAGAGGAAAAGAAGAGGAAACCGAGTTGGGGAGGAGTCCCTCCCCCCCACCGCCGGCGCCACCCAAGCCGAGTTGGGGAGGGACTCCTCTCCCTCCCCTTGGCCGGCCGGCCCCTCCACCTATATAAGGAGGGGCAGGGCTCCCTCCTAGAGACACACAAGATCCTCTCCTCCAAACCCTAGCCGCCGCCATGCCTCCACTGCCGCCGCCGCCACCTAGGTCAAGCCGCCTAGCAACCCTAGCCAAGCCTCCTCGGCGTGTCTAAACCCTAGATCGCGAGGGAATCTCTCATACTCCACCATACTCGCTCCGGCTTAAGGCGAAGCCTGAGATCTCCCCTCTACTTAGGTACCACGCCTGTCTTTGTCGGAATCGAGGAGAGTGCTACAACCTCCATTTTCTGGAACAAGGAGAGGAAGGTCTTCGTCGAAATCGAACGTGTGACCGATTGCGGGGCGCTGCGGAACGCAGCGCCGGAAGGATCGTCTACGCGATCTTGAGATCGGGAAGAGTACGACTACATCACCCACGAGAATCCGCTCTCGTTAAACACTTTGGAATCTTCAAGGGTGAGTTATTCTATTGACTCGTTGCTACAATCTAGTAGATAGATCTTGGCTTGTTTGTTTGTATGCGGTAGAAAATTTTTGTTTTCCATGCTACGAAACCCTACAGTGGTATCAGAGCCGTGTCTATATGTAGATCTGTTGCACAAGTAGAACACAATGGTCATTGTGGGCGTTGATGCTTTTATTGTCGATTGCTTCTTGTGTACTTTGCATCTTGCGGGATGTTGGGATGAAGCGGCCCGGGCTAACCTTACATGACATCGTTCATGAGACTTGCTCCACGCTTGACATGCAACTTGTATTGCATAAGTGGCTTTGCGGGTGCCTGTTTCTCCTAGCATAGTTAAGATCCAATTTACAACGGGTGATTAACAATACTAGTATCAATGTTGTGGTTCATGTTCGTAAGTTAGAACGACACTTATTTAAAGCCCCAAACCACGTAAAACATGCAAAGAAAGTAGAGGCGTCTAACTTTGTTTTGCAGGGGTGTGCTGTGATGTGATATGGCCATGATTGTGATTATATTTGATGTATGCAATGTTCCTTATTGTAAGTTGGCAACCGGCAGGAGCCATATGGTTGTCTTTAATTTATGTTAAGACCCGCGTGTCTATTCAAAGTAGTTGTAATAGTTGAAGCCGGTGGACGACAACCATGGAGAAGCGTCATTGACCTTGATGCAATGTCGATGATGATGGAGATCATATTCGTGCTAGAAGATGGAGATCGGAAGCACAAAGAAGAAATGCCATATCATATCACATATTTTGAATTGCATGTGATGTTAATCCTTTATGCATCTTGTATTGCTTAGTAGACGACGGTAGCATTATAAGATGATCCCTCATGCACATAAATTTCATGTCATAAAGTGTTCACCCTTAGTTGGCACCGTTGCTAAAGCTTGTTGTTTTGAAGCACCACGTGATGATCGGGTGTGTTAGATTCCGCAAGTGTATACAACGTGAGCAAGCCAGATTTGCTCATGCGGAAACTAAGGTTTGATCTTGACGAGCCTAGCATGTACAGACATGGTCTCGGAACACGGATCACCGAAAGGTAAAGCATGAATCATATAGTAGATATGATGAACATGTCGATTGTTCACCATTGAAACTATATCAACTCTCGTGATGATCGGTGTTGATGTGGTGGATTTGGTTCGTGTGATCACTAAAACAATGTGAGGGATATTGTTTTGAGTGGGAGTTCACCTAGATTAATTTTAATATTAATATGAACTCAATTTGTCATAAACTTAGTCTAAACTATTGCAAATATGTTGTAGATCAATGGCAGCCCCTACCATCAATTTTAATGCGTTCCTAGAGAAAGAAAAATTGAAAAACAATGGAAGCAACTTCGCGGATTGGTTTCGCAATTTGAGGATTGTCCTCACATCTGGTAATTTGACCTATGTGCTGGATGCACCGCTGGGTGACCCACCTGCAGCTGATGATGCCGATGAAGTAAAGAATGTTTACCTCACTCGGAAGACTCAGTACTCCACAGTTCAGTGTGCTATCTTGTATGGTTTAGAATCGGAGCTTCAGAAAAGGTTTGAGAATTCAGAAAAATATGATATTGTCGAGGATCTAAAATTGATCTTTGAGACTCATGCGGCAATTGAAAGCTATGAGGCTTATGAAAAGTTCTTTAAGCGCAAGATGGAAGAGGGCGACTCGTCTGAGCATGTGCTTAAGATGTCTGGGCACACAAACAAACTTCAAAGCTTGGGTATAGTGATTCCCAATTCTTTGGGGATTTACCGTGTCCTCCAATCACTACCACCAAGTTACAAGAACTTTGTGATGAACTACAACATGCAAAACATGAACAAGACGTTGCCAGAACTCTTTGCCATGTTGAAGTCTGCAGTGGAGATCAAGAAAGAGCACCAAGTGTTGTTGGTCAATAAGACCACCAAATTCAAGAAAGGCAAGTCTAAGCAGAAGGGAAACTTCAAGAAGGGTGGTAAGAAAGTTACCACGCCGACGAAGAAGACCAAGGCTGGACCTAAGCACGATCTTGAGTGCTTTTTGCAAGGGAGAAGGTCCTCGGAAGCGGAATTGCTCAAAGTACTTGGCGGATTTGAAGAACGGCAACATCAAGAAGAAAGGTATATCGATATACATGTTATTGATGTGTATCTCACTAGTACTGTAGTAGTGCCCGGGTATTTGATCTTGGTTCGGTTGCTCATATTTGTAACTCGAAATAGGTCTTTGAGAATAAGCGGAAGCTAGCGAAGAACGAGGTGACGATGCGCGTTGGAAGCGGATCAAAGGTTGATGTGATCATGGTCGCACGCTACCCCTTCATCTACCATCGGGATTAGTTTTATACTTAAATAATTGTTATTTGGTGCTGCGTTAAGCATGAACATTATATCGGGATCTTGTTTATTGCGAGACGGTTACTTGTTTAAGTCTGAGAATAATGGTTGTTCGATTTATATGAGTAATATGTTTTATGCACATGCACCTTTGATAGATGGTCTATTCTTATTGAATCTCGATAGTGGAAATACACATATTAATGACATTGAGGCTAAACGTTTGAAATCGAGCGATAACTCGACCTATATGTGGCACTGTCGTCTTGGTCACATTGGAGTGAAGCGTATGAAGAAACTCCATTCCGATGGACTTCTTGAATCACTTGATTTCGAATCACTTGAAAGATGCGAAGCATGTCTGATGGGTAAAATGACTAAGACTCCATTTTCTGGTATGATGGAGCGAGCTACGGACTTGTTGGAAATCATACATACCGATGTGTGTGGTCCAATGAGTGTAGCATCGTGTGGTGGTTATCGTTATGTTCTTACCTTCACGGATGACTTGAGTAGATATGGGTATATCTATTTCATGAAACATAAGTCCGAAACTTTCGAGAAGTTTAAGGAATTTCAAAGTGAGGTAGAGAATCAACGTAACAAGAAGATTAAATTTCTACGTTATGATCATGGAGGTGAATATCTAAGTTACGAGTTTGGCGAGCATTTGAAGAAATGCGGAATACTTTCGCAGTTGACACCGCCAGGAACACCACAGCGTAATGGTGTGTCCGAACGTCGTAATCGAACTCTCTTAGATATGGTTCGTTCTATGATGTCACTTACAGATTTACCGCTATCATTTTGGGGTTATGCATTAGAAACAGCCGCATTCACTTTAAATAGGGCACCGTCTAAATCCGTTGAAACGACACCGTATGAATTATGGTTTGGGAAGAAACCTAGATTGTCGTTCCTTAAAGTTTGGGGGTGCGAAGCCTATGTAAAGAAGTTACAGCCGGACAAGGTTGAACCCAAAGCGGAAAAATGCGTCTTCATAGGATACCCGAAGGAAACTATTGGGTATACCTCCTATCATAGATCCGAAGGCAAAATCTTCGTTGCCAAGAATGGATCCTTTCTAGAGAAGGAATTTCTCTCGAAAGAAGTGACTGGAAGGAAAGTGGAACTTGACGAGGTTGTTGAACCTTCTCTCAAAATTGCGAGTAGCGCAGCACCGGAAGAAGTTCCTGTGGTGCCTGCACCAATAAGAGAGGAAGCTAATGATGATGATCATGAAACTTCGGTTAAAGTTGCTACAGAGCCTCGCAGGTCAACGAGAACTCGTATCACTCCAGATTGGTATGATCCCGTTATGAGTGTCATGTTGGTGGACAACACCGATGACCCTGAGACATATGAGGAAGCGATGATGAGCCCAGATTTCAATAAATGGCAAGAAGCCATGAAATCCGAGATTGGATCCATGTACGAAAACCAAGTATGGACTTTGGTGGACTTACCGGATGGCCGGAAGGCTGTCGAGAACAAATGGATCTTCAAGAAGAAAACAGATGCTGATGGTAATGTTACTGTCTATAAAGCTCGACTTGTCGCAAAAGGGTTTCGACAAATTCAAGGAGTTGACTACGATGAGACTTTCTCACCAGTAGCGGAGCTAAAGTCTGTGAGGATTATGTTAGCAATCGCTGCATATTACGATTATGAGATATGGCAGATGGATGTCAAAACAACATTTCTCAATGGAGACATTGATGAAGAGTTGTATATGATGCAACCCAAAGGTTTTGTTGATCCTAAAGATGCTAACAAGGTATGCAAACTTCAACGGTCCATCTATGGATTGAAGCAAGCATCCCGAAGTTGGAATCAACGTTTTGATAAGGTGATCAAAAGTTTTGGTTTTATACAAACTTATGGAGAAGCTTGTATTTACAAGAAAGTGAGTGGGAGCTCTGTAGCATTCTTAATACTATATGTGGATGACATATTATTGATTGGGAATGATGTAGACCTTCTTAATAGTGTCAAGGAATATTTGAATAATAGTTTTTCAATGAAGGATCTTGGCGAAGCAGCTTACATATTAGGCATAAAGATTTATAGAGATAGATCGAAACGCCAAATATCATTGTCACAAAGTACATATTTGGAAAAAGTTCTAAAGAGGTTTGGAATGGAAGATAGCAAGAAAGGGTTCTTGCCCATGTTAACAATACGACCTTGAGTAAAACTCAAGGTCCGACATCAGCAGAAGATAGAGAAAGGATGAGTAAGACTCCCTATGCCTCAGCCATAGGATCTCTAATATATGCTATGCTATGTACTAGACCCGACATTGCATATGCTGTTAGTTTAACTAGCAGATATCAAAGTGATCGAGTGGATCATTGGACAATGATCAAAAACATCCTTAAGTACTTGAGAAGAACTAAGGATATGGTTCTTTCTTATGGAGGTGATGAACAGCTCGTTGTTAATGGTTACACCGATGCTAGTTGGAACACCGATCCGGATGATTCTAAATCACAATCTGGATACGTATTTATTTTGAATGGTGTAGCGATTAGCTGGAGGAGTGCAAAGCAAAGCGTTGTGGCGAGATCTTCAACCGAATCGGAATACATGGCTGCGGAGGCTTAACAAGAAGCGATATGGATGAAAGAGTTCATTACAGAGCTAGGTGTGGTTCCTAGTGCGCTGGACCCAATGTCTATCTACTGTGATAACATGGGCGCCATAGCCAATGCGCAAGAACCAAGGTCACACAAGAAGCTGAAGCATATCAAGCTACGTTTTCACGCTATTCGAGAATATATCCAAGATGGGGATATAAAGATTTGCAAAGTACACACAAATCTGAATGTGGCGGATCCGTTGACTAAACCTCTCCCGAGGGCAAAACATGACCAGCACCAAACTGCCATGGGTGTTCGGTATATTACCATGTAATCTAGATTAGATGACTCTAGTGCAAGTGGGAGACTGTTGGAGATATGCCCTAGAGGCAATAATAAATATAGTTATTATTATATCTTTGTGTTTATGAAAAATGTTTACATTCATGCTATAATAGTATTAACAAGGAAACATTAATACTTGTGTGATTTGTAAACTTAATTTAAAGTCCCTAGTAAAGCCTCTATATAATACTAGCTTGTTGGTTAATAGATGATTGTGGTTTCCCTATCATGAGCATTGAGATGTTATTAACAACAAGATCATATTGTTAGGAGAATGATATGATGGACATACTCCTATAGATAAGCGTAGCATAAAGATCAAGTCATTTTAATAGTTCAATTGCTATATGCTTTCTGATACATAGTAACCTAATTCCTTCGACCATGAGATCATGCATATCACCTTTACCGGATGGATGCTTTGATGACATCAAACACCACACCGTAACTGGGTGGCTATAAAGATGGCATTGAGTGTTCGGAAAGTATTGGTTGAGACACATGGATCAAGAGTGGGATTTGTCCATCCATATGACGGATAGATAGACTCTGGGCCCTCTCGGTGAAATGTCATCCAATTAGCTTGCAAGCATGTGACTGGCTCACAAGGGATCACATATCACGGGAACGAGAAAAGAGTACTTATCGATGCGAGGTTGAACTAGGTATGCGAGATACCGATCATAACCTCGGATAAGTAAACTATCGTGAGACAAAGGGAAATTGGTATCGTATGTAAGTGGTTCATTCGATCGCAAAGTAATCGTAGAAATATGTGGGAGCCATATGAATTTCCAGATTCCTCTATTGGTTATTGATCGGAGAAGTGTCTCGATCATGTCCGCATAATTCACGAACCGTAGGGAGACACACTTAAGGATTCAACGTTGTTTGAGTAGTTATGGAATGATGAGAAAGAGACCGAATGTTGTTCGGAGTCTCGGATAGGATCCGGGATATCACGAGGAGATCCGGAATGGTCCGGAGAATAAGATTCATATAAGGAAAGTCCCGTTTCGGAGTTGGAGAATGGTTCCGGTGTTTTCATCGGGAATGTTCTAGAAGGTTCCGGAATGTCCGGCACTCCGGAGGGGAAGGGTACATGAATGTGTTATATCAAGTTGGTATGATTGCATCATGTACTAAGTGTCATCGCTGAACCAAATAAAGGATTAATTCAAATCCTTGTTTGAAAAGTCAAACGGCTAGTTTGAAAGTCAAACGGCTAATTTTGGAAAGAGGAAAAGAGGAGGAAACCGAGTTGGGGAGGAGTCCCTCCTCCCCACCGCCGGTGCCACCCAAGCCGAGTTGGGGAGGGACTCCTCTCCCTCCCCTTGGCCGGCCGGCCCCTCCACCTATATAAGGAGGGGCAGGGCTCCCTCCTAGAGACACACAAGATCCTCTCCTCCAAACCCTAGCCGTCGGCGCCGCCACCTCCACTGCCGCCGCCGCCGACCTAGGTCAAGCCGCCTAGCAACCCTAGCCGCCGGCCAAGCTTCCTCCTCGGCGTGTCTAAACCCTAGATCGCCGAGGGAATCTCTCATACTCCACCATACTCGCTCCGGCTTAAGGCGAAGCCCTGCGAGATCTCCCCTCTACTTCCGGTACCACGCCGTTGTGCTGCCGGAATCGCGAGGAGAGTGCTACAACCTCCATGCCTCTGGAACAAGGAGAGGAAGGTCTTTGTCGAAAATCGAGCGTGTGACCGACATGCGGAGCGCCGCCGAAACTTAAAGGATCGTCTACGCGATCTTGAGATCGGGAAGAGTACGACTACATCACCCACGAGAATCCGCTCTCGTTAAACACTTTGGAATCTTCAAGGGTGAGTTATTCTATCGACTCGTTGCTACAATCTAGTAGATAGATCTTGGCTTGTTTGTTTGTATGCGGTAGAATTTTTTTGTTTTCCATGCTACGAAACCCTACACCATTCCAGTAAAAATAGATGACTATAAAAAAGTTTAGACATGGTCGATGCAGGACTATATAATTTACTTCCATTCAGACATGCTTAAGACCCAACATCTGTACTTTGAAAAAAAGAACTCGCATCTATACTTAGGAGAGGTTACTGATCCTTACACTTTGAGGGATAGCAGTTGTTTGCAGCAGCCCCATGCAATTGCCAAGCCATCGGAGGAAGATGTAGCTCTTGGAAGCCCATCTACTACAACCAAGCTCATGTGAATCAGATGTTCATGACCGTTTGACGGTAGACACGACAAACTACAAACATATTTGATTTCAGTCAATGGCAGCAAGGTAGTAGTACTTGACGAAACATTTTGCATGATGAAAGCTGTTTATTTCATTTCCGTCATAAACTGCAAATTAAAAAATTAAGCTAATTAGGAATATTTTTGACAAATCTTGCTTCAGAAAACTAAAGGTGCATGATTTCGGTAGCTGGATGAAAAATCACATCTCCGTCATGTAGTTAGAAACCTGTGCTCTCCTAACTTTTATGTTCTTTGTATTGCATTTTATCATAGATAGATGGTATGTCATGTTTTCTCGCATGGCTATATTTGTGTATGTTTAGTATCAAAATACTCATGTAGTGAGCCTTTTGTGTACTCCCTCCATTTCATAATAAGTGTCGCTGATTTTTGTACTAAATCAACGATACTTATTATGGATCAGAGGGATTAGTCTATTAGCAGAATTTAATAACTTGATTCATTGGAATGAGTGGTGGCAAAATAGATTATAGTGACTATTTTTTGTAATATATTCACAGACTTTGATAACACAATTCATTTGGAGTGACAATGTTAGGAAAATAGAGTGGTGGTATGGTCTTCATATACAAGAATGTCTGCTGGTTACACACAAGAATGTCTGCTGGTTAGATACAATCTCATTTGGATATAATAAGTCTCCATATACATAATGCATGTTGTTTACCATGAGTTTGCCGAGTCTTTGTTGCACATAGATCTTCAGCTAGATTTTGCATGTTCTTCTTCACTCTGTAGAATGTCAAAACATTTCTAGGAGATGACCAACTTAAGGTGAGACGAATTCAGTGTGGCGTTCTTTCTTCCACTATTGTTGCTGGTTAGTTTTGAGGCCTTGGTAATGATTTGTGAACCATTTTTAGGTGTGGTAGCAAAATATTAGTAAAATCAGTGGATATTTTGCATTCCCATTTAACCATAACCTCACACGGAAACAATCACATGGCAATAACCGAAAAGGCTGCACATATAACTTTTAGACTGGTAGTGTTATTACCGAAAATGACCATAAATTGGCGTATACATTCAATGTTTTCTGTTATGAATGCTAGCCATGGTAAAATAATATTGAATTGGAGGTGTAAGAAAATAACTTGAATGTTATCTAAAATCCCTTGCTCGAGGTAGACAAGGGAAATATAGTACTTTTACCAGAATATGTCAGAGGTCACCTTTGTCGTCTAAAGATTAATGTCTAGGTGAATGGGAGCAGTACTAGATGGGTGGCTGTTTGCTTTGTCGGTTTTATTCATGGAAGTTATGTTAGTAGTTTCTGGACCTGCATGCATATAATAGAACACTACTTAAATGGATTTATATCACACACGCTGACTGATTAGATACTTTGTTTGGCTGATCTTTTTTTATAAGATATGGTAATTGTACATAGTAGAATTTACAATTTTGGTGGTCCGATTGCAGGTCAAATACATGCATGTGAGTGATTCGAGATTCCATGGGCTTCACCAATCCTAAAAAAGTGAATCATGGCTAATAGATTTATGTATATACGTTTCATATGTTTCCTGTAAACTCTAAACTTTGTAGGGTATACAGTACTTCAAATTGTTTTTTGGAATTAATCTAAATAGGAGCAGCAAAGATCTTGTGTTTTATTTCAATAATGCTCATTATTGTATGGTCGGTACCAGTGGGATTTTCATCTGCGTTCTCAATATCGATGTACTGCTATCTCATACTATGTGTTACTAATGTATTGTAATAAAGTATTAAACTATGATTAGGTTGAGCATTTTTTTATCTGAAATCCACTTCGAATATTTTCATCGATTGTTCATATCGGCTTGCCCGCGCATCCCTACCTAGTTTCTAAAATTGCTGACCAGTTACGAATGGTCCACATAGCCTCCGCAAATCGATCTGCGCCTCGTCGGTCTGATCTCTCGGCCGATGCTCTCCATGCTGCCCCGCGCCCTCCCATCTAGGCCATGACCTACGCCTCCATTGGTACGACATCTCGGGGACTGTGGAGTTCCTGTGTGGCCACGCCTACACCAGCGTCGCCCTTCAGGTAATTTCCCCTCCTTTTAATTATCTTGAGATTTCTTTCATGTTTTTAGTTGCATCGCTGTGTTTGATTAAGAAGCATCCACCTTTATTCTTGTAATTCATGGCGTTTTTAGTTCCTAGACAAGTTGCGCTAGGAAGCTCGGCGGCGTCGGGACCAAGCTGTTGGTGATGGCGGATCAGCCGAGACGCCAAGGCTATACTCCGGCCGTAGCAGCGGGCTGTACGATCCGGCTGCTTCCACTAGTCCCGGACACTGTATTTTTTCCTTTAAACCACTACAAGATTCAGGAGAAGGTAATTGCAAATGAACTACGTCCTAATGTGCTCATGTTTTTCTACATTTTCAAAGACTAAATCCCTATATTCCCTTACACATGTATATTTGTTTTTGTGCTTCCATTATGTGCAAGTTATGTTAAGATTGCCTTTTTTGCTTCGAAATATCCATGCTTCATATTTAAATTACTTATGCTTCTTCTCTCCTTAGAGTTTGCATCATGTCAATTATGCTTCTATGTTTTGTATTCTTAATTTGTGAAACTTTTGTGCTTCCTAGAAATAGGCTTGCGCCCGCTATATTCATATAGCAAACCACCGATACAAGGATACCACCGCTGGGGCAAAACAGCACAATCTGAGCCCAAAAGGAACAAAAAGGAAAAAAAGAGAAAACAATGCCGAGAACGGCGGCTCGCCGAAAATGAAGGGGATTCTCCACCGCTGCGCCCTCCGATGAAATTCCACCCCGCTACTATCGCTCCGAAGCGCCGTGCACCAAGCAACACCTCCAAGAAGGAAAGCGACGATGACGTCGCTGCTGCCCGGATCGTTCCAAGGGGACTCCCCAGAACCAATCCTGGGGTTTCCCCCGGTCCACAATGGGGGGTGGGGAAGAGGGATCTCCGACGCCCTTCAGGAAGGAAGGTGACACCCGCAGGCGTCACCGTGCCGGTGCCGAGACAGGGATTTCTCTCGACCCCCCAAAAAACCACACCTCCGGGCCCTCCGGAACGTCCACCAACCTTGTCGTCCACCAGCGCGCGCCACCACGGTATTGCAATCACCCCCGCCATCTCACTGAGGTCCATGTTGCGAGGCCGATAAATACGATAAGCAAGGAGCGCCGACGAGGGTCAGTGGTACAGCGCCACCCGGGAGGGAACTACCTCCATCACATCCGTCGTCGGGAGGCGGTAGCCGACCGGGTGTAGCAGCAGGACACACCAGGCCCGCCGGCCCGGCCGAGCCCGAGAGGGCCTGTGAAGTCCCGCCGCAACACTGCAGCAGGGGCACCGTCGCCGCCACCAACCCATGCCCAAGCTCTGCTACCTCATCCACCGGAGAAGCCGCAGCTGCGCTAGGCCCAGATGGAGCCCTTTGGGGCCCAGATCTGGGCAGACAGGGCTCTATCGGCCGCTCGCCGGCGACCAGCCGGCCATCGCATCCCCCCGCAGCCAACGGTCGCGCCGCCGCATCGTCACCACCCGGTCGCGGGTCTCACGCCGCCGAGCCGGACCGTCCACCGTCGAGGAGCACCGGCGCCGTCGGGAGGCCCTGCCCTTCGTTCGCTCGTCGGGAAGAGGCTGACCCGCCGCCGCCAGCCCCGCGCGGGAGAAGCCCGGCGACTTATGCCGACGGCGGCGGCTGGGGAGAGGGAGAGGGAGGGGTGGTGGGTGGGAGGCGGCGAGGGTTCGCCCGTCGCCCACAGGGGAGCGAGCGAGCGAACGGGTCTTTTTTTCTCTCGACGTCGCGTCTCGCTCCACCGTGACGATCTCCCAACTTTTGTGCTTCCACTATGTGCAAGTTATGCCTTCATATATAAGTTACTAGTGCATTCTCACTGACTAGAGTATGCATCGTCTCAACTATGCTTCCATGTTTTCAAACTCGTGTTGAGCTTTTTAAAATCACATTCATTGTTGTGCTTGCATCATGTACATGCTATATTGATATTGCACGATTATAATTCATCTAAATATCCATGCTTCCTGTTGATTTCACTTTCTGCTTGAATTATGCTATATCTCAACCATGCTTCCATTATTTTATTATAGTTTAACTTCTGACTTGACGCGTACTATTTTGTATTTACACGTGTATCATATTTCTTAAATTTGCACCCAGATGTTGTATGCAAGTTATGAGTTATGTCGATGTAGCATGAAATCAATGATTCAAAGTGCTGAACAGTTTGTGGCAATAGATCATTGTTTCTATTTACTAATACCAGTAATTTTCATTGCCATGAGCATTGTATTTAAACGTTACCCTAATACTTCTGGTATTTCCTTTTCATATATGTTACTCATGATGCAAATCCATGTCTAGAAGATTATCATTTCTTTCAATGGGCACAATATGGCTGCCAAATTAGCTTTTCAATGAAATAATAATGCAAATAGATTTATTTGTTTCCTGTAATGTTATGCAACAGTTACTCTTTTGTTCATTCATATGCATGTTGCGCTTCCATACCATCCATGCTTTTTAATTAACCGACTTATTCAAACTTCTTAATTTTAGTTCGGCCATTTGTCATCGTCAAGGAGCCTAAACGGATTTTATCTCGGGGAATGGTCTCGTGGTACTTCGCTTCAATGAGATTTTGAAACGGCACAAGCCACAATGCAGAGCCCCTTGTTCATATACTTGGTTTCTGGAAGCTCAAACTTTTGGAATTTTTAGCAAGTTGAACAAGTACAGGGAACAAGTGGTCATATGGTTGTTTCTTCCAAAGATACAAATTTCATGTACATATGAAGCCAAGATGCTTGGTACTTGAACAATGTAACCTCCAAGAGTTCATCTATTTGCTCGCAACTTGTGTGTAGTGTTGCGTTATTTAGTGTTTGGTAAAGAATTTGTATTAGCGCAACAATAGAAAAACGTATGAGCACTTCAGTGCTTCCATTATATGCTATTCAGGATATGTATCAATGGTTAGAGGGGAGCATATTTGTAAGGTTTCAGAAATAGGTTTCATAGAAGATTGAAGCACTATAATAGTTGTTAGTTATGGAAGTAAATATGCAGATATATCAAGAAACATGTATTATTGATTGATAATGAAACATATATTATAGATGGATGAAGCATTGTAATGTTGGCTTCGGAAGCTACAAAGAAATATAGGAAACGTGTTATGAAGGAATACTATAAAATAATATATATAATTTATATTGTAGACGGAGGAAGCAACGGATTGCATCGTGATATTTGTCAGAAGCAAATCATCTGTGATATTTGCAAGAAAAAATCAACCCTGATTCTTGCCTGCAGTTACTCTGAAGCAAATCGCAATTAACTGCAAGGAAGCAGGCTAATTAAAAAAAAGTTACTAATGGAAAGGAAGCATACACCTGCATGGTTGTACGTTTCCTCACCAATCCAACGGATGAATCAACAAAGATCCTATGGCTGGCCACTTGTCCGATAGAAGCATAGAGATCGGCATCCAATCCCTAGTAGTGCCCCGGTTCTTAGCGCCAAAGCCTCGGAGAAAAACTGACGTGGCAGCCTATGTAACCAGAGACCCGGCTGGTCATAGTGGGAAGGCGCGCATTGCCGCACCCCTTCATTAGATAAATAGATACTAGAATGTTAAGGATGAATTAAAATATTATATTTGGATATTAACATTTTTCAAGTGTTGGACCACTTGTTTGCCACATCATATTTTTTCTATAGTACCGTGTCAAAAAACGGCCATAGTGTGACTGCCAACTGGATCAGTCTGTTATAACAACCGAACATGCCAGCTTTCGCTCGCGTCTATCCAGACAGACGCATCCATGACCCAAATTTGATGTCCGAATGGATCAATCTGGTCTGAATCTGTCTGAATGGGTCATACCGCTGGAAGACCATGCATGTCCCAGACGTGTTTGGACGTGCTCGAAAGGGTTAGGTCAACCCGATGGCAAATGTTGTTTAACTAAGTTGCTTATCAAGCACTAGTACGTGCATGTGCTAGTAGCAGTTGTCGTAGTGTAAATAGCAGCTTTGCATGGACGGCTAAACATGAAAAACACGGAGAACCCGAAAGCCACGTGATACCGACCCTCTCTACCCAACCTCTCCCTCCTGCTACAGTTCTTTGGAAGTTTCCTGAAGGCACCGGGCCGATCCAAGGCCGAACTCTCCGGCGATGCCAGACGAGGGAGGCGGAGGAGAGGTTCCGGCGCGAGTAGATTAGCTAGGAGTAGTTGTTTTCGGTTGTTTGCCGAGATCTGGAGTAGGGCTCGAGATTTGTTGGACCAAATCTTGAGCAGCTCGATGTGGTGCTCTGGCGGCGGTGCTCTGGAGGTCAGAACCGGCAGCGGCGTTCCAGTGTTCGAGGATCTCCACAATAAGGTTCGGGTTGCCCCCTTTTTCCGCGGCGTTGCGCGCTTGCTGCTTCTCTCTCTGGCCGGCCGTGGAGGCGAGGAGGGAAAGAAGAGCAGCGCGTTGATGCCAAGATCTGGAGGCACCTGGGGGTTAGTTTCCAGCGTGCTGCTGTGGCGTAGTAGGACCTGGTCGCTATTGCTGCTTCCATGGTGGAAGAAGTTGTTGGCGAGATCCCTCTTCAATAAACATCCGTTCCCTGGCGGCCATCGTCGGTGGCTTTGCGGGGCTCTGTGTTTCGCTCTGGCCGGCCGTGGAGGCGAGGGGAGCAAAGGATGCAGAGTGTTCACGGGCTTGCGGCATTGGAGGCTGAAGCTGCAGCTTCTCCTTCCAGCGGATTCCACGGCGGCGATGTTTATCCCCGCCGTGCTCTTTGTCCGGTAAGGCGGCCCTATTTCTTCCTCCTGCATGGAGGCTCCTGGCTCTTGCCGCAGGAGCTCGACCGCTCATCCTTTCCAAGTGGTTCGTCCCCGGCGAGAAAGAGTTGGCCTACGGCGACGAGTTCCGCCGGGGAGGATGGCATTGGGAGCGTTTGATGCCGTTCTCTGGATCTTGGCATTTGGTTCTACTTCTCCTTCGTCGAGGACGGCGGGTGGTGCGGCATCTGGCGCTTTGAGGTCACCGGCGTGTGGTGGCGGAGGCACCCGAGGACCTGATTGCTTTTTATCTCTGTATTCTAGGGTGTTTTTTGCATTTTGTGGGCCCTTATCTTCAAATTTAGGTTCTTTGTGCGAGTGTTGAAAAGGGCCCCTTCTGTAATCCTGTACCTGCCACGTGGTTTTTAATGTAGCGTTCGGGGTCTTTTGACCCCTTCTTGTTAAAAAAAATCATGCAAAACACGAGGCAGCTTCCAAAGGAGCAGCGCACTATTTTTCTATCTTAATTTGTCTTAGGGTGGTTTTCGTCGTAGGCATATTTTTGTCCGTCATACCAAACTTCGTCCGTTGCGTCCATCGGTATCCCGTAGTTACACGAGTTTAGCGGTCCGAGCTTCGCTAGGAGTCCGCATAGTAGAGCCTGTTGCGGCGTTGTCCTAGATATCCGGCTTCCTTGTGTTCTGCCCGACGAAACAGCGGGTCGATTTTGACCTGGCTGATCGATCCGCCAGGGACTGAATACGAAGGATCCTTGTCCGGCTATTGCGTGCATGGACAAATCCCTCAGGACCCATACACATGCACGGGTACAGATGTACGATTAGCCATAGGCAGCTTCAGTTGTTGGGCCAGCTAATTACATAGCTAATTAATTAGCAGACTATTAGCAGACGAGGCGTTTTGACTATATGCTCCTGGTTTTTCAATTGAGTTTTAGACACAAGTTAAAATATTAAAAAAATTAACAAAAAATTCCACGCATGCATTTTAACATTCTATGTACTCACAAAGTTGTTTTACGAAAAATCAATATGTTTTGTGTCGTATGTAAAGAATAAAAAATTTGACGCTAAAAAATGCGGGTAACGAAACATTTCTTTGTCTTTTTCATACATGACAAAACAAAGATTGGTTTTCCGTAAAACTTGACATGCACAAATATAATATCGAGATGTACATGCCAAATTATTTTTTGGAATTTTTTGACATCTAAAAAAACATTCAGCTAGCAGGAGCGTATGCACCCAAGATCAAAAGTGGATTTCCGACTATTAGCCCATAACTTAGTATAGTAACTGGCTTGCGGTTTTCTGAATGTGGATGAAGATGCTTTTGATACATGGAGAAATCCCGAATTTTCTACCAAAACATAAGTAAGCTGAGGAAAAGAAGAACCGAGGAAACTGAAAACATGATGTTTCAGTCAATGAGAAGAGGCTCCATCACTCAGAAGAGGCCCCGTCGTTTAATAAGTCTGTACCATGCCCTCGCTTTTCCGCATCTCTCCGGGCATGGGAAGCCGCGGCGACGGTCGCTATCAGGAGTAGTGGAGTGGCAACGACCAACTGGAAGCAGAGGGAGTGACTACTATGGCAACTGGCTATGACCTCTCTCCTAGGCCATTGTTGTTACAAAAGCACATCGATTTAGCTCCTCTCTCGGACGCCACTCACCGTTGTGGGTGAAGCATCTATAGGGTGAAGCCCTACTGGGAGTGACCAACGACGGAAGACACTAGCACAAACATGTAGTGGTGGAACGACCTGGCTATCCTGCTGGCCATGTAGTTGAGATGTCGGGCATGTTGTCCATGCCTACGTAGAGCTTGCATGGCGCCGCTAGGTCGTGGTCGTGGTTGTGTAGCCCATCTTGTTGCTCATCGCCTAACGCTCTAAGTTGGGTCATTACCAATTTGAAGTTTCAAGTGAGGGGTATGTGGTCGGAGCATTGGCTCCTTGACTACCACGTTGAAAGCAAACGAGATTTTTTTATACAAACATTGTAACATGGGAGCTAAATCTAAAACAAAACCTAATATATTTCAAGATGGTACAAACCAAAATCTAAAATGAAATGTAAGAATATTTAGTGCTAAAAACTACACCATGTTGTTTTCTAGGTTTGTGAGTTGTATAACTACCATGGAATGATTAATAAAACTGCCAACCGTGTGAGTTTTTCTTGAAAGGACTTTCTCGTTTGGTTTCGAGGGGAAAATTCCAGGATGTGTTATGTTTGGTGTGTTATATTTGGTGTTAGTATCAGGTTGATTCCGAATAGGTTTTTCTTATCCCTCTCCGATAGACGATAATTGTATCGAGTCTCTATAGGTTGTTTTAGTGCATGTTTGGCTGCCGCTTCAGTCCACCATACCCTTTGTAGGCGAGATCCGCCGAATTCTAAGACTCTCCATGTACTGGCATCGGTACTGACTGCTCCCTTTTTCCTTTGCCCTTTGTCGGCACCCCTTTTGCTTTGACAGGTATGAGTTCGTCGACATTAGCAAGGTTACTCTTCTGGCTTGGCCTGGACAGGGTTATGGACGTCATTGGTTATTCTTCAGGATTCTTAGTCCCATCTGCATCTTGTCCATAGTCGGATGTTGTAGCGTTTTCAATGTGTTTTGGATCTTTGTAATGTATATCTGTATTCTTGACTCGAGGAGTCGTTGTTGTATATATATGTTCCTGTGGCTTTCATCATGGACTATTGTTGTGTAATGGTATTACTTCGTTTTCCACCCGCACGCAAGTGCTTGGTGGGCATCAACGAATCGTTTCTAAGCGGGTTTGGCCTGAATCGCTAAAATATGCATAGGGCCGATTCGTAAGTGTTATAGTGGCGTCCCGCGAGAGAGAACTGTCTCTGTTGCCGAAGGTGGTAGTTGACCTGACGCGGCAGCAGGACATACTAGTCCCATCTACATCCGACCAAGCCGAGCGGGCCGTAAAGTCCCCGCGGAGGCACACTAGTTTCAATAGAGTCTGATGCTCTCTGCATCAACATCGCCTCACCCCCGTTGTCAACGACATCGGCGCCAAACCTGTACGAGAGAGTGGGGTGATGAGAGGAGTCAACTAGGAGGCGAAATTTCTCAGAGAGTATGACTCGAAAAGGTACTCATTAACTAGGATGGAAAAGAAAAGAGAGAGAATGCGCTGAGAATAGGGACAAAGATTAGACACTAACTGTGCGTCAATTGAGAAACAACTAGCTGTTTAGTACTAGAAAAAATATAGTATCTTTTTTCAATATTTTCTAAAACTCACAAATATGATTTTCGATTTTAAAAAGACAGTAGGAGCTAGCACTGGTACTAGGGAGCCAAAAAACACGAGGAAACCAAAACAACAACAACCATATGCACCACTTGGGGGCTGATCAGCTCGAAACTCGGACGCAATTCTAAATTCATGTGGAAAAAATCTGGCATTCCGTTCTTTCTAGATTTCTCGAGCGCACTAAAATGGTATTTCTTTCGATCCATATTAATTGTAGATGAATCGGATGTATCTAGAACTAAAATGGAAATCCAATTCGACTTACCGGTGCAAATGAACCTATTATCTGAAAACACATTTCAAAATAAAAAAAATAGAAAACAACAAGCCATATAAAATGTTTATTTTTTTGAAAACTTATGCATGGGCATAGAATGTTCGGATGTATATACGAAATTTTTGTTCAGATTTTATTGACAATTTAAATTGTATTTTTTATGTATTTTTCATAATAGGTTCATTTGTACCTGGGAGCCAAAACACCACCTCCAAACTAAAACATGTATAGATACATCCAATTCTGTGAAAATTAATATGGATCGGAGAGAGTAACCTTATCGAAGCCTGGTTGTGAGTTATAGTATAGACTTATATATAATTAAGCAACTGATATTTGTAATGTTGTTACTAAAAAAAAAATACAATTGTTTTATTATAAGGTTTTATTTACAAGTGCAAGCGACTTTGCTGTATGCAGTCTAGCTACAAACTATTGTGGTATGGCGATTCCATCTCCAAGATGTTAGCTCCCTTGCAATGGCATCCTTGTGTGGATGAAGTCCAGGTGCTAGCGTAACCGAGAATTCCTCCAACTTGGCAGCCCTGGAAAGCAGAAACCTTGCAAGCATTTTTTCCACCGGCAGTCCTTGGTAGTTCCAAATGCTGATTCTTCTCACCTTGTGATCCAGGCATCGAACGTGCGTCCGCCACAAACTGTCAGGCACCCGGCCACTTCGATCGACGACGCCACCGCTGAGTGTGCAGTTGATGTCGGCGGCGGCGCTGTCCTCTGGCTCGGTATCCGATTCACTGTCGGCTACATAGATGGGAGCCATCTCCGGAGCCGGAGGTAAGATAAGAGACAACACTTCCAGGTCCTTGGTGTTGAGAAGCAAGGCGACGATGGACCGGACGGTGTGATCGGCGAGCAAGCAGCCGTGGAGGCCCAGCTGCCTGAGGCCGGGTAGGTCGCGCAGGACGCTTGTGAGCAAGCTGCTGTAGTAGGCCATGGATGGGCGCAAGGAAAGGGCAAGATACCTCAGCCGTTTGCACCGGCTGATGAGCCTCATGACCGGAGCAACTTCCCTTGGTCCTTTGCCGGAGAGGTCTTCGCAGATTTCAATCCTCACAGCGCCGACTGCCTCGTAGTTTGCGACTACAATGAAGGAGGACGACCCGGGAGGAGGAAGTCCGCCTTTGTAGTGCAGCGACCGCAGGCAGGTGGTCTGCAGATCCACGCCGGTGGCATTGTGGCAGCAGATCATGGCGAAGCTCCGCAGGCAACGGCTGGTCACCACGATCTCCTTCACGCTAGGACACTCCTCCAGCGTCAGGTCGGCGAGGCACGGGCTGCTGGAGAGCAGCCGCTGCAGCATCCCACCTCGGTCCATGACCCTCACGAGGCAGAGCGTGTCCAGCGACGCCACCATGTCCGCGCTTCGGGGCAGATCCAGCGTCCAGCTAGTGAGGCGCAGGCGGCAGAGCGTACAGCAGCGGAAGATCTGGTGCTGGGTCATGGTGATCAGGCGACCATTCTTTTCGGCTTGCTCGTAGTGCGTCCAGTCTTTCGCCGATCCGGTGCTGAAGGGGCACATGGACGATTGCCCGTAGCTGAGATTGACGTCGAGATCCTCGACGCCGGAGCTCGCGGCGGTGGCGATCCACTGGTACAGCTTGTCGTACCACCGGAGGCCGAGACGGAAGACGCGGATGGGCGTGTCGGCTCCCTTGCAGAGGATGGCGCACGCCACCTGCTGGTCGAAGCAGACCCTCAGGTCCGACGTGCGGTGGCACCGCTTGCCTGTCTTGGTGTCGGCGAGGTCGACGACGGGGACGTTGCAGAACACGTCGCGCCACCGGCGGGAGAGAACGCTGGTGCGCGCGGCCTCGTTGGAGGAGAGATGGGAGAGGACGTGCTCAAGCGCCCTGTCGGGCAGAGAACTCAGCCGGTCTCCTCCCCGCCTGTGCGACGCCGACGCCGCCATCTTCGTCGACATCAAGACGAGATCGGTCGATCGGTCAAGCGATCTGGCTCTGCTCTGTTACCGAATTGTACTGGTAATATGGAGTATCTCCAACTGATTCTAAGTCGGTTTCCGGAAAACAAAACTCTACAAATTTTTTTGGCGTACCGGACTTTCGACCGCCAAGATTCGCGCTGCTGACTTTCTGGTCAGAGCGCACTTCCCCATCGTCCATCGTCAATTCGTCATCCCACGCAACTTCCTCTTCCCTTCCATGGCCGCTCGCGCTGTGCCGCCACCGACCGCCGGCCGCGACCGCCTGCGCTCCCCCGCCAATCTATATGCCGGAGCTAAGCACCGGCACCCATCTATCTGCCGGCTAGCAGCACGGCGAGCAGCACCTCACCACCGCTCGCTGCCCCTCGTCTGCCGGCTAGCAGCGGCGCCACCACCGCTCCTAAATCCGCCATCCACCTGACCGAAGATGTCAAGTAGTTCCTACGGTTCGTGCTCCGCCATGTCGATTCCTCCCATCCTGGATCCTCCACGCCCCACGCTCGAGTGTGCTTGTGGACATGACGCGACACTGTTTCGTTCAGAAGCAAGAAAGGAACAAACTTGTTTTCAACAGGTATGCGAATCTTCGTTTTGCTGTTAGCATGTCCGTTTATGGTTTGTGTTTCAGATCGTGGTTGCCTGTTATTGACTTTGACAAAGGCTATTCCGATGCAGTACTGTTAGACTTACCTAGAGGAACCCGCGGTGCACTGGAAGAAGTTCGTTCCAAGGATGGGCAAATTGCTTTGTTGCGTGTTGAGCTGGCATCCATGAAGGCCAAGATTGAGGAAAGCGGATCTAGCTTCAAGATGCTGTTCTGGGGATTGCTCTTTGTTTGCGCCATGAACACAAGTTAGTCTGCTGATTGTGCTTTCGCGCATTTATCTTGATTCTAGTTATATGTATTGTGCATGTAGTAGCACACAATTCATGTGTGGCTGTTCTAGCCTTAGGCATGTCCAAGCCGGGTGTTATGACCACCGGAGCACCTTCTTGTCTTGTTTGTGTACGAATTCAATCTGTCGTGATCACTTCTATGAAATCTGGGTGGATCACTGTCGCTGTCATGGCATGGGTGATGTTATAAAGGGAAACCTGATCACAATAGGTGCAGGCATTTGGATTCTGCTATTTTTAGACATGAGAACTGCCCCTTTCTGTGCAAGGGCAAAAATCCTTGATACCATTTGCAGGGACTGTCTCAATAGGAGCATGGGCATCCAAGGTAACGAGTTGCAGAGGCTCCATTCTTATCTTCAAGAACCCAGTCTCTACCTCTCCACACTTCCCCTTTCCCCTTCCCTGTCACCTCCACATCCCGCTCAACCCTCCCTCCTACCAAATGTACTCCTAGAGCTGCATCTTAGTTCTAGGACCAAACGGTAGGCCATAATTTATTTTGCTACTTTATCCAGTGCATAGGTTGTGTTTTGACATGCTGATTTAGTACATCTCTTCGCTTGCAATGTTTACATGCTATAGAAGATGCTGCAGATCATATTTTTTGCATGCTATAGTAGATCATATTTTTTGCTTTGATACTTTTCCATGCTAAGATGGAATAGTTATGTTTGGTTGCAACCTTTCCAGACACTCCATGCTAAGATTGAGTAGATCTGATTTACTTCTTTCTTATGGAACAGTACAGGAAGTCCTTTGTTCTTGGTTCATTTAGATTTCTTTTTTCAGATGGGGCAGTAGTGAAAATGCTAGGTTAGAGATACATTTTAGATTTCTTAATCTAGATCTGTCCTAAGTTAAGTTACCAATGCCTACTGAAATGCATTTAGACAGATTGTGTTCACTGTAGAACAGCATGTCGTCATTTTCTTCCCTACTGAAATATTACTTCCGATGCTTTTTGTTTGGTGTAATATGTTGAAAAACGAGCCATGCCATGCCATGTTTAAGTACTGAACCCTCCCCCTTTGTGTGTATCATGTAGTGTTCTTTCCATGCATGTAGTTGTTTTTTCATCAGTAACAGTATACAAATCTGATGCTTGATTTACCTTAAAATGGCCAGGGTGCAAATGGAGGGAGCAAGACGCTTATGCCCTTCATGGGAAGGAAGGAAGGCAAGAACTAGTAAATTGGCAGCACAACAACTCAATGTGAAGCTATACACAATCGTCGAAGATAGTGAGGCAGAAGATTACGGCAATACACAAACCCTGCCGAGTGCTGTCCAAAAAACATCTGCTACATCAAGGAGCTCCACAAAAAGAATTGCAGGTGTGCTGGCCAAATGGGAAGGAAAGAAGGCAAGAACTAGTAAATTGACAGCACAGCAACTCAATGAGAAGCTAAACACAATCGTCGAAGATAGTGACACAGAAGAAGACGGCAATACACCGCCCCTGCAAAGTGCCGCCAGAAAAACATCTGCTTCATCAAGGAGCTCCACAAAAAGGATTGCAGATGTCATGAAGAAATGGGTCAACACTTCAAAGCCCAAGCTCCTCCATGAGATGGCTTTCCAGGGAGTGCTGGATCTCCCTCAAATCAACAAGGCTGACCCCGAATTCATTTTTTGGTTGCTGAGGAGGGTTGATCCTTCAAAACGCATCCTCTGGATTGACGACACAACATATGTCCCAATACGTGATGTTGATTGCGGTAGGGTGTTGGGCATCCCCTGTGGCAAGCTGCCGGTCTGCGGACTTGATGCAAAAGATCCGGAAGACAAGATTGACTTCAAAAACTTGTGTATAGGCAGAACTGGTGGTAAAGATGAGTACTGTAGCCTCAGAGCTTCTGAGCTCAATGTAGAGAAACAATACCATGAACCCATGGACAAGGTGCAGTGTGACAACTTCAAAGTGTCCTTCGTGGTATGGTTGGTCTGCAGGTGGCTCGCACCGACCAAGAAACCGAACAACGGCAGTGAGACATTCTGGGGTGCTTTGTTAAAACCAGACGAGATCTCCTCCTATAATTGGTGTGCCTTTGCTCTGGAGGCACTGTTTGATGGTGTCTGCAAATTCCAGCACGATATAACATCAAAGATCAAGATTGGAGATTTGTCCTTTTGCCCCATGTTCCTCCAAGTAGGTTCTTTAACACCTTTTTTAAAACTCAGTTCAGTTACATTTTTCATTATGTATTGTTGGCACTAACCTGGCTGCGACGGGTGTCAGATATTTTTTCTCGACTACGTGAAGACTAGGGGTGTGCATCAGCCTGCAAGGATCCCCCGCATAGCTGACTACGATAACCAGACAATTAGCTCAATGATTCAGGCCTTAAACGAGAAGGTATGCATTGGTAGGTTGTTGTATATATAGGCATTCCATTCCTCTCTTCAGGCTAATCTACTTATGTCAAATCTATGCATGCAACACAGCTGGGACGAGAAGCCATTTTGAAAAAGAAAATTAAGGAAAGCGAGGGCTACACTCTGGATTCTTTTCAGAAAGCAATAGGGGCATCCAAGGTAGCTGCTAACCCTGTTTCATATTTATTTCTTATCTTCTTTTTGAGACATGGGCTAGTGCAAAATTAAAACAATCGTTTTCATATCTTTTGGTAGCTGACGACAAAGAAAAAAATTGCACTCAGATGGTATGGTGCAAGTTTGCAGAGACACATACTCCTGTTACGAAGCTCAATATTCAGAGATGCCAGTGCGTTGGTCGAGAAGCTCGAAGCCGAAGAGGGTACCGATGGTGAAGGATCGGGCAGTCTGGGTATCAAGAGAACTGCTGATGTATACACACGCAGATTAGAATCCGCAACAGAAGGTGCGTAAAGCTGGCATATATCTTCTTCCTTCTGCTTTTGTGCAAGACTTCTTTGTTTCGTTTCTGATGGTTGACAGATTGTGGTGTTGCAGATGGATCTGGTGCGCGTAAGGAGTCAGCATTTCGAGATGAAACTTGTCCAACTTTATATTTTTGTTTGTAAGTTGGATCTTTTGGAAGTCTTGAACTTCCGGTATTGTAATAATAATAATGTGTGTACTTTTGTAATATGGACCCGCAATGTTTCTGTTGTACCACTCTGAGGGATGTGATATTTACGGAACGGTGTTATATGGATGTCATGTCAACGACTATAGTGTACTACACATGCAGTGGTATGCTGGGTCACCGCATAGGGCGTCGAATAATTAATAGGCACATGTTTTTGACACAAATCTAGCCCCAATCAGCACCCATCTAGGTTCCAACAATCTCTCTAAAATGCCCTCCAAACCGTGACGGAGGGAGTATGAAAAATGATACATCGCAAAAACTATTATAATCTTAAATAAATTGGTAGAATAATGTGGAAATATTAGCTTTCTCAAATTCTATGGCGAAAACTATATAAGGAAACGTTTTTCTTTAATCATGCTAAACTAAAAAAAATTGTGTAATAATATGTACAAGAAATTTATAAGAAAATCGTACCAAAGTATAAATGAGCCCTTTTTAGTTTGTAATACCACTAGTTACATGTATTTTTTTTCTATATACCATGTTAAGTAACGTATCAATAAAAACATACACTAATGGCTAGCTGCATTCCTTCGTTGGTCTTGGGGCCTTGAAGATATGGCGGACCACGGTCTCTCGGTTCTCGTTTCTTTTCTTTTATCGTGTTTCAGTGTCTTCTTTGGGATGGTGATGTGACAACTACATCTTAAAGTCAGAATAAGTTCCTATCCACCATATACTTGCTCCGATGGTCCGTATAATGCTAGCAGAGGGCGCTTTGAGTCGTGTGTCCAACAGATCTCTTGAGATTAGGTCATTCTTTTGTTTTCGTTGGTGTTGTTTGAGGTCAATCTTTTCCGATCTATGGTTATCAATTTCAGTGATGGTTGATGCTCTGGTCCTTTGGCGCATTAGCACGACGACTTCATATTTGCTATAAAAAGCTCTACTATGACAAGGTTTGTCCGACTTCGATGATGGAGTGGCGAGGATGATGGCTCACCTTCAGCTTGTCCTAGTGTCAGTAATCGTCGCTAGGTGGTCTAAGGACCTATCTGTAATTTTATTACTTTGGGTATTCTTTGTATTTGTGTTGATGGTTATTAATAGATTAGTAGAATTTTAAAAATGGCTAGCTACATTGTGACAAGGTAAAAAAAAGTTTATTATAAATAAATAGATGACTAAAGTCTTAACTTGCTCGTGTGACTAGGAAATAATTGTTACAGCCTGGTCCTACATTGGCAAGCACATCCTGCTCAAAAAATGTTTGATATTTATAGAATGATTTGCCACTTGTACTACGCCGAGCACAACAACTTACTCTCCCGAGACACCAACTAAGAAAGGTTCTCAACTTGATACTCCTACAACATGCTCGATGAACCATTCGAGAAGTATACCCCCCCCCCCCTTAAGTCGAAATCCCATCCGAATTAGTCATGGTGCTTAGTTCATAGGGTTCTCAATTTTGTCGCTACACTTTGCATATTGTTCCTACCTTGTAGGTGCCAATTGACCACCGAGAATTTGCGGTGCCACACGAGTCTAGACTGAAATAGGCCTCCTAAAAAAAGCCGACCGAAATTAGATACGTGATCAGCTTTTGACTAGTGGTATTTTGGTCTTTCAAAAATCCAATCATACTTCATCTGTTTCAAATTATAAGTCTTTTTCTAAAACCGCACGTATTTAGACATTTTTTTAGTATATATGTTCGGAGCAAAATAATAAACCTATTCATTAGAAGTTGTTTAGATCTTGTATTTCAGAAAAAACTAAAACATTTATATTTTAAAATGAAGGCAGTATATGCATATCAGCTAAATGGACTATAAAAATATATTTCGCGATGCTACCAAAGCTAATTTTAGTAACTGTGTATAACTATGGTTTAATTCAAAAATAATATTCTCACGCTCCTGTCCGGAGTGCGCATTCTCCGGCGGTCCTGCGCCTTGGGGGGAAATGCTCTCCCGACGTCCCGGGCAGGCAACAGAACCGGCGGTTCCCCTTTTGGCTTTTGCCTTACCAATCTCCTCCGTGCGCCTCTCCGCCCTCCTCCCACTTCCGAGAGCCGCCCTCCGCCTTGAGCATCGCCACAGCTTCGCTGAGATAACCCCGCTCCGGCTGGCCGTCCAGGCGTCCAGCCCGTCGCACGGGCCACGCGCCTATGCCACCGCGCTCCGCCTGCCGAAGGCCGGCGAATGAGCAGCTGTGCTCTACCAGTTCCTGGGCCGGGGGCGTTTGTTCTCTCCCTAGGTGCTCTGGCTGTGTGGGCTCGCCGACCACAGGTGAGGTCTGCTACATGTTCGACGAAATGGTTCACTGCCTGTTTTCCCCATCCTCACATTTCTCAAAAATATTTTTACAGCACTTGCCATAAAATCATCAGCCCAGTAACCACATTGCAGAAGTTTCTCCCGAGCCAGACATGGACTCTGGAAATCAGAGTGCTGTTGTTGATCATTTTGTAAGTTCACACGTGTTTTACTTTTACCTATTCCAGCAGGGGACATTCCTGACCGCCAGGAGAGCAAAATTACTTTGTGTTCTGAGGTTTCAAGTATATTAGTGTCATACACAGGTGTAATGAATCCTTAGACTGTAGTGAACCGTGCAAACTTGTTGTACTTATCTATCTTCCCGAGATAGCTATCTATTTGATTCTGCTGAAATGTTTTCATGAAGATTCAGTTCTGTGCCTCAAAACACTTCCAGACTTGACTTGGTATTGAGTATTCACACCCTCCTGCACATCCTATATGTTGTACCTAGATAACCGCTCTTCAATTGAGTAGCTGACATAACTAAACTAGTATGATATCTGGTCAGAGAATTGCACTGCTGAGGGATTTTATCCTGATGCCAGTACCGCAATTATGTGAACTGTTTTTTTTTTACTTTATGTTCATCAGATCCTGTTCACCCGTCTAATTTTTGAGTAGCTTGGTTGATTTCATACAAATATTAATTTCACATATTCTGTCTCAATAAAATGACAGTTTTAAAGCAACTTAGTTTTTTATGTTTTTTTGTTATGTTCTTTATGTATGGAACTTCCTAATGAGCTGTAGACAATATGCTCTCTGCTTAAGAAGTAGTATGTTCCTCCAACTCAGCTTCATAGTAAGTTATTTTTGTTAATTTAAACTGCAGCTCATGTATAATTACTGTTGGAATTGAAATAAAATGTCGATAACCTAGATGCAGCGCTTATATTCTAGTAACCTTGTGAGATGGAATTATATAAAAAGTTCTCTAGCGAATTACCGCTAAGGAGGGGACTCGAACCCGGGTACGCTTGGCTCCACACCAGAGCACAAACTACCAAGCTAGCATGTGGTTCTCATGAGATGCGGTTATGTTAATTGCTTTCTTTAATTATACTCCCTCCGTCCCAAAATAAGTGACTTTGATTTGTCTAGATTCGCATGCACCTAGACGCGTTTTAGTGTGTAGATACATTCAGATCTACACAACTTCAAGTCACTTATTTTGGTACGGAGGGAATAGAATTTTCTGCCTTCTGGAAATTAGGACCATGATGTATTGGAGTGTGCTTACCAAGTCCTATAAGTTTGACTATACTGCAAATTGATTGGGGTTTGATGTCACTAAAAAAGTAGTTTTAAAAGAGAAACATCCAAGCAAATTATAAGAAATAACACTAATGTTCCTTGTAACTTTGGTTTTACTAGTGCAAAATCACAACTTTTGCTGCCATCAATTTATGGTTACTCTGGTATGGCGATTGGATCGCCATGATCTTAGCTCCTTTGCAATCTCATCAACCTTTTGCCGGGAACTTCCAAGGGTAACCGAGATTTCCTTCAAAGTCTCACCCCTATAGAGCAGAAACTTTGCAAGTATCCTTTCGATTTGCAGTCCTTTATAGTTTACAATGTTGATCCTTCTCAGCTTATGTTCCAAGCATTTTATGTGCATCTCCCACAAACTATTGGTCACCCGACTGCTATAGTCAACCCCATCCTCATCGTCGTCTTTAGGATCGGTATCTGATTCCCTATCAGACATGGAGAATAACGCCTTATTTTGATGCTGTGGGTCCAGAGGAAAGAGGGACAGTACTTCCAGGTTCTTGGTGTCACGAAGCAAGACGGCAACAGAATGGACAGCATGGTCGTCGCGCAGGCGGCCCTCTCGAGGCCCAACTGCCTAAGAGGTAGCATGCTTACAGCACCTGCGAACAATCTGCTGTTGTAAGCCATTGATGGGCGCAAGGACAGGTGAAGGTGCGTCAGTTTGTTGCACCGGCTGATGAGCGTAGTGATCGGAGCAACTTCGTCTTGTTCCCTCTCGGAGAGGTCTTCACGGATTTCAAGCGTCAGCGCCACTATAGCTTTGTAGTCAGCGACCCTGAACAGGGACTCGCTAGGAAGGCCGCCTCTGTAGTGGAGCGACTGCAGGCACGCTGTATTCAGCTTGACGCGCCTGGCATGGTGGCAGCAGATCATGGCGAAACTCCGCAGGTGGGTGCTTTTGACCGAGATTTCGTCGACGCTTGGGCACTCCTGCAACGTCAGGTTAACGAGGCGTGGGCAGTTTGTGAGCAGCTGCGGCAGAAGCCCGTGCTGGTCCCTGATCCTCGTGAGGCAGAGCGTCTCGAGCGACGCCATGTCCAAGGTTTGCGGTAGATCGAGCGTCCAGTTGGTGAGGCGCAGACAGCGAAGCGTCTGGCACCTGAAGAGATGGTGCTGCGTCTTGACGAACTGGTTCCATTGGCAGTCGTGGAAGTCTGCAGAGGCATTCTTGGAAGAGGCGAAGGGGCAGAGCCTCCGTCCTGTGTTGTGGCCGTCCCCCAGCTTGACGTCGATCTCCTCAGCGCAGAAGTAGACGGCGGAGACGACCCACTGGTCGATGAGGTCGCGTGGGGCGCCGAACACGTCGAGACGCAAGGTGCGGACGGGCGTCCCCGGCAGGGCCTTGCTGAGGAACGCCCCTGTCACCTTCTGGTCGAAGCAGACCGGGGGGTCTTCGTTCGTCCCAGTCTCTCGTATTAACCCCCCACTGACAGCCTCCTTTTTTGTGGTCGACGAGGTGGACGAAATGCTTCCTCTCCCGCCGCATTTCCGTCCCGTCCCGCGTCACGCCGGTGATCTCCTCAGGCCGTGGCATCGCCGCATCGTCCTGGTCCCGTTTCCTTAATGAGAGCTCCTCCTCCTACCCGCCCCGTCCGACCAGACACCGTAGACGCTCCGCCACGCTCCTTACCCCGCCTCTGCCCTGCCACTTCCGAGCGCCGTCCTCCGCTGTGAGCATCACCGTCTCTTCGCTAAGAGCCCCCCCACACCCCCCCCCCCACCCCCTTCGGAAGTAACGCATCCACCGCGCGCTGCCCTACAGCGATATGCCTCTGCTTACCAGTTCCTGGCCAGGCGAGGTCCGCTATATGTTCGACCAAATGGGTCAGAGTGCCTCTTTTGCCCTTCTCCATTTACAACTTTCAGGAACCATAATCCTGCGCTACCAATTGTCATATCAGTTATTCCTGAACCCACCACTGCAATCAACGACAATGGGGCGTCTGCAAATTCGAGTATTATCAATCAGCTTGTACTAATTAAGCCTGTACCCGTTTGACCAATTGCTGCCCTAGCTTGATTGCTCGAAGCAAGGGATGATTTTTTTTTGTAATTTGTTAACTTAATTAATACCTGCAAGCTCATCATCCCGCCTTTTGATTCTCAAGTGCCAGCAATGTTAGTATTCTGCACCATCTCTACTAATGCTTAGTCCCCATGATTTGTTGCTTTAAATCAGCCTTGTTTTCTAAGTGAGAATGCTATGGCTCTCACAGACAACTGTCAAAAGTAGATTCACGTTGCATTTCGGTTGGACAAAAATGCAAACTAGTCATTTCAGTTTCATGCCTGATGCTAACTGTCTTGTTATTGCAAAAGAAAGAATCTAATATCTTTACACTCTACTCTGTTTCTGATCATTGCAGATATTTTCAGAAATAATTACATGAGTTTTCGATATGCTATACTCTTACTCTTGTGTATTTCAGGGGAATCCATTTAATTTTTGCTTGAATGATATGGATGGTTCTTGTTTTGCACTGTAAATCATGTGTTGTCCTGGTAGATTATCTCAAATTCTCAATAAAGTGGATGTTTTTAAGCACCTTGATATTTTGGTTCTTCTATTGTTTGTGTATGGAATTTCTTAACGAATTGTAGATGCCATGCTGTCTGTCTGATAAGTAGTCCGTTCTTACAAACTCAGCGTAATAGCGCGTAGATACTTTTTTTTTACTTCCATCGCAACTCATGTAGAACAACTATTTTCTGGGGAATAGAATGTCGATAACCTTGTCCGATGCAGTTTCAGTTTTATCAGCTGTGTTGTGTTGTTTGCTTTCTTTTATCCCAATTCTGCCATGCTGTATTGATGTGTGCCTATCAGGTCATCTGCACTATAGTACTACCAGCTAGCTGGGTTTTCATGTTACTTAAAAAGAAAAGTTATTTTAACAGAGAAATATTCAAGCATTGATACTGTAATATCATGGTTTTACTGAAAGGAATAGCACTTTTGTTTCCTCTGTTTTATAGTTAATACAAGCACAATGACAATATTGTTTCCTGCCATCAATTTACGGTTACTCTGGTATGACGATTTGATCTCCAGGATCTTAGCTCCCGTGCCATCTGATCCTTTTGTCGGGAACTGCCAACTTCCGAGGTAACCGAGAATTTCTCCAAAGTATTACCCCTGGAAATTAGAAAATGTGCAAGTATTCTTTCGAGTTTATGTCCTGTATAGTTTACAATGTTGATTCTCCTCAGATTATGGCCCAAGCATCTGATGTACATCTGACGCAAACTACTGGTCAGCCGGCAACTATGGTGTACCCGATCACCATTATTGTCGTCTTTGGGCTCGGTATCTGATTCATCATCGGAGATGCAGAAGGACCTCTTCTCTTGAGGCTTTGGATCCAGAAGAAACAAAGACAACACCTCCAGGTTCTGGGTGTCACGAAGCAAGACGGCAATAGACCTGACGGCATGGTCATTGAGAAAGCAGCCGTGGAGGTCCAACTGCCTAAGAGGTAGCCTGCGTACAGCATCTGCGAACAAGCCGCAGTGGTAAGCCATTGATGGGCGCAAAGAAAGGTCGAGGTATGTCAGTTTGGTAAACCGGGCGATGAGCGCGGTGACCAGAGCAACTTCAGTTGATTCTGTTTTGGACAGGTCTTCACATATTTCGATCGTCAGCGCCACGACTCCTTGGTAGTTTTCAACCTCGAAGAGCGTGTCAGTAGGAAGGCCGCCTTTGTAGTGCAGCGACCGCAGGCACGAGCTGTGCAACTTGATGCGATTGGCATGGTGGCAGCAGATCATGGTAAAACTCCTCAGATGGGCGCTTTCCACTGAGATATCCTTGACGCTCGGGCACTCCTGTAGGGTCAGGTCAGCCAGACGTGGGCAGTTGGAGAGCAACTGTGGCAGCAGCCTGTTTGGATCCACGATCCTTGAAAGGCAGAGCGTCTCCAGCGACGAGACTACGACCACGCCCTGTGGCAGATCAAGGGTCCAGTTCGTGAGGCGTAGGCGGCGAAGCGTGCGGCACCTGAAGAGACGGTGCTGCGTCTTGACATAGCTGCTTGTTTCGTTTCCGTCCAAGTCTTGTGAGGCGTTTTTGGACGAGCGGAAGGGGCAGGGGCTGCGTTCGTTGTCGTGCCAGTACCTGAGCTTGACGTCGATGTCCTCGGCGCCGGAGCAGGTGGCGGTGAGGATCCACTGGTCGAGCAGGTCGTGCGGCGGGTGGAAGGCGTCGAGACGGAGGGTGCGGAGGGGCGTCCCGGCTGCCTTGCCAAGGATAGCGCCTGTCACCTTCTGGTTGAAGCAGACCGGGAGGAGCTTCTCTGAGGATGTATCCCGGTTGCCTTCCTTGGGGTCGGCGAGGTCGACGACGGGGACGGCCGCGCAGACGCGGCGCCACCGGCGGGAGAGGACGCTGGTGCGCGTGGCCTCATCGGACGCGAGGCTCGAGAGGATGCACTCCAGCGCCTTGTCCGGGAGAGCGCTCAGCCGGTCCGCGTGCCTATGCCTCTTCATCTTTTTCTTCGACGATCACGATGGGTACGTGCGTAACCTTTTATTTTGCTGCCTATATATAGGCCACCGCCTTTAATTTGATGTTCGAGTCGGCAGATGCACCGCCCGATTCTGTATCGATCTTTGTTTGGGATTTGTTGTTCACTCGGATTGCATATATATATGCGCGAGCGACCCCTGACCGCCTATGAAACGGAAACTATCGAGCCCGGAAATCATTGATTCTCTGATATATTTGCTACTCATCGGCCGCCCCCTGATTAGTCAGTTATTATAATAACCTGATAATATAATTTGCCGGATCGGTAGTAGCAAAGCACCAGTCAGACGACATGGCATCACCACCACGCAAGAAGTCACCGTCGTCGTCGGTGTCGGCCAGGCGGCGAGATCGCATCAGCGATCTCAGCGACGACTTGCTGGGCCACGTCCTCTCCTTTCTCCCCACAAAGGAGGCTGGTTGTGCAGCTATTCTTGGCCGCCGGTGGCGTGACATTTTCCGCAGCGTGCACACCATCAAATTTGAGGAGGCAGAAGGCGAGAGGGAAGAGGACTGGTTCACCGACCACTGGGAATCTGCGGATAAGAGGAGCTGCAGCGGCGTGCTCCTCGATTGCATCAGCTCCGCGCTCCTCCGCCGCCACATCCGGTGCGCTAGTGATGGCAGTGGGGACCCCGTGCCCTTGCGCAGCTTCCACTTCTCCTTCGACAACTACGACAACTGGGACAAGGTCGCCGTCGACCAGTGGCTCTTCGAGGTGTTGTGCCAAAGCGACAAGAAGGAGCTCCACCTCGACCTGCGCTTCTTCATTGGCCCGATCTGTTCTGATGACGACGATGAGAAGAACGAGAATAAGAAGTGGGGGTATGTCCTCCCCATGACGCTCTTCTCCCACACCACCATACGGACGTTGTGCCTCGGCCATTGCAAGCTGAATCTACCCGAGACTATTGTGCTGCCGCTCCTCGAGACATTGCGTCTTACCAGTATCCTCGGCGATGATTCAGAGGAAACCACCCAAAGACTCATCAGTAGCTGCCCACACCTCGTTGACCTGACGCTGGAAGCCAACAAGCGTCTCAAAAGAATCACCATCCTCGACAAGCGGCTCCGTAGGTTTGCCCTCCGGTGCTGCCACAACATGACGAAAGTCATCATCGATGCGTCGGAGCTGAGATCCCTGGAATACAATGGCATGGTACCCAAGGAATCACTCATGTCCCTGGGCGTCTCACCGGGACTCGCTTCGTGCACCATCTGTTTCTGCAGAGTGGGACACGAGGAGTCGGAGTTGCTCCATTTCAGAAGGTTTATGGAGAAGGTCTGCGACTCGAAGCACCTGCATCTGCACCACCTTGGCCTAGTTGACGGTGGATTCTTCACGTCGTTTCCATCATTTTTCGGTCTAAAGAGGCTTGAGCTACAAGGACCCGTTCAAAGCAGAGAGACCATCGACATGATACAGAGAATAATGGAGCACACGCCAAACCTCGAGGTTCTCTCCCTGTACATGGAGCTAGATCCGCAAACTCCGACCATGTCCCCACAGTTGGATGAGCTTGATGAGGATGGCGATGAGAAAGAGTATGAGCGGTCACTAGTTCTTGATAATCTCCTCCGAGTTCCTGATGAGTTGAGCTTCTCCATGCACTGCTTGCGGCGTCGAGTGAAGGAGATCAACATGGTTAACTACGAATATGACGTGTATCATAGGACGCTGGCATGGCTGCTTTTCCGCAACGCGCTTGTTCTTGAGAGGATGTGTGTCGTGCTCAGGAAGGGGCAGTTCACGTTCCAGTCCAAGCTCAAGGAGGAGATCGAGAGCTGGCTAGTGGCCAAACCGGAAATGAGTTTCATGTAAACAGACCGGAGAGCAAGATAAGGAAACGAGGCGAAACAGACAAGGATTTTGCCGACTCAAATCGTTCATGGAACAAACGAGGCCCAATTGATTGAGTTAATAATCATGGATCAATCAACGGCCACAACCACGGTGAACCATCCGCAATCAAGATAGCTTTACGTGGCTATTATAACACATGTTCAATCTTAGTTTTTTTTTGCAAGGTGTTCAATCTTAGTTTGTTCTGATCTGCAGCATAGTGTGTAATTTTATTGTTGAGATGCATTTATTTACCAAATATTGTTGACATGGATGTGCATCAAGGCCATTGGATGCACTGTCTGCTTCATCATAATTCGTGGGACCTTCATGATGTCGAGCTGGATCAAAATATCAAGGGAGAGGATCGAGTAGGCAACTAGGCATCCAGCACAGCATATCCACCAACTGTCTCGGGCAGCGCCGATGCTTGTCATTGAGCGAGAAGATGTCGCTTGGACATGTATGGCACACTAGAAGTACCGGTGCACTAAGGCACCGAGAAAAATATATCTAGAGGCTCCCGTAAAATTATAAGGAAAAAAGGTCAGGTCGAAGACAACAATACAATTCTAATATGTCCAAAATTCACATTCAAATTATTCTCACAGCATAATTATGAAGAAAATATCTGATTATGAACACGATCAGATCAAAATTTAGAGGTTTCTCAAAAAAAAATTAGAGTGATATGAGTTGAGAGTTGGATATGAGTTGAAATTTTTAGACACAGTGGAAGTATGTTGTGTTGATGATGTACTCCCTCCATCCTATAGCTAGAGGGAGTATAAAATTTCAGGGTATTTCATTATCATTAAGCATGATGATGTTGAAATGAGGAGCTTGTGCATTCGTCTCTTGTCCAAAGCAAATGTACATATATATTTACTGAAGGAAAAACTAGATGATCTTGAAAGAGCAAAGCTTTCTTTATTTATTTCACTATGAAGTACATAATAGTAAGCAATTCATGGGTGTGGATATATATGGTACATACACTATGAATAGATACACCGATATCAGGTCGGCGAAACGATAGCATGAGAGTATCAGAGATCTTGCTTGCAGTGCCAAATGCATCACATGGTAGGATAAACTGGCGAGCTGGCGATGCCGCACAGGCCTCGTGGATCGGCGACGCCCCTTTCAAACAGGATGTAGCCATCCATCCCAAATGATGTCCCAAAGGAGTTTTTCACAATCCAGTATTTCTTCCCAGTGGATGCATCTTGTCCGTATCCGACGATGGTGACGATGTGGTTGTGCGCATATCCGCATGGGCCCAAATACACGCCACTCTTGTACTTGGCGAAGCTAACGGCAACCTCTATAGCGACGGTGACGGGTTGCTTGGCCACCGCCTCCATGAGCTTTTGCTCGTTGTTCGACGCCACATATTTGGTGGTGAGCACGGAGACAGTGTGGTGGTTGAGCTTGGTCTTGTTGCAAACGCCCTTTTTCCCCGTGTAAGGGTAGTCGGCCTCTGTCGTTATTCCGCCGTTCTTCCATATCCAAAGCATGGCCCCGCTGGCCGTGCCCGAGATGCAATTATACTGCCCGCAGTCCAAGAGTTCTTGCTCGGATAAGTCCACCAGATTCCCATTCTTGATCTGGTTTAAGCTCTCTACTGCTGCTACCGTAGCGAAAGCCCAACAAGATCCTGCCACGTCCAATGAAAAAAAAAGTCAGATGTTTCTCTTAGTCAAATTGAGAACCAGACGGTATATTACTCTTATTATTATCAGGGATTTGCATGATTAACTGTGCGATATAGTCAGTTTATTGTTGGTCTCGCTGCCATTTTTTCCGAACGGATTAACATACTCCCTCTGGTTCATATTAATGCTTGCAATTTTATCTAGATTAGTATAAATCTAGTTAACTATTTGGATTAGATGTAGTATTTATAAAGTTGATGTCACTAATATGAACTGGAGGGAGTACTAGTTCACTTTTCGTGTGGTTCATAACATGCTTTTTATCTAGTCTGTGCCAGACATAGAGTGTGTGGTTCTTTTAAAAAAAAATTTGTTTCATAGTCTATCATCAGCATAGTCAAACCTGACTGACTAGCTAACCTGCCTGTAGCCCAACTGAGTTAACGAAGCCAGTCTCAAAATCAGATACTCCATGCCACGGAGTCAAAGCCAACAATGGCAGTCTTCGCAAAAAAAGAAAAACCAACAATGGCAGGAGACAGACAGCCCAGACATGAACGAGATTACGTATGGTAATTTGGTAAATGGTCATGCTTACCGCAGTCTCCTTGGTCCTTGACGGGTGTTACTGCGCCCACAGCTCTCCAGTCGATGCTCTCAGGAAGCGTGGACAGATTACCGCCGTGCCCTTCCAGGACATCACCTGCACGAGTCGTGATCACCGTCTCGGCCTCGTCTTCCTCGTTGCTAGTCATGTCCGGCGGGGGCACGACGTACCGGCTTGTGTACTTCGCCAGGAACTCCTCGTCGGTGAGGTCGGTAAACTGGTTCTCGCCGAGGGTGTAGCTCAGCTTTCCCTCCCGGTTGGTGGCCTCGATGTGCTCCACGTTCCGCCGGTACACCTCGAACCGCCGCAGCTTCTCGTCGACGGTGGCGTACGACTTGCCGTGCTGCTCCATCCACCTGTGGAACCTGTCCATCGTCAGCGGCGCATCCTGCTGGCTCGTCGCCCATGCTGAGGCGACGATGCAGCATAGGAGGAGAAGAACTGTACCGGTGGAAGCCATGGGACGGGAAAGGTAGGAGGGAGCCATGCCGATCGTCGCCGGATTGGCTGGTGGTGCGGTATTAGCGTGGTACGCTGCTGGGTTTTATACATGGCTGGCCTGATCGGACGGCTTTAACTCGGGGTATTACTCGTGGCAGCTGGACCTCGTCGTGCTGCGCCCACTCACTGCGTTGTCACCCTACTTTTACTCTCTGTTTTTGTGGAATCACTAACCACGTATTCATTGATTTAGTCATGGATAGATCACCAGCCAAAACCACACACACACACTCTCTCTCTATCTATCTATATATATATCCTATTCAGCACCCAGGGTGCAGAATAGTTATTTTGCACCCAACATAACTTTATGTTGTCATATTTAGAAATTTATGTTTTGTATACAAATAATTATGTTTATATTCATCCACGACGCAAAAAATTTGACATAAAAAAATAGTTTGTGAGTAAGTATAGTGTAAAAAACAAAAATATGCATTTTACGTCGTATTTTTATACGGCATGTAAACAAAAAAAATTATGACATGTCTATATTTTTTCTTACGTTTTTCTTAACTCTTGAGGTAAGACAAAATTTACACGATATAAAAATAATATACAGTTCTAAAGATAGAGGGTCAAATAGATCCATCGGCCATCATCAGGGTAGGTTTACGTGGCTATAAGAGCACGTGCTTAGTTGGTGCACATTTCACGGAACAGTAACATATAGTCCATTATATTGAGGTTCTGGCATGGAAGTAGATGTAGGGCCGGCCAGTAAGTGCACCGTCTGCTTCATCATAAACCCTAGGCCCTAGGTGTCGATCCGATCCAAAACATCTTGAGACGAAAGAGTTGGGATGCATCAACCACACATGCGGCATATCCATTATCATGTTAGTACCGACGATCCATCAACCACATCCGGGTAGATTTTGTTAGCAATAATCTTGCCCGAGTCTAATTAGGTAGTTTCTAGTCTAGTTTTTAGTCGGGTGGGATTCATGAGCTAGCTAGCTAGCAGTTGCTTGCCGTGTCCAAGTAGCACTAGTACTAGGCGTGTGTGCAATTTGGGTAGGTTTGGTATTCGTGTTGTTTCAGAGTATGTATAGGGCTAGTTCATGTACGAGTAGGTCTAGGTTAAGGAGTCTTTCAGCCGTGTATATATACACGGTGGTGTGCGTGAGTTTCATAACGGTGTAAGTTAAGAAGAAAATAAATAAATAAAACATACACGACACTGGTCCTTAGTCATAAGATTTTTTGAACGTGTTTGTTTGTCTAATTTGATGTAGTGGATGTGGACAAATTCCAACAGATTTATGTGGCTATAAGAACACGTGTTTACTTGGTGCACACTTCATGGAACAATGTAACATATAGTCTATTAAATATAGAGGAAATCTATCTTCAGACCGAACATGGCGGGCTAACACTTACCGTTTGCTTAGGTGGGATCAATCATAGGGAAGTACGAGGCGTGAAGTGTGAACATACGAATCTGAGTCAGTTAAGGACTAAATCAAAAATTCAAAATGTTTTGTAGGTCAAACAGTTTGTCCGATTTAAGATCCGTTTTCACCGTTAAACTAATCGCGACGAGATCTTCAAAACAAGATCTCATATTGATATGTTTCGATAAAAAAAATTCGGACCAAAAAGTTATCAACCCCTAACACGTGAGTTATCCATGGCATAGTATATAAGTTATCCACCCTATAACATATATGTTACCCGTCATATAAACAGGTTAGATCGAGGCGTTCTCATATTTCTCACGTGGATAACTTTTTTTTTTATCATAAAATCTAGGTTGTCCATGTATTTTAGTTTAGTTAATTAAATGTGAACTACGAGTTAGTTTAATTGGGATGCGCTAGCCTAGTTGTTAGGGTACCGAGACTTTGTTGACGTCAATGTGTTAGCATCAACGGACAATGAAGGCTCGGTACCCTTACATCATTCGAGGCTTAGTCATCTGTATGTTGTGATAGCGGCGACAGGCAATAAAACCGAGTTGCTGAACTACTGGTTCCGTGTTATATTTATTCAATACAATTTAGTATGGTTGGTGGAGCATAAGAGCCCATTTATTATATCATATGCAAACTAAGGTTAAATTTAATTCCTTTAAAAAAGGTATTATTGATGTTTGAAGCGATAGATTTTTGTGATTGAGTGTCCCGTACACCGCTCGCTACGACAGACGACGAAGCCGAGTCATTAGAATAACTTTTGTATTTTATCCATGGATAACTTTTATAGCGGTGGATAACTTATATATTATTGGATGGATAACTTACATATTAAAGTATGGATAACTCTCAAGTTACTGCTGGATAACTATTGAATAAAGTCATGGATAACTTTTTATTTATGTTTGTGGATAACTTTGGATAATTTTTAGATAATTTTAGTTCTCTTTGTGACTACTATATTTTTTAAGTCTTGGTTATTATCATTTTAGTTCAAACTTACTAGATTTGGACAAGGTAGCCTAGTTATTAGAACAGCGAGACTTCGTCACCGTCGACTCAGTGAAAACTGATCCTAAACCTGGGTTCACATTTGTGTTTTTCAAAAACTCAAAAACACACCGTTCGTAGTGTGGATAACTTATGTATTACCTGATGGATAACTTATATAGTGCAGCCTGGATAACTCACATGTTACATGTGGATAACCTGTTGGTTTCGGAAAAAATTATTAAAACATATCAACATGGGATCTAGTTTCGAAGATTTCGATGCGACTAGTTTAACAGTGAATACGGATTTTAAATCGGATAAACGATTTGACCTACAAAACATTTTGAATTATATTTTCCGTAGTAGATTCTGAGACATAAGTATGTTTGTCGGTTTGTGTCTAGGTACTAAATCACCGTTAATTAGCTCTGTTTTAGGGACAAAATCAAAGTCAATTAGTGTGTGTCAAATATACTCACGCACTGAAGCTTGCTTGGTCGTACGGCTGTCCGATCCGTCAAAAAATATAATTCCTAGAACGGTCGTTGTATAGCAATGTCCTAATTATATTGTGGTTTTGGTATGGATGTGCATTCAGGCTAGTAAGTGCAATGTCTACTTCGTCATAAACCCTAGGCCACGGATGTCGAGCCGATCCGAAACATCTCGAGGCCCGGCCTGGCCTAGCTGTGGCTCCCACGTATATGCTGTCACGTAGCTTGACGTGACAACCATAGTTTTACTCTATGTGTTGCGCTGGAATCACCACACATGCATGCACACACCAGCCAGTTGATTGAGTTAATCATGCGTGGATCGATCGGTCACAAGGAAAACCCACAAAATGACCCATCAGCCAATTTATGTGGGTGTTATAGCACCATTTCCGCGAATAGTAGTACTGTGTATTATTGCATTGGTGACAAGAATGTGCATGCATGCCAGTAGGTGCACTGACCGCTTCGTTCGTAAACTGCGCACGTTCATCACGGTCTTGTGCGGACGCTTGAGACGTACATTTAGTAGCCTGCAGCACCCGGGCAGTCCCGATGAAATCGATGCCTTTGGTTGCCTGCATGTCTCCCAAATTGTGTCTATCGTGCTTCCAAAAGCATCCTAGAACCATGTTTAGTGACAATGCTCGAATCAAGCGATCCCGTAGAGTGTGTCAACGTGACCATCGAGTCCATCTTTGCACGGTTCACATACATGCTATCTTCTCTCTCTTCTTAAACTGTTCTTCCTAATCACTTGTAATCAGCATAAATAGCATCCAAATGGATGATTAAGTACCCACCCTGCTCGCGAGGGAGAAAACACTAGCCGCCGCCCATGGCCGCTCGCATGAGGCGAATCCAGGGTGCCTACCTCCAAACCCTAGCAGGCTGCCGCCGAGCCCTCTCCCTCCGGCCCCTGCCGTCGCGCCCTCTTCCCGGTCGGCGGTGGCGGCCACGCCTTGGTCACCGAAAGTGACGGGCGGTTTGCGCGGCCTTCGTCGATCTCCTTCACGCAGGGGGGAGGGGGATGCACCTTGGGCTGCGCCGGTGGATCTGGGTTGCGGGCGGCGGCGCTCCATCGACACAGGCTTGCGGCTCGGATGGGAGGCGCAGAAGAGCAGAAGGGGATCTGGTGTGGACCTGGAGGCGGCAGCTGCCCTGCGGTGATGCCGCTCCCGGCGTCGGCTCAATCTCTGGGTTCGGCCATGGGCTCGAAAGGGCTAATGGCTAACCCGTTCGTTCTGATTGTCGGTAGCAGCCAGCGGTGTGGGAACTGTTGGCTCGGCCCGAATAATGGAGGCGGTCCTAGGGTTCCTCCCCCGTGAAGAAGAAGATCTGCTTGATGCTTGCCCTCGTTGATCTGGCTGGAGTGTCAAGTTTCGGAAGGCTCCACCGACGAACTCCCATGGGCGCATCAGGCCTGGAGATTGCTGGATCGGAAGGTATTCGGTCATGCGTACCCATGTTTTTCTGGCTGTTTGGTTTCAACGGGAGCGTTGCGAAGCTCTGCTGTTTGTTCCCACCAAGTGCCATCAACGAGCCATGGTGAAGTCAGATGCGGAGAATATCAGGAAAGCAGAAACATGAGGGCAGCGATGGTGATTTGAGTCTTTATGGCGACGACGAACTGGCTGTGTGATATGTGACTCGCAGCAGCGACTGTTTGTGAGAGAGACAACACAGGAGGAGTTCCTAGTATTACCTTGCACTGTGAAAATCCAAGGTCTGGTCTTAACTGGTTGTGCCTGGCAATGGCCTTGTTGAGGCATTGTTTTGTGAGCGAGGACTTTCTCCAGGGTGAAAACCTATGATCTTTGATCGGGCAACGACGGCGCTTGTGCACTATTTCCTTCTTGAAGGTGTTGTTATTGGAGCGGAGGACTACTGTTGTTGTTCTGATGGTGTTATTTTTATTGCTTTGAGGAATAGTTCTTTATAGAGGGACTTCTTCTTTCATTTTTCTGAGTTGTGTGCATCCGTAAGGCCATTAGGGCATGCTTTGTTGCAGAGGCTAGGTGTAATTGGTATCTCCGTGATATTAATATATACTCTTTTCCAAAAAAAATAGCATCCAAATAAAATCAAGCTCTACATAATCGACGAGGGGTTCATATTGTCTGAATAAAATCAAGCTCTACATAATCGACGAGGGGTTCATATTAACCATCGGCATTGACTTTATTGAACTGTATCTTCTCGGATTTGTCGTCAAAGTTAGAGCTTTTTGGATTGAATTTTGTTAGATTTGTCACACATAATCACCCGATTCGAAACTTCCTTTAAGGAGTAGATTGATCTCGCTATTTCCCACAACTCTCATCTCGCTATTTCCCATATGTACCTTCTCAACTTGTATGTGAGGTTGAAGATATGGTTGAGGAAGAAGGACTACTCGACAGACGGGTCATGCAGGTAGAAAAACACCATGGTCATCGTCATCGTCGACTGCGGCTATGACCATGTGGAGCTCCCCTTCATCGGCTAGAACCCTGGCACAGCGAGCAAGGGCCCTGACTGTGGTTGGCTGTGTTTTCCTTCTCCGACACCGACACGACCGCAACAGGTGTTGCCCCACCCTCCGTCGCCGGCCACAGCAGGTGCCCCGCCAACCTCCATCGCTGGCGTAGCTGCAACAGGTGCCGTGCTAGCAGATGCAGCAGACCGAACACGAAAAACTTGAGCTACTAATGATTGTTTAGGTGTGCATATTAAGGTGACAGTCAATTCGAGCGCATGCAACCAAACAATAGGCATTTGTTATTGTAATTATGCAAAAGTTCTCTATACAGATAAACAAACAAGTTCGAGAAGATGACTCAGGGTGCGTATGTGTGTTAGTGTCCACTTGGCACTGCCAGATCGAGGGAAGAAAAAGGACAAACGCGCCATTGTTCTTTGAGGGAAGCCAGGTTTGAGAAGAGTTCGCTCTGACTATTGAACCCAGTAGACACTAGCGGCCTAGCACACTTTTATGCACTGGATCGGCTTGACGACCATCAAGTTATGAAACGAATGTCGCAATCTTGCCCTAGACCTTGATTTGGGGATAGTCCATGTTGCTTCGGATTGTATGGAGGTAATTAGTAATTTGAAGATCAATGCGCCATGCAGTTATGCCATGACTCTGAAGGAGATTATGGACAAGAGAAGAAAGCCTTTTCTTGGAGGTCATGAACATCGGTGTTGTGCTTGCAACCAGAAACGAAAGTAAAATATAAGATGTTTTCAATGTTAGAAATCACTTCATACTGTTTTCTCGATTGTGAGCACGTCTTGAATTATTTAAAACCTTAGAAACACACGGTTCATTTTGGTAAAAATAGCAGTCACATGCCAAAATACCGGCCAAAGTACTACTACTAGGAGTTCATGCAGGAGTTGGCTTGCATGCCATATGTTGTCGTCAGTATTCGTGTCTGAGTTGGTTTAGACTGGGTGAGTCGAAGAATCCTATATGCACATCAAGTTGTATTGTTTGTAACACCGTAACTTCAAGAGAAAATAAAGAAAACCACAAGATAGGTTTGCTGGTCGTGGAAACTACATAAAAGAGAGTGCAAAACAATTTTTGCAGGCTTTGCTTCCAATTTATTTCCACCGTATCCAGGGCTTGCACAAAAAAATCACAACAAGAAACATGCAAATGCAAAGCTCACCAACAAGGCAAAATAAGACAAGACCACTACATCAATGGATAAATACGCCGACGGCCAAACATCAGGGCCGTCGGCGTAGACTGTGACCAGGCTAGCCCGTCAAGCAGCCGTCGGCGTAGAATTGCCCTCGGGTATCCTATGCTACGCCGACGGCTGCCCTCCGCATAGCTGTTTTTTTACCTCATTAAATTTTGAAAAATCATAACTAAATCATTCTAATTTGGAAAAATACAAATAATACATCATAATTTGCAGAAAAATAAGATCTATCTATCTACACTTAAATATTACACATTTGTAAATAAAATTTAAGTGAAACATAAAACATTATATATAGTTTAAAACAGGCATAAGAAATTCAAAAATGATCCAAGCAATGTGAAATCTTCGCGTGGTGTCATATTATGTGACATAGTTAGAAGGAAAAATATCAAACTTGATATATTGATTATGTCTCAAAAAAACTTCACGGAATGGCCTATCTCAATCGAGGTTTCTTGGATTTCGGGTCAAATGACCAATGTTATGGCTAGAATCAAGCATATTTGTGATAATGTGCCCATATTGTGTATACATGTGCATCATGGGATGGCGAACAATGTTGCAGGAGGAAGTTTTCCTTTTCGTCGAACCAAAAAGCCATTTTCCATTTTGTGAGCACAAAAAACGGACGGTTTTGTGAAGCAACCACCAAATGGCTAATTCAAAATTCTACCACCATATTTTACAAAAATACTAGACCACCTTATATGGACAATGTCCAGGGGGATCCAAAACCTTTCCGTCCACCCCTGGTGAAAAAGACAAATTCCTGCTGAATCGGCAGGAAGTGGGTCAGATATGAACTACAGGTATATGATCCGATGGTCATGTTTTTTTACAAAAATCATTTTTAGGTTCACAATATGCTATTTTATCAAAGATCCAATGCAAGTTTAGCGAGGCTCGACCCTGAGCTAATCTTCATGCCCACCGTTCGATAAAGTTTGACGATAGTTTAAAACGGGCATAAGAAATTCAAAAACGATCCAAACAAGGCGAAACCTTCATGTGGTGTCATATTATGTGACATAGTTAGAACGAAAAATATCAAACTTGGTATATGGATTATGTCTCAAAAAAACCTTCACAAAATGACCTATCTCATTCGAGGTTTCTTGGCTTTCGGGTGAAATGACCAATGTTATGGCTAGAATCAAGGCATAGTTTGTGATAATGTGCCCATATTGTGCATACATGTGCATCATGGAATGGCAAACAATATTGCAAGAGAAAGTTTTCATTTTCGTCGCACCAAAAAGGTATTTAGGAGGAAGTTTTCCTTTTTGTCGCACCAAAAAAGCATTTTCCATTTTCCGAGCACAAAAAAGAGAAATTTTGTGAAGCAACCACCAAATAGATAATTAAAAATAGGAGGTTTGTGATAAGTTGATATGGATATCATATTTAGATTCCTTCCATTTTCTGATCAATTTAGACATATTATTTATCGAATTCCGATTTACGGATTTAAATATATTAATTATTCCATATTAAATAAAAAATACAAAAAAAGTAAAATTATTATATTTTTATTTGAATTCAATAGTATTTTTGTTTGAAACAGTAATATTTTTACTTATTCATTGTTCTTTACTTAAATAAGTGTTTTTAGTTTCAAAAAAAAACATGTCACATAATGATATAAGAGTTAATAGGATTGATATCGTAATATTGACAAGTAGGTACAAATTGCTTTGCAGAAACTGATTTGGAAGGAACTGAGAAGTTAAGCGTGCTGAAGCTAGAGTAGTATTAGGTGGGGTGACCGAGCGAGAAGTTTGATAAAGACTGCAATTAGATCAAAGATTAAATGTAATTAGTGTTAAAAATGTTCTAGGTGAGATATTAACGATTCAAACAATTCAAAGATTTAAAAAAAATGAGAAAAAATCAAAAAAAAATCAAAAAAAATGATTTTTTTTTTGATTTTTTCTCAATTTTTTTAAATCTTTGAATTGTTTGAATCGTTAATATTGAATTTTTTTGGATTTTTTACAACCTGTCATTATTATGCCGACGGGCATATCTAGATGGCTAGAGCTACGCCGATGGGCAAAAGTGCCTCTGCCGAGGATGCTACGCCGAGGGCAGCCCTCGGCGTAGCCTACGCCGACGAGTCTCGAGGCTACGCCGACGGCTTTTGGCCCTCGGCGTAGCGTGTCGTTCCTGTAGTGGACCGATCAAGAGATAACTGTGTTCCGAATGATCAAATTATTTTCTAAAGGAAGCTTGAATAGTAATCCAATTATATGCTAATCAATTGCTTCAGAAGTGGTAGCCATAGGGAAGTCACCACCCAGGGAGACTAAACTTCACTGCATGCTCTATGATCACTCTGGTTTAACATGTAATAAGATGATAATACTCCAAAATGTTATGAAGCCTAATAGATAATTGAACTATTCAATTCCTGATTATTTACATAAATTTATGTGTGATAATTTAATTATTATTTTTATATCCATCATACTAAACTCATTAGATAGGAAAATAAGTGGCTTCTTTTTATTTCTTTTTCGTAAGGTTATTATATATGGGTGTAGTGAAGCATGTAAGACGACGATGAAAGGATACAGATGCCTGATGACCCACAAATATAGGGGATCGCAACAGTCTTCGCAGGTAGTATTATCCAATTTATTGATTTGACACAAGGGGAGCCAAAGAATACTTGCAAGCCTTAACAACTGAGTTGTTAGTTCAGCTGCACCTGGAAATAGTTCTTGCTCACAGAAGTTTATCAGTAGCAACAGTTTGTAGTAGCAACAGCCACAGCAACAGTGAAACAATAGCAATAGTAATAGTAACAATAGGATTTGAGTGCGGTAGGCATAGGGATGGATGGACGGACGTTACATGGACGAGTCTAAACATGTAACTTCAAGATCTAGGGCATTGCAGATAAAGAATAACAAGCATCTAAGTACTAAACAATCCTAGACATGTGCTCCAAATATAGTCATACGTGCTCGCAATGAGAATTTACACAACATCTTCTGTCCAGCCAGCCCGTGGCAGCGGGGCCTCTAGGGCATTACTCACAATTAAGGTTCTCCTTTTAATAGAGCACCGGAACAAAGCATTAACACTCCGTGAACACATGTGATCCTCACACCACAGCCATCCCCTCCGGTTGTCTCAATTATTGTCACTTTGGGGCCTTTGGATCCAGACAATGATATGTGTACACAATTTGCAGATAAGATCACAAACAACACTATCATAATGATTCAATAATAAGTTCAGATCTGAGATCATGGCAGTCAGGCCCTAGTGACAAGCATTAAGCACAACAAGTTGCAACGAAGTCAAATAGCACTAATAGAGATACTAGGCACTATGCCCTAACAGATCTTATTCGATTACATGATAGAACTCATCCAATCCCTACCATCCTCAAGCTTACAGTGGGGGATTACTCACTCATGGATGAGGGAAACATCGGTGATTGATGGAGATGCGTTGGTGATGACGATGGCGATGATCCTCTCCAAATTCCTCGTCCCGGCAGGGTGCCAGAACGGAGTTTCTGGATCCGAATCTTGGTTTCTGGTGGCGATGGTGGAGCGGAACTCTTTCTGGAAAACTATCGAACCCCCTTGAGTTTTTAGGTCAGAAGGCAACTTATAGGCGCGGAGGGAGGCCGAGGAGCTGCCTGGGGTGGCCAAACCTCCTCGCGTGGGAGTGCAGTGGGCCCGCGCTGGGTGGTCTAGGCCCCCAGTGCCTCCCTCTCTCCTCTCCTTCGTGGATCTTCTGGTGAAAAATAGTTTTTGGCATATTTTTCGGGATTTTTCCTGATAGTTGATTTTCTGCACAAAAACAAGACACCAAGATAATTCTGCTGAAAACAACGTCAGTCCGTGTTAGTTGTATCCAAATCACACAAGTTTAGATAAGAAACAATAGCAAAGTGTTCGAGAAAGTAGATACGTTTTGGACGTATCAACTCCCCCAAGCTTAGCTTATTGCTTGCTCAAGCAATTCAGTTGAAAACTGAGTGCGATAAAAGAACTTTCACGAACACTTTGCTTCATATGATGTAAATATTCTCAGCACAGGAGTAGATGCTTAGACAATTCATAATAAAGAGTATGCAACTAAGTCTACTCAATATGTAGGGGTTCGTAGCATGGAAAACAAAAAATTTCTATCGCATACAAACAAACAAGCCAAGATCTATCTACTAGATTGCAGCAACGAGTCGATGGAATAACTCACCCTCGAAGATTCCAAAGTGTTTAACGAGAGCAGATTCTCGTGGGTGATGTAGTCGTACTCTTTCCGATCTCAAGATCGCGTAGACGATCCTTCCAGCGCCACGTTCCAGTAGCTCCCGCAATGGTCACACGTCGCTCGACGAAGACCTTCCTCTCCTTGTTCCAAAGCAGCGGAGGTTGTAGCACTCTCCTCGCGATTCCGGCAGCACAACGGCGTGGTACCGGAGGTAGAGGGGAAATCCCGCAGGGCTTCGCCTTAAGCCGGTGCGAGTATGGTGGAGCTTATGAGAGAGGCTATTAGTGGTCTAGTAATTAGACACACCAATTAGAAAGCTCTAAACCAATTAGAAGGCTCTAAACCGAAATATCTCTAAACCGGGGTTTAGGTCTAGGGTTTAGTTTAGAGGATAGGAACTTGTGTGTTTAAGGAGGGGAGCCCTGCCCCTCTTTATATAGGTGGGAGGGCTGGCCGGCCAAGGGGAGGGAGTGGAGTCCCTCCCCAACTCGGCCTTGAGGTGGGCGCTTGGGGAGGAGGAATCCCTCCCCAACTCGGTTTCCACTTCTCCTCCTCTTTCCACTTTCCAAAACTTGTCGTTTGACTTTCAAACTAGCCGTTTGACTTTTCAATTTAGGATTTAAATAAACCCTTTATTTTGGACAGCAAGAACACCTAGTACATGATGCAATCATTCCAACTTACAATGACACATTCATGTACCCTTCCCCCTCCCGGAGTGCCGGACATTCCGGGACCTTCTAGAATGTTCCTGATGAAAACACCGGAACCATTCCCCAACTCCGAAACGGGACTTTCCTTATATGAATCTTATTCTACGGACCATTCCGGATCTCCTCGTGATATCCCGGATCCCATCCGAGACTCCGAACAACATTCGGTCTCTTTCTCATAATACCATAACTACTCAAACAACGTCGAATCCTTATGTGTCTCCCTACGGTTCGTGAATTATGCGGACATGATCGAGACACTTCTCCGAACAATAACCAATAGAGGAATCTGAAATTCATATGGCTCCCACATATTTCTACGATTACTTTGCGGTCGAATGAACCACTTACATACGATACCAATTTCCCTTTGTCTCACGATATGTTACTTATCCGAGGTTATGATCGCCAGGTATCTCGCATACCTAGTTCATCCTCACATCGATAAGTACTCTTTCTCGTTCCCATGATATGTGATCCCTTGTGAGCCAGTCACATGCTTGCAAGCTAATTGGATGACATTTCACCGAGAGGGCCCAGAGAATATCTATCCGTCATGTGGATGGACAAATCCCATTCTTGATCCATGTGTTTCAACCAATACTTTCCGAACACTCAATGCCACCTTTATAGCCACCCTGTTACGGTGTGGTGTTTGATGACATCAAAGCATCCATCCAAAGAAAGGTGATATGCATGATCTCATGGTCGAAGGAATTAGGTTACTATGTATCAGAAAGCATATAGCAATTGAACTATTGAAATGACTTGATCTTTATGCTACGCTTGTCTATAGGAGTATGTCCACCATATCATTCTCCTAACGATATGATCTTGTTGTTAATAACATCTCAATGTTCATGATAGGGAAACCACAATCATCTATTAACCAACAAGCTAGTATTATATAGAGGCTTTACTAGGGACTTCAAATTAAGTTTACAATTCACACAAGTATTAATGTTTCCTTGTTAATACTATTATAGCATGAATATAAACATTTATCATAAACACAAAGATATATAATAATAACTACATTTATTATTGCCTCTAGGGCATATCTCCAACAGTCTCCCACTTGCACTAGAGTCATCTAATCTAGATTACATGGTAATATACCGAACACCCATGGCAGTTTGGTGTTGGTCATGTTTTGCCCTCGGAGAGGTTTAGTCAACGGATCCGCCACATTCAGATCTGTGTGTACTTTGCAAATCTTTATATCCCCATCTTGGATATGTTCTCGAATAGCGTGAAAACGCAGCTTGATATGCTTGACTTCTTGTGTGACCTTGGTTCTTGCGCATTGGCTATGGCCCATGTTATCACAAGAGATAGACATTGGGTCCAGCGCACTAGGAACCACACCCAGCTCTGTAATGAACTCTTTCATCCATATCGCTTCTTGTGAAGCCTCCGGCAGCCATGTATTCCGATTCAGTTGAAGATCTCGCCACAACGCTTTGCTTTGCACTCCTCCAGCTAATCGCTGCACCATTCAAAATAAATACGTATCCAGTTGTGATTTAGAATCATCCGGATCGGTGTTCCAACTAGCATCGGTGTAACCATTAACAACGAAATGTTCATCACCTCCATAAGAAAGAACCATATCCTTAGTTCTTCTCAAGTACTTAAGGATGTTTTGATCATTGTCCAATGATCCACTCGGATCACTTTGATGTCTGCTAGTTAGACTAACGCATATGCGATGTCGGGTCTAGTACATAGCATGGCATACATTAGAGATCCTATGGCTGATGCATAGGAGTCTTACTCATCCTTTCTCTATCTTCGCCGATGTGGGACTTTGAGTTTTACTCAAGGTCGACAGCAACATGGGCAAGAACCCTTTCTTGCTATCTTCCATTCCAAACCTCTTTAGAACTTTGTCCAAATATGTACTTTGTGACAATGATATTTGGCGCTTCGATCTATCTCTATAAATCTTTATGCCTAATATGTAAGCTCGCCAAGATCCTTCATTGAAAAACTATTATTCAAATACTCTTTGACACTATTAAGAAGGTCTACATCATTCCCAATCAACAATATGTCATCCACATACAGATTAGGAATGCTACTGAGCTCCCACTCACTTTCTTGTAAATACAAGCTTCTCCATAAGTTTGTATAAAACCAAATTTTGATTACCTTATCAAAACTTTGATTCCAACTGGATGCTTGCTTCAATCCATAGATGGACCGTTGAAGCTTGCATACCTTGTTAGCATCTTTAGGATCGACAAAACCTTTGGGTTGTATCATATAAAACTCTTCATCAATGACTCCATTGAGGAATGCTGTTTTGACATCCATCGCCATATCTCATAATCATAATATGCAGCGATTGCTAACATAATCCTCACAGACTTTTAGCTTCGCTACCGGTGAGAAAGTCTCATCGTAGTCAACTCCTTGAATTTGTCGAAACCCTTTTGCGACAAGTCGAGCTTTATAGAACGATAACATTACCATCAGCATCTGCTTTCTTCTTGAAAATCCATTTGTTCTCGACAGCCTTCGCCATCTGGTAAGTCCACCAAAGTCCATACTTGGTTTTCGTACATGGATCCAATCTCGGATTTCATGGCTTCTTGCCATTTATTGAATCTGGGCTGATTATCGCTTCCTGATTTTTCTCGTGGTCTTCGGTGTTGTCCAACAACATGACATTCTTAACGGAATCTTACCAACTGAGTGGTACGAGTTCTCGTTGACCTCCGAGGCTGTAGTAACCTCAACCAAGTTTCATGATCATCATCATTAGCTTCCTCTCTTATTGGTGCAGGCACCACAGAACTTCTTCGGTCTTGCGCTACTCGCAATTCGAGAGAAGGTTCGACAACCTCGTCGAGTTCTACTTTCCTTCCGTCACTTCTTTTCGAGAGAAATTCCTTCTCTAGAAAGGATCCATTCTTAACAACGAAGATTTTGCCTTCGGATCTATGATAGAAGGTATACCCAATAGTTTCCTTTGGGTATCCTATGAAGACGATTTTCCGCTTTGGGTTCAAGCTTGTCCGGCTGTAACTTCTTTACATAGGCTTCAGATCCCCAAACTTTAAGGAACGACAATTTAGGTTTCTTCCCAATCAATAATTCATATGGTTTCGTTTCAACGTATTTAGATGGTGCCCTATTTAAAGTGAATGCGGCTGTTTCTAATGCATAAGCCCATAAAGTTCGCGGTAAATCCGTAAGTGACATCATAGAGCGAACCATATCTAAGAGAGTTCGACGACGTTCGGACACACCATTACTGTTGTGGTGTTCCCGGTGTCAATCATGAAAGTATTCCACATTTCTTCAAATGCTCGCCAAACTCGTAATTAGATATTCACCTCCACGATCGTAACGTAGAAATTTAATCTTCTTGTTACGTTGATTCTCTACCTCACTTTGAAACTCCTTAAACTTCTCGAAAGTTTCGGACTTATGTTTCATGAAATAGATATACCCATATCTACTCAAATCATCCGTGAAGGTAAGAACATAACGATAACCATCATGATGCTACACTCATTGGACCACACACATCGGTATGTATGATTTCCAATAAGTCATGTAGCTCGCTCCATCATACCGTAAAATGGAGTCTTAGTCATTTTACCCATCGACATGCTTCAGATCTTTCAAGTGATTCAAAATCAAGTGATTCAAGAAGTCCATCGAATGGAGTTTCTTCATACGCTTCACTCAATGTGACCAAGGCAGCGTGCCACATATAGGTCGAATTGTCGCTTGATTTCAAACGTTTAGCCTCAATGTTGTTGATATGTGTATTTCCACTATCGAGATTCAATATGAATAGACCATCTATCAAAGGTGCATGTGCATAAAACATATTACTCATATAAATCGAACAACCATTATTCTCGATTTAAACAAGTAACCGTCTCAATAAACAAGATCCCGATATAATGTTCATGCTTAACGCAGCACCAAATAACAATTATTTAAGTATAAAACTAATCCCGATGGTAGATGAAGAGGTAGCGTCAAGCGATCACATCAACCTTTGATCCGTTTCCTACGCGCATCGTCACCTCGTTCTTCACTAGCTTCCGTTTATTCTGCAGCTCCTGTTTCGAGTTACAAATATGAGCAACCGAACCAGTATCAAATACCTGTGCACTACTACGAATACTAGTGAGATACACATCAATAACATGTATATCGATATACCTTTCTTCTTGATGTTGCCGTTCTTCAAATCCGCCAAGTACTTTGGGCAATTCCGCTAAAGGACCTTCTCCCTTGCGAAAAGCACTCGCAGGCTTAGGTCCAGCCTTGGTCTTCTTCGTCGGTATGGTAACTTTCTTACCACCCTTCTTGAAGTGTCCCTTCCGCTTAGACTTGCCTTTTCTTGAATTTGGTGGTCTTATTGACCATCAAAACTTGGTGCTCTTTCTTGATCTCCACTTCGCAGATTTTAACATAGCAAATAGTTCGCAACTCTTTGTTCATGTTCGCATGTTGTAGTTCATCACAAAGTTCTTGTAACTTGGTGGTAGTGATTGGAGGATGCGGTAAACCCCAAAGTATTAGGAATCACTATACCCAAACTTTGAAGTTTATTTGCGTGCCCAGACATCTTAAGCACATGCTCACGATTTGAGCTACCCTCTTCCATCTTGCGGTTAAAGAACTTTTCGGAAGCTTCATAACTTTCAATTGCCGCATGAGTCTCAAAGATTAATTTGAGATCCTCGACAATATCATATGGATCGACTCTTCAAACCTTTTACAAGCTCCGATTCTAAACCATACAAGATAGCACACTGAACTATGGAGTACCGATTCTTCCGAGCGAGGTAAACATTCTTTACTTCATCGGTAGCATCAGCTGCGGTGGGTCACCTAGCGGTGCATCCAAAGACATAGGTCAAATTACCACTGTGAGGACAATCCTCAAATTGGAACCAATCCGCGAAGTTGCTTCCATTGTTTTTCAACTTTTCTTTCTCTAGGAACGCATTAAAATTGATGGTAGGCTGCCATTGATCTACAACATATTTGCAATAGTTTAGACTAAGTTTATGACAAATTGAGTTCAAATTAATTAATGAAATTAAACTAGGTGACCTCCCACTCAAAACAACATCCCTCACATTGTTTTAGTGATCACAGGAACCAAATCCACTACATCAACACCGATCATCACGAGAGTTGATATAGTTTCAATGGCGAACAATCATCATGTTCATCATATCTACTATATGATTCATGCTTTACCTTTCGGCGATCCGTGTTCCCGAGGCCATGTATGCATACATGCTAGGCTCGTCAAGATCAAACCTTAGCTACCGCATACAAATCTGGCTTGCTTACGTTGTATTCACCCGCGGAATCAAAGACACCCGATCATCACGTGGTGCTTCGAAGCAGCAAGCTTTGGCAACGGTGCATACTAAGGGTGAACACTTTAGAACTTGAAATTTATGTGCATGAGGGATCATCTTATAATGCTACCGTCGTCTACTAAGCAATACAAGATGCATAAAGGATTAACATCACATGCAATTCATAATATGTGATATGATATGGCCTTTCTTCTTTGTGCTTCCGATCTCCATCTTCAAGCACGAACATGATCTCCATCATCACCGCATAGCATCAAGGTCAATGACGCTTCTTCATGGTTGTCGCCCACCAGCTTCAACTATTACAACTATTTTGAATGAACACGCAGGTCTTAACAGAAATTAAAGACAACCATATGGCTCCCGCGGTTGCCAACTTACAATAAGGAACATTGCATACATCAAATATAATCACAATCATGGCCATATCACATCATCAGACACCCTGCAAAACAAAGTTAGACGCTTCTACTTTCTTTGCATATTTTACGTGGTTTGGGGCTTTCAATAAGTGTCGTTCTAACTTACGAACAAGAACCACAACATTGATACTAGCATTGTTGATTACCCGTTGTAAATTGGATCTTTACTATGCTAGGAGAAACAGGCACCCGCAAAGCCACTTATGCAATACAAGTTGCATGTCAAGCGTGGAGCAAGTCTCATGAACGATGTCATGTAAGGTTAGCCCGGGCCGCTTCATCCCAACATACCGCAAGATGCAAAGTACACAAAAAGCAATCTACAATAAAAGCATCAACGCCCACAATGACCATTGTGTTCTACTCGTGCAACAGATCTACATATAGACACGGCTCTGATACCACTGTTGGGGTTCGTAGCATGGAAAACAAAAAATTTCTATCGCATACAAACAAACAAGCCAAGATCTATCTACTAGATTGCAGCAACGAGTCGATGGAATAACTCACCCTCGAAGATTCCAAAGTGTTTAACGAGAGCAGATTCTCGTGGGTGATGTAGTCGATACTCTTCCGATCTCAAGATCGCGAGACGATCCTTCCAGCGCCACGTTCCAGCGCTCATGATCGGTCACACGTTCGGTACTGACGAAGACCTTCCTCTCCCTTGTTCCAAAGAAGCGGAGGTTGTAGTACTCTCTCGCGATTCCGCAAAGACAACGGGCGTACCGGAGGTAGAGGAAATCTGCAGGCTTCAGCCAAAAGTGCAGTATGGTGGAGCTTATGAGAGAGGCTATTAGTGGTCTAGTAATTAGACACACCAATTAGAAAGCTCTAAACCAATTAGAAGGCTCTAAACCGAAATAGCTCTAAACCGGGGTTTAGGTCTAGGGTTTAGTTTAGAGGATAGGAACTTGTGTGTTTAAGGAGGGTAGCCCTGCCCCTCTTTATATAGGTGGGAGGGCTGGCCGGCCAAGGGGAGGGAGTGGAGTCCCTCCCCAACTCGGCCTTGAGGTGGGGCGCCGGCTTGGGGAGGAATCCTCCCCAACTCGGTTTCCACTTCTCCTCCTTTCCACTTTCCAAAACTTGTCGTTTGACTTTCAAACTAGCCGTTTGACTTTTCAATTTAGGATTTAAATAAACCCTTTATTTTGGACAGTAAGAACACCTAGTACATGATGCAATCATTCCAACTTACAATGACACATTCATGTACCCTTCCCCCTCCGGAGTGCCGGACATTCCGGGACCTTCTAGAATGGTCCCGATGAAAACACCGGAACCATTCCCCAACTCCGAAACGGGACTTTCCTTATATGAATCTTATTCTCCGGACCATTCCGGATCTCCTCGTGATATCCCGGATCCCATCCGAGACTCCGAACAACATTCGGTCTCTTTCTCATAATACCATAACTACTCAAACAACGTCGAATCCTTAAGTGTGTCTCCCTACGGTTCGTGAATTATGCGGACATGATCGAGACACTTCTCCGAACAATAACCAATAGAGGAATCTGGAAATTCATATGGCTCTACATATTTCTACGATTACTTTGCGATCGAATGAACCACTTACATACGATACCAATTTCCCTTTGTCTCACGATATGTTACTTATCCGAGGTTATGATCGTGATCTGCATACCTAGTTCATCCTCACATCGATAAGTACTCTTTTCTCGTTCCCATGATATGTGATCCCTTGTGAGCCAGTCACATGCTTGCAAGCTAATTGGATGACATTTCACCGAGAGGGCCCAGAGAATATCTATCCGTCATGTGGATGGACAAATCCCATTCTTGATCCATGTGTTTCAACCAATACTTTCCGAACACTCAATGCCACCTTTATAGCCACCCTGTTACGGTGTGGTGTTTGATGACATCAAAGCATCCATCCAGTAAAGGTGATATGCATGATCTCATGGTCGAAGGAATTAGGTTACTATGTATCAGAAAGCATATAGCAATTGAACTATTGAAATGACTTGATCTTTATGCTACGCTTGTCTATAGGAGTATGTCCACCATATCATTCTCCTAACGATATGATCTTGTTGTTAATAACATCTCAATGTTCATGATAGGGAAACCACAATCATCTATTAACCAACAAGCTAGTATTATATAGAGGCTTTACTAGGGACTTCAAATTAAGTTTACAATTCACACAAGTATTAATGTTTCCTTGTTAATACTATTATAGCATGAATATGACCATTTATCATAAACACAAAGATATATAATAATAACTACATTTATTATTGCCTCTAGGGCATATCTCCAACACAATAGTCATTGCAAGCTATGAAGAGAAACCAATTCAATAATAATAAGTAGCATGAAACATAAACATAAGCAACATTGCAATGCTCATAGTAAGGTATGATAGAGTGGTATCTCGCTTGACTTTGTTTGAAGAGCACACTATAAATATCAAGGCACCTCTGAAGTTTAAGTGAAGACTAGAAGTAAAGATATCAGAGATACAAGCATCAAAGTCATGACATAATTAACCAAGTTTTGGAACAAACACAAGAATGACAACTATGCTCTCAAGAAGGTGCTCATAGAATAAGTGGTGACTCAACAAGGTTGTGAAAACGGTTTTGTGAAGGTTTGAAAGGCTTCCCAATGCTGAAAGTAAGGTACTCATTAGCTTTGAGCTCTCATTACCCCTATCATAGGCATCTTCATGTGGTTAAGGTAAAAGTGAGGTCCACTCTGAATCATATGCTTGACAGACCATAGACTGGAAATCCCAAGTCCCTTTAGTACGAGGGTCGCTCCGCATGCTACTCAACTTTGGTCACCTGAAAGTTCTTGTCATTGTAAATACATGCATATCATCGAGAACCGCCAACGAGGTACCCCTTGCACATGGTATAGGAGCTTTTCCATAACCAAAATGACAAGGCAAGCAGACAATGAGCATCTCAGCAATCTTTTTATTTACCATATGCATAGCTTTTTATTGAGGACTCTTCATAGATGCTCATTATGGTGATGCTGCAAGTTTCCACCATGATTAAGCATGGCTTAGGCTAGCGGCCCAGGCGTTTCTCTAACACAATGTATAAACTCCATGAACTCACAACCTCCCCTTTTATTTCACATCGTCGACATCCGTAAATAAATGAGCAAGGAATCAACTGGATGAGATATCCAAAAAGTGTTGAAAGCGTTCCCCATGACAGCACGGTTCTGCTAACTCCCGGTATATAATTAACAAGCATATAACTTTCATGGACTAGTCACAATGGTTCAGAATTATTAAGCGCAAGGAATAAAGTGTGTCATCAAGTACGTAAGAGCTTTACTAACTGACTTTCTCAAAACAGACAAACATTTTGTTTTGAAAGAAAATACGACATAAGGAATATGCACTTAAATAGCAAATGATGATAATAGGTTGGTATGGTGGACACAGCTGGCAATATTGGTTTTGGGGAGTTGGAAGCACATGTAGAGCACATACTCAGTGCAGGTGAAGGGTAGCAATAGAGAGGGAGCGACAAACGAGAGAGCAATAGCTGTCATAATCATGTTTGCAACAAAACAGAACTAATTATGGCATTAAAGTGATACAAGAACTCTGAGGCAAAATAAATCATCGAGGCTTACTGACTATTGATTAGTCATATGCATGCGTGAGCATGTGCCAAGTCGATTCATATGAACAGTCAAAGGAGGATACCACAATGTCATACCAAAGTATGAATAAAACAATGCAAGCAAATATTCATATGACATGCTACAAACTATTAGCAAGCTGGAGCTAATCATAGACAAGCAAGAACTACTAAGCATACATAATTACATACACCTTACATAAACAGGCTAAGCATGCTCACTATGAAGAGTATATGTACAAAAATGAAACAAACAGAGTTCGTTACCAGCCTCTTACCACACCTCAAGTTGTCTTAATCTTCATTATTGCCCTTCACTTGTGTGACTTGAATAATTAACATGGAACCAAAATCCACTGAGGACGGCTGAACCCTGCAAAGAACTCACAAAACCAAAGAAGAACAACAAATATTTTTGGTGTTTTCGATTTTTTTAGAAACAAACAAACAAAGAAAACCAAATAAAAACAAAGCAAAATCTTTTTGGATTTTTCTTTTAGGGCAAACCAAAGCAAAGAAACAAACCAAGAGAAACAATGAAAATATTTTTGGTATTTTTGGGTTTTTAGAAAGAAGCAACAAAAAACAAAAAGAAAGCGAAACAATGGATATACAAAGAACCGACCGAACATGATATATATATGAGTGTGATGTTGGTATACCTCCCCCCAAGATTAGGCTTTTGGCCTAAGTGGGGCTCAATCCCTTGGTGCCCAAGTAGATGTACCTCCATAGTATGTCGAGGAAGCTCCCTCGTCCTGGTACAAGCTCGAGGCCTCACCTGTATAGTGTACTCCGGGGTCATATGAGGGCGCTTCCTCCTGATAGTTCCTGTGGAAGTTGAGAGAGCGCAACTTGTCATCCATCTCCGCCTTCGTGCATGACCAAGGTCCCTGAGAATACTGAATAAAATGGTATAGGGATCTCTCTCCTCCCGTCAGTAAACAACATTCTATAAACCAAGTTCTCAAGAGTAGAGATAGAGGTGACAAAGTGGTGCGCCTTCATGACAGCAAGATCAAGCCTCAGAGGAGCCAAAACTATATCATGTGGATCAACAGCAATGTTCAAGGTAGCAGCAATACGATTAGCAATAATTCCCCCATAAATGGGTCCCTTAGCAGATAAACGACGAGCAATGAGAGAACCAAGATTATACTTATCCTCACCGTAGAGCACAGCAGCTAAGAAGGCCAATTGATAGTTGGAGATATTACTAGTGTTCTCCCTACCAAGAACACTGGTGGTAAGATAGTAGGCAAAGTACCTGATGGCTGGAAGTTGAATATTCTTTATCTTCCCTCTATGAGCTTTGCGGGTCATCGTCATTGGTTATTCCTCGGTAAAGTTCCAACAAATCAGTGGGAAGGGCTGGAATCTTCTTTAATGATCCAGCTGTACCAAGTCCCAAGGCTTTGCAAAATTTATTCAAAGACATTGAATGAGCCCTGTCATAAATTTTGAAAGACAAAGAGGGCTTTGAACAAACTGTTAGTAAAGGAGAAACTATCCACAAATGTTTTAGTATGCACATCATATTGTGCACTATCATCCTACATGAAACTTGTTAGACCAGCCCTCTCAATCAAAGTCATGAAATCGTTAAGAATCCCAGCAGCTCACAAGAAAGCTTGGCAAGGAAAGGTGGAGGGGTGCGCATCCCCTTCATCTCCCTCGTCACCAAATCGCGGAGTGATGAGATCCTCATTGTATGAGGGTCTAGTACTGGTAGATGACCTTGGAAGCCTTGCCCTTCCAGGTGCATCACTCTCAAATATATCACCAAATGTGTGGTGGTCCATGACTTCACTTTGTTGAAATTTTTAGACAACCATCAAACCAAGTGATTTCTAAGTTGATAAATGATGAGCAACTACTATAGAAACTTGCTAGAGGACTACACATGCATCACAACAAAGTTTCTAAGCATAGAACAAGCATGCAAGCATAAACAACCTGTCACCTATAGCAGCAAAATACTCAAGATACAATCTACCAATCACAAATCTAATTGGACAAGTGGAGGAGGCACATACCAAGGAGCAAACTCTCCAAAAATCAGCACTTGAGATGGGATGAACAAGGAGATCAAAATTCACGAGCAAGAACAGCAAGAACTCGAGCTTGAGAAAGTTTTCCGGTGTTTTTCGGGAGAGAGAGAAGGTGGCTTTGAGGAGGCAACCTGGAGGATCCCAGGTGGGCCAAACCCCCCCTAGGTGCCACCAGTGGTGGGTCCGCGCCTACCATAGGTGTGGTGCCCTAGGGTGGCCCCCTGGGTCACCTATGGTGCCTCTCTGTCCCTTTTTTCAAGGAAAAAAATATTTTAAATTTTCTAGGATTTTTCGGAAAACTTTATTTTTGGCCAATTTTCAGGGTATGAAAATTGATTTTCTCGCAGAAACAGTTTTTTCAGAAGAAGAAAAAACAAACCAAAATCCAAACTACAGGAGCTCTAAGAAACTCAAACAAGCAAACAACTAGCAGAATTAAAGCTAAAGCAAAGACTAGGAAGGAGAAAGGAAAAAAGAAATGACCATAGTGGAAACATTATTTTGTTCATAAAAATCCTTTTGTTAACAAGGTTGATCAAGTCTTGTTACCAAAACAATCTTATATGAAACAAAACTTTGCATTCCACAATATGATTATGTTACCTCGTACTTGATAGCAATGATCCCAATCATAATGGTTTCAAAAATTTCTTGTGGAATGGGACAATATATTTCTCCAACCTTGATGCCTTCAATGTTTTCAATAGAATTCATTCAAGAGCTCTTAACAACTTCTTGGGGAAATAGACAGTGTGCTCTTTGTCATTAATATTGAATGTTACTTTTCCTTGATTGCAATTGATGACAACACCTGCAGTATTAAGAAAAGGTCTCCCAAGAATAATAGACATATTATCATCTTCGGGCATTTCAAGCACAACAAAATCAGTTAAGACCATGCAATTATGAGCAACTTGAACAGGAACATCCTCACATATACCAACAGGAATAGTAGTTGACTTATCAGCCATTTGCAAAAATATATCAGTTGGTATCAACTTTTCTAGCTGGAGTCTCTTGTATAGAGAAAAAGGCATAACACTAACTCCAGCTCCCAAATCACATAAAGCAGTTCTAACATAATTATTCTTAATGAAGCAAGGAATAGTTGGTATACCTGGATCACCAAGTTTCTTTGGAACCTTACCATTGAAGGAATAATTAGCAAGTAGAGTAGAAATCTCCTCATTAGGAATCTTCCTTTTATTAGAGACAATATCCTTCATATATTTTGAATAAGGAGGCAACTTAATAGCATCAGTCAAAGGAATTTGCAAGAATAAAGGTTTCATCCACTCACAAAACTTGTTGTAGTGTTCTTCATCCTTTGACTTGTGTTTCTTACCTGGAAAAGGCATAGGTTTATACACTCAAGGTTCTCTTGCTTTACCATGTTTATTAGCAATAAAATCTTCCTTTGTGTACCTAGTGTTCTTAGTGTGATTCTCAGGTTCTTCCTCACCTTCCTCCTTATCAGGAGACTTATTATTATTACCACTCTCAGTTTCAGCAACAGAGACAGATATACTATTAGGATCTACAGCAGGTTCAAGTGGTTCCTCAACTATCTTATGTTTCTTTTTCTTCCTCTTATGAGGACTACCACTATCTTCACCTTGTTGAGAATCCTGCTCTATTCTTTTAGGGTGTCCTTCAGGATATAAAGGATCTTGAGTAGCTATACCACTCCTAGTTCTAATTCCATAAGCATGTTTATCTCCCGAAGCATTAACTAGCATATCCTTTTGCACCTTAGCGAGTTGGTCAAGTTGGGTTTGAACCATTTGAAAGTGTTTACAAAGCATTTTAATATCATTAGAAGTTCTTTCCACAATATCTTTCAACTCATGGATAGCTCTAGAGTTTTCCAATAAATGATTCCGAACTTGTTTATTAAAATGACCTTGTTTAACAATAAAAATGTCAAGTTCCTCTAAGCATTGATCAGGAGGCTTACCATAAGGAATATCACCTTCATCAGAGTGTTGGAGAGAGTGTACCTCAATAGTAGATGAGTGGGGAATTGGCTTACATAATTCTTCTATGGGAGGTAGATTCTTCACATCTTCAGCTCTAATACCTTTCTCCTTTAGACACTTCTTAGCTTCCTTCATCACTTCATCATTTAATGCAATAACTCCCCTCTTCTTTGTTGTTGGTGTTGGAACTGGTTCAGGAACAACTGGTTCAGGAGTAATAGGCTCAGGTGTATTCAGCTCAGTTGAAGTCCAATCATCATAATTCTTGCTTATCTTGGTCATTAATTCTTTAGCATCTGTAGGAGTCCTTTTCCTGAAAACACAATCAGCAAAGTTATCTAGGTAGGTCCTAGAATCATCACTTAGTCCATTATAATAAATATCAAGAAGCTCATTTTTAGGTAATGGACATCTAGGATGTGCATGAATCAAGGAACATAATATTTTCCATGACTCAGGCAATTTCTCTTCTTATCCCTGTTTAAAATCAAAAAGTCTCTGCAAAGCAGCATGTCTAGCACTGGGGGAAAATATTTATGGAAGAAAGAAGCAATTAAGTAATCAGGGCTATCAATGGAACCAGGAGGTAATCTATTAAACCAAGCCCTAGCATCTCCTTTTAGTGAAAAAGGGAAGATCTTAGCAACAAAGTACTTGCACATCTTAAAATCATCAGAGAACAAAGCACTCGTAGTAGAAATCTCATTCATATGAGCCACATCACTCTCATTTTCAGTCCCACAAAAAGGTTCTTTCTCAACAATATCTAAATAACACAAATCAAGAGAGAAATCATAATCTTCATCTTTAATATCTATGGGAGAAGTGGCAAACTTAGGATCAGAGGACAACTTAGGCATAATAGTACGTCTAGCAAGGAGACTCTTCATAGCACTAGTACCATGTGTGTTTCGGCACTCTTGAACAAATTCATCAGTGAACTCTATGTAACCATCATTAATATCATAACTCTCACTAGACTCAGGTGATCTAACAGGTGTAGCAGTGGCTTCACTAGGAGTTTCGGTATTTCCTATACTAGCCATAGTAGCATCTAGAAAAGGACCTAATGAACCACTCGCATCAAACACATTAGAAGTAACATCATGAGAATCAAAAGCAGTTTCAAACTCAGCAGTAGTAGCAGTGTGTGTAGCATGTGTATGTGGTGGTGGTGTGACAAGCATACTTATACCAGACGGTGAATCAAGAGCAGCAGAGGTGTTTAGGACTGCACCTCTTCTTGTATTGGATGGTAAAATAGGGAACTTTCCATCACGAGACTTACCATGATGAAAGGAGTAGCAGTGAACAATAATAGATCCAAGTGAACTTACAAATAAAGCTATACTTCCCGGCAACGGCGCCAGAAAATAGTCTTAATGACCCACAAGTATAGGGGATCGCAACAGTCTTCGCGGGTAGTATTACCCAATTTATTGATTCAATACAAGGGGAGACAAAGAATACTTGCAAACCTTAACAACTGAGTTGTCAGTTCAGCTGTGAAAGAACATGTTGGGCCCCCATGTGTGGTTTTGGTAATTAATGACAATCTTTATGGACTAATGTGTGTATTAAGTTATACTTGTAGGATTTGTCCATTGGCATCTCTTGGAGCATGTGTTGGCTTAAAGGTCGATGAAATGAGAAGAAGATGTGTTGTGCAAGCTCAAAATACGCCATCTATAGAAGATCTCATGTTTTATGCTTGCCATCCTCGGTGATCATGGATCGAAGATGAGGAATCAAGAAAGGCGTTCCATATTGAGAAAGACAAGATAGTCTACATCGAGCTCAAGTGGAATGCTCAAGGCAAAGGTATAATCTTGATAGGTTTCCCCTTTTGCCGGTCTCATGTTGTGTGTGGGAGACCGGGTTTAGGATAGATAACCGTACTATCAAGAGGGGCTCTCGAATGAGTAACTCGGTCACATTGTTCGGAGAGAGCTCAAACATTTTCATAATTGCATCATCGTATTTGGTTGTTATTTGGTCTTGTCCATGTGACTATATAGAGCTTGTGGTAATGTTCATAACAAGCTCTTGTTCATCAAAATCGGATTTCCCTTTTATATCTTATTGCATTTTGATCTTGGAGGTTTTACCGGTTTGTATTTTAGAGATAGGTAAAACCTTACATTATTTGGTTCTTACTCATGTGAGTATTTAGAGATTGTGTTAATCTCCATGACAAGCTCTAGTTTATCGAAAATGGATTTCATATGCATTTCCTATTACGTTTTTGATGTTGGAGGTTTTATCGGTTCGTCTTTTTGAGATAGGTTAAACCTTTCGTCATTTGGATCTATCCTCCATTGCTGTACTATGATGTTTCTTTGCATTATCTTGTAGTGCTTGTTGTCCTCTTCAAAACGAGCCCAGGATCATCAAAATCGGAGTCCGGATGCAAAAGTTATGGCCGTTTTCGTTCAGGGGTGACCGGTAGTACCGGAGGTCCGGTAGTACCGCCCCTTAGTACCGGTTGGTACTGAATAAGGTGTGTTTGGCGTCCTGGGATACCCAGAGAATGTCCGGTAGTACCGGGAATGTCCATTAGTACCGGTAAAAAGTCCGGTAGTACCGGGATTCGCGTTTTTGGGCTTGAACGGTTGGATTTTGGGGGGACCTATTTAAGGGGCCTTCTCCCCAATGGTTCCCCAACTATTCTTGCAAGTTTTCTCCTCCATTGTTGACCTTCCAAAGCTTGCTATCTCTCAATCCCTCCAATGATTCTTGCCCATATTTGAGTGGAAGAGAGAGGAGATCTAGATCCACATTTTGACCAAACCAAAACATCTCTTTGTGAGTGTATCCTTGGGATCTAGATTTTGGGGGATTTTGTGTTCCTCTTTGATTCCTCCTTTCTTGTTCCCCCAATAGCTTTAGTAGCTTTGTTGGAACTTGAGAGTGAGGGATTCGAGCACCTTTGTGGTGTTCTTGCCATTTGCATTCGATGCATCGGTTTGAGTTCTCCCCGGAGGATTTGGTGAGTGAAAGTTGAGAAGCTTTTTACTCTTGGGTTCTTGGAACCCTAGACGGTTTGTTGTGTTGCAGGTTGAGGCCTTGGTGGCGTTTGTTGGGAGCCTCAATTGTTGTTGTGGAGAAGTGTCCCAACCTTGTGGCGTTTTGTGGCATTTGTTGGGAGCCTCCAATTAAGTTGTGGAGAAGTGCCCCAACCTTGCGAGAGGTTCCGGTTGCCACCGACAAGTGCACCGATAGTGGAAGCGTGGATCGATCCCGTTGGGGTGAGATTCACCGGAGAATAAGGGAGGCCTTTTGTGGTGTTGGTGGTTTGATACCACCCCCTCTCCAAACGAGACGTACTCCATGTTGGGAGGAACTCGGTAAAATATCGGTGTCCCCGCGTGCCTCGGTTATCTCTATACCCGAGCTCTTTACTTATGCACTTTACATTGTGATAGCCTTCGTGCTTGAAGTAATATATATCTTTCTATCACTTTGTTGCTTGTATTGCTTAGCATAAGTTGTTGGTGCACATAGGTGAACCTTAGTTGTTCTAGGTTGTGCTTAACAAAGTAAACACTAGTTTTATTCCGCCCTTGTTGAGCCACTCTAGGAAAAGTTTTAATCGCCTATTCACCCTCCCCCTCTAGGCGACATTCGTATCCTTTCAATTGGTATCAGAGCTCGGTCTCTCATTTTAGGCTTCACCGCCTTGAGAGTAAAGATGTCGGCTAGGGGATTAGTGCACAAGGACACGCTCACATTCGATGGCACAAATTATGATGTTTGGAAAATTCACATGCTTAATTTATTTCGGGAAATTCACCCAATTATCGAGGGATATCTATATGTGGGTCTCTCTTCTCCTATGGATACCCAAAACGAATCTTTAGAGGAGAAGTTGAACTCTCATATAGATGCTCTAGCTACTAAAATTCTTTTGCATGTTGTGAGCAATGTAGTTCTTTCTTCTATCATGCCTTATTCAAGCGCTCGTGAGATATGGACCAAGATTCAAGATAAATATAGCAAGTCCAACATTATTGAGGATGATTGTGTTGCTTCCACTTCCGGTCGAGATGAGCTCTCATTGTCTACCACTTCACCAACATGTGATTTTTCACAAGGTAATGATATGGTGAGTGGTGATAGAAATTGCAATATGGATAGTGATATTACTATTTGTAATCCTTCATCCCTATCTAGTTGCAATGATCTATCTTTGGACCTTAACACTTCTAGCACTCAAAACTCCTTACATGCTTGTGTTAATAGTCCTTTCATATCATGTAGAAATGACTTGAATAAATCTCATGATGATATGCTTGTGTTGTCTTGTTGCCATGATAAAAATGCTTCCATTTCCTCTAGTGCTTGTGTTGCTAACCATGTAGAGGAAAATGAAGATTCTATGGGCCAAGACAAGGTCTTGAAGAGAGCTACAAGTGCAATCTCATCATCACCTTCCTACGGTTCTCACATGTGCCTTATGGCTAAGGGAACAAAGGTAACCTCTTTGAATCCCATTGTATCTCATGATGATGATGGGGTTGATAATGATAATGATGATTATAGAAGTAAGTATGATATTACCTCTATTAATAAAATGGGAGAGGTTGTCTATAGCGCTCTCTTCAAAAATAAAATTGCTTCCTCCAACTTTCTTGAAATCTTGAATTGTGCCATAGAAGGCAATGGTCTTATTGAGGAGCAAGAAAACTTAATTGATGAAAAGTTTGCACTTGAGCGTGAGTATGCTAATGAAGTTGCACAACTAAAGGACTCCCTTGAAGAAGAACAAACCACCAAAGAATCTCTTGAGGAGACTTTCACTCTAGAATTATCTAGAGTAAAGGAATACCATGATAGAGAACTTGCGGTGGCAAACTCCTTCAAGATTAAAAATGATGAACTTGAAGTTGCTTATGCTAAACTCCTTGAGGATTTTGAGCACCTCAAAATTGGCTCTAGGGTCATCAAGGGTGAGCTCATCAAACTCACCGAGTCACATGAGCAACTTAAAGCTTCATATTCAAAAGAGCTTACCAAGTTGCCCTCACCTCTTGCTAATAATGATGATGCTTGTACTACTAACTCCATTTATTGTGAAGCATATATTTCGAAGGAGAATGTTGATCTAAAAGCTCAACTTGCTTTGCTAACTAGCAACTATGGGAAATTATAAGAAAGTCATGTTAAGCTCTCAAGCTCACATGAGGATCTTCTAGTCTCCCATGGTAGGCTAAAGTTAGCTCATGAGGCCATCATGTCAAAGGTAACATCTAGTGGGCCTCATGTGGACATTAGCACTACATCTACTCCAAATGTTTTATTGCCATGTGCTAGTCCTTGTAATTCATCCTCTCACAACCATGCTATATCTCGTGATGAATTACATTTCGTGCCTTGTTGCTCTAACAATGTAGCATCTACTTCCTCTAGTACTTTTGTTGAACCTAACCATGTATAGGAAATCAAAGAGCTCAAGGCTCAAGTCACTTCTTTGAAGAATGACTTGAAAAGGGGTCATCAAGGGAAGGTCGCACTCAACAAAATCTTGAGTGTGCAAAAATCCCCCAATGACAAGAGTGGACTTGGATTCAACTCCAATGTCAAGAACAAGTCCACTATCAAGTTGAAGCACAAGGACAACAAGAAGAATGGCCAAGATCAAGTCAATAATCCGGCCAACATTGTTTGCTTCAAGTGCAAGGAAGAAGGGCACCATGTTAGATCTTGCCCATTGAAGAAAAAGCCTCTTAGTGTGAAGCATCAAGGGAAGCGGCCTCAAGTTCCACCTCAAGTCATCAATGGGCCTCTTCCTAAGAGCACTACTCGAGCCCTTCCTCGAGGTGTGGCTTCACCTAAGAAAAAAGATAGCAAGAGTAGAACTTGCTACATATGCCGTGAGAAGGGGCACATTTCTTCCGCATGCACTATTGGTAACTCCTCATCCCATCCTATCTTGATTGATGATGCTTATTCACTTCGTAAGGATGAGGTTGGAAATGTGTTTGCCAAATTTGTTGGTGCTCAATGTGGTGTCAAGAAAAGAACCATTTGGGTTGCCAAGCCTATTGTGACTAACCTCTTAGGACCCAACTTGTTTGGGGACCAACAAGCCAAAACTTGATCAATAGGTGTTTGTTGGAGGGCATTGGAGACTTGGCTACATAATGAAGAATTGAGGGATCTTCATCAATTATTATTGTCAATCCAAGCCATTTGGATTATCATGATTATATTATATTTCCAATGTTCCTTATTACGGTAACATATGCTTAACTCATTACATTGAAAGTTACTCGCCCCCTTGTGCATGTGTTGGTTTTGTATCTTCCATGCTTTTGTACATGTTGTGTTATCCACTTAATTATCTTGAGGTATCAAGCATATTTGTGTATGATTAGGTGGCACACCATGTATGTGTGTTTCTTATGTTTGAGCCTTGCTTGGTTATATTTGGTATCTTATTTGGCTCTTGTGAGAAATTAATGGATTATCCCATTTTGGGGGAGTGTTATGCTTGGGCATTCCACAATCCTAAAATTGTGTGTACATGAGGAATACAACCTAGTATTTATATTGGATTATTGTCTAGTCTCTATGTGGTACAATTATCATGAGAAACTTAAGTTTTATAATGTCCATTAATTATCTCCATTTGTATCATTTTGCCTCATTTTGGTTTATGGTAGTATCACATTATGGGGGAGTCATATGCTTAGTGCATATTACAATCCTAGAAAATGTGAATATTCGAGGTTGTGTCACTTAGAATTTATATTGATAATTATCTAGCACCTATGTGACACATTTGCTCATACAAGTTCCAATTTGTTTGAATGGTGTTGTTGATCATATTTTGGATATTGTATATGAGAGTGTTTCTTGGTATGTTTTTCCTCATATTTAGATCTCTATATCATCATGGAAACCATTTGCTTCAAGTTACTCAAATCACTAGTGATTGTGTGACTATTGGAAGCTACCAAGAATCTTGTTCGAAGTATCATGCTTAATTCTTATATTTTGTTATATGCTTCTTGTTGTGACTATGATCTTGGATATCCATGCAAGCTACCTTGGGAAAATTATTCCCAATATTTCTTGTCCTTGGACAATGAGTACCCATTTTATGGTAGAATTTATTGATCATATTCACTTTGGCCCTTGCTTAATATTGTCCTATCTTTGGCCAAGTAAATGTTTTGTGTGCTCCCATGTATTCCTTGCTACTTTTGGATCTTCTTATTTTATTGGTATCCTCTTGTGTTTTATTTAATGTAGGTAGTAGTGATGATCTCATTTGTGTGCATTTTGCATTCAAACGCAAAAGTCTATATAATGTACTACTTATGGGTGAGCTCTCCTATATTATTTAGAACACTCATATTTATGCTTCTTTGTTTGATCCATATCGGGTTTTTTGTGCTTGGAACCTCAATATTTTTGTTTTGGTACTTTGTGCCATCATGAGAAGTTTGGGGAGTTTGGTTTCTTATTGGAACCTTGATCTTTTTGGGAGTTGGTTTTGTCTCATTCCTTGTTTCATGATTTGACCATTTTAGAATGAGATAAATCCTTGAGCATTTTTATTTCTATCTATCTTTTGCTCTTTTGGTTTTAGCCTAGTTCATTTGTTGAACTTGTGATCTTTCATGTGTTGAATTGGTTCTTTGATACAATTTGGACATCATTTGTCATGTCACACTCTTGTGTGTGCAATATCGATTTACTTGGTGTTTTTTTTCAAATTGTATCTCCTTTTTGGTTCTTGAAAGCTTTATGCATGCATATTTACTATATGTTAATATTATGGCATGCTTGCTTTCTTTAATCCAATATATAGGGGAAACTCCACCAATTCCCATCGGCTAAGTTATGCATGAAATTCAATTTCATATCAATATGCACATAATTATGTGGAGCCTCACCTATGTATTGTAGTTGCACTAACTTCTTTGGACCCAATAAGTTTGGGGACCATTTTTGTACTTAAATATGTTTTAGGTACATTGGAGATATATTGGATGCTTGTCTCTCAATCTTGAAGAAGTGGTGCGTTAATGAAAATTGGAGTCAAGCTATAGGATGATCAATGAATTCATATCCTCTACATCCTACCAATTATATCTCGGTAACAAGTATCTCTTTCTCATGCTCATATATCTTGATTCCAACCGTTTGTCGATTGCCTTATGGCATGAATTCATGTATTTGTAATTGTTGTATCTCTAGCCATGGTATTAAGAGAACTCTCTATTGTATATGTGTATAAGTTGAGATGAGTATATATATTTGGGACTATAAAAAATCATGCATATGATCCTCCAATCCCAAATATGTCAATCTAGCAATTTTATTGCCTATCTTTTCCTCAACTTCTCTCATGTGCAATAGTGAGATTTTGCTAGTTAAATTTTTCTTGTGATACTTGTTGCCTTTCTCCATATATTCTAACTTTCTCCTCTTCCCTTGGTGAAAGTTGTAGTATATGTAGTGTGTTGGTGTTTGAAGTCCATTAATGTACAATAAGACATATGTGAGCCTTTGGCCATGCTTTGAAGCAAAAAATCTTATTGATATATGTTATGACTTCATTTTTGCCTTTCATGTGCTTTCTTGTATAATCTTCTTTATGTGTGCATATTTCTTTTTTGGCATATGTCTTCGTGATGTTTTCCATTTAGAGACATACACACATATGAGGAGATAATTTTAGTTGATTTTTAATCCTTGGAGACCACCTTTCTATTTCTTTTGATTCTTCGGTGGCTTCCAAATTTAATTTCCTATGAGTGCTTGTTCCTCTTGTTTGCATCTTTGGGCACTCATATTTGTTCTCTCATGCCTTGTATTGTTAAATGAATTTGGATGAGTGAGGATTCCATGATTATGCACCTTGTTCCCAAATGCAATTATCATAATTGGTGCATTATCTTTGGGGAGCTCATCTAATTCATTTAATAATGCCCATTCATCTTTTTTCTCATTTATTGCGTCTTAAATGTTTATGGGGGAGCAAGGATTCCATATTTGTGCAATATGTATTCTTATGCATTTATGTTGAATAGTGCACAAATCTTGGGGAGCTTCTCTATTTGTTATTTAAAGCACTCTCTTGCTCATATCATAATATCTTGTAGGTTCCATTTGAACTCATTTGTTGTTTTCAATTGGTTTGTGGGACCTTGTAATTGCTTGCATCATTTGACTTTATTTATTTTGGCAATCTTCGGGTCCTCGATATAGTTCTACTCCCTCCCAAGTATTCATCATTGGATATGTGCGAAGGCACACCTTTGGAGGAATTATTATTATATTTGCATTCTAGAACTTGTCACCCATTTCGGCAATCGATGCCAATGGGGGAGAAGTTTTAGAGGGTTTAAGGGAAGTTGGTTTATGCATTGAGTTTGTTCTTGTGCATTTGCCTCTCATGCTCTTGCATATTTGTCGTTTCTTATCATGTGGTATATATAGTTGAAACTCCACCAATGATAATGATTGGCAATATATGCAATGAAATTCAAGTTCATCACACATGCATAGATTGTGGGGGAGTCTGCTCTATATATGTTGGTGGTAGCAATATCACATACTTTTGTAGTATTTGATATTGTTATTACCATTTTATTCATTAATATTCCTTATATAAACCCTCTTAAAGGGATTGTCATCAATTACCAAAATGGGGGAGATTGAAAGAACATGTTGGGCCCCCATGTGTGGTTTTGGTAATTAATGACAATCTTTATGGACTAATGTGTGTATTAAGTTATACTTGTAGGATTTGTCCATTGGCATCTCTTGGAGCATGTGTTGGCTTCAAGGTCGATGAAATGAGAAGAAGATGTGTTGTGCAAGCTCAAAATACGCCATCTATAGAAGATCTCATGTTTGATGCTTGCCATCCTCGGTTATCATGGATCGAAGATGAGGAATCAAGAAAGGCGTTCCATCTTGCGAAAGACAAGATCGTCTACATCGAGCTCAAGTGGAATGCTCAAGGCAAAGGTATAATCTTGATAGGTTTCCCCTTTTGCCGGTCTCATGTTGTGTGTGGGAGACCGGGTTTAGGATAGATAACCGTACTATCAAGAGGGGCTCTCGAATGAGTAACTCGGTCACATTGTTCGGAGAGAGCTCAAACCTTTTCATACTTGCATCATCGTATTTGGTTGTTATTTGGTCTTGTGCATGTGAGTATATAGAGCTTGTGGTAATGTTCATAACAAGCTCTTGTTCATCAAAATCGGATTTCCCTTTTATATCTTATTGCATTTTGATCTTGGAGGTTTTACTGGTTTGTATTTTAGAGATAGGTAAAACCTTACATTATTTGGTTCTTACTCAAGTGAGGATTTAGAGCTTGTGTTAATCTCCATGACAAGCTCTAGTTTATCGAAAACGGATTTCATATGCATTTCCTATTACATTTTTTATGTTGGAGGTTTTATCGGTTCGTATTTTTGAGAGAGGTTAAACCTTTCGTCATTTGGATCTATCCTCCCTTGCTGGACTATGATGTTTCTTTGCATTATCTTGTAGTGCTTGTTGTCCTCTTCGAAACGAGCCCAAGATCATCAAAATCGGAGTCCGGATGCAAAAGTTATGGCCGTTTTCGTTCAGGGGTGACCGATAGTACCGGACCAGGGTCCGGTAGTACCGGAGGTCTGGTAGTACCGCCCCTTAGTACCGGTTGGTACTGAATAAGGTGTGTTTGGCGTCCTGGGATACCCAGAGAATGTCCGGTAGTACCGGGAATGTCCATTAGTACCGGGAAAAAGTCCGGTAGTACCGGGATTCGCGTTTTTGGGCTTGAACGGTTGGATTTTGGGGGGACCTATTTAAGGGGCCTTCTCCCCAATGGTTCCCCAACTATTCTTGCAAGTTTTCTCCTCCATTGTTGACCTTCCAAAGCTTGCTATCTCTCAATCCCTCCAATGATTCTTGCCCATATTTGAGTGGAAGAGAGAGGAGATCTAGATCCACATTTTGACCAAACCAAAACATCTCTTTGTGAGTGTATCCTTGGGATCTAGATTTTGGGGGATTTTGTGTTCCTCTTTGATTCCTCCTTTCTTGTTCCCCCAATAGCTTTAGTATCTTTGTTGGAACTTGAGAGTGAGGGATTCGAGCACCTTTGTGGTGTTCTTGCCATTTGCATTCGGTGCATCGGTTTGAGTTCTCCCCGGAGGATTTGGTGAGTGAAAGTTGAGAAGCTTTTTACTCTTGGGTTCTTGGAACCCTAGACGGTTTGTTGTGTTGCAGGTTGAGGCCTTGGTGGCGTTTGTTGGGAGCCTCCAATTAAGTTGTGGGGAAGTGTCCCAACCTTGTGGCCTTTTGTGGAATTTGTTGGGAGCCTCCAATTAAGTTGTGGAGAAGTGCCCCAACCTTGCGAGAGGTTCCGGTTGCCACCGACAAGTGCACCGATAGTGGAAGCGTGGATCGATCCCATTGGGGTGAGATTCACCAGAGAATAAGGGAGGCCTTTTGTGGCATTGGTGGTTTGATACCACCCCCTCTCCAAACGAGACGTACTCCACGTTGGGAGAAACTCGGTAAAATATCGGTGTCCCCGCGTGCCTCGGTTATCTCTATACCCGAGCTCTTTACTTATGCACTTTACATTGTGATAGCCTTCGTGCTTGAAGTAATATATATCTTGCTATCACTTTGTTGCTTGTATTGCTTAGCATAAGTTGTTGGTGCAGATAGGTGAACCTTAGTTGTTCTAGGTTGTGCTTAACAAAGTAAACACTAGTTTTATTCCGCCCTTGTTGAGCCACTATAGGAAAAGTTTTAATCGCCTATTCACCCCCCTAGGCGACATCCGTATCCTTTCAAGCTGCACCTTGAAATAGTTCTTGCTCACAGAAGTTTATCAGTAGCAACAGTTTGTAGTAGCAACAACAAAGCAACAGCAACAGTGAAACAGTAGCAATAGTAATAGTAACGGTAACAGTAGGTTTCGAGTGCGGTAGGCATAGGGATGGATGGATATGCGTTGCATGGACGAGTGTAAACATGTAACTTCAAGATCTAGGGCATTGCATATAAATAATAACAAGCATCCAAGTACTATACAATCCTAGGCATGTGCTTCAAATATAGTCATACGTGCTCGCAATGAGAACTTGCACAACATCTTCTGTCCAGCCAGCCCGTGGCAGCAGGGCCTCAAGGGAACTACTCACAATTAAGATGCTCCTTTTAATAGAGCACCGGAGCAAAGCATTAACACTCCGTGAACACATGTGATCCTCACACCACATCCATCCCCTCCGGTTGTCCCAACTATTGTCACTTTGGGGCCCTTGGATCCAGACAATGATATGTATACACAACTTGCAGATAAGATCACAAACAACACTATCATAATGATTCAATAATAAGTTCAGATCTGAGATCATGGCAGTCGGGCCCTAGTGACAAGCATTAAGCACAACAAGTTGCAACGAAGTCAAATAGCGCTAATAGAGATACTAGGCACTATTCCCTAATAGATCTTATTCGATTACATGATAGAACTCATCTCATCCCTACCATCCCCAAGATTACAGTGGGGGATTACTCACTCATGGATGAGGGAAACATCGGTGGTTGATGGAGATGCGTTGGTGATGACGATGGCGATGATCCTCTCCAAATTCTCTGACCCGGCAGGGTGTCAGAACGGAGTTTCTGGATCCGAATCTTGGTTTCTGGTGGCGATGGTGGAGCGGAACTCTTTCTGTAAAACTATCGAACCCCCTTAAGTTTTTAGGTCAGAAGGCAACTTATAGGCGCGGAGAGAGGCCGAGGAGCTGCCTGGGGTGGCTAAACCCCCTCCAGGCGCGGGGTCTGGTGGGCCCGCGCCTGGGGTGGGTCTTGGCCCCCCCAGGTCTCCCCTCTGTCTCCCCTTCTGGCTCCGTGGATCTTCTGGTGAAAAATAGTTTTTGGCATATTTTCCGGGATTTTTCCTCATAGTTGATTTTCTGCACAAAAACAAGACACCAAGGTAATTCTGCTGAAAACAACTTCAGTCCGTGTTAGTTGTATCCAAATCACACAAGTTTAGAGAAGAAATAATAGCAAAGTGTTCGAGAGTAGATACGTTTTGGACGTATCAATGCTGCCTAGAGGAGGGTGAATAGGCGGTTAAAAACTTTTTTGAGAGTGGCTCGAAAAAGGCGGAATTAAACTAGCATTTACTTTGTCAAGCACAAACTAGAACAACTAGGGTTCACCTATCTTCACCAATAATGTATGATAAGCAAGACAAACAACTATGTGATAGCAATATATATGCAACAGAAGATGTTCAAAAAATTCGTTTCTACCTGTTTGATGATTTACGCCATTATTTGCATCTGCTTCTTATTGATTCCTTTTTGAGCTCTCTTCAGGTAAATTGAGTTTCTTTGAAGGAGTTAATACAGTAGCTTGTGTTTTTAGTGAAAAGCCTTGCTGTTCCAAAGCTTTGCCAGGGGTCTAATATCTTTTGAATAAGCTAATGTTGCTAATGAAGATTGTGTGAAGTTTTGTATGAAGGAAAAAAATTAGGTGTAGAGAGAGAATGATGCAATGAGATGAAGAATGGACAAAATCTCAAGCTTGGGTATGCCACCATGGTGTCACCCCAAAAAATATCCAAGAGGTACAAGCGTCAAAGCTTGGGGATGCCCAAGGCATCCCCTTCTTCATCAATAAAAAGCTCAAGACACTTACGTTTTATTGTTTCATGCTCTTGGGCGTCTTAGTTTTCATTTGTTTTCTTAGTTTGTTTAGTTTGTTTTGCCCATTGTGTTGTTTACAAAGCAAAACAACACAGCGAGAGCGGGGGTCCAAACTATTAAAGCAAACTAAACAAACTAAGCAAACCAAACGAAAACTAAGACGCTCCAAGAACAACACAATAGTGCATGAAACAATAAAAACGAAGTGTCTAGATAGACCTGAGCTTTTTATTGATGAAAAGGGGATGCCTTGGGCATCCCCAAGCTTTGACGCTTGTACCTCTTGGATATTTCTTGGGTGACACCAGGATGGTGTAGGGGTTCGTAGCATGGAAAACAAAAATTTTCTATCGCATACAAACAAACAAGCCAAGATCTATCTACTAGATTGCAGCAACGAGTCGATGGAATAACTCACCCTCGAAGATTCCAAAGTGTTTAACGAGAGCATATTCTCGTGGGTGATGTAGTCGTACTCTTTCCGATCTCAAGATCGCGTAGACGATCCTTCCAGCGCCACGTTCCAGCGCTCCCGCGATCGGTCACACGTTCGGTACTTTCGAAGACCTTCCTCTCCTTGTTCCAGAAAGAGCGGAGGTTGTAGCACTCTCCTCGCGATTCCGGCAAGATGGCGTGGTAGGAGGTAGAGGGGAAATCCCGCAGGGCTTCGCCTTAAGCCGGTGCGAGTATGGTGGAGCTTATGAGAGGGGCTATTAGTGGTCTAGTAATTAGACACACCAATTAGAAGGCTCTAAACCAATTAGAAGGCTCTAAACCGAAATAGCTCTAAACCGGGGTTTAGGTCTAGGGTTTAGTTTAGAGGATAGGAACTTGTGTGTAAGGAGGGAGCCCTGCCTCCTTATATAGGTGGGAGGCTGGCCGGCCAAGGGAGGAGTTCCTCCCAAGTCGGCCTTGGGAGGTGCGGCCAAGGGAGGAACCCTCCTCCAACTCCGCCTCCACCAATCCTCCTCTTTCCCACTTCCCAAAATTGCCGTTTGACTTTCAAACTAGCCGTTTGACTTTTCAATTTAGGATTTAAATAAACCCTTTATTTTGGACAGCAAGAACACCTAGTACATGATGCAATCATTCCAATATGTAATGACACATTCATGTACCCTTCCCCCTCCGAAGTGCCGGACATTCCGGGACCTTCTAGAATGTTCCCGATGAAAACACCGGAACCATTCCCAACTCTGAAACGGGACTTTCCTTATATGAATCTTATTCTTCGGACCATTCCGGATCTCCTCGTGATATCCCGGATCCCATCCGAGACTCCGAACAACATTCGGTCTCTTTCTCATAATACCATAACTACTCAAACAACGTCGAATCCTTAAGTGTGTCTCCCTACGGTTCGTGAATTATGCGGACATGATCGAGACACTTCTCCGAACAATAACCAATAGAGGAATCTGGAAATTCATATGGCTCCCACATATTTCTACGATTACTTTGCGATCGAATGAACCACTTACATACGATACCAATTTCCCTTTGTCTCACGATATGTTACTTATCCGAGGTTATGATCGTCGGTATCTCTGCATACCTAGTTCATCCTCGTTACTGATAAGTACTCTTTTCTCGTTCCCATGATATGTGATCCCTTGTGAGCCAGTCACATGCTTGCAAGCTAATTGGATGACATTTCACCGAGAGGGCCCAGAGAATATCTATCCGTCATGTGGATGGACAAATCCCATTCTTGATCCATGTGTTTCAACCAATACTTTCCGAACACTCAATGCCACCTTTATAGCCACCCTGTTACGGTGTGGTGTTTGATGACATCAAAGCATCCATCCAGTAAAGGTGATATGCATGATCTCATGGTCGAAGGAATTAGGTTACTATGTATCAGAAAGCATATAGCAATTGAACTATTGAAATGACTTGATCTTTATGCTACGCTTGTCTATAGGAGTATGTCCACCATATCATTCTCCTAACGATATGATCTTGTTGTTAATAACATCTCAATGTTCATGATAGGGAAACCACAATCATCTATTAACCAACAAGCTAGTATTATATAGAGGCTTTACTAGGGACTTCAAATTAAGTTTACAATTCACACAAGTATTAATGTTTCCTTGTTAATACTATTATAGCATGAATATAAACATTTATCATAAACACAAAGATATATAATAATAACTACATTTATTATTGCCTCTAGGGCATATCTCCAACAGTCTCCCACTTGCACTAGAGTCATCTAATCTAGATTACATGGTAATATACCAAACACCCATGGCAGTTTGGTGTTGGTCATATTTTGCCCTCGGGAGAGGTTTAGTCAACGGATCCGCCACATTCAGATCTGTGTGTACTTTGCAAATCTTTATATCCCCATCTTGGATATGTTCTCGAATAGCGTGAAAACGCAGCTTGATATGCTTGACTTCTTGTGTGACCTTGGTTCTTGCGCATTGGCTATGGCGCACATGTTATCACAGTAGATAGACATTGGGTCCAGCAAGACTAGGAACCACACCCAGCTCTGTAATGAACTCTTTCATCCATATCGCTTCTTGTGAAGCCTCCAAGCGACCATGTATTCCGATTCAGTTGAAGATCTCGCCACAACGCTTTGCTTTGCACTCCTCCATAATCGCTGCACCATTCAAAATAAATCATTATCCAGTTGTGAATTAGAATCATCCGGATCGGTGTTCCAACTAGCATCGCTGTAACCAATAACAACGAGCTGTTCATCACCTCCATAAGAAAGAAACATATCCTTAGTTCTTCTCAAGTACTTAAGGATGTTTTTGATCATTGTCAATGATCCACTCTGGATCACTTTGATATCTGCTAGTTAGACTAACAAAGATATGCGATGTCGGGTCTAGTACATAGCATGGCATACATTAGAGATCCTATGGCTGAGGCATAGTGAGTCTTACTCATACTTTCTCTATCTTCTGCAGATGTCGTACTTTGAGTTTTACTCAAGGTCGTATTGGCAACATGGGCAAGAACCCTTTCTTGGTATCTTCCATTCCAAACCTCTTTAGAAATTTGTCCAAATATCTACTTTGTGACAATGATATTTGGCGTTCGATCTATCTCTATAAATCTTTATGCCTAATATGTAATGCTTCGCCAAGATCCTTCATTGAAAAACTATTATTCAAATACTCTTTGACACTATTAAGAAGGTCTACATCATTCCCAATCAACAATATGTCATCCACATACAGTATTAGGAATGCTCTGAGCTCCCACTCACTTTCTTGTAAATACAAGCTTCTCCATAAGTTTGTATAAAACCAAAATTTTGATTACCTTATCAAAACGTTGATTCCAACCGGGATGCTTGCTTCAATCCATAGATGGACCGTTGAAGCTTGCATACCTTGTTAGCATCTTTAGGATCGACAAAACCTTTGGGTTGTATCATATACAACTCTTCATCAATGACTCCATTGAGGAATGCTGTTTTGACATCCATCTGCCATATCTCATAATCATAATATGCAGCGATTGCTAACATAATCCTCACAGACTTTAGCTTCGCTACCGGTGAGAAAGTCTCATCGTAGTCAACTCCTTGAATTTGTCGAAACCCTTTTGCGACAAGTCGAGCTTTATAGACAGTAACATTACCATCAGCATCTGTTTTCTTCTTGAAAATCCATTTGTTCTCGACAGCCTTCCGGCCATCCGGTAAGTCCACCAAAGTCCATACTTGGTTTTCGTACATGGATCCAATCTCAGATTTCATGGCTTCTTGCCATTTATTGGAATCTGGGCTCATCATCGCTTCCTCATATGTCTCGGGGTCATCGGTGTTGTCCACCACCATGACATTCATAACGGAATCATACCAATCTGGAGTGGTACGAGTTCTCGTTGACCTCCGAGGCTCTGTAGTAACCTCAACCGAAGTTTCATGATCATCATCATTAGCTTCCTCTCTTATTGGTGCAGGCACCACAGGAACTTCTTCCGGTGCTGCGCTACTCGCAATTTCGAGAGAAGGTTCGACAACCTCGTCGAGTTCTACTTTCCTTCCAGTCACTTCTTTCGAGAGAAATTCCTTCTCTAGAAAGGATCCATTCTTGGCAACGAAGATTTTGCCTTCGGATCTATGATAGAAGGTATACCCAATAGTTTCCTTTGGGTATCCTATGAAGACGCATTTTTCCGCTTTGGGTTCAAGCTTGTCCATTGTAACTTCTTTACATAGGCTTCGCATCCCCAAACTTTAAGGAACGACAATTTAGGTTTCTTCCCAAACCATAATTCATATGGTTTCGTTTCAACGGATTTAGACGGTGCCCTATTTAAAGTGAATGCGGCTGTTTCTAATGCATAACCCCAAAATGATAGCGGTAAATCTGTAAGTGACATCATAGAACGAACCATATCTAAGAGAGTTCGATTCTGACGCTCGGACACACCATTACTGTGGTGTTCCCGGCGGTGTCAATCTAAAGTATTCCACATTTCTTCAAATGCTCGCCAAACTCGTAACTTAGATATTCACCTCCACGATCAGAACGTAGAAATTTAATCTTCTTGTTACGTTGATTCTCTACCTCACTTTGAAACTCCTTAAACTTCTCGAAAGTTTCGGACTTATGTTTCATGAAATAGATATACCCATATCTACTCAAATCATCCGTGAAGGTAAGAACATAACGATAACCATCACATGATGCTACACTCATTGGACCACACACATCGGTATGTATGATTTCCAATAAGTCTAGCTCGCTCCATCATACCGAAAATGGAGTCTTAGTCATTTTACCCATCGACATGCTTCGCATCTTTCAAGTGATTCAAAATCAAGTGATTCAAGAAGTCCATCGAATGGAGTTTCTTCATACGCTTCACTCCAATGTGACCAAGGCAGCGATTGCCACATATAGGTCGAATTGTCGCTTGATTTCAAACGTTTAGCCTCAATGTTGTTGATATGTGTATTTCCACTATCGAGATTCAATATGAATAGACCATCTATCAAAGGTGCATGTGCATAAAACATATTACTCATATAAATCGAACAACCATTATTCTCGGATTTAAACAAGTAACCGTCTCGCAATAAACAAGATCACGATATAATGTTCATGCTTAACGCATGCACCAAATAACAATTATTTAAGTATAAAACTAATCCCGATGGTAGATGAAGAGGTAGCGTGAACCGCGATCACATCAACCTTTGATCCGTTTCCTACGCGCATCGTCACCTCGTTCTTCACTAGCTTCCGTTTATTCTGCAGCTCTGTTTGAGTTACAAATATGAGCAACCGAACCAAGATCAAATACCTGCACTACTACGAATACTAGTGAGATACACATCAATAACATGTATATCAGATATACCTTTCTTCTTGATGTTGCCGTTCTTCAAATCCAAGTACTTTGGGCAATTCCGCTTCGATGACCTTCTCCCTTGCGGTAAAAGCACTCGGTTCAGGCTTAGGTCCAGCCTTGGTCTTCTTCCGGGTATGGTAACTTTCTTACCACCCTTCTTGAAGTGTCCCTTCGCTTAGACTTGCCTTTCTTGAATTTGGTGGTCTTATTGACCATCAAAACTTGGTGCTCTTTCTTGATCTCCACTTACGCAGATTTTAACATAGCAAATAGTTCGCAACTCTTTGTTCATGTTCGCATGTTGTAGTTCATCACAAAGTTCTTGTAACTTGGTGGTAGTGATTGGAGGATGCGGTAAACCCCAAAGTATTAGGAATCACTATACCCAAACTTTGAAGTTTATTTGCGTGCCCAGGACATCTTAAGCACATGCTCACCGAGAGCTACCCTCTTCCATCTTGCAGTTAAAGAACTTTTCAGCTTCATAACTTTCAATTGCATGAGTCTCAAAGATTAATTTGAGATCCTCGACAATATCATATGGATCGACTCTTCAAACCTTTTCAAGCTCGATTCTAAACCATACAAGATAGCACACTGAACTATGGAGTCTCGATTCTTAGAGCGAGGTAAACATTCTTTACTTCATCGGTAGCATCACCGCAGTGGGTCACCTAGCGGTGCATCCAGCACATAGGTCAAATTACCAGTGAGGACAATCTCAAATTGCGGAACCAATCCATGAAGTTGCTTCCATTGTTTTTCAACTTTTCTTTCTCTAGGAGCATTAAAATTGATGGTAGGGCTGCCATTGATCTACAACATATTTGCAATAGTTTAGACTAAGTATATGACAAATTGAGTTCAAATTAATTAATGAAATTAAACTAGGTGAACTCCCACTAAAAACAACATCCCTCACATTGTTTTAGTGATCACACTAACCAAATCCACTACATCAACACCGATCATCACGAGAGTTGATATAGTTTTAATGGCTTAACAATCATCATGTTCATCATATCTACTATATGATTCATGCTTTACCTTTCGCGATCCGTGTTCTGAGGCCATGTCGTACATGCTAGGCTCGTCAAGATCAAACCTTAGCTACCGCATAAGCAAATCTGGCTTGCTTACGTTGTATTCACCAGCGGAATCAAAGACACCCGATCATCACGTGGTGCTTCAAGCACAAGCTTTGGCAACGGTGCATACTATGGGTGTACACTTTAGAACTTGAAATTTATGTTCTTGAGGGATCATCTTATAATGCTACCGTCGTCTACTAAGCAATACAAGATGCATAAAGGATTAACATCACATGCAATTCATAATATGTGATATGATATGGCCTTTCTTCTTTGTGCTTCCGATCTCCATCTTCAAGCACGAACATGATCTCCATCATCACCGGCATAGCATCAAGGTCAATGACGCTTCTTCATGGTTGTCGCCCACCAGCTTCAACTATTACAACTATTTTGAATGTACACGCAGTCTTAACAGAAATTAAAGACAACCATATGGCTCCGCCGGTTGCCAACTTACAATAAGGAACATTGCATACATCAAATATAATCACAATCATGGCCATATCACATCATCACACCCTCGCAAAACAAAGTTAGACGCTTCTACTTTCTTTGCATATTTTACGTGGTTTGGGGCTTTCAATAAGTGTCGTTCTAACTTACGAACAAGAACCACAACATTGATACTAGCATTGTTGATTACCCGTTGTAAATTGGATCTTTACTATGCTAGGAGAAACAGGCACCATAAAGCCACTTATGCAATACAAGTTGCATGTCAAGCGTGGAGCAAGTCTCATGAACGATGTCATGTAAGGTTAGCCCGGCCGCTTCATCCCAACATACCGCAAGATGCAAAGTACACAAAAGCAATCTACAATAAAAGCATCAACGCCCACAATGACCATTGTGTTCTACTCGCAACAGATCTACATATAGACACGGCTCGATACGATACCCTGTAGGGGTTCGTAGCATGGAAAACAAAAATTTTCTATCGCATACAAACAAACAAGCCAAGATCTATCTACTAGATTGCAGCAGCAGTCGATGGAATAACTCACCTCGAAGATTCCAAAGTGTTTAACGAGAGCAGATTCTCGTGGGTGATGTAGTCGCACTCTTTCCGATCTCAAGATCGCGAGACGATCCTTCCAGCGCCACGTTCCAGCAGCGCTCCATGATCGGTCACACGTTCGATTTCGAAAGACCTTCCTCTCCCTTGTTCCAGTGGCGGAGGTTGTAGCACTCTCCTCGCGATTCGGCAAAGATAACGGCAGTGGTACCGAGGTAGAGGGAAATCCCGCAGGCTTCGCCTTAAGCCAGTAGTATGGTGGAGCTTATGAGAGAGGCTATTAGTGGTCTAGTAATTAGACACACCAATTAGAAGGCTCTAAACCAATTAGAAGGCTCTAAACCAAAATAGCTCTAAACCGGGGTTTAGGTCTAGGGTTTAGTTTAGAGGATAGGAACTTGTGTGTGTGGGAGGAGCCTGCCCTCCTTATATAGGTGGGAGGGCTGGCCGGCCAAGGGAGGAGTTCCTCCCAAGTCGGCCTTGGGAGGTGCGCCGCCAAGGGAGGAACCTCCTCCAACTCGGCCTCCACCAATCCTCCTCTTTTCCCACTTCCCAAAATTGCGTTTGACTTTCAAACTAGCCGTGTGACGTTTCAATGTAGGATTTCAATAAACCCTTTATTTTGGACAGCAAGAACACCTAGTACATGATGCAATCATTCCAATATGTAATGACACATTCATGTACCCTTCCCCCTCCGGAAGTGCCGGACATTCCGGACCTTCTAGAATGTTCCGATGAAAACAGGAACCATTCCCCAACTCCAAACGGACTTTCCTTATATGAATCTTATTCTTGACCATTCCGGATCTCCTCGTGATATCCGGATCCCATCCGAGACTCAACAACATTCGGTCTCTTTCTCATAATACCATAACTACTCAAACAACGTCAATCCTTAAGTGTGTCTCCCTACGGTTCGTGAATTATGCGGACATGATCGAGACACTTCTCGAACAATAACCAATAGAGGAATCTGGAAATTCATATGGCTCCCACATATTTCTACGATTACTTTGCATCGAATGAACCACTTACATACGATACCAATTTCCCTTTGTCTCACGATATGTTACTTATCCGAGGTTATGATCGTCGGTATCTCTCGCATACCTAGTTCATCCTCGTTCGATAAGTACTCTTTCTCGTTCCATGATATGTGATCCCTTGTGAGCCAGTCACATGCTTGCAAGCTAATTGGATGACATTTCACCGAGAGGGCCCAGAATATCTATCCGTCATGTGGATGGACAAATCCCATTCTTGATCCATGTGTTTCAACCAATACTTTCCGAACACTCAATGCCACCTTTATAGCCACCCTGTTACGGTGTGGTGTTTGATGACATCAAAGCATCCATCCAGTAAAGGTGATATGCATGATCTCATGGTCGAAGGAATTAGGTTACTATGTATCAGAAAGCATATAGCAATTGAACTATTGAAATGACTTGATCTTTATGCTACGCTTGTCTATAGGAGTATGTCCACCATATCATTCTCCTAACGATATGATCTTGTTGTTAATAACATCTCAATGTTCATGATAGGGAAACCACAATCATCTATTAACCAACAAGCTAGTATTATATAGAGGCTTTACTAGGGACTTCAAATTAAGTTTACAATTCACACAAGTATTAATGTTTCCTTGTTAATACTATTATAGCATGAATATAAACATTTATCATAAACACAAAGATATATAATAATAACTACATTTATTATTGCCTCTAGGGCATATCTCCAACAGATGGCATCACCAAGCTTGAGCTTTTGTCCATTCTCCATCTCATTGAATCATTCTCTCTCTACACCTAAATTTTTTTTCCTTCATACAAAACTTCACACAATCTTCATTAGCAACATTAGTGTATTCAAAAGATAATAGACCTTTATGCTAAGCTTTGGAACATAAAAACTTTTCACTAAAAACACAATATACTGTAGCAACTCCTTCAAAAAGCTCAATTTCCCCAAAAAGAACTCAAAAAGGAATCAATAAGAAGCAAATGCAAATAATGGCGTAAATCAAAAATGCATCAGAGGTAGAAATCGATTTTTTAGAAAATCTTATGTTGCTCAAATCAAAAAGTGTCGAACTAACGAAAGTTAGCTAACATACTGGGGATTTATTTGTAAATTTTCATCTCAATCGACTTACAGAGACTCCTAACGAATTTTTATGGTGGAGGACAAAAATCTGTTTCGAAACAGCAACTCCCCAAATCTTACTTCCCTCTCATTAGAGGTCATTCTTGTCACAAAAAGCAAACAAAAAGGATAAGGAGAGGTCATTACTAAAGTAATAACTTCCAAGACTCAAGGAAACTGTTGGGTTATCTCCCAACAAGTACTTTTCTTTAACGCCTTTAAGTTAGGCACAAGAAGCAAGAAATCAAGTATTTTCAAATGAGGAATTGAGATCAATACTTGCAAAATCTTCAACTATGAGAGGTATCTCATCCAAATGAGTCTTGGAGGATACCTTCTCATTTCTCTTTGGTTTACTACTTTCATCAAAAGGATTTTCAGGAACAATCCAATCAAAATTCTTTTCAAAGGCCTCATGCATCCCAACAAGCTTAAAGGGTATGGGTATCTTAAATTCATATTTAGGCTTGGTTTTATCTGAAGTACCCACAACATCTACACATGAGCCCACCATATTAAAACGCTCAAAGACCTTTTTGGCTTCCTTATCAACATTATGAAACTCTTTGAGTAAAGTTTCAAGAATAAACTCTCTCTTTTCAGCATTATTTTCTTCTTTTAGTTTTATGAACAAAATTTGCATCATGGGGTTAAGGCTAACAAACCTAGCCTCCAACATATGAACTAAAGAAGCTACAACAATTTCATAATTAGGAGCAAGTTCTGCTATAGATTTATCCTCAATATCCTCATGCTTGCTAATATGATTAAAGAATTCTTCAATATTGTCTTTCCCAATTATGGAGCCACTACCTATAGAAAGGTCCTTCAGGGTGAACTTGAGGAGAAACATGGTGAGCTAGAACAAGGTGGCAACTAGAGTAGGAACTAATTTTTTTTGTTTTTGATAAGAAAAAGCAAACCAAACTAAACTAATTTTTTTTGAGTTTTTGATTAAAAGAGGCAAACAAAACCAAAAAAAGAAACTAAGCAAAATAAAAACAAAGAAAAGAGAAGGGTTGAGGAGGACTCCCCTTGTGAAGACGTCCTTAGCCTCACCGGCAATGGCGCCAGAAAAGCTTGATGACACCCATCACCGTCGTGGTATGCTTCGTTGGAAACCCCAAGAGCAAGGTGTGATGAGCACAACAGCAAGTTTTACCTCGGTAAGAAACCGAGGTTATCAAACCAGTAGGAGGAAGGAAACGTCTTAATGGTGTTGCAAGCAATATGGAAACCTGCACAATACAAACTCAAGACTTTGCCCCAACGAATCAGTGAGGTTGTCAAGCTCACCGGTTTGCTGTAACAAAGGATTAAACGTATGGTGTGGAAGGTGATAGTTTGCAGCAAGTAAACAAGTAATAGTGGAAGATGTATCAATGGTAAAGATTGGACTGGGGTCCATAGTTCACTAGAGGTGCTCTCCTTAGATAAACAACATGACATGAAGGGTAAACAAATTACAGCAGGGCAATTGACATGAACTGAGCAAGGTATAACAACGCAATACCAGACAAAAAGATCCTATAAGATTCGATTAGTAAATACAACAATATACATAGACCGCCATCCAACTGCATCTATGACTAGAAATCCACCTTCAGGTTATCATCCGAACCCCCTCCGGTATTAAGTTGCAAGCAACAAACAACTGCTTTAAGAAAAGTGTGTAAAGTAAACAATCCACTTGTTCCATGAACAAGAGATCGTTATTTTCTCTCTAGTGGTAACATCACATCTACAACCGAAGAGATTTCTGTCACTTCCCTTGGAAACTAGAGGCATGAACCCACTATCGAGCATAAATACCCCCTCTTGGAGTCACTATCAACTACTTGGCCAAGATAGCTACTAACAACGGAGAGCATGCAAGATCACAAACAACACAGACATGATAGAATCAAATAGACAAAACCATTAATTAATCTGACATAGTAATCTCAATATCCATCGGATCCCCGCAAACACAACATGCATGATTACAACTAGATTAGATCTTGATCATGAACGGAGCTCACAAGATCTATACATGAAAGCATAAGGAGGAGATACAACCATCTAGCTACTACATGGACCCGTAGTCCAAGGTGGAACTACTCATGCTTCATACCAAAGAAGAAGGCCTCCGGGATGATCTCCCCTCCAGCAGGGTGCCGGGAAGAGCTTCAGATCCCCCCCGATCTAGGGACGATGGTGGCGGCGGCTACAAAAGGTTTCGTGGAGTTTTGATCGGCTGCCTAGGGTTTCTGCATCGGGGGCTTCTTATAGGCGAAGATGCGAGGCTGGGAGGCGGCCAGAGGGCCCACACCCTACCCAGGCGCGGGGTGGGCCCACCCGCTCCTAGGGGGTGTGGTGGCCCTGGCTCGCCTCTCCGTTTCTCCTCTGGACTTTATGTCGCCCACGGTAAAATATTGACTTTGACTTTTGTCCCATCCAATTCCAAAAATATTGATTTTCTGCCTTTCTGGAACCAAAAACAGAAGAAAACAGACAACTGACATTATGGCAACTTGTTAATAGGTTAGTTCTAGAAAAGATATAAAAACACCTTAAAGTGTAGACAAAGCAAAGAAAAGTAGATATTAAACAAGCATGGAGCATCAAAAATTATAGATACGTTTCCGACGTATCAGTGAGATGGGTCGCGTGGTCTCTTGGTTTTGCCGGTTTTTCCTGAAAATTGTGCCGCTTGGGGTTTGTTTTTTGTCCGGTTTCCATTTTAACCGGACCTGTGTGTATATACGTTTGTACCGGGTTTCGGTCGGTTTCCATTCCAAACCGGCCAATTCTCTTCTATACTAATAGAAAAGGCAGTGCTCCTTCTGGTTGCTCCAAAAAAAAAGCAAGACAAACAAAAAGAATAAAACGATACAACAATAGCAAAGATGTAACAGTGGTGACGCTACGGAAGAACTCCTCAGCTCAAAAAGACACTTTACAGGGAAAATCATGAGTTACAAAACTAACAAGTCTCACGAACATATAGGATGCACGGGGCAATTCTCTACAAAAAAGATCATATAAATATTTATGTGAAATATTGTAGTGAGGCGACATGGTTTCCTTATAAGAAAACATAAGTCAAACCTCCGGGCCCTATACATAAGCAGACGCTGGACAATGATATATGGTAGATAGAGCGGAAATCTCGAGAAGATAAGAACATGTAAAGTCATGCTATAAATCTGTTTTCAACAGTAACATAAAAAACTCAAACTCTACAATGCTTGCTTGACATCTTAGTAAAAAAGTTAACTAACATCTATTCATTATTCTAAGACAAAAAGGAATTATTAAGTTCAATTCGATTTTGTTTTATCCATGGATTTTTGTTGACGGGGAGGATATGGGGCGGGGAGGGGGGGGGGGGGGCGGCATTGGCCCACTCTGGCCCTCGCTAAGCTACGTTACTATTTGTGCCCAGATGGCATGATGGCACGAGAGTCTTGCGTCGATACCAGTGTGTAGTTGATCGGAAGCCTCCTCTTCGGCTCCGAGGAAGGCTTCAAAGTTCTCAAGACCGTCCGTTGGTGGGGCAGCCTCTCGTCGACGATTAGGACTGCATCAAGACGAACGTTCGGATCTTCAATGAGCGATGTGGGCCTCTGATGCAGAATAGAATAAAGCACATGCGGTCGGTGGCCAATATCTGCAACGCAGGAGGCAATGGACAAGCCTGCAGGTTTTTTCTATTAATTCTCCTTCTGTACTTTGATCAAGTTGTTTAGTCTATCCATCACATCAGCCACTCAATATTTAATGTTATAAATATACGATCACGCTAACTACAAATATATATATATATATATATATATATATATATATATATATATATATATTTGTACAACGTCGGGTAATTAGTTTTGAGAACCAACCAAGTACATATATGGTCATGATAATTATGGGAGCATGTCAACATAAAACTGACTGCTTTGCCTTGAATAAGTAAACTAAAATACTTCCTCGATTTTTAATTCTTGTTGTGGGTTTAGTTCGAATTTGAACTGTTTTTTTAAAGGAGCATATATTAATATTACAAGATACAAATTACACCTAGCCGCGACAACGCATTGTCCAGCGGCTATACGGATGCACACAGCCGAAAAAAAGAAAAAATACAAAAAGAAAAGTTTCGCTATAGTGATTCATTCGTTGAAATAGCGGTACAACCACCACCAAGACAGCATCAGAAGTCCAGCTTCTTCAAAAGCGATGCATTCAAGAAGGGAACAATGCACAAACACCGTCATCGCCCAATCATATATCTTATGTTTTCACCCTGAAGAAAGTCCACGCTCTCAAAACAATATCTAGGTCATTGCCGACACAACCAATTAAGGCCATACCCTAGGTTTTCACCATGAAAGGTAGGACTGTGAACATCTCCTATATAGTCGTCCTCACTTGCATGCCACTGCTCCAAGTCATGAGTCATCAAGCCAATTCCTCATCACCATCTAGACTCGAACCACCATTGTTCGTCCTCAGATCTCGCTCTCCATGACATTCTCCCTCACCATGATGAAACGAGAACATGCTCCATGATATTAACAGCCAAGAGAGCTTCAAAGCGCTTCCTATGAACCCAAACGGTCAGAGTAAAATATGGGTGTGCATGACTGAATCCCTCCAATCCGGCAATCTCTAGGCATTATTCGCCCATGGGATTTCGTCGTCGAAGCCTTCCGAAACTCGCCACTCCGACCAGATCAAATAGGGAAAGCAACAAGTAGATCCTCATCTTGGCGCGAGAGGAATCCTAGGACCACCACCGTTATTCAAGCCGAGCTCATTGAGGATGTGACAGTCCCGTTGAAGATCGATGTCGGCATCATCAAAAGCAATAACAGATCCTAGTCCAAAGACGAGATCATGGCTGGCCCAGATCCCGCGCGATGAAAGACCGAAACCATGTGCCACCACACACACCCTGTCCTTGCTCGTCTAGGAGCAACCATACCGGCGACTGGCTCGCCGTCCTAGTCCCAACTGCGCCGCCCAAAAGACGATGGGTCTAGGCGGGGCCCTAGACCCACGGCCCGCCTCCACCGCCGTATGCAGCCGTCGCGTGGCCGGAATGCCCCGACCACGGTCAACCTCCGCCGCCGGATGCAGCCGCCCCAACCACCACCGACAACCATCTCCGTCAAAGCTGCCCTAGTCGTCCGGTCGAAGGTTTCGCCACAACCACCATCCCCAGCATCTTCGGTACCAGGGGCCTCCGCCACCGCGGCGTACGCCGGCGGCAGCGGCGGAAATAGGAGGCCGAAGGATGGAGTCTTGTGACGGTGGCTAGGCGCTCCGGAGTCATCCTAGGGAGCGACCCGGGAGAAGAATTATCGAACGCAAGAGAGTATTTACTAACACAAAATATGCATACATTTTTCTTTGCAGAAATGGTTCACACTTCAATAAATTTATTCATTCTTAAAACATTTCACTGTCTAATTTCACCGTATTGTACAAATTTATTATTCAACTAACTAATATGTGAACCAAGAACCCGTCTGTAATTTCACCAATTCAGACCATTAAATGACAACATACAACTTGAATTACTTGCAATTATTTATGTTTAATATCCATTTCATATCTCCAATATAGAACACAAACATCTATAAGACATTCGTGAACACATACTTCATAAGCAATATATTTATCAAATTCAAAATGCAAGCCTATGACTAGGTCATTGAATGAAATGGCACGGGAACAAGTAAACAAGTTCATCGGTAATGAGATCGAACTAGGTATGGTGATACCAAAGATCAAATCTCGGATGAAATAGGTATCGAGTGGCAAAGGGAGTGGGACGTGGCGTTGTAGGTTCAAGCGATGAGATTCTTGAAATACACGGGGGTCATTATGGGCATCCAGGTCCCACTAATGATCAATTGATCATTGATACGAGAGGGGTCTCGTTCATGTCCGTAGTGTTTCCGAACCGAAGAGTGGCACACTTAAAGGTGGGGACGCATAGGAATTGATCCGGCACCACAGGAGAAATGATAGAGAGAAATCGGAAAAGTTTCGTGTTGGGCCCGATGTTGATCGAAGGGGTCCAAAAGAAGCTCCAGAGTGAAATATATAATAATATATGTATTTTATATTAATTAATTAAATTAATATTAAAGCATATATTTTTATTTTATTTTTTAAAGGCGGCCCATGCCTAACGGGCCTTACCCGAAGGAGAGGCCCAAGAGGGCAAGGCGCATGGGAGGAGGGGCCGGCCGGCCAGGCCCCAGTGGGCTCCCCGCCTGGGGCCCACCATGGCCGATGACGGTTCCCTTGGTGGCGGTTCCCTTGGTGGCCGGCTGGTGTGGGGTTTAGTCCCACACCGCTTGTCCCTTGGGGGGTTTTCCCTCCCCTTCTACTGTAAATAAATGGACACCCCTCTCAATACGCCGTGCATTTATGCCATGACTCTAAAGGATATCTTAAACATCGATGTTCAAACGATTGTTGCTCGCAATTTAGTTAAAGATGCCACCTCTCTTCAAGAGGGCCGAGTCATATTTGGTTTTTAGGTACTCCATATATCACTGGTATCACTTTTTGAATCCCCCTCTGTCCTAAAATAAGTGACGTGGATTTATATAGATACATCTACGTCACTTATTTTGGGACCGATAGAGAATTCTGAATGAATCAAGTTCACCTTGTGTTGGGCAGACATTTTGGCAACAAAGGGAGAGACAAGTAGAGAACATATTCTTCGCCGTGGTGTTCCCTCGTGCTGCAATCTCCATGCCTCCATCCACAGCTGCTGTTACACCGTCATCACGGTAGGCAATATCCTAGAGCGAACTCCGAGTCTAGCGATTATGTCGCTGATCACGGACTTGCTGAGGATGACAGAGGAAATCAAAGATACTAAGAAGATCATGATCCCTGGCAAGTTGAGATTCGAGAGAGAGCGCGCACACACGCACTTTCTCCTTGAGCAAACCCTGGTGGAGAAGACGAATGTGTCAAGCGTCGGAGGGTTGGAAGGCTACGGGCCTGCGCGCCGTGGCCACTTCTATGGACAAGACATACGCATACACCCAACGACAACATATGCTCCGTATTCTTCAACCTGGCGAATCTGGCGTGCACGCTATGCAGCGTGCATGTCCGCACTGTTAGATTCAGCTGGTTTCATGCCTTGAGATTGGTGCGGAAAATTTCACCAAGTTTCATTTCATTTCACTGAATTCGAATGGTTTGCAAAAACATCTCGTGTGTGCACACTCATTTCCGCTGTATTCTTCACTTCAAATGTACTACTCCCTCCATTTCAAAATATAAAATGTTTTAGTTTTATAAAGCAATTGTACCTAGACTTCTTTTTAGTGTGTAGGTTCACTCCAGATACATTTTCTTCACAAAGGTAAAACATCTTATATTTTGAAACCGAGGGAGTATTTCAGTCTGTGCCTCCTATATATCTGGTCGACCTCGACATATATTTTCAGAGAGACTGACTGATCATATCCCATCGGAATGGCATTTTCTTCAGATGATCTGCAACCCTGTAAGTTACTCACCCTTGTTTCTCCCATGTGGCTTGCAGTTCAATCCTGAGCAAAATGGATGAGTGCTAGAAAGAAAGAAACAGGGGCTGCAACTTTCAGGTCAATTGGTACAATCCAAAGCGTGGCCAACCACCAGAGCGAAATGAGGATGCCCAGTTGAAGCTGAATGTCACTGAATAAATCTTAAGTACATATCACTTCCAGGTTTAGAACAAAAGGAAAATGAAACTCAATGTCTACAGCCATTGGCTTCCAGTGAGGAAGTACCATATAGTGCCACCTACAAATCTACAATATGAATTCCACCTGTATTTGTGTCCTGTCGCTTTGTGTTCCGGGCGAACGAAGGTGAATGCCCATGTCCTCGCCGTCAGCATAGTCTTCCTGCAACAATCATATATTCAATGATGACAACAGGCTACTAAAAAAAGAAACCATGGAACATACAGTTTTAACGTGTAGGCATACACTTCTAACTAAACTAAAGAAAGAAACTGTTATATGCACGGAAAGACTAATTAGTCAATGCTCAGCAGTTAGAGAAGGCATTTATTCCATTTCCATGGTTACTCTAAACTAAAAAAAAAAATGTTACAGTATATGCATGGAAAGACTAATTAGTCAATGCTCAGCAGTTATAGAAGGCATTTATTCCATTTCCATGGTTACTCAGGACTCAGCACACACGGGCTAATCTCACCTAACCAAAGAAATTTCTAAAGCTACTAGCATCACGAGCAATAGAAGGTACTGGCAGTAGAAGTTTGTAGTTTCTCCCAGTTCTCAAAGAACATTAAGAAAAAGAAGTTGCGCAGTTCAGTAAACGCACAATACCATTCTACTTGAGTCTCTTCATGTTGGCGACCATACTCTGTGGCCTCCGTACCCCACAGTGAAACATGTACTTGTAGTGAGGCGGCAGGTGAGATGTCCATGCATGGACCTTGAAATTTCCTCGAGGCCTGACACTTCCAAATAAGAGATCTTGCACGCTCATCATCTCGGGATCTTCAGGTTCAGTTTCAGAAGAACATGTCTGGTAATCAGAAAAAATTACTAAGCATTCTGAAGAAGTTTTGTTTGCTCTCCTAAGATACGCCGGCTCCTCGAACTCCCAAACATCAGCAAAATGGTCCCCATACAGCAAGATATTCTTCTGTCTGATATTCCTGAGAGTTGCAAGGGCTATGGTCCAGAAACGGTGATTAAAGTTTGCTTTCAGTAGTCCACTGTAAATGATCGCAGCCCTGAAGCACCCGTTCAACAGCCTGGCCATATCCATAGCTATTGCTGTAAGCTTCGGGTGGTCCTCCGTGCTGGTGCTCCCGAATGTACGCACCTTGAAGAAGTACCAATATGCTTCTGGAGTCAAGCACTGTAATCTGAGGGGTTGTGTGGTTCCAAAGCTTGCAATCTTGTCGAATCGGCTCGCGACTATGATCTTACTGCCGCTCACAATGCAACTTCTCACAGCTAAGTACAACCTTTTCCATACAGACTCTTCGATATCCAGAAATAGCTCAATGATGATCAGTGTCCTTCCACCAGCCATGCCACGGTTTTGATGCTTGATTCTACCTCTATCTCTTAGGGTCTCTACACTTGCATTTTTAAGGTCATCCCCATTGAAACACAAAATCTGAAAGAAGTGGCTGCGCACCCTTTCATCGTCGCAAGCATGCTCGATCAGGGTGCTCTTTCCAACTTTCCCTTGACCGATGATTGGCAGGACAGCCAGATCTTCCGCGGCACCATGAGCACTCTCCTCTTGCAACAGAAAGTTCATGACATGTTCCATCTCCATCTGGCGTCCAAACATGAACTTGTCCAGCAGCAGATACATGTTGTATGGTGGACGATGCAAATGCGGGCATCTGCACAGAAACATGACGAACTCACTCACATCTTCAGTGATGTCCTTTATGCTGCAAAGAACTTGCTCCAGCAGCTTAGCTTGCGCTGCACCTTCATTGTTGCCTCTGCAGAAACATACACGCTTGGCAGGGTTGAACACAGATGGGGCAAAGGAGTTATTGACTTGATGATCTTTTGTCCTCTCTTCCCCATGGGCTTGGCAACTGAAGAAGTCGAGGGTGTAATATCCCCTGTACATCTCTTTTTTCAATATGCTGAGTTGGTGCAGCATGGCCTGATTTGTGATGAGGCGGCATTCTGCCTCCTCGACAACGACGTGAAGCCGTAGAAGCAGTCGTCGCAGGCTGTGCATCCTCTCCTCCTTGGTCGGCGCTGCCCTCTGCTTCAGGTATCTGTCCACGAGGAAAGATATTGATCTACTGGCAAGCTCACCCATAGCAGCAGAAACGATTACCTCCATGTATGTGTGTTTGGGAACCCCCAGGTCTCAGTGCTTCTTGAGCAATGTGGTACTGCAACGGATGAATATGGAGATAGGAGAAGCTATGTATATCAGACACTTCTGAGACGACTCGCATATTCTGACTTTCTGAGTCGTTGTCTTACTGAACACGGGATCCACGCTTATTTTTTTTCTTTTATATGATCTTGCCTGGCTGGGAAGATATTCTGGATGGTTCTCCAGTGACTTTGGCTAGTCAAAAATGAGCATTACAAAACGAAGAGCTGATGTGGCTGTTTTGAAACTTTCAACCCCAGAAGTCCGTTCCATGCCTGCAGTTTCAACATTCAACTCAGCGTGGCACTGGACAATGGGCACCCTTTTCCTGCTTAGCAAACACATGTAAACTTGAAAGTAACCCAGCAACGACCTTGCATCAAAACTGCGCGTTGAAAACTGTTATCAGTTATCCCACCAAAGACACATCAACATCCTGTTGAAGTCGCCGTAAGAATTTAAGAACTGACTAAAATACTTGATAAAAAACGTTGAACAAGAATCCAATCTGCTGGGCACAGCGTGTCGAGGCAAACGCTAAAGTGCAGCATGTATAGGGTGTTGGAATCCTTGCATTCAGGACGGAACAAATTCTAGCATTCTTTGTTCCATCCAGAAAAAGAAAACTGCCGTATGACACATTGAAATTCAAATACTGGATCCCTTTTTAGATACTCACTGAGGCACCTTACCGTTACCGTGCGTGGCGGCGTGGTCGGCCGCGGCATCGGCCAGGCGAGGGGATACTCGGAGTCTCGGAGTCGTCCCATCCCTGCGCGGCGCCAACGACAACCGCCGCTGGCTGCCAACCATACCCACGAGCAGTGACGGGAAAGCTACACGGGGTAAGGAGGACTCGGCGGCGCAGAAGCCACGAAGGGGAAGCTCCGAGGCAGTCCTCGCCATGGGTGAATCCCCGCTGCATCCCTGGAGCGAACGGATCGCGGCCATGGGGGATTCGGCGAGAAGCGACATTGGGGATCGATTCTTACCGAGAGGCGCTGACCTCTGGGTCCCCCATGAAGCAACCCAAATACTTGTCTGGGTGCCAACCATCTCAAACCTGGCCAACGGCCCCGGCAGGGCACACGGAATCCCTGGCACACATAGGCCTACCCATCTTTCAGGCTCATCTCTATCTCTCTATTATCTCATCTCATCTCATTTCATCTCATCTCGTCTCAATCTCAACTACTCCCTCAGTTCCATAATAGATGTCTTAGTTTTTTAAAATTTTATATGAATCTATATACTAAATAGTGTCTAGATTCATTTAAATTTTGACAAATTTGAAACATCTATTTTAGGACAGAGGGAGTATATAATTTGTCTTGAGGTGGTTCTTGTCGCCTTGAGTTTTTCGTACGTCGTCGTTATGTCGTGCTTCGTCGGGAATCCCTGGCACCACGAGGGTTGTCCACTCTAATCTAAATAAATCTGAACCGGACCACGAGGCCATCGCACCGGCCACTCTAATCTAAATAAATATAAACTAAACTTAATGCAGGTGTGTTCCATCGGAAGATCCCGTCGTTGTCGTCGACTCCTGCTCTCCCTGCTGTTCGACGCAGCTACAAGCCTACAACGTACGTGCACGAGGCGAAGAAGAGGTCTCGTCAATCGTCGCCAAGGCCGACCCTTACCCCGCTTTTTTTCGTCCCTCCGGTCATGGGGAGCGGCGGCAGCGGGAGGGGAGACACAGCTGGCCGGCCGGAGTAGATGGACCATCCACACGGTAAGGCCCTACAGGAAGTGGTCGGTGACGACAGCGGTACGGGCATGCAGGCGGCGGCGGCGCAGCCTGGCGCCTGGCCATCATCAACGATGGTCTCGTGGCCGGCCTCCGCGATGTGGGTAGAGCTTGCGGATGCGCCGATCCAGTGGCCCGGCGGCACAGCCACAGTGACGGCGGAGACACACCTAGCAAGGAGCGTGTGTTGGCCGCCGTGTAGTGTAGGAACCTACACGAGCAGGCGCTTGGTGCTGCGTGCCAGCTCCACCATCTTGCGCTCCCAGAGAGTACCGCAAAGGCCCACGCGCGCCTTCTTGTTGCTATATTGCCGCCTCGCCGGCTTCATGGTTGCCACTGTGGTCGTGGCTGTGCAGCGCAACGTGCTGCTCGTCGCCTAAAGCTGCGCCATCGACCTAATGATGTTTCGGGTTGAGGAGTATGTGGCCGGGAGTGAGGCTGCATGCATTGGCTTCGTGGCGGCTGTACGTGTGAGGTAGGGTGTCAGTGGGATCCCACCTAAATCCGACTTCTAGTTCATTTGTCAAAATCTAGTACAAATTTTTCCTCAAAAATTGAACTAGATTTTAGCAAATAAACTAAAGGTGAGACTTTGATGAGATCCCACATGACACCCTAGTGTGAGGCCGCGCCCCAGCACATTACAATGCCAATCGAGCAGACTTACGCCGTCCGTTAGTCTGTATTTCGTGGGAGAGTATTCCAGGTAGCTTCGTTCGGATCAAAGTTTAGCAATATACTCCTTGCGAGTCCATGTTCTTCTTACTCTGCTGTCCTATAGTCTTTTGACTATTTTTGCTGCTCAAAACAACTGTTGTGTGTTTGGGATGCTTGTAGCAGCACACGGAGCTACCCTTCAACCTTTGTCATCTATCTCTCTTGAGCTGCCCCTCTTTTCCATCTATCTCTTCATATTAAGTTGACACTTATCTTGGAAAACTATAGATGCTGACAAATTAATGAGAAACGGAGAATTATTTCAGAGACGAGGACATAATAAAGATAATTTGTCAGAAGTGGGATTTATTTCAGAGGCAGACGAGGACATTGTAAGAGGACTATATCGCTCGCTCCCTTAGTTTATACTCCTAGCGATTTTTCAAAATGGAGAACTTTGAGTACTCGGCCATGTGCTGCTATGGTAATAAAGACCCACAAGTATTTATCAAAGTTTTCTCAATTATTTTATCTACTACCATAAAATTCCACAAAAGAACCAAGAGAATAATAAGAAAAAATAAAAATCCACAAAAATCCAAAGCTATACGTCTTTCTCATAGTTTATACGCCATGACAGAAAAATATTGTCCGTTGCAACGCACGGGCATTCAACTAGTATATATCTATCTATATCTGTATATTATATATATTTTTTTTACTATATAATTTAGGCTACGGTGGTTTTCGTCGCGTGGGGTTTTCGTCCGTCGCGCGTTTTTGCAATTAAGTCCCTCACAATTTTGCAAATATATCCACAGTTTATGGCTCGTTCGTTCCCAAACGAGGAGGCAGGTCTAAAAGCAAGCCGAGTGAGACCGATGTCCGCGTCGGCCAAGCCGCCTAGGGCTCTGAGTGCGGAGGAGACCAACGGGGACATCCGCCGCAGCGCAGAAGGCGGCCCATCCCAGGCGCTGCTCCTGGTGGCGGAAGTTACCCGCGACGCGTCTCCCCGAGATCCTTAGATCCTGCCGGCTTCCTTGAGGACCGAACAAGCCATGTTCGGCGCCCTACCTGGCCACTTCGATCCATCATCTCCTTGACCGCCTGCTACCTCTTCATCAACGCCGGCGTCGACGTCTAGCAGCTGCTCACCAAGGTCAGAGATATACCACACTTCAGCCTTCATGCCCGACCTCTTCGTCATCTCCTGCGGGTCTCCGTGCAGCTCTGGCCTCAGCTTCAATTGATGCCCGGAAGCTGTTCGATGATACTCCGACAAGGTATAATTGTTTTTGTGCTTTTTTTGGGGGGAATTCATTCAATTTTGGAAGACGGCATGACTGCTAAAATAGGATATTCAGTTGTGTAACAGTAACCTATGGATAGGTCTCGTAGTGCCGCGTCATGGCCTGCTACTATTTCCTTTTGCTGTGTAACTGTAACCTATGTGACGAATTATCATTAAGTTAAGTGATTAGTTGACTTAGATTTGTCTAGATTTGTATCTAGACATGATTTAGTATTAGATAACCGTATCTTAAAAAATACAACTAATTTGGGTCGGAGGGAGTATATAAGTTTGCTTGTAAATCTTTCTGAAGACCAAAAAAACAATGAAATTTAAGACACACGATCAATCTGTCTTCTCTGTAAATCATGGAAGAAAAAGTATCCAGATACAAATCCTCTATACACCTTTAACTATTATTTGCACAATTGCAATACCCGTGAAAATGAGTTTTAGAAGGTTTCATTCTAAGTGTCAGCGAGATACTTTCTATAGCACATTGTCTTTGAACCCAGCCACTCATATGGATGAACATCGTCTTGGTGACTGATGAGTGCTTCGTCAACTTCAGTTCTATGGATAATTCTAATAAATGTAGCATGTATCTTGCGCATGGAGACAATCAAGTATCCGCCCAAAATTCATTAGAAAAGTGCTCAGCTGTGCTTAAACACGGGATTGTATGTAGCATGTTGTGGCACTGACTGTGAAGTGCTACGTGTGTGTTTCCATCTTAGTTTCTTGCATCATGTTTTTCCATCTTAATTTCTTGCATCATGCGCTCAGGGCTGCTGCATCTCGGCCACGACGACCGGTGGCCAAGGTCAGAAACGCGACGCCGGCATGATGTATCAATCTCAAATGCAAGGTCAGTTGTTTTACCCCCTGCACTTTGTTCTTTGGGAAATTCATTCAATTTTTGCCTTGACGCTTCTTCTTCCTGGGCAGTGCATGTTGCAATCATGGCTGCAGCCTATAGGTGTTCATACTTGTAATATTGAATTGTAGATGCACTTTGCTCATTCCATTGATGGATGGAGAGGCGCCGTGGAGTAGATGGAGGCTGGAGGCAGAGCAGGGGAGGCCACCGTCAGCCGCGGCGATGGGTATGGAGGCGGCGACGCACTAGATCAAGCCGCCCGTGAGGATGTCCTACAACGCCGCCGCTGGGGGTGCCAAGATGCGCACTAGAGCTGGATCCATGTCCGCCTCATCAGTGCCTCCCTCACCGCCTTCCATCGCTCGCCGATCCTCTCGTAGGTTCGAGTCCTATAAATCGTACGCACCCACTGGACTAACGATTTACTACATCATAATGTGCAGAATCGTGTGATTATTTTGAGTCTTTGCGACCTGTTTCATGTAGGAAATTGCTTATGCGGTGGACGGTGCTCCGATCTGATGGTGTTCTTCCCCGCGGCGCTATGGTTCGTGTGGACGCACATGAAGGATGGGGTTGGCGGTGGCGGTGGGTGGATGTGGCTGCTTGCCTTGGTTCTTATCAAGACGTGTTTAGTATTGATCGACCCTGGCATTTTCAGGTGGGGATTATACCAGTGTTGTACGTGAATTGAAGCAGGGCAATAGTGCTGACTGCATTGTTTTGTTACATACTTACGTTTCATTCAATGGCTGATGTGTATTTTTGTTTTAGTATAACTGCATCAGTCTTGGGCTGACACTCGGAGCGATTGTTGGTGTTTTATCTAGGAACGAACTTGTTGCTGCGGCTTTCTTTACTCTTGCAATTAACCATAAGTAGGTTCTCTCTTGTCTGAAATAAAATAAAATAACCTAAGGATGTAAAACTGTCTTAACTCGTGAAAATTCTAGCCTTCTAGGGAGGTGAAACTGTCACCAATATCACCACAAGCACCTCCTCTGACTGCATGCGACGTACTAGCATCTCCTTCGACTTCATCTTCAGCATCATCTCTGTGTTGTGTGGGACCAAGGGGACTTTTCCCTCTACATGCATATGGTGTTCTACCTAAACTCAATGATGTTCCTCTACGCCGGCTCAGCCGCCCTGACCCTCTTTGCCTGGTATGTAGTGTATTTCGTACCGAGCCTCTCATCATGTAAATTTTCTTCAGATTTTTAGATCAAAAGGGCCCCAAAAATTTGCTTCAGATCCCCGTGCCTACCCTAGCTGACCCTATTTCTTTGCCAAGATCTATGCCCTCAGAGCCGCCCAGGAATAACAACAGGCTGCCCATGATGAGGAGGGCGTCGCCTTCGCAGTCGCTGAGTCTGTGTTCGAATATGCTATCTCGGTGCTAGTCACGGTTAGGAGGGCCGAGCCGGCTGCCTGCTCTAACGACCTGCAGGATGACATTGCCCAGGACATGCTCCACACCCAGCAAGTTGTCATCGACGCAAGAGTGGCGGTCGTCGCTGCCCAAGAGACGGCCGATGCACGCAAAAAAAGCACGGTGCTGCCAGGCCGCGCAAGGGGATCTACAGGCTTCCATATTCCTCAAGGATTGCTACACGTGTAGCCCTCCTTCTGGGTACACTCGTCCAGGGGCGGAGGCAAGAATACGGATTAAGGGGGGCCAACCATGGTAATCAGCCATTAGGGGGGGCCAACCATGGTAATTATCTCTTAAAAAATGTTTTTTGACCAAGCTTAGGTATAGAAATTAGCTTGCTGCAGCATGCATAGGGGGGGCCAAGGCCCCTGCTCGTTCCCCCTAGCTCCGCCACTGCACTCGTCTCCTACTGCATGGCCAGCTTTTCTAATTTCGTGGTACTAGCATCTATGTCATATAGGTTTGGGTGCTGGTATTTGGCTGGAAACCTTGTGTATGGCATCATGGTCGCTAGTATTATCATCCTCCTCATTGGGACATTTGTCTTCCATATCATTATCTTTCTTTCAGCGATGAATGGAAGTTAGATGGTGTGCATGCGGTTATCTTTAGAGGGTGCATCTTCATTCTCTAAGAGGAACGTCTAGGTAGCACTAGGTGTTTACTAGTTCATGGTTTTTTAGTTCTTGTGATTTGTAATAATCGATTTAAATCTCTTCAATGTTGATGGTGCATGCAATAGGTGGCACCAAAGATCAACCCGAGACTTAGTTTAATTTGTTTTATGTCCACTTCGTCATGTAAGGAACCCTGTAACACCAGTGCCAAACTCCCCTTTAATCAATTTCCCTTCAGTTAATTCCTGAATTACTTCATCTCATTTGTTTATCATTACTTGCATTTGTTAAACCCGCAATGATAATTCTTTCGTGGAATGGTCGGGGACTGGGGCATGATTAAATAAACCCAATTGTCAAATGCCAATTCAAAGTCTGATTTTGTGTGCAACAAGTTATTTGAGATAAATAGTTGTTCAGCCTTCTGATGGATCGTCGGCTCCTGGATTGGTGATAAGCATGGAACAAACAGAACTTTGATGCCACTGTTGTCACACAACTACCTGCCCCCTTCACCATCAAGGCGCTATCCTATTTAGATCATAACATCAGAATGGGGAACCAGTGGATTTATATGAGAACTTCTTGGTAGAACTTAAAATCAGCGTGGACAGGTACATGTAACGTCCATCTCTTTGCTTGACTTCCTTTCATTCATACAAGGTAGAAAGGCACGGCCGCACTTGCCCGCCATAAAAACGTTGAAAAGACAATGCTAAGATAAGTAGATAATATATGCAATGGTTACATCTCCAATCTTCTTCTCTACGAGACTGTATGCAGGGTCGAGGATGCACCATCGCTTTTCCAAGTACTTTACTTCCTTCGCTGATGTGAGCGTAATGCTTCCGTCGGGTTTTCTCGGATTATACTTGGGTGTGCCATCATAGTAGAAGATGCCTCAATGGCGCTTGAAGTGCCTTAGCTCAATACTTTTCCGGTCCTTGTCGATGAGGATAAAGAGGTAGGCATCGACGGGACTAGGGCGGTGTGGTGTACCTTGACTAGAGCCTATGTGGGCGAGGAAGGCCAGGTTGAACTAATGTGCGTTCTGTGGGGTGGCGTTGGTGTCGTTGTATGTGGGCAGCCCACCTCGCCGACCACAATGGATATGTCAGGAAGCCGCCCTGGCGAAGCGTCGCCACCGGAGTGTTGTGGCTCGCGCCGAAGTAGCTGTGGTAGGTGATGGCCCCGTCGACTGGCGGCAGGGACGAGTCCTAAAAGAAGATGTACTCGACTGATAGCAGGTTTTCATTGTAGACTCTGATGCAGGGACGTATCTTGAGTACGACCGACGCGCCGTTGGTTGCAAGGAACTAAGGCGATGTCCACCATCGTGTTGTGCACGTCATTCCGGAAGGCGCCGTCCGAGGCTTCCCTGTCACCGATCGGATGGCATGTCTGTGTGGGACATCTCTTAAAGTTTTTTCCCTTCATGTATTGAATGGAATGTTTGATAGGGAGGACTCATAGACATATTGTACATATTGTTTAACTAGCTACTAGAACCATGGTGGTTGGGGGAGGGGGGCAAATGCCCCTCACCTACATTTGCATTGCATAAAAATCGGTTTTAACAGATATTCAAGGATTTAAATCAAGATCTGATTGCAAAACATAAATTAAAAGTTAATTGTTTGAATTGTTGTACTATTAAAAAAACGCGAGTATAGTCTACTAGTTGATGGGATTTAGTGTAAATATGTCCTTGCAGTATAGTCTACTAGCCGAATAACTTTCTTACGATCCATGCCCAAGAAAACTTGTTTAAAAAAACACACGATTTGTTATAATTGACATGATCATCCATAGCTTTCAACTGAATACTACTACGTCGCTGGATTTGCATGAAAGTAGGTTTGAGTGCACTAAGTAGAAACAATCGATTCTTTTTCCGACAGGTTGAAGTGGCTCGGATGGATATATCTCTTGAAATGTTGCGCAAAACAAACCGTGGAAATTGTTAAAAAGGGCCCCCCTCTCTCTCTCTTTTCTTCCGAATGCATTTGCTGTAGTCCATTCTCCAGTTCTTTGGAAAATCTCAATTTGTACGAAGCTAGTTGGGCTTAGCTGTTTCCAGACAAAAGGGGGTCGAATTCAACCGACGCAGCGTTACGGGGCCAGATCAAATGCCCAGTGGAATCCCCGAACCCTTTCATCGTTCCGTGGCCCGTGTTCTGCTCACTTTTTTTTATTTCCCTTTTCGCCCGTTCCCTAGTTCACCGGCCTAAAGAAAAAACAATATGGCCGCCCCATCCCAAATCTCAAACAAGATAAGATAGGAATAGGACGGCCGCCGCGCCACGGGATGTCCATTGCGCGCGGTCACGAAGCGGTGACATGCAATTATCGAGTCGGCAATCAGCAGGCTTGCGCAATGTTGAGCGATCAGTCCAAGACGACGAACTCAGGTCGTGCCTGAAGCAGAACACGGGGAGGTCTGGGTGAACCCCGGCGGCCGGAAGTAGCACTCCGCAGCATACCAAACCCAGCTCGCCGGGGAAACTCGTGACGTCCGGTCAAGCCGAGTAGTACCCAACGGGCAATAGGACGAAACGTACGCCGCAGCGCCCACGAGACAAGACGGGTCGGAAAGCACGCGTCACATCACATCCGTCCGTCCGCACCACCATGATTCCCTGGGACGGAGGAGGAGAGGAGAGGAGCCATCGAGTCTCATACCGCCCTCCTCCTTTTTACCCGTCGTGCCTCGCCCCTCCCTCCCGCGCGCGCGTGCTCCTCGGCATCCGCGCCACCACCACCCCGATCCATCCACCCCTCCTCCTGCGCGCGCGCGCGCGGAGTACGAGACGTGACAGGGCAGAGCGCGCGAGCGAGGCCTCGCCGGCCGCCGCTGCTGCGGGCGCGCGTGTCATGTGGCGACAAGAACCAACCGGTCCGTCCGTCCGTCCGTCCGAGCACGCGCACCATCCGCCATGCATGTTCACGCGCCGCAAAACCCGTAGTCAAAAAAGCCATGGCTCTTTTCCATCGCTGCTTCGCCCTGGCGCCGGCCTCCCTTCTCGCTCGACCGTATGGCCACACCACCCCACGTCGCTTTTCTTTCTCTTTGCTGCTCCGGCCGCTTTTCCCCCATTCGGTTCCACACCACCGGTCACAGGTCTAGGCCGGTCGTACGGAGCACGCCGTTAGATTCCCTCACACGTCTTTCCGGGTGACAGACAAAATGGCTGGACCTCTGGACTGCTTACCTCACAAGCTCATCATTAGTGCTATGACAATGGGATAACCTAGTTTAACTTACTTATATATGCTCAGGGCCTAGTACTAACCGCCGGCGCCTGACAGTTTTCTTAAATTCCCGGCTCCACGTGAAGCCACTGCTCCGATAGTACGCCTACGAGCACGTACAGAGCGCGTACAAGACAGAGTACATCCACCGGGTAGTAGTATCATGCATGCCTCCCTCTCGCATCCCACGCGCTCATCTGCACTCCTTCGTAGTAGTACTAGTACACGGAGTGCATTTTTACACTGTGCGCCTGCTCATCCGTACTTTTTTTTGCAGGAAACATACGGAGCTTTTTATTCAACTAAAACAGAGCCTAATCTATCAGCCAAAAGGCTAACAATTAAAAAGTCCGGTGTACGATCGATCCAGCTACTAGTCATCATCAAAGTGCAAGCAAGCTTTGCACAGAGATGGACTGAATGGTTTGCCGATCTTACAACATGCTGAATGGAAAATGATGAAAAATTTAAAACAAGCTCTCCTATTTCTTGAAGAATAGGCGCCACGGTTAAACGAGATCCATGACGAGTGTTCCAAAGATTAACGACCTCCAGGCAATCAGTCTCCATCACCACCTTGGGAAATCCTCGTAAATTAGCAAAGATAACGCCATCGCGTAGAGCCAAGGCTTCAGCGATTAGAGGATCAGTAACCCCTTCATAGGGTTTACTCCACACACCTAGATAGCTAGAGTGTGACCTCGCCACACCTCCAGCGCCCCCGTGGCGAGCATCTAAAGACAGACCACCGTCGATATTAATTTTAATGGTATCTTCCTCAGGTGGCCTCCATCCATGTCCAGGCATTATTGCTGTGAACCTCTTTGGCACTTCAAGCACCACCAATGCTTCTTTGGCCATCTTCACAGACTGAGCTGGATCATAGCTTCCTCTGTCATGTGTCCAGCTATTCCTCGAGTTCCATATTGCCCACATGACCGTGATGATTTTCCGACGATCAGTGTCTGAGAACCTTTCATCACAGAGAATATCTCGTGCCCAGGTACGCAGATGAAGTCTTGGTAAAGAGAAATCCATCCATACCTGCGCTTCCTCCCAAAATCTACGTGCATGGTCACATGAAATCAACGCATGCACCAGATCCTCATCAGCAGCTAAGCAGATTTTACATCTGCTAATTTGAGCTACATGTCGGTGCTTTAGTACGGCTTCAACTGGGAGGATGCCTCGCAACACTCTCCACTAGAATACATGTTGGGGAGATAACCCCGGATAGGGTAAAGATGGGGACAGACGAAAGGATGTTCCCCGTCTAGTTTCCGAGTTACTGTCTGAGCCGGCCGAATCATGTAGAGGTCGGCCGAGATAGGAAAGGGCAGGACCCTCATAGTAATGACAAGACATTACCCGGCCGAGATACTTTGTAACTCGGCTGGGTTAGACCGAGTAATCTTAATACAGATGAAGGACAGGCCGAACTACGGGAGGCAGGGCCGAATAATACAAAGCTTGCAGGAAAAGGAGAAGCTGAAGTCAAACCCTAGCCGCAGGCTAGGGAGAATCTGAGCGAAGCCAACCACTACGGACAAAAACGCAGAGCGACAGAGAGGCAGAAGAGGTCACGGAGGAGACAGTCCTAAAGCCCGAGGCGTGCAGGAGGGGCCCTCTGGAACCTTGCCATTGTTAGGGGAACGACAGGGAAAGGGAGGCGCCGAACTACTATATTGGGACAAGCATATTCCTCGAATATGCTTGCCACGTCAGCCCTAAAGGAACCCAAGGCTCTCCTTTATAAGGGGAGGCTTGGACCCTGAAGAGGGGATCGGCTCATTCTTAGTACCGTTAGGCTGGTAAAGTTCTCCCTTTCTCCTTATGTACAGCTCAAGGAGCACTTGTAGCCCAAGGAAGGAGAAATAAAGATCTTTGCCTTAGTCTTCTGTGTGTAGAATCAACTACATCTTCCCTCCCCAGATCCCTCTAGCATCCATTGGCCCCAAACTTTAGCCTACCCATGGCATCTGCCGTGCCACCACCACGACAGTTGGCGCCATCAGGGGCCAGCGGTGCTAGCTGGAGTTATGATCCGGACGGGAAACTTCATCAACACGGGCGAGCACGTTGTTTCTGGTTTGGTCCAGAGATTTGATCTCTGTGACTACGTCAGTGACAATGCGGGCAGCTTCAGGGGAAAAACTCCCCCGCGTAATGGTGTCTTCATCAGCCTGGGCGGGCACAAGGTCTACGTCGGCGTCGACATCTCCGGCGTTTATCCTCACCAAGTTATTGTTGCAGGAGAGCCACCTCTTAACACTGCGAGCCGTCCGCCCGGAGCACATCCTGCAGGCAGCGTCGAGGTGATGGTCGCGCCGAGTGCAACCGGAGTAGCAGCTGCCGGTCAACCAGAGAACCCGCCACCGTGTGCTGTGGCGCACCTGTGCATAGCACCACTACCCACCGAGGTAATCCCGCCAGCGACCAACCCGACCGAGGTGCAGGACACCACCCCAAAGGCACCAAGAGTAAGAGGGCCACCTCTAGAAAGGCCAGAGAACATTCTTCAGGCGACCATAGAAAACTTGACTACGCCTGTAGCGCCGATACTTGATCCGGCAAATGCTCAGGCAGAGTTAGAGGAAACCAGTCAAAAGGTGCTGGTAGAGGCCAAAAAGGTGTCGGCCTTATGAGTCCTTAAACAGACCTCGCGAGAATATGCCAAAGCTAATAAGCTTGACGTCGTGCCCGAACGGGTGGACGAATTAAGATTGAGAGGGAAAAACCTCATAGATGATATCAACAAAGAGCATGATGCTCATAAAGCAGAATCTGTGGATTTGGGCTTGCCGAGGTACAGTACCCCGGCAAAAAACCTAAGAGCGGCAAATGTCGCGGCATTAGAGTTAGAGGGCTTGACCGGCAAAGCCCGGCAGAAACAGCAAGAAAGAGTAAACGAGCTGGTGCGCATCACGAACCAGCTAAACGAAGAAATGCTCAGGCGTATTCCATGAGGCCGGGGCGTCGCTAATGGTTCACTCGGCAGAGCAGCACTCGCTTTGTCCGTGGCAGCAGATCTTCACCCGAAATAATGCACGAAGGGACAAAGCAAGAACCTCGGAAAGAGAACAAGCAAATTGTTCCATATGATCCGCAATGGCCGAAAGGCAAATGAGAACAGAGGCAATGCAAGCCGAGGTAATAAGAGGGGAGAGGAACCCGGCCGTATTGAGAAAGACGGCGAAGCCGAGGCAATGGAGATCTCAAGAAGAGAACCGGAAGAGGCAATCATGAGAACAATACCCGGTCAAGTAAGGAGAGAACGCCACTCAACCCACAACCGAGGCATGAACCCCGGCAGAAAGAGAAACGAGGCCTTCGCCACAATCAAATTAATGAAAGATACAATGATGGTTATTCGAGATGGAATATGCGATCCATGGCGGAAACAACCACTATGGAATACAAGACGAGTTAGATGTAGATTTCCCATCAAATGATGCAAGAGTGAAGCTGGACCGGCTATACCGGTCCGAGTTGTTGGAAGAACAGGGTCCACCAGGGCCGACATGCTTTGGACCACGGATCATGGGCGAGCCACCTGTGCCGAACTTTCAGCTAGCAAGGGGCACGAAAACATATAATGGGAGTACCAAACCACAAGACTGGTTGATTGACTATGCCACTGCTGTGAAGATAGCGGGTGGGAACTTACGATGGGCGGTGCGGTATGTCCCACAAATGCTGGAAGGACCAGCTAGGGTGTGGCTGAATAATCTACCAGCGGGCAGTATCAACTGTTGGCTGGATTTTGAGGAAATGTTTGTCAGCAACTTTACCAGCACATACAAGAGGCCAAACAGGCCACAACAGTTAGCCATGTGCAAGCAGAGGCCGAATGAAACAGATAGAGAGTTTTTAACTCGGTGGTGCAACCTGAGAAACTCATGTGAAGGAGTTATAGAATCGTAAGCAATAGCTTGGTTTGCACAAGGATGCCGTTATGGCAGCGTATTGTGGCAACGTCTGCAAAGAGATATGCCGACCACACTGGCAGAAACTATCAGAATAGTGGACTCCTACGCATTAGGAGACCCAACGCAACCAGAATTAATGTCGGCGGATCATCGCGAGCAACAGGACCATTATGCAAGAGATTTGGCTGGGTCATCCAGGCGCGGTGATTTCAGAGGAAGAAGAAGAGAGGAAAGGCCGGAGTATAGATATAATTCGGCCCAAGTGGCGGCAGTAGCGCAAGATCCGCCGAGTCACGGAGCAACTCAACGGCAAAAGAATGGTCCTCAGCAGTGGATGCCAAGGAATGAAGGAAAAAGGCAGTGGACCCCAGAACAAAAGAAACAGTGGCAGGAGAGGCCGAAGTACATGTTCGAATCTATGTTAGATCAGCCGTACAAATTTCACACGTTAAACCCATCCAGGCCAGCCAACCATACGACCCGCCAATGTGCATGGATGAAAAATGCAATGGGGAACCCCGCAGGAATTCAGGCACCCCATCAAGTACATCAGCAGCATCAACCATAGCTGACTAGAGCAAATGCACAAGAATCGATGTTACGCCCCTCCCCGAGGTACGATATCTCGGATCGGAGAGACGCGGTACATCAAGTGATGAACCAAGTCCAGGATGGAAGGACAAATCCGGCGAATACCGGACGCAATGATTACAGAGAACATCATCAGTCTTATTGCGTGTTCACAACGGAACAACAAGACAAGCAGAGTGTGCAGCGCCGGCATATGGAAGTAAATGCAGTTATGCCGGCAGTACCAAGATATGTGCCTTGGTCGGATCAGGAAGTAACTTGGAGCATAAAGGATCATCCCAAGATAATGCCGAATCCCGGATCATATGCACTCGTGTTGGATCAGACGTTTCTTGGACCGAGCATCAATGTGAAATTCTCAAAGGTACTCATTGACAATGGAAGCAGTATCAACATCATGTACAAAGATACCATGCATAAACTCGGAATATCGCAGAACATGTTGCAATCCACGAGGACCACTTTCCATGGGATAGTGCCAGGGCTTTCATGTGAACCCATTGGTAAGGTCCGAGTGGATGTGTTATTCAAGACAAGAGATAATCGCAGAGCGTAAAATTTAGAGTTTGAGGTGGTGGATCTAGAGAGTTGTTATCATGTTTACTCGGACGGCCAGCGTTGGCCAAATTCATGGGCAGTTGTCATATAAGTTATCTGAAAATGAAGCTACCCGACCAAAAGGAGTGATAACAATAGGGGGATTACAAGAAGTCAATGGAGTGTGCTTCACCGGTCAAATTTGGCGAATCATTGGTTATAGCAAGAGAAAAAGAAGGATTCAGGAGGTAGCAAATTCGCTCGGCCGACAAGTTGAACATGCCAAGACTAGCCAACCCGCATGGCGTTGTCTCTTTTCAGCCGACTAAAGAAACGAAGAAGTTTCATAGATGAGCAATTCGAGCGCATTGTTACTATTGGTGCAGGCCTGGACGCTAAATAGGAAAGCGAGCTCACCAACTTCCTCCGTGAGAATCGGGACATATTTGCATGGTCAACTCAGATCGCAAGGTGTTCCGAGGAGTTGGCTGAGCACTCTTTGAATGTAAGGCCGGAGCAAGGCGGTGAAGCAACCTCCGCCGCTTCGCCAAGATAGGAGAAAAATAATAGGGATGAAATAGCCTGCCTCGCGGCCGGGTTCATCATGGAGGTGCTGTATCCGAATTGGTTGTCGAATCCGGTGCTAGTAGAAAAGAAGAAAGATGATCCCAATATAGCCATTGTATGGCGAATGTGTATCGATTACACGAACCTGAACAAGGCGTGTCCAAAAGATCCTTTTCCATTACCTAGAATAGACCAAGTCATTGATTAGACTGCTGGTTGTGAGTTATTGTCATTTGTAGACGCCAGATTCGGTTTCCACCGATACCGCTTAAATCCGCCGATCAAATAAAGATCGTTTATTACCCCAGACGGGCTTATTGCTATCGCACACGTTATCTGACTGCGAAACGCAGGAGCAACATATCAGAGATGCATGCAAAAATGTCTACACGATTAGATAGGAAAAAATGTACAAGTATATGTAGATGACGTGATCATCAAAACCAAGGAAAGCAAAACGTTACTGGAAGATATATGACAGACTTTCGCGAACCTGAGAAGGTTCCGAATGAAGCTTAATCCGGAAAAATGCACGTTTGGCGTGCCGGCAGGAAAATTACTCGATTTTCTTGTATCTAGCCGAGGTATAGAGGCCAACCCAACAAAGATAAAGGCAGTAGAAAGAATGGAATTGCCAAGATGTTTAAATGATGTACAAAAATTCACGGGTTGTCTAGCCTCGCTCAGCCGGTTTGTATGTCGGCTAGGAGAGAAGGCGCTGCCACTATATCAGCTGATGAAGAAATCAGATAAATTCATTTGGACTCCACAAGCGGACAGCGCATTTCATGAGTTGAAAAAGATGTTGGTCACAGCACCCATTTTGGCTTCTCCATTATCAAAAGAGCCTATGTTACTCTATGTAGCGGCTACCAACAGAGTAGTGAGTGCTGTAGTCGTAGTAGAACGACTTGAAGATGATAAGTCGGTACAGAGGCCGGTGTATTATTTAAGTGAGGTGTTATCCACTTCAAAGCAGAATTACCCACATTATCAGAAGATGGCTTATGGAGTGTATATGTCGGCAAAAAAGCTTAAACATTACTTCGAAGAGCATCCCATCAAAGTGATCTGTGAAGCGCCCATAGCCGACATATTGAGCAACAAAGATGCAAGTGGCCGAATAGCAAAATGGGCAATCGAGTTGTCACCATACGCTCCACAATTTGATAGGAGAGATGCAATCAAATCTCAGGCGGTCGCCGACTTCTTCAGACTGGGTCAAGTGCGATGAGCCACCATTATCAGACCCAAATTATTGGACGATGCATTTCGATGGTTCCAAACTAAGAAATGGTTTGGGGGCAGGAATAGTGTTAACCTCGCCTAAAAGAGATCAGCTGAAATATGTGCTACAAATACATTTTGCCGCATCCAACAACGTAGCCGAATATGAAGCACTGGTCCATGGATTGAAAGTAGCAAAAGAGATTGGCATACGCCGAATCTTATGCTATTGGGACTCGGATCTAGTAGTACAGCAAGTCTCAGGCAATTGGGATGCATTAGATGCTAATATGGCTTTATACAGATTTCATGTGCAAAAGATCAGTGGATACTTTGAAGGATGTGAATTTAACCACATACCTCGGGCAGAAAATGATGCCGCAGACACGTTGTCAAAACTCGGATCAACCCGGCAGTCAATTCCCCCAGGTATTACCCTGGAACACCTCAGGAAACCATCAATAATCCCATCACCAGAATCTGAATCTATCTTTATTCCGGCAAATTCAGCAGAAGATAATGCGCCGATGGAAGTAGACCAGCAATATGACTCGGAACCCCCCAAGAGGAGGACAGCAGAAGTAAGCACAATTATGGAGAAGGCCGAGGTAGATATGTCGGCAGAAAACATGGAAATAGACAGTGAGACCACACCAGAAAAATTCACACCGCTATGGGCGCAACCCATATTCTCTTACCTTAAAGACGCGATGTTGCCGAGCAATGAAGTATTAGCAAGACAAACTGTAAGGAGAGGAAAAGCTTATACGATCATAAACAATGAGCTATATAAAAGAAGCGTCACAAGCGTATTGCAAAAGTGTGTGAGTTCGGCAGAAGGCCAGGAGATCCTCCTAGATATACATCAAGGAGAATGTGGACACCATGCCTCATCTCGTGCCTTGGTAGCCAAAGCATTCAGGCATGGATTTTATTGGCCGACGGCATTGAAATAAGCCAAAGAGTTGGTTGAAAAATGCAATGGTTGTCAGAGATATGCAACCAAAATACATATGCCATCGGCCGAGTTAAAAACAATACCCATCACTTGGCCATTTTCTGTGTGGGGCTTAGATATGGTGGGACCATTTAAGCCGGCCCGAGGGGGAATGACCCACATATTGGTTATGGTGGACAAGTTCACAAAATGGATTGAAGTAAAACCAATAAAAAAATGCGATGGGCCCACAGCAGTGAAATTCCTCAAAGATATTATTTTAAGATATGGGTATCCGCACAGTGTTATTACAGATAACGGCACAAACTTTGCAGAAGGAGCCTTCGCTAGGTTTTGCAGAGAGAAACACATAAGATTAGATGTTGCCTCTGTGGCTCACCCAGCATCTAATGGGCAAGTGGAAAGGTCTAATGGACTAGTATTGTCAGGAATAAAACCACGACTTGTTGAACCACTGCAAAGGTCGGCAGGATGTTGGATTGACGAACTCCCAGCCGTATTATGGAGCCTCTGGACTACTCCGAATAGATCAACAGGTTATACACCATTCTTTCTGGTATACGGGGCAGAGGCCGTGCTTCCAGCCGACATAATACATGACTCGCCAAGGGTTACTCAGTATACAACCTCAGAGGTAAACGAAATAGCTCGGCAAGATACTGTCGATTTGCTAGAAGAAGCCAGAGAGCTGGCACTATCAAGATCAGCTATCTATCAGCAGAACTTGCAACGCTATCACAACAAAAAAGTAAATCCAAGAGTATTCAAAGAAGGGGATTTAGTTCTCCGACTGGTGCAACGTACGGCCGGCATGCACAAGCTATCACCTCCGTGGGAAGGACCATTCGTCGTGAGCAAAGCATTGCACAATGATGCCTATTACCTAATCGATGCTCACCCCCGAAAGAACAGAGCAGACAAAGCTGGCGAAGAAACGAAAAGGCCATGGAATGTAGCTTTACTTCGTCCATTTTACTCGTAGTATGTTATCTCAAAATCAAGCATCGGTTATGTATTAAACCTCGGCATTCAGAGCAGTGACTCGGGGACTGCCATATGTTATTTCAATTTCATCTTATGTGTTAAACCTCGGCATCCAGAGCAGTGACTCGGGGACTGCCATATGTTATTTCAATTTCATCTTATGTATTAAACCTCGGCATCCGGCGGTGACTCGGGGACTGCCATATGTTATTTCAATTTCATCTTATGTGTTAAACCTCGGCATCCAGAGCAGTGACTCGGGGACTGCCATATGTTATTTCAATTTCATCTTATGTATTAAACCTCGGCGTCCAGAGCAGTGACTCGGGGACTGCCATATGTTATTTCAATTTCATCTTATGAATCAAACCTCAGCGTCCAGAACAGTAACTCGGGGACTGCCATAAGTTATTTCAATTTCATCTTGTGTATTAAACCTCGGCATCCAGAGCAGTGACTCGGGGACTACCATATGATATTACAATTTCTGTGCACTAAACCTCGGCACCTTGAGCAGCGACTCGCCAACCGTTTTATGTTATTTCCGCAGTTCGATTTATACGCTAGACTTCGGCGCCATAGGCAGTAACTCGGGGACTGCCATATCTTGTTCCGAAGTCCTGGTTAGCCTTTGATACAAAGAAAGTATCAAACTTCGACATTGAAAGTAAGAACAGTCCAAACTAGTATGATATACAAAGCTCACACCTGGATTAATTGGGTAAACCACGAATACAAAGATAAAGATACATCCCAAAATTAAGAAATCGCAGGCCAACAAAGCAAAAGATTCGGACAAACAAGACCACTTAGAAAAAGTGATACCAATTGCAAACATGTGTATCAGCAGCACACGACAAAAGAAATTCATTCCATACAGAGGACAGACGAATGTTTCACGTACATCGTACGCCCGGCATACCAGGGATAAGAAATGACTTAAATGTTTTTGGCTGGAGAGGCGGCAACTTGGTCAGGGGATGGGGACTCCGAGGTAGGAGGAACTTCGGCCGATGTTACCTCGCCCTCCGCAGACCTAGGTGCAACCTCGGAAGAAGCCCGAGGCTGCTGAGGATCATCAGTTTGCGCAGTGGAATGCCCGGTACCCTTGGAGGAGGATCGCGCGTCGCCGTTGCCATCCGAGCTCGAACTGGAGTCACCAGAAGTGGCCGAGTCATCTTCATCTCCCCCTTGCTCAGCTGAATCGTCATCTGATGCATCCTCGACTACGACCTCCTCGTCCGGGTTTGGAAGGAAACTCGGCCCTTCATTCCAGGTGTGCACGTCGGCATACTCGACGAGTTGGAAGGCGTGAGCTTGCCGAAGAGCAACGAAAGTGGGGTCCTCAACCCAACGGGAACCAGTGCGCAGATTTCTCAGGATATCAAGAGAAATGTCTTCGTACCATGACATAATAACATTGAGAGCCATATCAGCGCCAGCTCGTCCGGCTGATTCCCTCCAAAGACTTAATTGCTTCTCAGATGCCATCAATCTTTTCACCTGCAATTCGACCTCATTGATATCAGGAGTCCCAGAGGTATTCGGACAAAGAACATGATAAGCCCGGATAGCTGCCTGCACCAAATCCCTGCCCATAATCTTCATCGGCCTCTTGCGGTACCGACAAAGAATAAGGAAATCTTCCATCGAATACTCGAGTCCGTGTCAACAGGGACACCTCACAAGACTCGAGCAGCGAGAACCGCTTTAGAACTCACGGGTTTAGCTTCGGAAAGTGATCTGCAAAAACACGAAGGCATCGAGGCAGCAGGAACAAAGAGAAAAAGATAATCCGGCCGTGTTAAGAAGCTTACGATGAATATAGCTCATCATTATCTGAAGGTCTTTAGCCCAGTCAATCTTGCTCTTCTCAAAGCGAGCGATCTCCTCGCTCATTCACCGAGTCTTCAGTTCGGCAGCCTCGAGGAGCTCCTTATTCTTCTGCAGTTGCAGAGCTAGACGATTTTTCTCTTCGGAGAATTCCTGTTCGACTTTTTCTAACTCGGATTTCTGAGAGAGCTTAAGGGTCTCCACCTCAGCCAGATGAGCTATTTCATCATCTTTTTCTTTTAGCTGCGCCGAATGAGTAGCGCTTTGTTCTAAAAAATGCAGCATCACGTCAGGCATGAGCGTGCAATCTTGGTGAGATGCTGCAAAGGTTTGCAACTCGGCTTTACCAAAGCCAAACGAAATAAAAAAGTTTAGCGCATATTTTAAAGGGCGAAAAGGTGTAGGGTAAAAGGGAAACTAACCTTCCAAGCTCTTGACTTTCTTCTCAAGACGAATGTTGAGATTATTGATATTACCTGTTCACCAAAAAAGTGAGCCGACACCTCGCGGACAAAACAATAAGAATGTCGAAAATGACGAAAAGGAACTATCAACTTACCAGCCATTTTTACCACAGGAAGGACTTTCTCGTATTTTTCTTCCAGTTTGCGGTGCGAAAAAAGCAACCTTTGAAATTCGGCAGTCCGCCGGTCATGTGCAACCTGAACAATGGAGCAAAATGATAAATGAATATTCAAAGCTAAACCAGAGCCGAATCAAGCAAAACTTAACCCGGATCTAGGTGGCTGGATATTCGAAGCTAAACCAGATCCGAGTCAAGCAAAACTTAACCCGGATCTAGGTGGCTGGATATTCGAAGCTAAACCAGATCCGAGTCAAGCAAAACTTAACTCGGATCTAGGTGGCTGGATATTCGAAGCTAGGCCAGATCCGAGTCAAGCAGAACTTAACCCGGATCTAGGTGGCTGGATATTCGAAGCTAAACCAGATCCGAGTCAAGCAGAACTTAACTCGAATCTAGGTGGCTGGATATTCGAAGCTAGGCCAGATCCAAGTCAAGCAAACTTAACCCGGATCTAGGTGGCTGGAAATTCGAAGCTAAACCAGATCCGAGCCAAGCAAAACTTAACTCGGATCTAGGTGGCTGGTCATTCGAAGCTAAAACAGATCCGAGTCAAGTGAGACTAAAACCAAATATAAGTGGCTGAATGTTTCAAGATCAACTAAAACGAAAGTCAAGCAAACTTTAAGACAAATCTAGTCGGATATAAATTCGAACCCTAGAGATAAAATTAGATTAAGTAAAGCATTATTAAACTTCCAAGCATATAACAAGTTATTTCCTTGCAAGTTTCGGGGACTAGAGCGTATAGTAATATCTGGAGAATTAATCTAAACTCCGCAAAATAGCGATTACCTCATTCATCTTGTTAGTGTCAAGGATGAACTTGGCGGCTTGATCGAAACGGCCGCTAATATGGGAAAGTCGAAGGGTCGACCGATTGGATTACCCTCAAACCGATCAAAGATTCCAATTATTGGCATATTCCACCAAGCCGAAATTTGTTCCACTAGCCAGTCCGAGTTAGGACTTTACCGGACATGTTGTGTAACCATTGCGTCCGCAGGGCTTTTATGAAGAAGCTGAAGTGCAAGAAATGAGTAATGGAATCTTTGGTAGGCGCAATTCCTTTGCGCAAAGACATCGGCAATACTCGGCTGAGAAGAGCCGACAAGACCTTTCTGGGAAGAGGAGGCCTTGGTGGCAACAGCTTTTCTTGCTTTAGAAGAGGCATCAGCAGGAGCCGATACCTCGGTAATGGGAACGGTGTCTTTAGGAGCAGAAGGGGTCACGATCGCAGAGGGCGCCGAGATAACGACCTCTTCGGCCGGGGCTGGAGTTGCTGTAGAGACTGCGGGGGCCGATAGAGGTTCAACAGAGGCGCTCGGATCCACAGAGAGAGCAACGGGTTCGGCGGAAAACTCGGTGGGTCGAGTAGGATCGATGTCAACGAGAGGGGTCTCAGGCACATCGTGACGAGGAGGCGACTGATTCGGAGCTGAAGGAGATGCAACGGGGCATCGGGAATCCGATATCTTCGGGCGGAGGAGACGGGCTGCCGAGTCACGCTGGTCATACTAGGACCGCCGGGCTTAACGAAAGTGGAGCAATTGCAAGGATAAGAAAGAAAAGGTGTCGAATGAAAGCGAAGAGAGAAACAAGAAATACGAACAAGAGAAACTTACCTGCGACCTGTGCATGGTCTTGCGCTGGGAGGATTGAGCGGATTTCTTCATTCGTTTCTTGGGGCCGCCTCGAGGCACTAGCAGAGCCCTGCTTCCCGAGGTAACAGGGGCCGGAAGCAATAGGCTCGGCGTCGTGAACTGACGGTAGGATTAGCTGGGAAAGTAGAAGCGAAATGCATAAGAAATGGGCATTGCGGCAACTACCTCTAGAACTTGGACCTCATCCGAATCACCTTCCTCCTCGTGGGCAAAGTCTTGCCACGGCCTTGGCGAGGCGAGGTCAGATTTGGGAACGAATTCTTCCGAGTCCGGCTCCCCAACGTCTGGGGTATTCCGGTCCACAGGCCACGGGAGTGACAGAACCTCGGCATCTTCGCCCTTCTGTTCTGTGAACCTCTGTAATACAAGAAAGAGGAAAATTAGCAAAAACAGTTGCGGAAACAGTTGGAAAGCGAAGCGTTAATGATTAAGCTTACTTCAGGAGGCGAACGATCGCGGGTGAACGGTTTCAATCCCCAAGCCCAATCCTCAGGCATCTCCGTCTTGAAGATAGCTCGGACACGCTTATAGATAAGATAGTTGTCCAGCTCCACGGTTGAGACTCGGTTAGGGTCAAGAGGACCGCTCATGTAGCACAATTTGTGAGTCCGTTTCTGGAATGGGCAGATTCGGCTACTGATAAAGGTAGCCATCAGATCTTCGCCGCATAACCCGGCCCGGATCAGCTCTTTGAGCCGAATCTCAAAGGCCTCGGCCAAGGCATGACTCTTCCTCGGATTATAAGTCCAATTCACCTTAGAAGGCGGACCAATGGAGAAGGCAGGGAGCCGAATCTTGTCCTCCGCCCCTATGTTCTTGACATAAAAGAAGGATTTGTGCCACTTCTTGCACGACTCTAACCCAGTAACACGAGGGAATACGGACTTCCTCCGAGGTGTAATGGACGCTGCCCCACATTGAGTGAGCAGTTTCTCGGAAGGGTGTAGAGACTTGTCAGGGACCACGTTAGAACGAATCTGGAAGAACTTCGACCAGACGTGCACGGACGGCCATAGGCCAAAGTATCCCTCCGAGGCGGAGATAAAAGCGAAGAAGCGATCGCATTTGCGGGGAGATGATGCGGTGAAGGTCAAGTAGTCGAAACTCTCTAGCAAAGTCGCTAAGAGGAGACCAAAGCCATGAGAAATGTGACATAAAAACTACATACTCGCCCTCCCTAATATCCGGAGAGGACTCGCTGCCAGGTAAGCGACAGGAGACCTCGGCGGGAATCCTCCGAGTTCGGATAAGCCACTCGATCTCGCGGCGTGTAATGGAGGAGCCCTGCCACGAGTCTCGCTCGGGCCCAGAGCCAGCATCGTCATCCTCTACCAGGGCACCACTAAAGGAGCTAGACATGGGTTCGCCAGAAAGATCGACGGAGGAAGAACTAGCGGCGGAGGAAAGTTTGAGCTCTGAGGCCCGTCGTGATTTTGCATGAGGCAATGGCGGAGGAGGAGAGGAACCGCCGCCGAATACAAAATCGAGACAGAGGAATCTAGGATAAAGCCAAGGCGGCGACCGGAAAGAACTCACGGCGGCAGCGAAGCTAGCGAACGCAGACGAGGCGAGCGGAGCGGCCGGCGAGTCCTCACCGTCGAGAGGTCGATGAGCTGCGGCTGCGAGCAAGCAAGCGAAAGCGAGAGGAAGAAGAAGAGGCGCAGCGAAAGGGAAAGTGAATCCCCGGCGCGCCCACTTTATAACCTAGCATAAGCAAGGTAGTGGGATCGTGGGTGTGGCGGTTGGCTGCGTGGATCGTGTGTGCGACCGCACGTCATTGCGGAACCACACCTAGGGCCACACGGTAGCGAGAAGATCCCGATCCGGCGAAGCGGAGCACGAGGCGACCTTGAGCGGCGTGGCGAGCATGATAGTAACTATAGCTTTGTCGAGAAAATACTGTAGAGGAACAAAAAACTAGAGAAGTAATGATGGGGATGACACGTGGGACGAGGCGTATACGAGAAGATACGACGATACCTCGAACAAGCAGAGAGCAACTTGGAAACGATACAGGACATGTGTCATGAAACTGTTACGACCCGACCGAGATTATCGGCGGGGCCCTACCAACCGGGGACTAATGTTGGGGAGATAACCGGATAGGGTAAAGATGGGGATGACGAAAGGATGTTCCCGTCTAGTTCCGAAGTTCTCGTATGAGCCGGCCGAATCATATAGAGGTCGGCCGAGATAGGAAAGGGCAGGACCCTCATAGTAATGACAAGACATTACCCGGCCGAGATACTTTGTAACTCGGCTGGGTTAGACCGAGTAATCTTAATACAGATGAAGGACATGCCGAACTACGGGAGGCAGGGCCGAATAATACGAAGCTTGCAGGAGAAGGAGAAGCTGAAGTCAAACCCTAGCCGCAGGCTAGGGAGAATCTGAGCGAAGCCAACCACTACGGACAAAAACGCAGCGGGAGAGAGGCGTAAGAGGTCACGGAGGAGACAGTCTGAAGCCGAGGCGTGCGGAGGGCCCTCTGGAACCTTGCCATTGTTAGGGGAACGACAGGGAAAGGGAGGCGCCGAACTACTATATTGGGACAAGCATATTCCTCGAATATGCTTGCCACGTCAGCCCTAAAGGAACCCAAGGCTCTCCTTTATAAGGGGAGGCTTGGACCCTGAAGAGGGGATCGACTCATTCTTAGTACCGTTAGGCTGGTAAAGTTCTCCCTTTCTCCTTGTGTACAGCTCAAGGAGCACTTGTAGCCTAAGGAAGGAGAAATAAAGATCTTTGCCTTAGTCTTCTGTGTGTAGAATCAACTACATCTTCCCTCCCCAGATCCCTCTAGCATCCATTGGCCCCAAACTTTAGCCTACCCATGGCATCTGCCGTGCCACCACCACGACAATACACGAACTTTAGGCATCACATTGAGTTTCCATAAGGCAGACCACAACTGTTTTTCAGTAGATGAGGTTTCGGTAATCGTCCCTTCGTCTAGAGCTGCATGCTCGTTACGACTCACTAGAGCGCGATACGCCGTCTTTACAGTGTAGTTTCCTGCCTTCTCAAGAGACCAGGCCCAAATATCATCTCCCCCTCCTCTTCTTAGTGGGATATTTAAAATGGCATCTGCCTCTGGGGAAATAAAGTTTCTTCTGACCATATCAATTTTCCAAGTACCAATATCATGGTCAATCAAATCAGACACAAGATTAATATTATCAGGAATAATTTGTGCTGATGTAGTGAGCTGGGCTGATGGTTGCATCGTTCTTAGTCCAGGAATCCATCTGTCATTCCACACGGACACTGTCGAGCCATCCCCAATTCGCTTGATCAGACCAAGCTGCAAAGCCTCCCTTCCTGCAACAATCGCTCTCCAAGTAGCGGAAGATTGATTCGGCACTGTTGCATGTAGGAAATCAGTCTGAGGATAATACCTACCCTTCAAAACACGGGCGCATAAGGAATCTGGGCTTGTCATCAATCTCCATCCATGTTTTCCTAGCATAGCTAGATTAAAAAGCTCCAAATCCCTGAACCCCATGCCTCCTTTAATTTTTGCTGATGCGAGTATATCCCAAGACACCCAATGAATAGATCTACGGTTCAAAGAACTACTCCACCAATATTTTGCAATGCATGAAACCAAGCTTTTGCAAAATTTCTTTGTCAGTTTGAAGCAGCTCATACTAAAATTTGGAATAGCTTGTATCACTGTCTTCAAATAGACCTCTCGTCCAGCACATGAAAGAATTCTTTCGATACCTTGAATTTTGCTGCGTACACGCTCTCGAATATGATCGAAAGATCCACTTGTGATACGGCCGACTGCCGTTGGCAAACCAAGATAGCGTTCACTGAACGCTTCCACATCAATGCCCAGAGTTTGTTTCAGGCTTTGCCTAACCGGATCAGTTGTGTTCGGACTAAAATAGACTAAACTTTTGTCTCTATTAACACGCTGTCCTGAACACTCTCCATATATTCTCAGAATCTCATTTAATCTTTCTCCACTTTGTACCGAAGCACTCATAAAGATAAGACTATCATCTGCAAATAGGAGGCGATTAATCCACGGAGACTGAAAACTTACCCTTATTCCTCTGTCCACATAGTTACCTCCAAAATGATTTAGCAAGGCAGTAAAACCTTCAGCACAAAGTAAGAATAAATAGGGAGAGATGGGGTCTCCTTGTCGCAACCCTCGCGAGGGAGTGAAAAACGGCAAGAGTTTACCATTGACACGAACAAAAAACCTGACAGAGGTAACACATTTCATCACTAGTCTTACAGTTCTGTCATTAAAGCCAAGTTTCAACATAATAGCTTCAAGATAATGCCATTCTACCCGATCATAGGCTTTCATCATGTCGAGCTTGACAGCACAAAAAAAGTTCTTCCCTTTCTTCTTTCTTCTCATTGCGTGGACACTTTCATATGCAATAAGAACATTATCGGTGATCAAACGTCCAGGCACAAAAGCACTCTGCTCTTCCCCAATAACATCATCCAATAGAACACACATTCTATTTGTAATACACTTTGCTCCTATTTTATAGAGGACAGGACACAAATATATAGGTCTGTATTGGGAAATTTTCGGGGGATTCCGTACCTTTGGGATGAGAGTAATAGACGTGTCATTCATACCAACCGGCAGAACACCCCCATTCAAGAAATCCATAACAGCCGGTACCACATCATTTTTAATCAGCTCCCAATGCCTCTGGAAGAAGCCGGCCGTAAACCCATCAACACCTGGCGCCTTAGAAGGAGCCATCTGAAATAAAGCTGCTTTGATCTCATCTTCGGTATACAACGTGTCCATACCATCATTCATCTGTTGTGAGATCCTCGGCTGCACAAAATTCAGCAACTCATCCATCTCCCTAAAACCTTGTGAAGTATAAAGAGCTTGGTAAAAGTTCTGGACTTCAGCATGATTATCATCCGTACTTTCACATATTGAACCATCTGCCCTTTCCAAAAATTCAATTTTATTCATACGTTTACGTTGAGCAGCCTGTTTGTGAAAATAAGAAGTATTCCGATCCCCTTCCCGAAGCCAGAGAACAGCAATGGTCCCGTACTACCAGTGAATGGTCCCCTTCCCGTACTACCAGTGAATGGTCCCAACAAGAAATGGTTTTCTGTTTCCCAAAGTAATATTCTTGTATTGTAAAGAACAGCGTACGTCGTCTCAAAAAAAACAAAACAGCATACGGATATTCATTTCGCAATTCTGTAGGAACGAGCTGCATGGGCACCGAAGGTCCGAAGCTAGTGACGAAAGCGAGGAGTAGCAAAAGAGACGGGCGAAGAACCGCCGAGAGTCCCGTGGGTGCCTGCTTTGGCAGAGTAGAGCGAGCTACTAGGACACTTCGGTTCGTCAGGCAGAGTCCCACAACTCTACTTATTTCACTAGCATTTTATATCATGTCTTGGCATGCAGCTTTGTGTTGATCCGTTTCGTTGACGACCGACGATACCATATACTATATGGACGGAACACGGAGAAAAAAATCGCTCGGCATTGAACCAGCACGCGCCGCCGCTGTGTGCACAGGATTCGCTACACATAAATAAAGAAATGAAAAAAGCCATCGCAATTGCCGGGAATACTAATAATAAGGACACGCCAATGCAGTGATGTTAGCATTACCTTATGCTCGCCAAGTGTTTTTTTTTTTTGGTCCAGAAGACCCCAGCTGCTTCATACATTCAAACACGTGGCAGGTACATTTTACAGAGAGGCCCTTGAAAAAGAGGGGCCTTAGTTTTTTGCGAAAAAGACCCTAGCACAAAAGATAAAAAGCAATCAGGTGCTTGGTCTTCTCTGCCACAGCTCGCCGTCGACCACAGGGCACCGCCAGCTCCGAGGTCGAAAAGAAGGCGCTCGAACGAAAACCTCCGGCGAGAGATCACAGCCACCGGCCATCTCGCAGTCTCCAGGGACGAAACCACTTGGAGACAGAGAGATGCCGAGCTCCGGCGCTGGATCAAGAAGGCCTCCAACATGGAGGTTAGATAACCTGGGCCGCCATTCCGGCCGAAGATCGCGGTGACTCGTATGTCGACCGCGTGATGCGCTTGATGAAGCAGAGAACTCCGCCGACGCCATCTTCTCTTCTTTTCGCCAACTCCAACCTCCCCCTCACCGCCATGGCCGGCCAGGAGGCTGAAGCGTATCAGGAGGAAAGGAAGGCACCGGCAGATGCGCTGAAAGTGGTAGAGGGGGCTGGCTGCTCTCCATGCCGTCTCTCCCTCCAACCCCTCGCCTCCACGACCGGCCGGAGGAGAGTAGAGAGACAGAGAAGGAGAGGCAGACCACCACTCGGCGCCGCGCACCCGCGCCGAAGCTGCATCACCCTTGCCACCCTCAGATCCCCACGACGCCCAGATCCCCATCTCCCTCTCCTCTCCACCACGGACGGCCAGAGAGAGATAGAGGAATCTGAGAGGCACAAGAGAACAGGGGAGGCACGCAACCTTATTGGATGATTCGGTGGCCGTCCCATCCATCAACCGCCCCAACCAGATGGGCAGGAGGATGAACAAGAAGAACCCTAAATCGCAGGTCAGGTCACGATGACCTACGACTTCGAATCCGGGCACACGGCCCACTACTGGCATAAAGCCACTACCACTAAACCTACAACTACAAGGGGGGCACGGCCATCCCACCCCCAACCCTTCCGGCGAGCGAAGCCGCCGGTGAGGAAGGGGGAGGGTGCCGTGGACGCGAAGGCGACTCTCAAAGCGGTGCGTCTAGAAGCGGGGAGGTCGTACTATAGCACTATCCTCGAGGATATGCTCGCCAAGTTGAATCTTTGTATCGTTGGAGGAGAGAGAGACAAGAAAGAGAAGGCCGTCTTCACTTAGCTAAAGGGTGATCTCTTAGAAATAAGAACAGACTTTGTACTATATGTCTTCTTTTAGCAAACCAATTTATTACTAAAAATAGTTAATTTTTATTAATTGCTAGAGATAGCAATAAAAGATAATGAATTGTCTAAGTTATATATTGTGTCTTCTCTAAATGATGTGGAGAGTTAAGAGAAGACACGACTTTCCTAGCATTGTATATGTCCTAAGCCCACCAAAGACACAAAATTAGAATGTGAGTCTAAATCCTTCGTAGAACAGGCGTCTCAATTCAAATTTACTATATATTCTGAAAAGAAAATCAAATTTACTATTTGTTCCACATCTGGAAGACATTGTGTTATGTCACCAGATCTCGATTTTTCATAGATGAATGTAACTAAACTATTCCCCTTGTAAAGGATTTCTCCATAATCACCATTGCAACGCGGTGAAATTTCGTCTAAAATGGGCGCTAGGATTATGAACTTATAATCATGGAATCAACTGGATGTTCGTCCAAAATTTCGTCCAAACCTAACCCTCAAGGCCTTGTTTGGATTGTTGTTTTTTAGTCTGGTCGTTTTTATTTTGGGAAGATGTCAAGCAGGAGAAGTCTGTGTAATCCGGTGGTTTTGGTTGAAAAAATGACATTCCAAACGAGGCCCAAGCCGAGGAATGTATGGAAAAAGAGTGTTTACAATTATAAGTAGGATAAAGGGCCGTTTAGGACAAAAGACTCAAAAAGACTCGTCAACACGCTCCCATGATTTGCAGCTGCAATGACAGTTCTCCTAAATTCCCTTCTCCACGAGAAAATGCAGCTCCATCCTAATCCGAGTGACATGCATGCCACTGTGATCCACTGCACTCACGCGCTCCCTCATGTGTGCGCGCACTCCTCCGTACGTACACGGCATGCATAGCACTGTGCAGCCTGCTCACGCTCGATCGTGGCAGCGACTCCGACGACAGCAGATGTGGTTTATTTTTCCTTTCCGCAAAGTAACATTTTTGTATTCTGAAAAGCACACACGGACATATACTCCGTTTCTACTTTCTACAGTGATGAGCGCCGAAGCTAGCTATAGTACCGAAAGCGAGTGATTGACGAGACGAGCGGAGAACAGCCGAGACTGTGGGATGCTTTCGCGTCGCCGAGAGACGGTCCCTCGGCGGAGCATTGCAAACTTATTTTATTCTACTCGTGGCATGCAGCAGCTTGCGCTGATCCGTCATTTTGACCAAGGATGGGGGTTGGAGGATACCATGGACGGAACACGGGGAAAAAGGTTGCTACCTAGCATAGCCTAGCTATAGCCAAGCTTGGAGTAGTAGCTCGCCATCGATCGAACGCGCACGCGCATGCGCCGCGCGGCTCAGCTGTGTGCGCAGGCCGGATTCGCTCCACAGAAACGCAGGCTGTGGTGTTGCCGAATGCCACCTTGCCATGCATGTATAAAGAGACGCTACCAGTACAGTATACACGTACTGTAGTGCCTGTAAGCATACTCCGTGAGAACGTATCTCGAACTTGCTTGAAGCATTGATGGCAGCAGTGCGTCCAAAATTTTGGTACAAGAATTTTTTATTTGAAAGAATTAGTTAAAACTGAGATCACGCGACTCAGCTGTACTCCTAGTACAGAGGAGGAGTCCGTCCAGCGTCCTGGAACAGAAGCAAGCAGGTTGCTATTGATTTCGTTGGAGAGAGTTTCACTGTTTGGGTGATGGCGCTGCAGGCGGGGAGATAGATAGATAGACGTGGAAAGGCCCGCCTGCATGATTACGACGACGGTGTAGCGGCTTTTGATTCCACACACTCTACTATCTCTCTCTCGCTCGCTCGGTGACGTCATGTGGCACGTCCTGTCCCCCGGGGTGTGGTCACCCGACGCGACATTCCCGGGATTCTGTCTCCCGCTGCCCCCGCCAGCCCGGCCCCACCTCTCCTCCTCGTCCGGTGCTCCTCCCCGGCCGGCCGGCTCCGTCGTCTCGTTGCCGCGGACGGACGTTCGGGCGCGGCGTCTCCGGCCGCGGAAGGGCCAGCAGCAGCGCTCTCGGCCAAATGTTGGGCACTTCCGCCGCCATGTAGCGTCGACGAGAGGCTTGACTAAAAACAACTGTGTTATCTGCTGGGACGATGGTCAGCACTCTCAGCAGGTTTTGGTCTTGGCACTGCCCTTGGCATGAAAACTTGCAGAGCGCGGTGTGTGCGTCGGCGTGTCGTGGGGTTCTTGCCATTACAGGCATACATACGCTGATACAAATGCAAGTGGACGGTGGCATGCACGGTCAGACCTCGCCTTCCTGCAGAGTCTGGTAAGCATTCGCGGCAGCGAGGCGCCTCGTTTTGGCACATCGACCGTCGGTCTGTGCCGTGTGGTCAGAATCGCTCGATCGGAATTAAGGCGACCTTGCCAGCACGCCCTGGCCGCGCTCTCTGGTCTGCCTGCATGCGCACGGAAGCGGTCGACGCGCCACGTTTTGGCACGTCGTGCATCGCCATGACGCAGCAGCGAGCTTCCTGCCCGAGATCACGTGATGCATGATCCAGCGCGAGGACACGGCGTCGGCTCAACATCAGTCTCGAGTTCCCGCATGTTAATTTTCTGGTGGATTTGCGTCATGCATGCATGGAGGACGTGGCGATAGTACGTGTCGAGCTCATCCGGAAATGGAAGATCAGAGAGATACAACCAACCATGTGCGCGAGAGAGGAGTTCACTGTTTGACTTGTTTCAAAAAAATTCTAACTCAAGCGTACGGGGTCCACGGCCGGCAGTAAGCATGTACTAGTATATTAAGCAACGATACGACCCGAAAAAGCGAACGGTGAAAAAGGAAGCGTGGCATCGGCAAGAGCTACGAGACGACGACTTGCGCAGGACAGGAGGAATATTGATCATCACGGCCATGGATCGCCTCTTCTCTCTTCTTTTCAGCTAGACTAGATATCGAGCAAAAGGCCGCGTGAGGCCGTCGATTGCCTTACGTGAAGAAAGTGTGAATCACTTCGAGCTCATGTCCTACGAACTCCTCCTAGCCGGAAATGTGCTTTTGGGCATGCGTCGCGCGCGAGCATGCCTCTCGCCGAACCCTTTTTTCTACTGGGGCGGAAAGGGATGGAGTCGCCAAATGATTTCACGAGCCACAGCAGGTAGATCATCGGCGGCCACGGTGACGTTCTGCATGATTCCTCGTGCTGATCCTGGTAGTAAAAAAAAGTGGCTTTTCATCGTCAAGCGCACCCAAAAGCGCCACACCGGAGGAGAATCTCATTATGGCCGTGCGTTTTTACCTTTAATTCGTGGCCGCCCAAGCTAGCTAGCTAGCTAGCCAACCGAGACTCCATACGGGTGATGCCATTGCCATTGCCACGATCGAGTAGACGTACGTACGTATCCCACCAATTGCACTATTATTATTATCTCCGTATGGAAAGATACGGTCGCGCGCGTGCGGCATCAAGAAATGCACTCCGTGGCGTGCTGCGCTACGCCTGCCAACGCTCGTCGACCCATCTCATCTTTTTTACTTCATCTTCCAAAAGTAGTTCATCGATGACGCACGCTCAACGTGTAAACTTGCCTTCACTTTTGGTTGACTCGTGTTTTTCTACAACAAGGATTTGGTTGATAACGCACGCTGAACGTGGAAACAACAACGTATGGTCGTCAGAAAAAAAAAGTGATGACGCCTTTTAATTAGGGACATGTTTAATTACAATTCACACCTTGGAAGCAACTCGCTGTTTTCGCATAATAATAACGAGATGGCAGACGTGCATCAGCATTTCCTCATTCCACCACCGAAAGCTACGTGATTCACTTTCGTCTTGCAGACACTCCCCCGAGCTTTATAGGTCAGCTGGTAGGGTGAACGCATCCACACATAGCCTAGAACGAGATAGTGACACTACAGCTAAGAATAAGTGTGGCTATACTCACATTTATCGGTCAGGTAGGTCAACACATCGACAGGTCCAAGAATGAGGTAGATAGTGACACTTTCGCCAAGAATAAGTGAGGCTATACTCACATCGAACCATAATGGTTTTGTAATACAATGTAATGTACCTATTTACATACATGCCATATGCTTGGAAAAAAAATTTGGAACATTTTTTTTGGGGCTTGATTTCATTGTATGGCCAACATTATGCATGGAGGCGGGCTCGATGTGCATTTGCATGGTGTAATATGGAGCTCTTACCGTATCTGACAAGACTAGAGGGGTATGTCACCACTAGAGGGTGTAGAGACGAAAATAGAAGATTAGCTAGGGAGGCCAAGCAGAAGGAAGACGCTGATGCAATAACAAGGGATACGCATCATCACAAGCATGTCCAATAAACTATAGTTTGACAGGAGCTAAACTACTTTGACATGAGCTAAACTACTTTGTTCTACCTTTTGACAAAATTGACACACCGGGACTCACATTCTCTTCGGAGCAAAGATAGAAACACCACCATGTGTTCGATCCTTCAAATGCCACGCATTTCAGTGGCTCTTGTGGCGGCGGCACAATTCATCGCATCGCACGCCTATCCCATCATGCTAGCTCGGCATGGCGTCGGTCTCCAGCGAGCCACACAAACGACAACAAGGTGGGTGGAGGGGCCTCTCTAGTACGGTGACGGGGGGAGACTAGCAGAGTTATGCGACACATGGGAGAGGGGGAAAACTCAAGTGCTCCCTCCGTCTCGGTTTACAAATCCTGCACGTAGTTCTATATCATCAAATTAAGCAACTTAGTATGATGTATATATTATAAAAAATATATCACCGAAAACTTTAGACTTTGTATTTTCCAATGATATAATTTTTATATTATATAATTTAATATAGGTCAAATTGATAACCTAGATATACGCGTAGGCCTTGTAAACTGAAACGGAGTTAGTACCCAGTGCTAACGGTGGGACCCACGCACGCAGTTAACGGCCGTTCGCGCCTGTTCGAAGTGGCCGTTTCTCCCCCCCCCCTTTGCCACGTCAGCACTGATAGTGGGCCCTGCATGTCATGTCAAAGATTCGTTGTTAACGAGTCCAAATCGACGAATCGTTGCACATTGGAACGAACCAACGCAATTGAGGTGTATTTTTTTTCCCGAACTGATCGCCCAATCTTGTTGGTTTTCTGCGATTACCCCCCCCCCCCCCCCCAAAAACAAGTTTGACATCTCATAGTTTGTTCGTGCAGATTATAGAAGATGGAAAAATAGACGTAGAACTTGGAAAAACCGTTTGGTTTGATTTACTCCACCTTGATTAATTATTCTTCAAAAGTAGTATTACGTGGAGGAGAGTCGCCACGCATCACATCGAAGTTCCACCAGAACTGCGTCACTCACGCACGACGATTTGCCACTGGATCTCCCGTCTGCGAAAGCCCGCGCGTCAAATCGATCCCGGTCACGTACGCGGGCAGCAGGAGCACACATGCATGGTGGTTGGGCGATACGCTTGAGTTGATGACATGTGTACAAGTACGCCGGACAAGGGTGACGACGGTGTCGCTAGCCGCTAGGCGCATGCAACGGGAGTACGTACGGAACGGTACGGAAGTGATGGAGGGATCGCTCCGGGCGGTCGGCCTCCGGTCTTTCGTCGCTCGCGCGGCGCGCGGCGGTGCGGTCAAATCGGGAGACTGGCCAGCTCGATGTACACGACGCCACGTACGTACGTATTCCTTGGCGTGTGCCGCTCGGCCAGCTTTCACTGTGGGTGGTAGAGAGCTGCACGGCGTGCGTGATGGATGGAGGCCGGAGCGACACAGGGAGGGAGTAGTAGTACTCCACCACGCCACAACCGTACGCTGCTGCCATGGCCGTAGTACGCAGCCACGTACTGTACAGCTGAGCCGACGAGGCCCACTGCCCAGTGGGGAAAAGAGAAGCAGCAGAGCAAGCACGCGCGCGCGAGAGAGAGAGCATGCCTGCGCGAATGGGGGAATCATGGCTTTCTCCCCTCGAAAGCTCAGCATCTTTTTTACCCCCAGGGCCAACCCAAAGCATCATGTCAGCAGCCTTGCCCCGGCCACGGCAGCCCGTACGTCCGAATTTCAGCCCGCACGCCGAAAATTAGTCCACTCGCGTACCTAACGATCTGTTTTCGGCTGGATTTAGGCTAATTTTGGTCCGGACTATCCATGCCAAACCCAGGTTTCCGGGTACGCCGGATTCAGCGAAAAAAAATCGAAGCGGCGCGTGGACCCGCCGAGTCAGTGACGGAAGCCGAGTCGTCGTCATCCTCGGAACCACGCGGCGACCGCCGGACAATAATCGCCTGTCGTCGTTGCCGCCATGCGTCGCCGATTCGACGGCTCACTTTCCGCCGCTTCCCTTTTCCCCCTCGCCGCCATTTCTCCGTCCTCGCCTCCCACCTCGGACTTTATAAGCCGTTCCCCTCGCCAAAGATCTTCACACCCTCTCACAGCTCCCCCACCCACAAGCCCAAACTCCGGCGAACCCTCTCTCACCGTCCCCCCTTCCCAGCCATGGCCGAACCTACCCCGGCGACGGCGCTGCGGCGAGCGGCTTTGGCCGGCGCACCCTCCAGGCCTGGGAGGCGCGCATGCTGTACGACACCGGCTACATGGCGTCGTCGGACACGCGGATGCCTCCGGGGTGAAATCTGAGCGCCGGCGGCATCCCAATCCCACCGGCGCCAACGCCGGACGAGCTACCGTACGATGTGCAAGAGTATATCGGCGGCATGGACAACCCCGCCGAAGCCGAGAGCGCCGACAACCTCCTGTACTGGGAGCATTTCTTCGCGGACCGAAGCGAACAGAAGCTCGCCCGCCACGAGGGGCCGCCGAACGAGTCACCGCCGAAGCGCAACAACTCGGCGGGTCGCCGGCGTTGGTGGAGCGCGCCAGGCCGGGCGCTCGCGGCGGTGATGGAGCACATCAACCGCGGGAACACCCCGCGGCTCAGCTTCCCGCGCAACCCGACGCCAGCGGCCATGATAGGTCGGCGGCCTCCGGCGAGCTGGACGCCGAGGAGGATGGCGAGCATGAGCTCGTCCTCCTCTCCGCCGTCCACTTCCTGCGCTCGGCGCCACTCGACGCCGATGGCGAGCGCTGAAGCGGTCTTGCTGCGGCGCCACCGCGAATGCGCTCGCGTGGCATCATCATCGGCGAGCCGCGGACAACGGCGTCGCCAACCGGCCATCTGCGTCTCCGCCGCCCCAAGATAGAAGACTCGACGCCGGCCGAAGACACGCCTTAACGATGGCGCTGGAGCAGTCGCTCCGCGACACGGCGCCGCAGCCGCCGTCGCCGGTGGAGCCCTTCTCGCTGGACATCCTGAAGTGGTCCAGGATGGACTGGGAGAAGGCGGGCAAGACATCAGCCGAGGAGCCGCCGCTGCCGTCGCGTTGTCTGGCTGAGCCGCTACCAGGCGCCCGCTACGTCCTCGACGACGATGATGAGGACGTAGGCCTGTCCTTCTAGCCCTGGAGGTGCGACTGACCTGTGCCGGGAGCCTCGCTGGAACCACCAGAAGCGCATTTACGGCGGGAAGGATGATGACAGCACACCTCGGCTACACGACGTTCTACAACAACTTCGGCATGTAGGACGGCGAAGGCACCGGCGGAGGCCATGGCGGCGACCTTTTTTAAGTTTATTATATACTACTTTAGTTTAGATTTGATGCAATCCGTCTATATTCGTCCAACTTAATGAAATTCGTCTATCTTTAATTAATTTTGCCGAACTTGGAAATTCGGTCTGGATACGCTAGTGGGAAAATGAGCATACCCAGGCCGAAAACTAATTCTGTCCTGCCGAAAAACGGACCGATTTTCGACTCGGCCAAGAAGTGGAGATGCTCTAAGCCATAGCATTCAGCAGCAGCAACGCATTGCGAAGAGAGAAGCGAGAAGAAGAACGAGCGGGGGAGGGGAGACGCAGACGCGGGCGCGCGCGCAGGTAAGCAAAAGGCGAGGGTACGTACTGTACACCGGAAAGGGCGAGCACGACCAACCGGGTGCCCCGAGACTTTGTGAGCGAGTCCCCCCCCTCCCGCCTGCCGTATCGATCATTGCCCTCTACTCCTCCGCTGCCCAGGAGGACCATCCTACTACTACACTCTACGTACTGTACGCCACACCACCACCTCCTCCGCGCGTGCTGCCGGGCCTCCTCCCCCCCTCACGCCGCTTTGCCTTTTCTACCAGAGCGCCCGCCCACCTGGCCTCGCGCATTTGCTTGGCTGCGTCCCGGAGTCTTTAATTTATACAGACCCGGCCGCCCGGGCCTGCTTCCTTCCGCGCCCTTCTCCCTGCCTTGCTTCTCGGAGACATTGCTGGACGCCCACACTGTTCCCGGCGCTCTCTGCTGCCTGCTCCACAAGGTAGGCTCCTGTTCTTGGCTACTCTGTCCCAATCCCTCCTTCCTCCGCCGATTGGTTCTTCCCAAACGATTCTTGCTACTCCTACTCCGGCGATTGGTTTCTACCTCTGCTCGTGGAGCCTTGGAGCCATCCCCGGCGGCGTCGCCGTTCTTGCGTTTCTCCTTCTTGTGAAATGCACCTCCTGGCTCGCCTTCTACTTCTTGCCAAATGCACCTCCTGCCTAGCCTGGGGAAGGCGCCATTGCTACTGATCCTAGACACGGGGGCCATGCATTCTCGAGGCGGCCCTCGCAAGCTCCAGGAGCCGAGCGACGCCACCTGACGTTCCGTCGAACACCTACCTAGCTAGCAAGATTCCTCGTGACATCGCTCTGCGCCTAGCTCTCTACCCCGGTCGGCGCCGAGGCATGCGCAGCCAGGGGCAGCGTGGCGTGAAAACACAAAAGCCGCCTGGTTTCTCGGGAAAGGCTGGTAGTGGGGTTCTACTTCTAGCCACGCCCACGCCACGGGGACCCAACCCCATAGCTCTCCCGCTCTATAGCTAGCTCCCGATTCCCGAACGCATTTTTTGTTCTGGGGGCCTTCTTGTTCCCCTTTTGCGTGCTATACTCACTGCCTGCTTCCTTGCGTGCTCACACGCTTTGAAAATTGATACATACATCCATACTCTGCTTCTCTTGCAGTGGCCTGCAGGCACTCCGAGAAGCTCTGATTGATTGATCAATGGCGAAGCTACTCGCCTAGCGTTTGCGCGTCCATCTCCAGCTCTCCGGTTCTCTTAGCACCCGTCGGCGTTTTGGATTTATACAGAGCAGATGGCGGCCTCGCAGGAGAAGCAGCAGCAGCAGCCGGCGTTCGGCGTCCTGAGGAACGCGGCGGCGCTGCTCGACGAAATGCAGCTCATGGGGGAAGCGCAGGCCGCCAAGAAGGTGATCAACTCGGAGCTCTGGCACGCCTGCGCCGGCCCGCTCGTCTGCCTGCCGCAGCGGGGCAGCCTCGTCTACTACTTCCCCCAGGGCCACAGCGAGCAGGTCCCCTCAATCCTTCCTACTTGCATCGACTGCTCCGTTCCCATCAATTTCTTGGCTCAACTTTTTCTTGATCCGGCAGGTCGCGGCGACGACCAGGAAGATCCCGAACTCTCGCATCCCCAACTACCCGAACCTGCCGTCCCAGCTGCTGTGCCAAGTCCACAGCATCACCATGCATGTAAGTGTACACCGTTCAGGTTTCAGCTGTAGCAGGAGTGGCCTGATGCATTGCGTTGCATTGCATTGCCCCTGATGATCCCTGATAAATGCTTGGTTGCGCAGGCTGACAAGGACACTGATGAGGTGTACGCGCAGATGACACTCCAGCCAGTTAATTCCGTAAGTACATCCTGTTGCTGTATTGTTACTGAATGCTGCTGCAGGAAATCGAATTGTACTGCTTCAAAAGTTCAGAACAACTTACTCTAAAAAAAAGTTCAGAACATGCTGAACTGCATTTTTTCTTCTTCCACTGTTTCAAAGTGTAATAATACTGTTAGACTCATTTGAGGATCCTGTCAACTCTAGGAAACCGATGTGTTCCCGATACCGTCTCTTGGTAGCTACACCAAAAGCAAGCATCCCGCCGAGTATTTCTGCAAGAACTTGACCGCCAGCGACACGAGTACCCATGGCGGTTTCTCGGTGCCACGGAGAGCTGCAGAGAAGCTGTTCCCACAGCTGGTATCATCTTTTTGTCCACATTTTGTTCTGCTTTGTTTGTTGTTTGTGGATGCTTGAGCTCATAGGGTTATGTTTTGCACCACACAGGATTACTCGATGCAGCCTCCAAACCAGGAGCTTATCGTTCGGGATTTGCATGACAACATGTGGACATTCCGTCACATTTATCGTGGTAGGGTCGAATACTGTTTGACTTGATTTTTTAACCTGTCGATGGGTGCAGAGTTTCAAGTTTCTTGTGTTTCTGTCGTCTGAAAGTTTCTTCATCTGATGTTCCTTACAGGACAGCCAAAGCGACATCTTCTAACAACTGGATGGAGTCTATTTGTTGGCGCCAAACGGCTTAAAGCAGGGGATTCTGTCTTATTTATCAGGTATATATGAACCCAATAATTTCCATGATATACCAGTATGTATGTTCCGGATCTCGCACTACTATATCTGAAAATGTTTAGACTTTCTTATTCGATGCAAACTCTAATTATTTTATGGATTTAACCATATGGATTATGGAGATACTTCCAGCATTCAAACACCATATGTCTAGGGAATACAATGTACTGTTAGTACAGTGTAAATCAGTCTCGGATTATTTCCATGTTATTAAGATGTAACAGAGGGGTGTGCTTTGATCCATTGCTTATGGTCTTCCTAGTATCAGTTTACCTGTATATCCAATATCTAACTTGCTGAATTCAAATTTTCATGAAGCAGTACCTGTAAATTACATACAAATTTAAGCCAGTTCTTGCCAAAGGGAGATACCTAGTGCTATATGGCTATCTGACGCAAACATTAACCCTTTACTCACCAGTCTGAAAGTAACTCAAAATAGCTTGTAGATTTACACTCTTGGTAACTTTGTACAAATGAAACGCCAATTCTAACTGAAGTTACTGGTTTCAGGGATGAGAAGTCACAGCTACTTGTGGGTGTTAGACGTGCGACTCGTCAGCAAACGGCATTGTCATCTTCAGTTCTGTCCACTGATAGTATGCACATAGGTGTTCTTGCTGCTGCAGCTCATGCAGCATCAAGCGGTGGCTCATTCACTATCTACTACAATCCTAGGTTTGGAACTTTCTCTGCCCTTTTCTCATGACAGATCATATGGTTTCCTGTTGGCATATTTAACACATATCTGTTCTTAAAATCTCTTCAGGACAAGCCTTTCGCCGTTTGTAGTTCCTGTAGCAAGGTACAACAAGGCCAACTATATCCAACAATCTGTTGGCATGAGAATGGCTATGATGTTTGAGACAGAGGAGTCAAGCAAGCGCAGGTTTGTCCACTAAATAGAACTAAATACTATCTCATACGCAGATATCATTTTTCTTCTGCTTTTTATTTGACGCCCTGCATTCTTCTCCACAAAAATGTAACTGATGCCAATAGTATACTCATACTATTATGCTTTCAAGTTTAAAATACTTGTTCTGCAAATCTTTCCCACTTTCACATCTGTTAAAAATGACTACATCAAGCGACCTCTAGAAGAGTGAATGACTATTTGAAAATAATGTAATGTGCCATTTAAGTTGGAAGGTTTAGTCATCTTTCAATTTATATGGTCACTGAATTTCCTATGCACCATAGCCTAAGCAAAATTCTTCTGCTCTACAGATACACTGGTACAATTGTGGGTGTTAGCGACTCTGATCCCATGAGATGGCCCAACTCCAAATGGCGCAACTTGCAGGTGCCTTGCTTTTCTGATAAAACTTGAAAAAAACTGTTTATCATCATGCAGTCATTGTTATACACTCTGCGTTACCAGATTGAATGGGATGAACATGGATATGGTGAAAGGCCCGAGCGTGTGAGCATATGGGATATTGAAACTCCGGAAAACACTCTAGTGTTCCCTTCTGCAGCACTGAATTCAAAGCGACAGTGCCTTCCCGGTTATGGAGGTACTTCACAACCAAGCTGCAAAAACTTGTAGAATCATGTTGTAAGTTGAAACAATTCTAACTCTTCTTTTACTTGCAGTACCTGGGCTAGAAATTGGAGCTGCAAATATGTCACCGTTTCAGAGGGTACCAGAAAATCCATATGGTAACTTGCAGCCCATGCCAGCCGTTGGATCAGAATTGGCTATGATGATGCTTCTCAATCAATCTGGCCAAAACCTTGGGACTCCAGTTAGTTGTCACCAATCCTCTTATTCTAATATCATTCAGAATGTGAAACAAAACTACATGGCTACTTCAACATTTGGTAATTCCACTGGTTCAATAATGCATGAAAGCGTGCCTTCAAATGGAGCCAGGCAGCAGCTGAATGCTCCTAAGATGCAGAGAGGTGATTTGGAAAACTGTGAAGTTCAGCCTGTCAATGATCCAATATCTGGACCAGAGATAAATGTTGCGGCAAGAAAGACAAGAAACACAGAACCATACCCAACTCAAAGCATTTCAGAGCAGCATTGCAAGGTTGAGCCTAGAGGCAAGACTCGTAAGAGCAAGAAAGGCTCGTCTCGCAAAGCCATTTCAGAGAATTCTGAACTTTCTTCAGCTCCTTCACGGGTTTGTGATGACCAGCACCATGGTTTAGAAGTAAAAGTGGTTGATGGTGACACTGCACATGTTAACCATGGTAATAATGAAGATTCATCTGGTGCACTGACCAATGGCAATCTTCCTGTACAACTGCAAGGTCAGCTGGTTGACCAAAATGGATTACTATCACCACCCAAGTTAGGATCATCAATATCACCTGACGGAGGGAAGTCAGTCAACTCATTGCCAAACCAAGGTTGTTTTTCGCAGTTCTTTGATGGTCTGGATTGGATGATTCAGCCTTCATATTACCAAGACTCCAATGGCATTCAGTCAGTTAGTGGTGCATCAGAGAATATTTTCAGTTCATCTGCTGATATACCTTCCACAATAAATACCGATACGTTGGAGACTTTTCAGAACTCTTGCCTGTCAGACTGCTTTCCTAATTCCATACAGGACTTCATCGGCAGCCCGGAGCTGAATTCATTAACATTTCTGTCACCTGAGATGCAGAATTTGGATGTTCATCATGAAGGAAGCAACCTACCAAGCACATCCAACTCATATGTGCAAATGAGCTTCTCTGAAGACAGTGGAAATCACATGGAGTCTATGCAGGGAAGCATGAATAACACCTCATGCTCTCAACCACAGACCACCGATAACTTTGACATGGGGATGTACTCAAGGCTGCCAAGTTTAAAAGAATCTCAAGTTTTGTCTCTGCCAGAGATCCATAACAGTTCCAGGGGGACATCATCTTGCAGTATGGACGCGGCAGAGTACAGCATGGAGCGAAGTGCAAAGCCGATGAAACCAGTGCGGACATACACAAAGGTATATGCTTCAGTACAAACTACAAAGAAGGCAACATCCACTGAGCTTTTTTTGACAATGAGCATAACTTGACACCTTTTCTTATGCTATTGCTATCTTCTGATTCATATTCAACAGGTTCAAAAGCTAGGATCCGTGGGAAGATCTATAGATGTGACCCGGTATAGAGATTACCGTGAGTTGAGATCGGCCATTGCATCCATGTTTGGACTCCAGGGGAAACTTGAGCATCCTGCTAGTTCAGATTGGAAGCTTGTGTATGTCGACTACGAAAACGATGTCCTCCTCGTTGGCGATGATCCTTGGGAGTAAGTATTTGTCATCTTTACATTGATTTTTTCTAAAAAAAATCGAATCTTTCCTTCCCCTTGAGTCCATTCATGTACATGTAGTATAATAATTCTTCACTAACCATATTGTTTTTCTCTATATTTGCAGGGAATTCATCAACTGCGTCCGATGCATCCGGATTCTATCGCCTTCAGAAGTGCAACAAATGAGTGAGAACGGCATGCATGTCTTAACTGACTGCATTCAAACAGACCAGTAGACTAGTAGAATTACCACTCTCCTGTATGTGCCTGCAAATCAAAATAAAGCAGTGCATGATTAAGCTAGAGGTGTCTTTTGAATACAATGCCTAGTTAACTGTAGACTGATTTACTGACGGTGTATTTGGTAGTGAGATTTACCACTGTTTGTGTTGTGTTAAGTTGTCCTGAGGGAAAACAGATAGAGGACAGTTCCATGTTTCCCAAGAGGACCAAATGCTGAATAACACCAAGCAGAAGTATCTGTTATTGCTACTTCCAGTTCCAGTGCTTGTGATTGAGCTTCAGTCTGAATCGGTACTAATGTAAATGCTACAGCTGTTGGGTTTGGTTTGGCAGTTGAAAACTTCAGTGATGTTGATCTTGGTTTGGAATGGATGATCTTCTCACCACTCACTCGTATAACTGCTTTTGCACTAATTTCAGGCATCTCTCAGTACATAACCTGACAATTTCGTGTAAATTTTGTCGAAAACAATATGGATAATTATTTTGATTCCTGCATCCCAAACTGGGACTTTTGGATCTGGATTTGGAAGCATCGTCCTCTTCCGATTGGTGTATCGTTTTCAGTATAAAATTGAAGCAAAATCTGGAATGTTTTTGTTCCCATAATTGGTCAGGCGGAGCAGGTTTAGGTCAGACAGTGTAATATAAGCACAGCAAGCCCAGACCAAGCTTCGCCTCTCGAGCCAGAAACGGAAACCAAAATCCAAACCCCCGACCGAAGCGTCTCCGCTTCCGCGAGCCCCAGCAGCGACCACCGCGACGCCAAGATAGGGACCGAGACCCCCGTCCCCGCCGCAGCCGCCGCCGCCGGAGACGGCGACGCGGCCGCCCGGAAGCGGCCCGGCGCCGAGGATGCGCCCGTGGCGGGCGACGGCAAGCGCCGCCGCGCGGAGAACCCCTCCTCCGGCTCCCGCGATCGACACCAGCAGCACCACCACCGCCAGAAGCCGGGGGACGATGCGGCCAAGGAAGGGAAGAAGAAGGAGAGGATGCGAGCGTCGCACATCTTGATCAAGCACGAGGGGTCCCGGCGCAAGGCCTCGTGGCGAGACCCCGAGGGCGTCGCCATCTCCGCAACCACCCGCGACGACGCCGCTGACCTCGCCCGCGCCCTCCGGGACCAGATCGTCGCCGGGGAGCTCAAGTTCGAGGCAGCCGCCACCGACAACTCCGACTGCAACTCCGCCAAGCGCGGCGGCGACCTCGGTCAGTGCTCCTTCTTGCCCTCCTGCCCAATTTGGTGCTATGTATGTGTAGATTTGCTTCCGGGCGTGCCCAACTTGGGGGTGTGGTACTTGGTGTATCGAGTGCTGATCAGAATTCTATAAACAAACTTGCATATAGTGGATAATCTAGGGGGCTAGTCCCACACAGCCTCACTGGAGTGTTGCATCTGACAGCTGCACTATGGTTCAGGCAAGAAACATCTCACTCCATAATTGGAGTCAGTTGTTGTCATGAGAAGGTATAGCATCAATTGTGCGCGATAATGTATGAACAACAGATGTTTCCTCTTGAAGTATTTAACCCTATTGCCATTTCTGTTGGCTTCTCAGTGATAAGGCGGTTCGTTATCGGTGGCAAAGTCTGTCATTTTCGAACTGACCAATTAATATCTCTCTGTCATTGTTATAAATGAAATCTTGCCCTTTGAACTTCAGTAATTTGGTAAGCAGTTATATCCAAGACGAACAGCGATTGCAGTACTAAGCAACTTGGAGTGATTTTGTACACCATTTAATTCCCCAATTTGCTATGTCTATGAATATTGTTTACAATTGCTAAGGTTTTCCTTGTTTCCTGTGACTTTTGACCACCTGTAACTATATGTACAACCTGGTACAAGCTTTGTGTATGTTCAATTCCAGCGTTCATGCTTCCTTTTTAGCTCTCCATCGCCGTGTCATTTTTTTGCTAGATTTCTACCTGCATGAATATCGTGGAATGTTGCAGGGACGACACGTGTGTGGGACACGACACAGTACACTATCCAAACATTGTGATATGTTATTTTTCCAAAAAGAAGCTGACAAAGTGAACATGATGACATGACTATATATAGGTGTTTGGACCAAAATTACAACATGCTTCTGTGATACCATACCATGGATTTAGGACCATCAACTAGGACAATTGAGCGCCATTATGAGAACAGTGTGAAAAAAACACAACAAACCAGACACTAACACCCAGTGGCATTATTTGAAAGTGCGACCAAACAACAGTCATCACTCCGCAGCGCAGAAATAAAAATTCCAGCCTCACCCGGAGTCGAGCCCAGGCGGGCGGGTTGAAGCTGGCACACCCCCACCAACCTAACAATGCTCGGTTTGTCAAATATGTTCTAACTGTATTTAGATATTTGCACCACATGCGCTGATGCGCGCCCATAAGGGACTAAAATCATGAAAATAGCTAAGATCATTTTTACTGGTAATTTTTCTTAACCAAATGCATGTTGCGCTGCTAAGAGATTAATCTGAATTGCTCCAGGCTATTTACGTAAATTTCATTTTGCAAGGGACGAATCATCTATTATGTAGGCAATCCCTGCATTCAAATGCTATCGTATTTAGGAGGACGAAATCCTTAGCCTAGAATCTGTTTTTTCTTAATAATTTACTTTATTTGGATTTTGCAATGAAGGAATGCCATATGCATTAGTCCGTCACTTGTTGTCCTTATGTCCAGTGGTTAAATATCTTCTCTTGTACTCCCTCCGTCTCGAAAAAGAAATAGATGACGGAGATTTGTCTAGATTCTTATGTATTTAGACATGTTTTAGTGTATAGGTACACTTGAATCTAGACAAATCTTCGACATCTATTTCGAGACGGAGGGAGTACCTATGATGCTTTCATTCTCACGTTTTCTTCTACTATTTTTTGACACTTTGTTCATCACCAAGCGTAACTTTTTGCTCTCACGATTTATGGCCGTAGGTCCATTTGAGAAGGGCAAGATGCAGAAGCCTTTTGAGAATGCAGTGATTGCTCTGAAAGTGGGGGAGATGAGTGATGTGGTTGATACCGAGAGTGGGGTGCACATCATCTTGAGGACTGGCTGATCGCCTCCACGGAAGCTCTGTCGATCCATATATGCACTCTCTTAAGAGTTGACATTTTTTCCGCTTCTGTTGTAACTTTGCTGGAGCTCTTCTGCTTTGGAATGGTGTTGTATGCCAGGATTACGCATTGGCGGTGCCTGTGTGGTTTCCCTTTTTGTGTGTGTTGAGTTGTGTCTCCTGTTGTGGCGATCTGTATTCAGAAAGGTTGTAGCGCTGACTGAAAAATTCAGAATCCTGATGTCGAGAAACTAAGGCATCCTGCATTGATCCATTAAAATGTTTCTGCGCATGTGTGTTTAGTTGGAAAATCGGGTATGGTTGTCAGTCTGGAGTCTAATAAAAATACGTGTGCTAATCCGAAGTAACAAACGGAGGGGATTAGCCACTTTTGTTCTTCATATGCTGCCGCTTTGAGCTAGGGATATTGTAATGACGTCGATGCCTGAGTGTCCAGGAACCTGAAGGGTTCGGTTTCCTCTCCGGTTGCTGCATCCTGCAGCGATGCCACTCTGCACTCTGCTCGAACTCATTATGTGGAATCACTCACTACTAGTGAAAAACTTAATGCCTGAGTTTCCAGCATATGCTTGTTAAGAAATGTGCAAACTCTCTCAAGCACAATGACGCCAGGTTCAGCACTTGCTAATCCTCTCTTAAGACAAGCACATATTCTTGGCTCTTGCAAAGTAATGACGCAGCACAAAATCTACTAGCTCATGCAAGTTTGCATCGTATCCAGATTTGAGAAATCTCCAGACAAGGGGCCAGCTTGTCCTAGAGAACATACGATTACTCAGAGTTGCTATGAAGTACAATCATCTTCAGATCGTAAAAGAAATACTCCTCCATCCATAAATAACTGACTTGGAGAAGTACTTCTTTACAATCTATACAAATCCAAGTCACTTATTTATGGACGGAAGGAGTATGTATTGTTGGATGAAGATACACAACCCCGCGGTTTGCGGTAAATCCCGAGGATAATTTTAATCAATAGATATGCAACGAAAATAAAATAACGAGCATATGCACATGTGACACAAAAATTTATGTAAAAAACCTTCTAAAGGTGAGGAAGAAAAAACCACGGGTGTAAACCAACCGGTCTACGGGAGCTTCAGTATAAGCAACCTGAATACAAAGTCTTCTCTAGAACATCTAGAGATATACAACACACTCAACACGTTACCAACCGGCGGCAACAACAACAACCACTTGAGAGAACGATTACATCAAAGTAGAGTTTCTCAGTTTCTGTTCTCTTCGGTAATCAGCAAACTGCTCTTAAACCGCAGACCCAATCTGATGCTACACTAACCCAAATCTCAAACTGGCTAACCAGATCGAAGTACTCAAAGCAAGGAACAAGCTTACCAAGTTTGGAATCAAACCAACCACGTTTGAGCCTCCAAACACCAGCTTAAAGACAGACCGGTCAGATCTCAGAAATCTAGACAGAAATCACCTCTTCTTGTTCCTCTCTTCTCACTAGGTTGTGGTGTTCTCGTGTGTTCTCTCACCCTCTCACACAGCAACCAAGATGGCTTGCTTGCTCAGCTCACACTCTCTGATTGAGTCACACAGCCACCAAGGGTAGCTAGGGTTTTCTTTTCTACTCCTCTCCCAAGGAGCACCTCGGCCGTTGGATACGAGCGTTGATCAACAGTTAAAACATGTTGGACTTTCACGGGCTGTTGTTGGGCTGCCAACACACCTCCATGTGATCAACGGTTGAAACGTGGTGGCCATTATTGCTCTCTTAGTTGGTCGCTTCCAGTCTTTTGCTAGCCTCTACTTGTACTGAGTAAGCTCTACTCGTGCATCCAACTCCCAAGAAACCAAGTTATTCCAAAGAGTCCACTATAAATTCCTATACATAGTGTGTTACACTATTTCAAGTATATTCATGTTTTTATCTATCTTCTAAATTAAACTTGTTATGTGAAAATTAGTGATTAAAGCTCTTACAAACTTGATGGCACACTTTATTTCTTGCACCTAATAAACTTGAACCATTATGGCATCTATGTTGTTATATGCTTGCACTTATAAGTTGGGAATTAGCAGAACCATACTGTCATGGGAAACGCTTTCAACACTTGTAAATATTATCCATTTGATATCATGATCTTTTGTTTATGGATATCGAAAGTGTGAAATAAAAGGGGAGCTTGTAAGTTCATGGAGTATTATATATGTGTTAGATAAACACCTGGACGGCTAGCCTTAGCCATGTCTAATCATGGTGGAAACTTGCAACATAACTATAGTGAGCAATCTATGAAGCATCTTCATGAAAAAAATATAGAAAGAAAGAGAAAAAGAAAGAGATGCCATGTTCATGGTAAATAAAAGATCGTTGAGATGCTCACTGTCTGTTGCCTTGTCATTTTGATATGGGATAGCTCCTGTGTCATGAGGCAAGGGGTACCCCGTTGGCGGTTTTCTATGATACACATATACTTACAATGACAAGAACTTGTTTGTGACTAAAGTTGAGTAGAATGAGGAACGGCCCTCATACTCAAGGGACATGAGATTGCCAACTTATGATTTGTCAAGCATATACTTCATATGTGTTTCACTTTAACCTTAATCACTTCAAGATGCTTATGATAGGGGCAATGAGAGCCGAAAGCTAATAAGTACCATAATTTTTGGAAGCTCTTTATGAAACTTGACATCACTGCTTCCCTTTGTGAAGGGCCTTTCTTTTACTTTTATGTTGAGTATCCACTCTTCTATCTTTAGGCACCAATTAAGAGAGCATAGTTGTCATTCTTAGTTTAATATGCATTGTCGCAAAACTTATTGATTGATTCATAATGTTGATATTGCTTGTTCTTAAATTATTTATATCTAGTCACCCTTGTGAACTTTGAAGGTGTCCTATGCATTTATGTTTTGCTTTACCATGAAGGAAAATCTGGATACCATTCTTGTTAAACAAACGTCTTTCAATGCATTGTTATTCATGATCTTTGTTTGTATCTTTTCATGTTACAACATAGTTTCTATGTCTTATTGTTAGAACTACATCTTTCATGCTCATGTTTAGAGTACTTGATCCCATCTATCAATGCTTTACAATATTTTGATCAAGATTGTGATGGTGCATGTCACCTCAAAAATTATTATTTTTATCACTTAACTACTTGAGGATGAGCAGGAGTTAAGCTTGGGGATGCTTGATACGTCGTAAACGTATCTATAATTTTTGATGCTCAATGCTTGTTTTGTATCGACTTTGTTATATTTTGTCTACACTTTGAGGTATTTTTATACATTTTCTGGGACTAACCTATTAACAAGATGCCGCAGTGTCAGTTGCATGTTTTCTGCTGTTTTTGGTTTCAGAAAAGCTAGTAAGGAAATATTCTCGGAATTGGACGGGACAAAAGCCCAAGTTGATATTTTACAAGAAGGAACACGGAGTCTGGAGGGTAGCCGAAGGGGAGCCACGAGGCGGCCACACCTGGTGGCGGCGTGGCCTAGGGGGGACGCGTCAGCCCTAGGTGTGGGCCCTCGGGCTCCCACCGACCTTGCCCCTTCGCCTATAAAAGCACCCGATGCAGAAACCCTAAGCACCCGATCAGATCTCCACGAAATAGTCCATAGCCACCACCACCATCGTCCCTAGATCGGGAGGGATCCGAAGCTCTTCCCGGCACCCTGCCGGAGGGGAGAGATCATCCCGGAGGCCTTCTTCATCACCATGCCAGCCTCCGGAGTGATGCGTGAGTAGTTCACCCTTGGACTATGGGTCCATACAGTAGCTAGATTGTTGTTTATTGTGCTATCATGTTTAGATCTTGTGAGCTTCGTTCATGATCAAGATTATCTATTTGTAATCATACATGTTGTGTTTGCGGGGATCCAATGGATATTGAGATACTATGTCATATTGATTATTTATTCTATCATGTCTATGTTATTTGTGATCTTGCATACTCTCCGTTGTTCGTAGATGCTTTGGCCAAGTAGATGCTTGCAACTCCAAGAGGGAGTATTTATGCTCGATAGTAGGTTCATGCCTCTAGTAATCTGGGGAAGTGACAGAAATCTCTAAGGTCGTAGATGTGCAGTTGCTACTAGGGATAAAACAACAATCCTTTGTCCATGGGCAATTATATTGTTTACTTTACACACATTGCTTAATGCAATTATCTATTGCCTAAAACTTAATACTGGAAGGAGTTCGGATGATAACCTGAAGGTGGATTATTAGTCATAGATGCAGTTGGATTATGGTCTATGTATTATATTGTAATGTCCAATCAAATCTCGTAGGAGTCAAGATGTCTAGTATATGCATTGTTATGCTTTCTCAATCTGTTAATTGCCCCGCTGTAATTTGTTCACCCAATATGCTATCTATCTTAAGAAGAACACCTCTAGTGAACTGTGGACCTCGGTCCATTCCTTTATCATTGATACACCATCTACTATTTACTATTTACTTTCAGCAAATCACTATCTTCCACACTATACGTGTAATCCTTTGTTTTTAGCAAACCAGTGAGATTGACAACCTGACTGTAAGTTGGGGCAAAGTTCTGTGGTTGTGTTGTGCAAGTTCCAACTTGTTAGCAACACCTTGGAAGCTGTTTCCTTACTCCTACTGGTTCGATAACCTTGGTTTCATAATTGAGGGAAAACTTGCTGTTGTTGCTCTTGGGGTCTCCCAACAGGCTCTACAGTCAACCGAGTCGCATCAAAGAGACATTCTTGCCAACAATCAAGATATCATCAACATAGAGCAACAACGTGATAAAATCATCACCTGAGAACCTCTGAATAAACACATAATGGTCTGAGCTACACCTCTTGTAGCCTTGCTCCCCCATGACAGATTCAAACTTCATGCACCATTGTCTCGGTGCTTGTTTTAGGCCATAGAGACTTTTTTCAATTTGCAGACATAGTCTTCTTTGCCTTTAACAAGAAACCCCTTATGCTGCTCCATGTAGATTTCTTCCTCCAACTCTCCATGAAGGAAAGCTGTATGCACATTGATACGCCCAATTTGCATCACCATTATATATCATAATTTACATTTATTCATTGATATTTGTCTTATTATGAGGTATTACTTATGGCTTTTCATCTGTTTATGCATGTTGGATGATTCTTGGAGGATGGACTGTCGGAGTCTGGATTCTGATGGAAAAGAAGGCGTTTCGGTGCAATTTCGCGAAGACCAGAAAAATATGGAAACATATTATTTTACCAGAAGACGAAGGAAGCCAGAAGGAGGAGCGAAGAGGGCCGCAGGGGGCCCACACACACCCTAGGCGCGGGCCCACATGAGGTCGCGCCTAGGGCAAGTGTGGCCCACCTGCCTGGCCTCCGACTCCGCCCCTTCGCCTATATCTTCCCTACGGAACCCTAAGCCTCGGGGAGCGACCACAGATAGATTTTTGCCGCCTCTAGGGGGCGAACAACATCGAGATTGAAAGATCTCTCCGGCAGACAGATATCTGCCGGGGGAATTCCTTCCCGGAGAGGGGATACCGTCGCCATCAACACCGTCATCAATCTAGGCTTCATCGGGATCATCATCATCCACACCATCATCTCCACCAGCACCATCATCACCACTCCGTCCCGCTGTAACAATTGTGCTGGATATTGCTTTAGTTCTTAGGGGAAACTTTCCCGGTGTTAATTACTATTGTAGTTGATTCTTGTGAGTGGAACCATTGGATTATTGTTTATGTTTAGATTGTTATCCATTATCATATCATCTTTGATCTTGATCCATATGATGTCTTGTGAGTAGTTCGTTGTGTTCTTGAGGACATGGGAGAAGTCATGTTGTTATTAGTGGATCTGTGATGAGTTATTATTCGATGGTTTAGTATTTAAGTTGTGGTGCTATTCTTCTAGTGGTGTCATGTGAACGTCGACTACATGATACTTCACCATTTATGGGCCTAGGGGAATGCATTGTGTATTTGGCTACTAATTGTGGGGTTGCCGGAGTGACAGAAACCTAAACCCCCGTTAGGACACCTTTGCACAAGGGAGTGTAGGATCTCAGAGTTTAAGGATGTGGTTAGATTTATATCTTAATTACTTTCCTGTAGTTACGGATGTTTGCATGGGGTTTAATCACAAGTATGTATTAGTCCTAGGAAGGGCAGTATGTTAGCACAAGTTCACCCACACAACACTTACAAACACCAGAGAAGAGTACTCAGCTATTTGAAGCGAAAGCACTTGACAGAATTCCCATGTGTCCTCGAGAACATTTGGTCCTTATAAGTATTTCCACCGGCTTGTCCTTTCCTAAGAAAGGATTGGGCCACTTGCTCCGTTTGTTTACTGTCTTTGTTACTTGCTCTTTGTTTCGTTGCCTTGTCAGAAAACCACTAAAAATCCGTTTGCTAAGTATTCACATGGATTTCCTGCTCCATACCAATGTTCAGCATCTTCTGCTCCTCGTTGGGATCGACACTTCTATTTATCGAAAGTACTACGATACACCCCCTATACTTGTGGGTCATCAAGACTATTTTCTGGCGCCGTTGCCGGGGAGTGAAGCGCTATTGAAGAGTGGAACTGGTAAGGGAAACTTTCACTGTAAGTATTGCTTTTGTTACTGCTTGTACTTTGTTTCCAATATGGGTAACCCACTTGGTTTTCTGTTTGGGAAAACTACTACCACTGCTAGGGTAGTAGATGAACTACCTCCTATTGAGATAGATCCTTTTAAGATATCTACAAGTATTGTTAATCGTGTTATGGATAATTATTATTTTGGGGATGGAACTGTCCATCTTGGTGATCACTTACTTTTTATCCATGAATTATGCGGGTTGTTTAAGTGTGCAGGTATCACAACTGAACAGGTGAAGAAGAAGTTACTTTCCATATCCTTGAAAGGGAGAGTTGAAGAATGGTATAAGCTGCTGAAGAATGGACAATCCATGGAATGGGAGGAGATGTCATCTCTCTTTTACTCTAAATTTTATCCTCCCAGTGAGATTCATAAGGATAGAAATCTTATATATAACTTTTGGCCTCTTGATGTTGAGAGTACAGCTCAATCTTGGGGGAGACTGAAGTTACTAATGCTTAAATGTCCTATTCATGAACCACCTAACAATATTATTCTCAATAACTTTTATGCTAGGCTTTCTCTTCATGATAAATATTTACTAGATGCTTCTTGTGCTGGATCATTCACACGTATGAACGAAGAAGCTAAATGGGATCTACTAGACCATATTCAAGAGAACACTGAAGCTTGGGAGAATGACAAAGAAAGAAAGTTAGGTATAAACTATGATTATGAATGCATTAAATCCTTTATGGGAACTGATAGCTTCCGTGATATTAGCAATGAGTCTGGTCTTGATTCCCAAAGTATTGCTAGATATTTTAAGGCCTTTGCCTCTTACATTGAAATTCCCAAGAAGAAGTGGAATAAGTACCATGCTCCTTATAAAGATGTTGTTAGTCATGCTCCTGTTAGAAGTACTCAAGTTTGTACTACTAATCATATTGTGCCTGAACCCCATGTTGAGAAAATGCCTTTCCCAGCTAAGGTAAAGGAGTATTCTATGATTATTAGTTCAAATAACAAAGGTACAATGAAAACTGTGGAGCCTGGTAAGCATTTGAGTGATGAACCTGTGGTAGCTATTGTGAAAGACACAATCACTAGAAATATATAGGATGGGCACATTGTATTCTGTGAAGACGCTTCTAATATTATTTCTCATCCTGGTAAAGTTAGAAAAGCTAGTGTCCATGTGCTTTCTGTTAAAATTGGTGATCATTTCTACTATGGTTTATGTGATATTGGTGCTAGTTCCAGTGCTATTCCTTATGAGATTTACAGGGAAATTATGCATGAGATTGGTCCTTGTGAGCTTGAGGACATTGATGTGGTTATTCACCTTGCTAACAAGGAAACCATTTGCCCTATTGGTATTGTAAGATATGTGGAGGTTCTCTGTGGTAAGATTAAATATCCTGCTGATTTTCTAGTGCTTAATTCAGCAGCTAGTAAAACTTGTCCCATAATTTTTGGTAGTCCTTTCTTGAACACTTGTGGAGTTATTATTGATTATAAGAAGGAAAAAGTTTTAACTAAGTTTGATGGAGATTCTTATGAGTTTAACTTTTCCAAATTTTCTAAAGCTCCTTGTGAAAATAGCTTGCCTAATAAAGATTTCAGTATGGAACAACTTACTTCTATTGATCCAGTCTATGACCTTGGACCTCTTTTTGATGACTGTAACTATGCTTATTCTAAAGATAAAGTTGTTTCCAGTGACATTTATATTGTCAACTTTATTCAAAGTGCTACTGAAAGTTATTTTCAGAGCGGGAAACATGGTTCTATGCATCTCAATGATGTTAAGTTTCCCCGTTTTATGTTGAGAGCTTTAAAGTTGCATCTGTTTTGTCTTCCTATGCTTGTGACTTTTTGTTTCAACAATTCGTTTTCCCATGATACCCCCATGCATAGGAAGTGGGTTAGACTCAAGTGTGTTGGCTATTTGCTTCTTGATGCTCTTTTTCACTCCAAATATATATATATCCTATGTGAGCATCTTTGGAAGTTTCAAGCCTAACTTAAAGACATTAAAGAAAAGTACTTGTTGGGAGATAACCCAAGAGTTTTTGTCGAGTCTTAGAAGTTATTACCTCTATAATAACCGCTCCTTATCTTTTTTTTTTTTTTGGTTTTTGTGTTAAGTTGAACTACTTTTGTGAAGTAGAGGAGTTGTGAAAAGTGGATGTCCTGGGACAGATTTTTGTGCTGCATTGTAAAAATTCGTGAGGAACCTCAGTACTTCGGATGGATCTGCATTTTTTTGAGCTTGTTCTCCAAGTTGTTACCCAACTTTCATCAGTTCTGTACTTTTTGATTTGAGCAACAGAAGGCCTTCGAAAAAATCAATCTTTACCTGCTGGTCTGTTTTGTCAGATTTCTGCCGTCTTTTGCATTTGCCTCTTATTGAAGCTTTTGTGTTGATGGGTTTTCAGTTGAAGTGTGTACCAAAGGTTTATTGTTTTTTCTTACACTAATGTTGTCATTAAGTTTGTGCAAAAGTTTTGTATGAAAGAAATTCACAGGAGAAAGAGAGAAGGAATCTATAGAGTTCGTCTTTGAATAGGTAAAAGTGGTGAAAACAGAAGGTTCGTGAAACCCCGATCTTTTTATATTTTTGATGTTTTTAATACATAAGGGAAGTTACGAGACGAAACTGAAAAGGAAACGGAGCCCGGGGTGGAAAAACCCACCCCAGGCGCGGGCCCAGCCTGGCCGCACCTGGAGGGTTTTTGCCACCCTCGAACTCCGTCTCCGCTTCGTTTCCGTGTCAAAACCTTCCTTATGCATTGAATCTTCGTAATATATAACCCCCCGGATCCCCCAAGGTTCGTGCATCGTGTTCTCGTCGTGTTTTCGTTTCGATCTGTTTCTGTCAGGAAATCTTGTCAAGTTTAGAGCGCCATGGCCTCCGCCGACGATAAAGGGAATAATCCCGAAGAAGAAGAACCTCAAGTTCCAAAGGAGGAGGAGATTCCGGTAGGTTATGAAGGAGACATGGAGGAGGACAAGCAACCAAACACTCATGCTACCGTCGCAAGCATTGGTTTGGTGGCACAACCTACCCAGCTTAGGAGGGCAGCACAGATGTCTACAGGAGGGAGAACTCCGCGTCATATCCTCGCTCCATGCAGACTTCCTCCTAGTACCCCTTGTTCTAACCGTGCGGAGAAGAAACACTCTAACTTGGAAGAATGGAGAAAGAATAATAAGGACTGGGATCCTCGGTTCGGGTTGATTGTGGGCTGCATTGAGCATAATTTGGAGTTAATTCGTACTCTAGCCTTCGATATGGAGGATTTGAAGAAACTTGTTGAAGACCTTATCAAGAGAACACCACCACCACCAAGGGAGTAATTCGTCATCAGGTTTGGCATCCCCTTGGCTTGTTCCAAGCTTGGGGGAGTGTCGCGGTATCACAACCATTATCTTTTATCTTTTACCTTTTTAGTGGATTCATATCTGTGGTAGAGGGGTTATCTTTTAGTTTGGTTTGCATGTGGAAGTATCTCTCCTTTAGTTGATTATCTTTGTATCCCTTGGTGTGAGTGCCTTTATTGGAATATTAATGAGAAGTCTCATCTTTTACTTTTTGCACTTCTTATTTTTAGTTTGCAATCTCTATTATATGATGGATCTTGTTGTTTAGTATTGGCACCACTTTGGGAGCATCAAGTGGATCTAAATTGATTTTGGCAAACCGAGTTCTGGTCAGTGGCATTAGTTTGAAAGAAAAAGAAAGAAAGAGCTACAGGTATTTGGTATCATTTGTTTTCTTTCTTGTTGGCTCATAAGCTTAGTATTCTTTATTTAAGATTCTTCTGTGTCTTCAAGAAAGATTGCATGTTTGGCTTTATTATTTGTATGTTTTCTTGTTTCTTTCAACTCTCTTGCTTGCTACCCAGCCTTGCTAGCCAAAACCTGTTTTGAGAAGGCATACTTCTCATGTTTCCAAAATTCTTTGAACCCAAAACTTTGCCACTTGTGTCCACCATATCTACCTAGTAGCTTTTGCTATTCCAAGCAAATTCTCAAGCTTCATCTACCTTTCGAATTAAAAAGTATTTTGTTATGTGAAAACTAGTTAGTAAAGCTCTCACGAACTTGACGGCACACTTTATTTCCTTGCGCCTAATAGACTTGAACCATTGTGAACATCGAAGTTGTATATGCTTGCATCTATACGTTGGGATTAGCAGAACCGTTCTGTCACGGGGAACATTTTCAACATTGCACTTGTACCTTGTTGTACTCAGTTGATATCGTGATCTTTTGTCTATGGATGTCAGCGGTGTGAAATAAAGAGGGGACTTGTAAGTCCATGGAGTTTGTATCCTGTGTTAGAGAAACGCCTGGGCCGCTAGCCTAAGCCATGCTTAATCATGGTGGAAACTTGTAGCATCACCATAGTGAGTCATCTATGAAGCATCCTCAATGAAAAGCTATACACATAGTAAATAAAAAGATCGTTGAGATGCTCATTGTCTGCTTGCCATGTCATTTTGGTTATGGGAAAGCTCCTGTACCATGTGCAAGGGGTACCCTGTTGGCGGTTCTCAATGATATGCAAATACTTACAATGAAAAGAACTTACTTGGACCCAAAGTTGAGTATGCATGAGGAGTGGCCCTCATATTCAAGGGACACGAGATTGCTAACTTATATTTCGTCAAGCATATACTCCATCTTTGTTCACTTTAACCTTAATCATCTCAAGATGCCTATGATAGGGGCAATGAGGGCTCAAAGCTAGTAAGTACCATAATATTTTGAAATCTCTTTATGACTTGTAATCCCTGCTACCCTCTAAGAAGGGACCTTTCTCCTAGTTACAAGTTTGAGTCAGTAAACCTACTTCCTATCTGTCTCCAACAAGCTTTTGAGTTGTTGTGTTTCAAGCATTCATATGGTGATTTATTCAATCATGTTCTTCATCTTCCTTGTTTGCACAAAACTCTTATCTATTGAGTATTACTTTGAAAGCCTTCACTAGTGAAAAACCTTTTTGCGCAAAGAGTGCTCCTATTTTGAAACTTCTACAAAAAGCTTTTGTGAAATTGTTGGCCAGGTGTTCTTTGACCAAGAACAAGTTTGCCAATTTCAATTATGATTTATCTTTATGCATCCCTATTGTGACTGTTGTACTTGGTTGCAAGCTAAGTTATATAATGGTGAGTTGCTTTCTTCTATGAGTTGTGCAATGGTAAGTGTGATGCTTCTTGTTCGTATTCTTTTATCGACACTTCACTCCATAAACCTGTGGACATGTTTACTGAGCTCAGTATCCGCTTGGGGACAAGCAAAGTCTAAGCTTGGGGGAGTTGATACACCCAATTTGCATCACCATTCTATATCATAATTTACCTCTATTCATTGATATTTGTCTTATTATGAGGTATTACTTATGGCTTTTCATCTGTTTATGCATGTTGGATGATTCTTGGAGGATGGACTGCCGGAGTATGGATTCTGACGGAAAAGAAGGCGTTTCGGTGAAATTTCGCGAAGATCAGAAAAATACCAGAAAAATATGGAAACATATTATTTTACCAGAAGACGAAGGAAGTCAGAAGGAGGAGCGAAGGGGGGCCACAGGGGGCCCACACCCCCTAGGCGCGGGCCCACCTGAGGCCGCGCCTAGGGCAGGTGTAGCCCACCTGCCCGGCCTCCGACTCTATCCCTTCGCCTATATCTTCCCTACGGAACCCTAAGCCTCAGGGAGCGACCACAGATAGATTTTCGCCGCCTCTAGGGGCGGAAAACACCGAGAGAGAAAGATCTCTCTAGCAGACAGATTTCTGCCGGGGGAATTCCTTCCTGGAGAAGGGAGACCATCGCCATCAACACCGTCATCAAGCTAGGCTTCATGGGGATCATCATCATCATCCACACCATCATCTCCACCAGCACCATCATCACCACTCCGTCTCGCTGTAACAATTGTGTTGGATATTGCTTTAGTTCTTAGGGGAAACTTTCCCGGTGTTAATTACTATTGTAGTTGATGCTTGTGAGTGGAACCATTGGATTATTGTTTATGTTCAGATTGTTATCCATTATCATATCATATTTGATCTTGATCCATATGATGTCTTGTGAGTAGTTTGTTGTGTTCTTGAGGACATGGGAGAAGTCATGTTGTTATTAGTGGATCTGTGATGAGTTATTATTCGATGGTTTAGTATTTAAGTTGTGGTGCTATTCTTCTAGTGGTGTCATGTGAACGTCGAATACATGATACTTCACCATTTATGGGCCTAGGGGAATGCATTGTGTATTTGGCTACTAATTGTGGGGTTGCCGGAGTGACAGAAACCTAAACCCCCGTTAGGACACCTTTGCACAAGGGAGTGTAGGATCTCAGAGTTTAAGGCTGTGGTTAGATTTATATCTTAATTACTTTCCTGTAGTTACGGATGTTTGCATGGGGTTTAATCACAAGTATGTATTAGTCCTAGGAAGGGCAGTATGTTAGCACATGTTCACCCACACAACACTTACAAACACCAGAGAAGAGTACTCAACTATTTGAAGCGAAAGCACTTGACAGAATTCCCATGTGTCCTCGAGAACGTTTGGTCCTTATAAGTATTTCCACCGGCTTGTCCTTTGCTAAGAAAGGATTGGACCACTTGCTCCGTTTGTTTACTATCTTTGTTACTTGCTCTTTGTTTCGTTGCCGTATCAGAAAACCACTAAAATTCCGTTTGCTAAGTATTCACAGGGATTTCCTGCTCCATACCACTGTTCATCACCTTCTGCTCCTCGTTAGGATCGACACTCCTATTTATCGAAAATATTACGATACACCCCCTATACTTGTGGGTCATCACAAATCCATTTGCTCAACCTCCAAGTTTGAGACTTGCTGCCATGCCAAGGATCATTCTGATTGATGTCATATTCACCACCAGAAAAGATATTTCATCAAAGTCAATACCTTTTCTCTGGCTGAACCCTTTTACAACTAGCTTAGCCTTGTACCTTGGATGTGACGTGTGCTTTTCTTGCTTGATTCTGTAGACCCACTTGTTCTTTAGAACTTTCTTGCCCTTTGGCAACTTCACCAACTCATAAGTATGATTCTTATGCAAGGAATCCATTTATTCTTGCATAGCCTTATTCCACTCCTTCTTGTCCCCATATTTCATTGCATCTTGAAAGCAGTCAGGTTCTGAAATCTGAACCATCAGATAATGACACCACATATTGGTCGGAGTCATACCTAGTGGAAGGAACACGGCCTCTGCTAGACCGTCTGAGTGGAGCAGCTAGTGGACTATCCGGTTCAGGTGCTTATTGATCATGATCATCTTCTTCAGCATCATACTCTTGCTGCTGGGGAGCATCTTCACCTGTATCACTATGTGCATCATCTTGCACATCTTTTGCATCATCATCTTCAACTTTTTGTTGAGATGAATCTGCAGGAACTGGGTCAGAACTAGACCTGTCTTGCTACTGATTCCGAGGATAAACATGTACCAAAACTTCCTCCGGAGCCTGCACCTTTGTCTTCACAATATCCTCAATTGTTTGGTCTTCTAAAAACACAACATCTCGGCTTCTCACAACCTTTCTTGCTATTGGATCATACAACTTATAGCCGAACTGATCACCTTCATAGCCAAGAAATGTACATTGTCGTGTCTTTGAATCAAGATTTGAACTTTCATATTGTGGGATATGAACAAAGGCCTTGCACCCAAAAACCTTCAGGTGCTCATACGAGACGTCCTTGTCATAAAAGACCTTGTCTAGAACATCTCCCTGTAATGGATAACTTCATGAGAGATTAATAAGATAAATTGCAGTCGACAAAGCCTCACCCCAATAATGTTTGGACAACTTTGCACTCGATAGCAAGCATATAACTTTCTCAACAATTGTCCTGTTCATCCTCTCAGCAAGACCACTCAGTTGTGGTGTCTTCGGAGGAGTAAATTGGTGCCTAATTCCTTGCTCATTGCAATAGGCATCAAATGGGCCAATATACTCTCCTCCATTATAAGTGCGAATGCATTTGATCTTTTTCTTAGTTTCTCTCTCAACCGAGACTTGGAATTGCTTGAATACACTTAGTACTTGATGTTTGTTCTTCAAAACATAGATCCAAACCTTCCTGGAAAAGTCATCAATAAATTTGACAAAGTACTTTTCTCCACCCATAGACCTCACCGACATTTTGCAAATATCGGAATGTACCAAGTCCAACACCTCAGGATTCTTGTGAGGAGGTTGACTCTTGAACACAACTCTGTGTTGCTTCCTCGCTAGACAATCTGAACATTTGTTGATGTGAACACCTTTGAACAGATATTTTTTCCACTAGAACCGCCATCCCCTTCTCACTCATGTGCCATAAGGCACATGCATCCTCTTTCTACAATGCATTGACACAAGCAGCAAAAATCTTAGCATAAACATGATACAAAACTGAAACCATGTTACCTTTTGCAACAATCATATTTCCTTTGGTGAGCTTGTACTGTGCATTTCCAAATCTGCTCAAGTACCCATCTCCATCAAGCAATCCAACTGAGATAATGTTGAGCCGAAAGGCCTCAACATGCCTCACCGACTTTAGGACTACTGTCGTACCATTTTTAGTCGCCAAGTGCACATATCCTCTTCCAATGATTTGTGCTCTATCATTGTTTCCCATGTTCACAACACCAAAATCACCTACTGTGTAGTTAGTGAAGCTCTCTACGAGATGTAGCATGTATGGTAGCATCGCTGTTCAGAATCCAAGTCATCTCATCACCATCTGCAAGGCTGATGGTATCATCAGAAACTACAGTTGATCCTCTCCTCAATGGTGGAAACATCATTGCCATCATGTTCTTCATGCATGAGAAACATGATCTCCTCAACCGTAGCAATCTGGCCTCCCTCACTATCACTATCACTGTCGGTTTGTTTCTGAACTTTCTTCCTTTTCTTTTTGTCTTTCTTCCATTGTTCACAATGCCACTTGATGTGGCCTTTCTCATGGCAGTGATGGCATATAATACCAGCATACTTGTCTTTGCCTCTTGATTTGCTTCTACTTATTTCTCCTCTCTTACTTGGACCTTTGCTCTTGCTTCTCCCTCGTGACTCGGTCACTAACATTTCAGAATGTGAGGAAGAACCATCCTTATCAACAACTTTTATAGACTCTTCATTTAGTACCTTGGTCTTTACAAGGTTCCAAGTGATTACTCCATTAGGTGTTGAATTGCACACGGTGACCTTAAAGGTCTCCCAAGTGTCCGATAATAAGCCCTCACTCCATCTTCAAATGTGATTCGCACTGAAGATAGCTATTTTATAATGCCCTAAAATTCATTCACATGAGCTGCAATTGCAGTGCCCTATTTGTACCTCAAACACGTCAATTTCTTGATCAAGACATCTTGTTAGTACCTTCTTTGTGGGAATACAACTCCTCCAATTTCTTCCATAAGATACGTGCATGTGACTCATCAATGATATGGTTGAAAACATTATATATCATCGACCCACTGTCAGATGGACCCATAAGCTTGGAGATGAAGTACCTCCCATTGATCTTCTTGCATATCACTGGGCAACTCAGTGGAGAACACCGGCTTCCAGTAATCCTTCACATATAACAAGTCCTTCATCTTACCCTTCCAAGCTTGATAATTTGTACCATTCAAATACATTTCGCACGTTGCCAACCTGCAACAACAACAACCACTTGAGAGAAAGATTAGAGCAAAATAGAGTATCAGTTTCTGTCCTCTTCAGTAATCACCAAACTGCTCTTAAATTACAGATCTAATCTGATGCTACACTGTCCTAAATCTTAAACCAGCTGACCAGATTGAAGTACTCAAATCAAGGAACAGGCTCACCAAGTTTGGAGCCAATCCAAGCACGTTTGAGCCTTCAAACACCAGCTTGAAGACAGACCGGTCAGATCTCAGAAATATGGACAAAAATCACCTCTCCTTCTTCCTCTCTTCTCACTAGGTTGTGGTGTTCTTGTGTGTTCTCTCACCCTCTCATACAGCAGTCAAGATGGCTTGCTTGCTTAGCTCACACTCTCTGATTGAGTCACATAGCCATCAAGGGTGACTAGAGTTTTCTTTTCTACTCCTCTCCCAAGGAGCACCTTAGCCGTTGGATACGAACGTCGATCAACGGTTGAAACATGTTGGACTTTCACGGGCTGATGTTGGGCTGCCAACACACCTCCATGCAGTGGCGGAGCCATTAATCTGGCAAGGTTTGGCCTCCGCCACACTTAAACTTTTTCAAATCCATCCTATATATGTGCTGGCGCTCATGAAAAATTCAACTTTAATATTCATGTGCACGTGACTGCTTGGGTTGGCAATACCTTAAAAACATTGCAGCCTCCGCTACTGCCTCCATGTGGAGGGACACAGCCCAATATGTGTATCCGGTTTGCATCATGTATGATTTATGACATGTCGCACATAATGCACTCCACTGTCAATAAGTATCAATTATGTTGAAATATGAGTAATCTATACCTTGTTATAAAGAAAATCCCCACTAATTGCAATTAATATTAGTCTATCTCTACATACAAACCATCCACATTATCTACGATTTGTCAGCCAATCAAATATCCATGTTATGCCAATAATCTTTACTATTAAATTCGAGCTGGTGGCTCACTTTGCCCATCAAACACTGGAAGAATCCGATCCATCCCAAAGGCCTATTAAACGCGGGACGGATCTAGACCGCCCACTAAATAAAATTTTAGAAAGTTAAAAAACCCATCATCCGGAGTTGCCACAAATCAAATAGGAAATATATCACAGTAATAAAAAAAGAATCAATCACAGGACCACTACTATACCATACAATAATTAATAAAATAAGAAAAGCAATCGGGAGATCAACGGGTCATTGCATGCATACATTTTATTTACTATTAAATTCGAGTTGGTGGTTCACTTTGTCTATCAAACATTGGGATGATTTGGTCCATCTAAAACGCGTATCAAACACTGGACGTATCTGGACCGCCCACTAAATAACATTTTAGAAAGTTTAAAAAATTACCATACGGAGTTGCCACAAATCAAATAGAAAATATATCATGGTAATAAAAAAAAGAATCAATCACAGGACCACTACCATACCGTACAGTAATTAAAAATAAAATAAGGAAAGCAATCGGGAGATTAACGGGTCATTGCATGTATACATTTTCTTTACTATTAAATTCGAGTTGGTGGCTCACTTTGTCCATCAAACATTGGAAGGATCTAGTACATCCAAAACGCCTGTCAAACACTGGACGAATATGGACCACCCACTTAATAACATTTTAAGAAGTTGAAAAAAAATCACCATATGGAGTTGCCACAAATCAAATAGAACTATATCACGGTAATAAAGAAGGAATCAATCACAGGACCACTGCTATACACTAATTAAAAAAATAAGAAAAACAATCAGGAGATCAATGGACCATTACACGCATACATAAAACTAAGTAGTAACTGCCATTTCCATGCCTCCAGGGCCATTTGCATGCGTACATGAAACGTCACATAGAGCATGTACTCAAGAGAGAAATGATTACACCAGGGTTGCTTGATTAAAGGGAGGCGACACAAATTAAATGCTAATTAGAGAAAAATAAGTATGTATAATTGATTATCTTTCTCTAAGCAGGGCCACATGAGAAAAATCTCACATTCCTCGCTTTGATTGTGGCTCTCACACGCCTGGTGAAGTATAATTTTAAATAAATACTACCTCTATTTCAAGGTTTAAGGCATATAACTTTTTTCAAAAGTCAAACTACCTAAAGTTTGACCAAGTTTTTAGAGAAAAATATTAATATTTACAATACGTAATCCATACTTTTTCATACATTATTAAACATATTTTCACATGATATATATATAATATAATAGTTCTTGATAGTTTTTTCTAAAAGTTTGGTCAAACTTTACATGGCTTGACATTTAAAAAAGTTATAGGTCTTGTGCCTTGGGATGGAGGGAGTATGATTAGGGTATCAATTAGAGAAAAATAATTGAAGTAGAATTTGGCACACACGGCGGATGTACCATTTGTACATTTTTCTGCACCGAAACAAGCCCTCTAATAGTAAGTTTAGTTTTTTGACATTGAACCAATCTCAGTTGTGTCACAAGCACGGTCGGATGTGATCGTCACATACAACCATATGGCATTTAACCCAATTAGAGGGTTCTAAAACAAGTTACACAAGAAACGAAAAAAGAACCTAAAGAAGACAAGCCATTTTCACTATACATTTTACTACTATAGGTTTTCACTCGGTTATAAAGGGCCTTAACTTATAACCATTAGGGATGAGGGCCAAGAAATATACTATAGTTCTAACCATATATTGTTTTTAATGGTGTATGTTAGGTATAGATAATATATAATAAAAATGTACGCATTGAGAGATAAAAGAGAAACAAATGGTGATAGTGGTAAATTCATTGGTGCGAGCTAAGAAGAAGTTTAATAATGAAAATATGGTCAGATAGAGAGGAAACTAAAGTTTACCAAAGAGGAGGAGGACACAAACATTTGCCATATTATGCGGAGCATGTCTCCCTAGCCGCACACATTCATGAAAATACTATATTTATTAATGCATATACACATGTCCTTCTTGTTTCGTAAAGAAAAAAGTTATTCAAAGTGACTTGAGGTGGGCCGGGGCGATAAAGTAACAACGTCAAAACCTGAGATAGCATCGACATGGGCTTGCAGAAAAATGGGAGAGGAGAAACATTGTGCTACTTCTTATTGTATTTTACGATCTATCTCGTATGGTAATGAGGAAAAATACTATAGGAGAGAATAATATTGATTACTATGAAACAAATATATTTTTGTATTTTTTGCGCATGTATGTGTTGTGTTAGATAAACACAATATGTAGTACAACAGTTTTTTATGGATATCCTCGTATATTATATTGTTGATCCGTAGCAATGCACGGGCATTTAGCTAGTATGTATTAAGAATATTGTTTTTTTTTGTTTTTAGATTGGAATATTGTTTATTTACATGCAAGATATCCACATCACCTTACCTAATTGTCCACATTACCAATTTATATCAATCTAATATACAACAATTTCATACCAATCAAATGAATTTTGAATATTTTATAGAAAACTCCATATTTAATGTGTATTATACCATTTTATTTATATGATAGAATTTCTTAAAAGAGAGACAACTCGCACATGAGACATAGGTTAGTCCTCGACACGGCTCATTCCCGCGACCCGCGACGTAGGAGCTCATGTATGTATCTCTTCTTCACATGCTTATACATGTGATGAGGTAGCCTCTTTTATAAGGAGGTCCAACTCTGACTCAAACAGTAAGCGAGACTAAATTTTAGTCTCACATCTTTCCATGCATGAATGATCTAAATGGGTCTTTAGAATTTTAGAAGTTATTATAATAGAATAGTGGGCTGGGTCATATTTAGGCAAAATTCTAACAATCTGAGCAGATCCCAAAGACACACAAAGTTTGATTTATAATTTCGAAACATTGTTTTATATGCCGGTACTATAGTGAGACTGTCAAGTTGATCATTTTATCTAGACCCCATGCTACGCTAGATTGCAAATTGCACAATAAATTATGTCTTGAACTGTAAGTCTGTTGCCAGTCTAGTTTCACATAAAGTATTGATTGACACTAGGTAGTTACACAACTTTTTGGGTAGAATTTATGCGTTATAATCCACGTATCTTAACGCCCGCTTGTTTCATCGTTTCGTAACGGCCAGATTCGAATATTACAGAGCATACCAAAGTTTTAGCGGGACCTATCGAGATCCGTAATATAATACATCCAGTTTTGACTAAAATCCAGAAAACCAAACGGAACATAAGTTTGCTGGAAAACGCCCAACTCTTATGTTGACAATCGGACTTTATAGTTGAGTTGTTAAAAATCGACGGGGTCGACGTTTAAGCACCCAACTACTTTTTTTTTTGCGAATAAGCACCCAACTACTTACCTACTAGTACAATCACCAAAGTAGCTTCCGTTTACGCTTCCCATCCATTGCCAGCGTAAAGTAGCTCCACGTCTCCGTCATCTTCTACAAGTCGACCGTGGTGCTCCTGCCTCAAAATATCTGCACACGTCGACGGCTCGCCGCCCCTTCCAACAACCTCCAAATCAGCAAACTTTGAGTTTACCGCATCAAGCTGTAGGACCCGGCGAGGCGATCTCTCCCCGTTGCCGCCACGCGTCCCCCCTCCCCCCTCCTCTCTCCGCCCCTTCGAGCCCCCAAGAGCCCACCCTCGTCTACACGCCCTCTTCCTCTTCCCCGATCCCCACTCCACCTCCACCACCACAGCCACGACAGCCGACCAGCCAGCCATGGGCGCGTCCTCCTCCACCGCCAACCCCTCCTCCGCGGAGCAGCGGGAGCAGGAGTCCCTCGCCTCCGCCTCCCTCTCCCTCCCGCTCCTCCGCGCAGTCTTCTCCCGCTCCCCCGACCTGCCCCAGACCCTCTCCTTCCCGCCCGCCTCCTTCCGGGCCGCCTCCCCACTCGACTCCCCGCCGCCGCCGCACTTCCACGACCTCCTCGCCGCCCTCGGCCCCACCATCGCCTCCCTCTTCTTCTCCCCCGGCGCCGCCTCCTCCGCGGGGGACGAGGGCTGGCTCGGCTTCCTCAGGGGCTTCAACGCCTGCTGCGCGCGCGCCCGGGCCTCGCTGCCACTGGCGCAGCTCCTCCGCGTCTACGCCGCGGCCTGCGCCTCCGCGGGGGCGCCCTGCGGCGTGCGATTCCAGCCAAACGAGGAAGGTGACGACAACGACGGCAAGGTCATGGGCGAGCTCGCGCCCGGGGAGATCTCCCTGCTGCTCTGGATGTGCTGGGCCATGGCGTGGAGCGGCGCGGCCCCGAGGAGTTCGGAAGGGGCCAAGGGGGAGGGGCCCGTCCTGCTCCCGGACGTGTCGCAGCTTGTGCTTTCCGCCCTCGTGTCCGCGGGCGCCGTCGCGGATGACGCAGGCATTTGGGGCTGGGAGGTTTCCGGTGCTGCTGGGAAGGGGGTCACGGCGCAGGAGTTCACCTCGTGGGTCATCTCCACTGTCCCTGGACTTGGCAACTGCCTCTCGCGGTATGTGCAGGACAGGTTCCGGTCCTGCGAGGTTGATCCAGTGAAGGTAATCCAGTTATATTGCAGAGTTGTTATTGAACGAATTGTTTAGTTAATTCGTATAGTACAACATAGATTAGTGCAATTTGATGTGACATTGCCATTGTTTAGTTAGTTCATCTACTAGAACATGGAGGTCTGCTGTCTGCACAATATAATCAGGTCCTTCTTATTATTGTTCTGCAAATTGTCAGAAAATTCTGCATTACTTAGAATATGAATGTTTGCTAGGAAAATTGGATCATTCTTCTTTATATGTGATGGTTCAGAACTCACTTAAGAATCCAGGTAGAAACTAGGAAGATATCTAGGCACATATTCTTGAGCTTGTTTTAAAATTGATAACTAGCTCCAGTGCTTTGGAGGAGGCTGGGGTTCATTATTATTTATTCTTTAACAACACAAAACTATTAGTTGGTCCGGAAAATACTGTTATCGCGCGAAAGGTTCAGCAGTTTTCAACCCATAATGAGTTAATGGAATCCTTGTGCTGCTAAAATGAAGCTTTATTTCTTTTGTCAATTTCTTAGATTTATGTCTTGTAACTTTGTAATGTACTAATGATGAAGCTTATCTTTCATCTAACTAGAGTTTTTGCTTACAAGCAGGAAAGATCTGTTTCAGCTAGTAACACAACTTCTGATGCTTCTGATGTCTATCTATTAACACCTGGGAGGGCATGGGCAATCTCTCTCAGTGTCAGAAACGCATTGAGCGAAAAGTTCTTGTCAGCATCTGTCATTGGAATGGACACAGAAGACCTTCTTTATAGGTTACTTTCTTGCTCCTTTTGCCTTCTTATCTCGTGATTCCTATTTAAGCTAGTTTTCTTGTCAAGATTGGAAGTTTCATTGATATCAGGCCATTTTTAAATTTCTTGAGTGACTTCATTATATTATAAACAAGTGTCAATCCTGACCTGGAACATGTTTGTAGGTCATCGGCTCATGGAAGAGGTCTGAGCCGGTTTTGGTCTTGCGTTGAGGGGTACAAAGGACCAGCACTAATTCTACTCTCAGCATTCTCAAATGGTGGTGGTGAGAATGTTGATGCTGGTCAAAGATGGGGAATTGGTGTATTAGCTGAGCAAGGGTTTGAAAACAAAGACACTTTCTATGGTAGCTCTGGGTTCCTGTGCGCCACATATCCAATATTCCGCATGCTTTTGCCATCTGGTATGTCTTCTGTTGCTTATTTCCTTTTTTGCCACACCTCATGGTATCTAATTGGTCATCTAACCTAGCAGGTACGGAGAAGAACATCATGTATTGCCACCTGCAAACTCAGTTAAAGACGTATGAGGCAAACCCAAAGCCTCTTGGCCTAGCATTCGGTGGATCAATTGGAAATGAGAGGATCTTTATAGATGAAGACTTCTCTAAAGTTACAGTTCGCCATCACGCTGTTGACAAGACATACCAACATGGTTCTCTCATTCCTAATCAGGTTAAATCTCACATTCACTGCTTCTTACTAAATATCCTGTCATTATTTCTACATCCACATTATTTTAGGCCCAGTTTACTTTTACTATACTCCGTAATCTGGTTAGCTAGGGAACCTTTTTCTGTAATGCCTCTGAGCAATAGGTTGTTTGATTAGTTAGTCTATTTACCCAAAAGCAGCAAAACAGAAGTGCTTTTGAAAATCCAAGCGTAGTGCCAAAGGAAGCAACAGGGGTTTATAGACTATCTCCACTGAAGTGGTGATTATTAGGCCACTCGGTAGCCATGTAAGTTGCTTATAGGTTCTGTTTTGGTAGGGAAAAACCACATGCCACTCTTCTCCGTTGCAAAATCTGGAAGCTATGGTAGCAGCAATATGTGGCCTCAAATAAATCCATCATGAACCTAGCCTTCGATCGAAAAAGCAGATTTATCATGTTGCTCCATCTATTGTAATGCAGGGTTATTTGCCTGTTGTGGCCTCAATACTTGATGTGGAAGTTTGGGGACTTGGTGGACAAACAACAAAGCGGCAACAGGATATATACAAGAAGAGGGAGGATATTTTCGCAGGGCAGAGAAGAAAGGTGCTACTAGGAGCAAACTTGAACCCTCCTGTACACTATATCGCCACTGTTAAAATGTCTAACTGTGCATAAACTTCTCTGCTTTTTTTGGTTCAGATTGATCTTGCAGCTTTTGGCAACTGGGAAGACTCTCCAGAGAAAATGATGATGGACATGGTCTCTGACCCTAACAGGAATCAGCGGGAAGAACGTTGATTTACTTCGACGGCGAGTTCATTTGCTTGTGTTCAGCGCTGCCCATACAGAAGTGGACATGGAAATGGACAATGTTGATACTCCATGTCCTTTCGAAGTATAGAGAAGTCAGTGCATGTATTCGTCCATTTGATGGTATGTCATTTGGCGGGGCCACTCATAGTTTAGGTTTTGAATTGAACAGATGCTTGTACAGTGCACAGTGGTGATAATAGCATCGAGTTCCCTTATATATTCCCTTTTGTTTTATGGGAAGCAACACGAAACGATTGTATATCTTTATTGAGAATTAGATAATTCTCATGTATACCAGATTGTTATATACAAGATCACTGTTATATATCTTAGATCTGCATGAAAGTTGCCCAGCTTCATTGGATGTCTGACGGTGTCCATTTTTGCTTCACAGATTCATGCTACTGGCTATCTCAAACTTCTGTTAGGTACATGATGCAATCGCACTACCTTCTCTCAAGGGAAACTTTATTACATCAGGTATACATACTACAACAGAAGTGTTCGATAAAAGATGACCTAAAAAAAGGATACTGGGTATTCAGCTCCAGTTAAGGGCATGTCCTGGCAAAGGATTCTGTTGTCACTTTTCTGATTCTGTATAGCTCAGCGGCAGCATTTTTCATGTCCATTCTCGGTTTCCTTTGTGCACAAGATAACGATTGTCATAACAGAAGCTAAGCAGGCCAATGCATTGTCCATCCCTGCATCATCATTATCGTATGGCTGCATCTGTAACATAATCGGGTCGATGATTTCTGGTATCTTGTCAGGATACAAACAAATGTAGACTCAACTCTTCTCCGAACATATCATCAGTTGATCCCCTGCCTGTGAACATCTATAGCAGAGTAATTCCAAAGCTGTAAACATCACCAGCAACTGATACTTGTCCTCCTAATCCATATCCCGCAAGAATGATTTCATGGAGATTATTTTAATAGTACTGAGATAAGGAAAGGGTGCAGACATCAAGGAGGTTCAGCTTATTAAGAAAATGAGAATGCTGGAACTACCTGGAGCAACATATCCTATAGTTCATCTTATCCCATTAGAGCTCCAAAAGTCATTTCAGATTGATAGATGGATTCACCAACCAGCTTGAAAAGCCCAAAGTCGGCAACATAAGCAATCCAATCACTGTCAAGGAGGATGTTACAGGGCTTCAAATCGCAGTGGATAACTTATGGTTGACTATTGTTGTGATTTGTGAAGATGCCTAGGGCGTCTGCAACATCAACCACTATGTTCAACAGGTTGACAGTACTCAACCTGTGACACTGTTCATCTGTTCTTGGATGCAACCATCTGTCAAGGCTGAAGTTAGGCATGAACTCGAACACAAGAGCTCTGAATTCATTGCTTCTGGAGTCAACGCTAGAGCAGGTGGTGACAATGTTTATCTAGGGTTTGGAAGTTTGGAAAAAATGTTGATTATATGTGGCATTTGATTCTGTATGTATGTATGATGATGATCCCCCAATGTATGTAAGAAGTGATCGTTGATCTGTGGCATGAATGCTTTTATAAAAAAATGCAATTTCATATGCCGTATTTATTCTGCCAAAGCAAATTTGAACCCACAAATGACATTCACGGTTTATTGCATCCACATTTTCCTGTACCATGATATACGGTATCTGCTAGAGTTGTTCTCGTAGGTTCTTCTCTTAAATGGACCTCCGATTGGTGACCCTACCCAAGGTGCAATGCCGAAGTTTTTTTTCTTGCGAACTGTGTGAGAGAGTCGGGATCTGCAAACATTGTTTTGCATGCACCGAAAAATACCTATCGAGCTTCAGGTGCATCTGCTCCCGGCTACAAGAACACACTTGGAATGCCAAAAGGTTTCTGTCAAAAGAAGGAAAAAATTGGAATGCCAAAAGGTTCAGGAAAAAATCGAACATGTGTCCCATGTCCACGTCCATTTTGTGCATGCTCAAATCTTTGTAAAAAAACGACATTTTCTGTCAACCTGTGTAAATAAGACAATTTTAGCGATCCAAAGATTATTTTTACAACACAGGTATCTATCTTTTTGTCAGAGCACCAACACGTATTTATTTATTTTTGATATTTTCCATTTCACTATTCGCACCGGCAGCAGATGCAATGTCCCCCACAGGTGCAATCGGGCATTACCTATGTTAGGCAATAGATACATCTCCAGCAACTTGTCTACTATATGTTACTATGTTAGTACTCCAACATCTCAGGCCGCCTGGGCAAGCTCCAATGAAAGTGCAGGTCCCCTGAAAAAAGACAGCCACGCCCCCAAAACCTCGGCACATGCAGTAGTACCTGCAAGGTTAATAGCAGCACTGTAAGATTACATTTGGGAAGCCAACATCTGGGAAGCAAGGAACTAAAGCAAAGAGAAGAGGTTACCAAGTTCCTTCACGGCTGCGCCATAGCTTGACTCGTTAGTGAAGTCCAATTTCAATCCAGATCGTCACTTCTCAGGTCCAGTTTCAATGCCAATACCAGTGCCCGGCATGCTCGGGCATAATCCTAAACGAGCAAACATCAGAGCATGGCCAGGGAACACGGTAGAGTAGGAACAAAATGCCAATACAACTCTTCCTGCCGCAGCTCATCTCCACCAGTATCAGAGCTGCTGCTTGCTCATAGCAGGAATTTGATAGATCCATCTTCATAGTTCTGTAGGTATAAGCATCATCCAGAGCCTTGTCTTCTTCACTCGTATGCAGCCAGCAAAGGCTCCTCTTTGCATACAAGGTTGAATCATCAGGGTCAATCTCCATTGCCTGCAGACATCAATGATGCCCCATACCAAAGTCAGATTAGCCATAAGCAAAACAAACTAAAGCACTTCCTTGTCTTGAGAAAACAACATGAGCATTGACCGAATAGGATAGACATCTGATTCACAAGAATGGGATACAAGATATGGAGGTAACCGGAAAACAATATATAATGCAACTGTTTCATAATTCAGAGCATTTTAGCCTTTTATGCCAGAAAGGGCTTCATCAGCAGTAGAACTATTAAAGAAGTATATACACACGGAGCATACCTTGGTATAGAGAGCCAAAGCATCAGCATAATCATTTCCCTCAAATGCAGCATCCCCTTGAATTTTCAAAGCAAATCCATCATTTTCCTCGAATGCAGCACCCCCTTGCTCTTTCAAAGCACATCCATTTTTTTTAGCTGACAAATCACATCCATCATTTGCATTGGCGAGAGAAACCTGAGTCAAATCAACAATTGGAAGTCAAACAGAATATAAAATGCAAAATTACTCTTGAATTCACATTGTTCGCGTGTTGAATTATTACTTCAGCGCCTGCAGATCTAGCTACAGGGGATGTGAGAGAAGAAAGAATCTCAACGCAGTGCGTCTGTCCTTGGGTTGCAGCAATTTCTGCTGCCGTTCTACCTAACTGTTCAGAACGATATCAAGGGTAAATCTCACAAATAAATAAGGGAGAGCTTATGCTGAAAAAAATAGATTTTCCATTATGCAATAACAAAAGAATGTGCAATCTATACTCATATCAATATGAGATTCAAAATATGATGAATTATAGGCGATTGTGCAGGGCATGTATCACTGTAGCAACGTACAGAGGAATATGGATGTCCAGATGAGTGTATGTGTAGTCAGATACCCATTATATCCTGGACATTTCTAAAGAGTGAACATGTGCGTGAATGCTTCAACCAGCCTTTTTCAACCATTTTGCTATTCTCTTTTGTGGCAAGGAGAGAACGTGCCGACTCCAGAAGTAGATAGACCATTTTGTGAGAGATCAGACATAGGCCTTCATTGTGGAACATTTCACCCCAAAGTTCACAAAGTTATGAAAGAACTCTACTAATCACAACAGAGTTTCACAATACTTTATTTCGTAAGTGCAACATTCCTCACTTTTATTTTAATATCCAAGCCAGATAAGAACAACTTCCACCTTCTATCCTGTTTTGTGGCCCAACCATAACTATCCAAAACTCAGTTCAACAGCACAGCACATTATTTTTTGTGGAGTCAAAAATCAATATTGGTCCCTAGCAGGCTAGTCACTTTCTTCAGAAGTAACAGCCTTCGGCCCTTCCGATGGACAAAATTCATTAAAACATGAAAAGTATACATAAAACAGGCTAGTAAAACAATGCTTTACCAAACCCAGTTAACCCCAAATAGTAACATGTGGCATCATTAAAGGCCTTAGTCAAATGGCCTAAATTTTAGCACCTACATTTAGCTATATGTAGCCAGTTCAGAAGATCAACTAGAATGACAACTAACAACTTAAGTAGCAGTGTGAAAACTTACTTCATCAGTAATATTTGCATCAGCACCAGCTTCCAACAAACACTTGATGCTGCAAGCGAAGCCATAGGATGCAGCTAACATTAATGGTGTCGTTACAGGCCTACCAGCATTGACATCAGCACCAGCCTGAAACATGGAATGTCTAATATAGAATGCTGAAGATGGTGTTTCTAAAAAATGCAACAGCTTCCCTCGCAGAAAAATTCTACAGTACGAGCTCTGAAGGGACAAGTCACCTCACCTTAATCAGTAGTTCCACGCATTTCAGTGAAGAAGCACAGACAGCATATGCAAGCGGTGTATAGAATAACTGCACAGCTGTGTTAGGCTGGAGAGAAGGCAAAGAAAAGATTTGTTACAGATAAACAATGACGAGAAGGGTACTGGAAGAAAATAAATATCAAAGTATATGCATATTTTAACAAAGCATGGAAAATTTACCAAAAATAGTTTACATACCAAAAAAAACACAAAAAGGAAACAACAGTGCCTATATCAGTAACTTTTTTCATTGTATCATTTTATATATACTCCTAATTAGTAATTAGAGGTTCTTTTCAATCCAGCACATTAATCCAATGATAAACTCCCACATTAATCTACAAAGGAAGAATTCTCTCGCATTCTGCTAGGTCATTGAAATTATCTGGATGATTAGATCCAAATTTTGAGGTATAATCAGCACATATGAAACTCTAATGGGGGAAGAACGTAGTTGGTATGTTGAATCCAGCTGATTCAGATTAGTATGAATTCCCTTTTGCTATCTAGACGAAGAAGGCTCATTGTTCAGTATGAGAGTCCAACCGACTTAAATGATATAAAAAAGACATCTATCAGGACACATGAGGCTCATTGTTCTCAGTCTAAGCGAGCTGTCAGCTTAATAAATGTAATGGAGACCGAAGAGTCTGTACAGGAAACACTGATTACTTGATGTCAGCCAGGTCCTTAACCAGATAAATAATATGGGCAGACAGGATGTCACCCAGTAATGTCCCATAGACAGATTTAAATATAGCATACGTATAGTTTGTGAAAAACCTACAAAATCCTGAATTACTAAGAAATGAAAGAAAACCCTATAAACCCTTTGTATATCCAAGGCATAAATAACATTACATTTCGAACGGAGAAATTTAATAAGGATAGGATTTACCAGACATCGGTTAGTGAAAGCATAATCCTTCAGAATTTTTTTAGTCAGAGTTATGGTTTGAATTTCATATGATAAGGAATATGAACATAATATTATACCGTGTGTGCCGATCCCGACCCACTCAATTAACCTGCTAAGAAGAGAAATATAAAAGCCTAGAAATGTAGATCTATTATAACATCCCAAATCAAATGAGAATGGGATATCAGGTCGAGTTGCAGTAATGAGATGCATTATGCAACCACTTCCAGTTTTGAGATAAAATCAGTCATGCATATCAAAAGAAAAATATATACATATTTCTAAGTTCGCTCTAACTAGTATATATATATTCGAGAAAATGCAAAGGACTCTTTGTGTATTATTTCATCGAAAAGGTAGATAGAGTTTGTTACACGCCTCCTAGGAGGTAAACACATCATTACTAGTTGGTAGATAGAGTTCGCTTTATTAAGTAGTATATATTAAATGTCTAAGCTCACTCTATGATAAACAGTAACAAAATATTAGTGTCTAAGATATTTATACATAGCCCATGCACATGCACGGCCGGCTTGTTAACTAGTTAGTACTCTCCCAACATTTTTCAGCTCCATCTTATACAATAAAGCTCCTTATGCAACTATCCAGCACAGCGATCAAATAAACAATCAAGCAGCACAGCCATCACCTAAGCTCCATAATCGTTAAGATCTGAGTAAAGTCGCACATAGCCTACCCAGTACCTATGAGTGGCCAGGAAGTAAGCAGTCATGCGGATAAGGTCGAATAAGCACTAAGCAGAGAGAACAGGTGAGCACCGCAACACAGGTACAGTTGATTAAGCTATAATTCGGTCTCACCACGACCTACCTTAACGCGAGTACTCACAAGAATCATGGTTTAACAATGCTATCATCTAGCACACAGTTAAATAAACAAATGATACATGATAAAGTAAGTAAAGACCACAAAGAGTCATAATATTAGAGCCAGTCAGTAAAACAGAAGTCCTGGCTCAGCCAGGTCAAGGAAGTAAAATAACAGCCATTCCACCTTGGCAGGACCAAATCTTTGGATTAGCCAGGGTTGGGAAAGGGGAGATTATATAAGAACACTGCTAAGCCCCAGTTGCATTCATCCAACCATGACTTTCGCAGCTATATTGAAGGGAATATTGCACCGAACACAACACATAATATTGATCAGAAATAGCAACCCAAAGATGAGAAAAAAGAATTATTACATTTGCCTGATGCCTTAAACAAAATTTCCAACATTCTCGTATTTCCCTTTTTAGCAGCAATGAGTAGCGGTGTTCCTTGTTCGCACATAGGGTCAACATATGCTCCCCTGGACAATAATAACTCTGCTATTTCACAGGTATCTGGATAAAATAAATGAAAATGCTCACGTCACATTACCATCAGGATACACTAAAAAGAATATGAAAGATAGCTTACTACCTCGGGTGTTAGCTGCCCATAACCTGGCTGACTCTGAGTTGTTATGTGTGCCTGGATGAACAATTTAGTAGCTTATTACGTGTGTGGGACTGCTAATGAAACTGCAAAATTTTTACAAGCACTGTCTTTTTTGGCAGGCAGCATTTACGATTAGATCCTATTTTTCCTTGTGCTTTTGTTGATTGAAATTAGAAAGCCACCATGTATTTTTTTTATTACGTATATGTTTAGTAAGTAAAATATAACCATGGCCAAGCGCTTAATATTCAAACAAGCAGCAAGCAAACTGGGAAAATTATAGCTAACTAAACGTTCAGCAGCTAATCAACAGAACCTAATCCAGACCGAAGGTTAAGCATAAGAAACACAACAAACAAAAGAAAAATACCTGACTGTACCCAACCAGCTAGACGAAAATTGTTTTCCTAGTCCAAGGACTGGTATTTTAAGCCCTACATTGAGTATTGTTCTACTGTACTTATGTGTTTTGTTGGAGGGGAAATTTTATGAGCATCACATACTGCTGAACTAGCTATCTGAATAAATAAAATATCAGATGACAATGGTTTCTATTGTCTCTGGATTGACCACACTAACTATTAGCCCAAAAGATGCATCGCTAACTAAACGTTTTTGTCGCCACCTTTAGTTAATCACTACAAAAGTACAATGTGGAAGACAAAAAAACTAAGATCTGAAATTTACTGCAGGACAGACATCACAACCAGTTTTGGGTTAATATGAAGCAGAACAGATCAGGCATGATGAATAAAGCTGCAGGTAATAAGAACTTGGCTAAAGGGAGATGGATCCCTCCCTTAACTGTACGTTGTTTAGGTAGGAGATGAGACCTCTCTGCAATTTTCTCAGGCGGATAGCACCCTGCCACTCAGACGCAGGTGGGCAAGTTCACCACCGTGAGCTCTAGCCCCCAAGACAGCGCCATAGATTTAAAAAAAAAAACAGAAAGGAACATATGCAGGGGCAAAAATGAACCTGTCATTGTAGCAAAATGCAGTGGGGTGATCCCATTTCGATTTGCTTTGTTTGGCTTAGCACCATGATCTAGAAGAAAACTTATAACTGATGTAGATCCACAACCGTCTACTGCATATGATAGTGGCGTTGTACCTAGCAAGAGCACAAGAATGACAAACATTTGATCAGAATGATCAACAATCTGTGCTTCCAACCAACAACAAGTGATAGATAAAAAAAGAGCTGAACCTGCGAATACTAAAACATCACGCAAGTAGGTGCTACACATGAGTTAAATCGAAGAGCAAAAACATTCGCTACCATTGGTGTCCATGCTCCAAAGATTGTATTTTATAGATCCACGAATTCAGCATGGATTTCACAGAAGCTAACTACCTGAAACACTTTCTCAGGAAAACAGAAATACCTCCCTGCTTTACTGCAAAAACTAAAAAGTCACAAAAAGATTCAGGGGCATCCCACCCATTAAGACCAACATAAACGAAAGTGATGATTGCTTGCAACATTAGTAGTTAGGTTTGTTTTTAAAACTGAAAATGATAGGTGGTGATCCGGTCATGCCCTCCAGCGGGCCTCCTAAGAAACAAAGGCGTCCTTGAGCAGCATCAGCATTTGCAGAATTTCAGAGCTTAAAAAAAAAAACTACCAATGTCATCACTCTAAAACAACCGGTTTTCATGTGTTCCCAAACAAAAACTGAGTCACTCGCAAGAAGCTTTCAGCATCACTCCGTGAAATTCCACTCTGCATCTCTGAATCAATCCAGCACTGCGAGGTCAAAACGGTGCTAGCATTAGCAACAGACAAATTACCATCATCGGAAGGGGCGTTAACGTTGAGGCGGAGATCCTCGATCAGGAACTTGCACATCTCCAGCCTGCCAGCCCACGCAGCCATGTGGAGCGGCCCGCATCTGGCGTACGGCCGGTGCTTGACCGCCGCCAGCGCCTCTTCCAAGCCTTTCCCCGACTTCCTCAGCTGCCTCGCGAGCTCTGCATGTACGAACACCCCCGGAAAACAGAAACCTCGTCAGATCCACGAGCACCAAACCCCGATCCACGGCGGGGGAGGGGATGGGGAGGGGGGGGGGGGGGGGGGGGCGTACGCCGCCCCGCGGGGATGTCGCCGGCGGTCGCGTCGTTGAGCGTCTGCAGGACCGCCCAGTCATCCTTGGAAAGCGTGAGTCTCCCGAGCTTCATCCGCTGCCGGGATGTGACCATGCAGGCGCGGAGCTGCCGCATCCTGAGCTCTGGATGGGATGGAAGCATCGAGAAAGCTAGGGTTTGGCAAGGAGCTCGAGGCGGAGTGGGCGGGGAACGGGAGATGAGGAATGGAAAAAAGGCGGGAAGCGTGAGGGGTGGTGTACAGTACAGAGGGTGGTGACGCTTGCTAGCGAGCTCCTATTTGTTCGTTCATTGTTTTTTTTTTAGAGAACGTGTGAGTTTTATTGATCACTCAACAACAAGTTCATTAGAGATTGCCTGCCGGATGCACTCCACTGGCACACCACGCCACACCGGCCTACTAGAGGACTCATAAGAACGCGCTAAACAGTGCGCAACATTATTCTAGAACGATTGATATGAACAGAATTGATGTCTTCAACAATTGGAACACACCTTGATCTATCACGAGATGATGATCCCACTCGGTTGACCAAAGACAAACAGTCAATCGCAAGAACCAAGTTGTCAATGCCTTCTTCTCGTGCAAAGGTCAGTGCTAGCCTCATCGTCGTGCAAGATGTTAGGTAGACTGTCGCTGCAACCCACAAGATAGACTCCTGCAGCATCACAGACAACCACCCCCCCACCCCCACCCATGCTGCCAGAGGAAGCGAAGAGAGCAGCATCGACGTTAACCATCAGTTTACCTTTCGAGGGCGGGTGACCTAGTAGCCTTTAGAGAAGTCTCACGCCTTTGGTTGGTATTTTGACAGGTTAAGTGTGTGTTGATCATGTCGATGAAAGCTTTTACCCTCATCGCCATAGAAGTGGGTTGGATAATACTGCCCTCCTCCCAAAGCTTGTTCCTTGCATTCACAAGTGCCGGCAGGTAACAACTAGGGTAGAGGCCTCCTGATTAGTGCAGTTCGCAAGGAAGCCAAAGATCCAGAGTTTCGGCGTTGAAAATCTTCTTCGGTTAAGCTGAATACTGGATGTGCTCTTAATCTCAATCTAGACCTCCCTCGCAAATGGGCAGAACAGCAAAGCGTACTCCACCCTCTCCTCAACTGAACAATGATTGCAAGACGGGTTTATATTTTTTTATACACAACTTTCGATGCCAACAACTCTGCTAGCCTACTAACGATCAATGGTACAACCCTGATTTTGGCTATGAGTTGACGACATGGGTAACATCTGTTATCGTATTGGGCAAAAGTATTTGTACTCTTGAAGGCTGTGCAAACCAGTGCTAAAAGAATCACACGATGATCCTTGTTAAGAATTACCTGTGAAAAAATAAAGATTCACACAAAATAGTCTTTGGCATGGTCTCGTTACTACTCTATAAATTTTCTTGAAAGACAATGATTAGAACATTAATGTTTCGATAGTCTCAATCTATTAATGTGGGCGTCAATAAGACACTTCAATGATATGCTACTTAGGACATGATCTCACTTACTTATTTTTGCCATTATGAAATATTCTAGTGTTTCTTGCCAACCTGAGAGTTAACTAGAAAAATTGAAATGATTCTTACGCTTCTAGTTTTTTATACTTATATCAAACTCTATTTTGATTGTTTTGTATTATCAAAGCTTGTATAGTATTCTTGGCACCTCTCTAACTTCGATGAGCGGCCCTATTTATAGTAGAGCTTCCGCTCTAGCGAGAAAGTTTGCACGAAGTGGCGAGAACCCACTGAAAATGGCAGGAAATGGCCAAAACAGGCGTGAAAACAGTGCTAAAACAGACGGAAAGGAGAAAAGTCGGTGGGAAACGGTGGCGGCAACGCCACTTCACGCCATCGGGAGGCAAGCCATCACGGACGGTTTGTGTCGCTAGCAAGAAGGGTCCAGCATTGCCTTTCCCGCGTGGCGTCCGTTGCCGACAGCCCAGCCTAGCCTAGCCCAAACCCTGGTTGTCGGGCGGCAAGGGCATGCCAGACAAGTTGGTGGGCGGCCCAATCTGCCAGCAACGGTTGGGGACTGCCGGTGCGTTCCAAATTTTGGCCTCCACCCCCTAACTCCATTGGGGGGTCGGGTTGTGTGAGGCCGATGGAGATGCTCTAAGGCATGTCAAATGCAAAGTGCATATGATGATATGGGGTGCTTAGAAAAATTAACCAGCCTTTTACCAAGTACTGGTGATTATTATTTATACAAAATAGATGTCTAACTAGACATTTCTCCTATAGGTTGGTTGTAATTTTTTTGTTTGGCTTATTTCTATAAGCACTCTGCATCGTACATGGTCTAATTGGATACGGACATATCCGTTCTTCTTCTTCTTCTTCTTCTTCTTCTTCTGCTGCTGCTGCTGCTGCTGCTGCAGGGGTTCTTCTTTTTTATTTTGGCTATTTTTTTTTCATGTGTCTACTTACGGTCGCTATTTTTTTCCTTTTAATCATAGAAAATGGTGCAATTGAGCCATATTTTTCATGTAGTTTTTGTGTCTTCGATTCAGGAATTGCGACACTGAGGCATCTTCTTATGCTTTGGCACGACATTTTCTTGATATATGAAATAACTGGTTTTGGGGTTTAAAAAGAACAATCACTGGGTTTTTTCTTGGGGCTTGCTCGAATCCTCGTACCGCCAGACTGCCACTGCACCTAATCCCTATCCTGCCATCAAATAACGTGCCTCGTTAACTTGTTCATTGACTTGTCTTTCTCTTTCACAGCCTTCATCTTCTTTGATCGCCGACATGGTAGCTAATGATACTACTAGCAAGCAGGGCCTTGACTTGTACTGTAGTGTAGATATCTGAAAGTGCAAGGGAAATGCCATCGCATTATACTTCTGCAAAGGTTCAGGTTGGCACAGCAGAGAGGACAGCCATGCAAAGCTACATAATTCAAGACGTGATTCCGATTTTGACATAACGATGGGAGCCAAGAAAAAGTACCATGCAGAGTAAATTGCAAAATGGGAACCAAGAAAAGCCTGTTTATCACCAATCATTCTGCATTCCAAACATATCCAGGATTTTTTCTCAGACAGGGCGCAGGTTTCTCTGAAACAATGACCTGTATATATAAAAAGAAAATCCCATTTACTTGACACAATCTCTATGTTTACAAAAAAGAGCAGCACAAGGGTCTTTCGCAACATCTTCTAGTATCCATTAACAAAAATATTGAGGACCTAATTACCCATTTCTTTTGCCTGAATGACAAGCATATGGTACCAGGGACTGGTACTCCAGTTGGTCAAAAGAATACTGCAAGTATTAGCTATTTTGGCAGCACAGGCCAAGATGAGCACAAAAACTGTAACTCTAATACCAGATGAGCAAAACTGGGCAGATTTCGATGCACTCCTAATGTGCCACAAGCCCTTAGACTGTATACTGAAGAGACTTGGCTCAGTCTTCCTTCAAGTGTAAGGTTTGTATTGTTTTTGTAGCATTGTAATCCAAATCCAGTATGCGCTCCCAGGCCTGTAATGACATAAATAGATTCATGGGAATCAGTTGTTTTAGTTTTTTCACAGCTCAATTCTATCAATACTAAATACAGAAGCAAAAATACATACAAAAGCAGTCAAGAGACACATCAAGGGGCCGTATTGGGCACTCTCACTATACCACATAAACAACAGAGCTAAAGAAGGAACTAGATATCTCCCAGCCCAAAAAGCAAGGCACAATCCATACATGTAAGTCAAAAAATTAAGTGCCACAGGTAAAACCATGTTCCTCAGTAGATACTTTTTGCTAATAAATTGTTACTTTGATACTTTTGCCACCATTCACAGTGGCAGACATGGGTCTAAAATCCTGTCCCGAGCCCTTTTTTACAAGGGAAAATGACAACTAAAACTGCAGGAGATGCTCTTATAGAGAAGAAAGGCATATGGGGAAGAACGGCTTCGTAATAAAACGTGTGATATGGGGAAGAAACGCTCATTGGATTTTCTTTTTCATGGAACATCTTCTGAAACAAAACTGTGTGAAACAAAATTGTCTCTTTGGATGCAACACAAAGGAGACGGTAGAGCATTTTGCGCTTGAGTGCAGCCGAACAAAGCAAATTTTCTCACTTTTTGGGATTGATCTTGCTGATATTCAGGACCTTCCAAACATCTTTGATGAGGCTAAACAAAACTGTTGTGCACAAAAAAGGAAAGCATGGGACCTGGTAATCATCGGATCACTATGGAGCATATGGCTTTCAAGGAATAGGAAAGTTTTTGATGACATTGAAACCCCAACTCAGGTCGTTGCCAAACAAAGTATGGAAGCTTGTAACCTATGGGCTCGTAGAGCCAAGTTCGAAGAGAAGCTTGCCTTCCAGCGTTGGAAGGACGACTGGCCAGATTAGTTGTTAGCGCTTGTAGCGCTCTCCTCTTCTTCCTCTTCTTCTGTAGTGTTTTGTTTTGATTTGTTTCTCTTTGCTTCTCCCCCTACTTGTAATCTCCGGACTGTTTTCTGGGGAGCTGCCTCAGCTCTTGGTGTTTTCAATAAAATTTCAGGTAGGGGGTGACCCCCTCCCGTTGATCGTCAAAAAAAAAAAAACTGTGTGAAGCATCAACCAAACAAAAGTCGTAATCTAGCAGTACCACAGCCCCCTCACACGTGCAGTCGAGTATTGACTATGTTAGGCGATAGATACATCTCCAGTTGCTTATCTATGTTAGATAGTACATCTCAGGCCACTTTGGTTTTTCTTGCGCAAAACATGGGCAAGCTCCAAAGAAAATGCAGGTCCCGAATAAAAGACAGACACAGAGCCACACCAAAATCTCAGCAGATGCAGTAGTACCTGCAAGTTTTAATCTACAAAGTAATATTAACACTACCATTACAACCGTGCTAATCCACATGAGGGATATACACTACTCAGAAGACATGTAACCATTCAACAACATATCAAAACAGCAACCTTCCATGAGCAATCCGAGCAAGCAAACATTGGGAAGCAAGGAATTAAAGCAAAGAGAAGAGGTTACCAAGTTTCTTCACCGGCTGGTCATCGCTAGATTCGCTTCTGATGTTCAATTTCAGTCCAGATCGTCAATTCTTAAGTCCAATTTCAATGCCGACAGGAGTGCTCTGCATGCTTGTGCATACTCCTAAACAAGCAAACATTAGTGCATGGTCAGGGAATACACCAGAGTATGAAAAACAGAATGCTATGAAACTCTCCCTGCTGCAGCTCACCTCAACCAGTAACAGAGCTGCTGCTTGCTCACAGCAGGAATTTGATAGATCCATCTTCATAGTTCTGTAGGTATAAGCATCAACCAAAGCCTTGTCTTCTTCACTCATATGCAGCCAGCAAAGGCTCCTCTTTGCATACAAGGTTGAATCATCAGGGTCAGCCTCTATTGCCTGCAGACATCAAATGCCCATTCACACCATAGATCGAATGAGCTGTATTCAAACCAACTAAAGCACGTTCTTGTCTTGGATACAAAGCATAAACAGTCTGTACATGCAGCTGTTTGTAGTGCAACTGTTTTATAATTTGGAGCATCTTAGCCTTTTAGGCCAGAAGTGTATTAGTTAGCAAAGTTCATCAGCAAGTGTATTAGTTAGCAAAGTTTAGCTGAGAAAATAATTTGTGTAAGACCTGGTTGGGTGATCCACCGGGGTTTTGTATGACTTCATTGGCAACTGAGAGTGCTGGCGTTTGAATAAAATACGCAGCATTTAATCTAAAAAAAAGCAAGTAAAGTGCACAGAAGACCCAGTGAAGAAGTATATGATGCAAGAGTATACCTTGGTATATACAGCCAACGCATCAGCATAATCATTTTTGTCGAATGCAGCATCCCCTTGCTCTTTAAAAGCACATCCATCATTTGCATCGAGAGGATCCTATATCAAATGAACAATTGCAAGTCAAACAGAATATGAAATGTAAATTTACTCTTGAGTTCACATATTGCAACTAGTTCACGTGCTAAATTATTACATCAGTCCCTGCAGAGGAGGTGAAAGAGGAAAGAATCTCAACGCAGTCCGTCCATCCTTTCATTGAAGCGATTTCTGCTGCTGTTCTACCAAACTGCTGTTCAGAAGGATATCAAGGGTAAATCTCACAAATAAACAAGGGAGAGCCTGGTTTTCCGTTACGCAATAACAGAAGAATGAAGCGAGGCACTTATACTCATATCACTATGAGATTCAAAATATGACGAATTATAGGCAATTGTGCAGGGCATGTATTACCGTAGAAATTTACAGAAGAATATGGATGTCTAGATGAGTGTATGTAGCCAGATTCTCATTATATCCTGGACAGTCTAAAGGGTGAACAGGTGCAAGAATGCTTAAATAAGCCTCTTTCGATCATTTTGCTACTCCCTCTGACCCATATTAGTTGACTCAAAATTTGTCTAGATTCGGATGTATCTAGCCTAAAACATGTCTAGATACATCCGAAATATGGGTCAGAGGGAGTATTTTCTTTTCTGTGGTAAGCAGAGATCACGTCATGCTGCTTTCAGTATTAGCTAGATGCAACATTCTATGAGAGATCAGATATAGGCCTTCAGTATGGGGCATTTTACCCCAAAGTTCAGAGTTATGAAAGAACTCTACCGATTAAGAAAGAATTCACAATAGTACCTTAGTTCGTAAGTGCAACATCAATTTTGTTTTAATATTCAAGCCTGATAAGAAAAGCTTCCCATCTTACACCTATTTTCTAGCCCAATAATAACTGTCCAAAAATTTCAATTCAACAGTACAGCACACTATCTCTTGTGGAGTCAAAAATCAATATTGGTCCCTATCAGGCTAGTCACTTTATTTCTTTCAAGTAACAGTCTTCAGCCCTTTTCATGGACCAAAATTAATTAAAACTCGAAAACTATACATAAAACAGGCTAGTAAAGCAATGCTTTACAAGACCGAATTAACCCCAGATAGCAACCTGTGGCATCATTTAAGGCCTTATTCACCTCAAAAGGCCTAAATTCACCTGTGTTATTAGCCACTCTCTTATAACATTCTAAAAATCTACAGATCTGCAGCTACATTAAGCAATCCGTAGCTAGTTCAGAAGATCAACAAGAGTGACAACTACAAACTTAAGTAGCAGTGCAAAAACTCACTTCATCACGAATACTTGCATCAGCGCCAGCTTCCAACAAACACTTGATGCCGCAGGCGAAGCCATAGGATGCAGCTAACATTAATGGTGTTATTACAGGCCTACCAGCATTGACATCAGCACCAGCCTGAAACATGGAATGTATAATATAGAATGCTGAAGATAGTGTTCCAAAAAAATGCAACAGCTTCCCTCTCAAAAACTTTATACGGTAGGAGCTCTAAAGGGACAAGTCACTGCACCTTAATAAGTAGTTCCACGCATTTCAGTGAACAAGCGGAGATAGCATATGAAAGTGGTGTATAGAATAAATGCACAACTGTGTTAGGCTGGAGAGAAGGCAAAGAAAAGATTACTTGCAGATAAAAAAGACAAGAAGGGTGCTGGAGGAATATAAAATATCAAAGTTTCTGCAATTTTCAGCAAAACATGGAAAAAGTTACTGAAATCGTTTGCAAAAAAGGCAAAAAGGAAACAACAATCCTATCATCTTTGATATTTTTTTCACTGTACCATCTTATATATACTCCTAATTAGTAACTAGAGGTTCCTTTCGATCCAGCACCTTATTCCAATGATAAACTCCCAAATTATTCTACTAAGGAAAAATTCTCAGATTCAGCTAGGTCATCAATATTATCAGGATGCTTAGGTCTCAGTTTTGCGGTATATCAGCTGATTCACGGTAATATAATTTCCCTTTTTCCATCTGGAGAAAGCCAGAAGGCTAATCGAGAACAACCTCCTGGTGGGGTGTTGAAGTTGTGGGGGCATGACCACCCACCAGGGTCAAATCCTGGTGCTCACATATATACTGTAAGGGACCCTTACAGTCTTTCTATAAAAAAAAGCCAGAAGGATGATTGTTCCATATTAGAGTACAACCAATTTGCAAAATTTCCATCTAGCAGGACACAGAAGGCTGATTGTTCTCAAACCAAGAGAACTGGCAACTTAAGAAATGTAACTGGAAACAGAAGAGTCTGTACAGGACATGCTGATTACTTGATGTAAGCATGCTCCTTAACCAGATAAATAATGCATGGGCAGGCAGGATGTCACCCAGTAATAGTCAGTAGCTAGATTTAAGTATAGCATAAATATAGTTGTGAGAAGGCTACAAAATCCTGCATTACCGAGTTACAAATAAAACTATAAACCTTGTGTATATCCAAGGCATAAATAACATTACATGCTGATCAGAGAAATTTAATAGGCATAGGATTCTATCACTAATCAATTAATGCAAGCATAACCCATCGCATTTTTGAGTCAGATTTATGGTTTGAATTTCATATGACAAGGAATATGGACATAATATATGGTATGTGCCGATCCTGACCCACTCAATTTTTTACCTGCTAATAAGAGAAATATAAAATACCAGAAATGTACATCTATTATAACATGCCAAATCAAATTAGAATGGGATATCAAGTCGAGTTGCACTAACAAGATGCACCATGCAACAACCACTTTCCATCTTGGGACAGAATCAGATATGCAAATCTAAAGAGAAAGATGTACATATTTCTCAATTCGCTCTACCTGTATATAAAATCTCTAAGTTCACTTTATAATAAAAGTAACATAATTCTATATATATAAATATGTAGCCCATGCAGATACAAGGCTTAAGCTCCTTCTGCAACTATCCAGCACAAGGATCAAATAAGCAATCAAACAGCACAGCACATCACCTAAGCTCCATAGTCACTAACATCAGAGTGAACTCACGCATAACCTACCCAGTAGCAACATTGAGTGGCCAGTAGGTAAGCGGTTGTGTTGATAAGGTGGGACGAAGCAGGGAGGGCAGGTGAGCACCATCACGCAGGAACAGTTGATTAAGCTATCACTGAATCTCACCACGACTTATGTTAATGTGAATACTCAAAAGAATCATGGTTTAACTATGTTATCATCTAGCACAGTCATCAAGAATTGATTACAAGTTGAGCAAGGAAAGATCTAAAGATAACTGAACAAATGATACATGATAAAATAAGTAAAGAACACAGAGAGTCATAAGATTAGAGTCAGCCAGTAGAAGTCCTGGCTCAGCCCAGCCAAGGAAGTAAAATAGCACCCGTTCCACCTAGGCAGGACCAAATCTTTGGACTAGGCAGGATCGGGAAAGGAGAAATATATATATATATATTGATCAGCTATATTGAAGGGAATATTGTATCGTACACAAGTACACAACACATAATATTGATCAGAAATAGCAACCCAAAGATGAGAAAAAAGAATTATTACATTTGCCTGATGCCTTAACAACAATTCCAACATTCTCGTATTTCCGTTTTTAGCAGCAATGAGTAGTGGTGTTCCTTGTTCGCACATAGGGTCAACATATGCTCCCCTGGACAATAATAACTCTGCTATTTCACAGGTATCTGGATAAAATAAATGAAAATGCTCACGTCACATTACCATCAAGGATACATTAAAAAGAATATGAGAGAGAGCTCATTACCTCGGGTGTTAGCTGCCCATAACCTGGCTGGCTCGGAGTCAGCATGTGTGCCTGGATCAACAATTTAGTAGCTTACTATGTGCCAGTATGTGTAGGACTGCTAACGAAACTGCAAAAACTTCAAACATGTTGTCTTTTGGGGCAACTAGAATTTATGATTAGATTCCTATTTTGCCTTGTGATCTTTGTTGATTGAAATTAGAAAGCCACAATATGCTTTTTATTTATATGTTTAGTAAATAAAATACAACCAATGCCCGAGCACTTAATATTTCAAATATATATCTACAGGACATTTTTACAAACTTATAAGCTAACTGGGAAAATTATCGCAACATAGGTCGGAACTAAAAGGGCTTTTCTGCATCTGACCAACAAAACCTGATCCAGGCCAATGGTTAAGCATAGGAAAACAGCAAAAAAAAATGACCATACCAACCCAGCCAGAAAAAAATTGTTTTTCCAAGCCAAGGACTGGCATTTTAAGCCCTTCTTTGAGTCTTGTTCAATTGTACTTATGTGTTTTTTCGAGGGAAAAGTTTATGCACAATTGCACATCACATACTGTTGACTAGGTATCTGAATAAATAAAACATCAAATGGCAATGGTTTCTATTGTCTCTGGATTGATGACAATTGGCCCCAAAAATGTAATGCTAATTAAAAAATGCTGTCACCACCTTTAGTTAATTACTACAAACGTACATGTGCAAGACCAAAAAAAAAGCTGAGGAGCTGAAATTTACTGCAGGATATACATCGCAACCAGTCCTGGGTTAAATATGAAACAGAACAGATCATGCAAGATGAATAAAGCTACAGGTAAGAAAAACAGAAACAAACATATGCAGGGGCAAAGAAGAACCTGGCATTGTAGCAAAATGCAGAGCGGTAGTCCCGTTTACATTTGTTTTGTTTGGCTTCGCACCATGATCAAGAAGAAACCTTACAACAGATGTAGATCCACAACCATATATTGCATATAATAGAGGCGTTGCACCTAGCAAGGGCACAAGGATGGCAATCATTTGATCAGAATTATCAACAATTCGTGCTTCTAACCAACAAAAGGCAATAGATAATCAAGAGCATCTGCCCCTGCGAGATGCATAGTAAAACATCACACAAGTAGGTGCTACACGTGAGTTAAAACCGAAGTGGAAAAAGAATTAGCCCGCGATGCTATCATTGATGTCCATGGTACCACAATAGATTGTGCCTTACAGATCCATGATTCAGCATGGATTTCACAGAAGCGAACCATCTGAAACACTTCAGGAAAACACAAGTACTGTGAAAAAACTGTAAAATCACAAAAAGACTTAGGGGCATACCGCCCAACAAGATCAAAGTAAAAGAAGGTGACGATTACTTATTATAGATCGTACTAAGACACACCCTCCAACATCAGTAGTCTGGTTTGTGTTCAGAATTTAAATTGATGGCCTATTAAGAAACAAATGTAACACGGAGAATAGAAACACTCCCGCGTCACCCTCCTCTGGCGACACGGGGGGAACACTAGCCGCCGCCGCCACTTGAGGCCACCTCCCACCCTCCAACGCTTCGCTGCCACCGGAGGGGTGCTGGCGAAGCCGCGCATGCCCCGGGGAAGGTGGTGGCGGGGCGTCTTTTCGTGGAGCTTTTCTGGTGGTGTGCGGCGACGACGGGGCGGTGGGCGTGCGCGGTGGTGCGGAGGCGGGCGGGCACGGCGGCACATCGCCGACTGGGGGCACGGGGAGGCGTGGGCGCGGACGTGCCGGATCTGGGGCCGCGCGGGCTGGCTTCGAGCTTGATGGCGGGGGCCCGGTGCTTCGGGCGGACGTGCGACGGCTCTGTCGGCGTCGTGCTGCTGCGGATCGGCGTCAGGTGGCTGTGGCGGTGGCGCTGGCGATGGTCGGCGGCAAGGCGGCTGTCGGTGCCTGGTCGGGCACCGATCTGGGCCTGTTTTGGGCCGAGCGGGCTGCGGTCTTGGCGCTAGGGCTGCACGGCGTGATGCTGCATGAGGGCCACGATGGCGGCGTGGTTGCTGCGGGATGTTCCGCGGCGGGTCTGCTCGGTGTTGCTGCGGTGCTTCGTGGTTGCTGGCAAGGGGCGAGGCGCTCGGCGGGCGGCGCGTGGTCGGAGGGCTCGTCGTGGCGGCACGGGCTCGTCCGGGGCTAATCCTGGGCCGCCAAGGAGGTTTTGGATGGCGGTGATCTTCTGTAACTTTTCGTGGTGGCGGCTGCCCGGGTTCGCTCTGGTTATTTTTCGCCAACTATCTCGCGGGCAGCGGTGATGATCCGAACGACGGCTTCTGTCGCGGGGACGGGGAGCCTAGGCGTGGCGGCGAAAGGGTTGCTTGATGATTGTCGGGAGCTTGGAGGAGGAGGGGAGGTGTGGTGGTTGTGCCGGTCCTTGTTTGGGCGAGCATGGGGTTGGAGACTCTTCGCTGGGTGAAAGCCTTGCCCTAGCGGCTTGCCGGGACCGACGATGGTGTCGCCCTTGGGCGCCGCATCCTTCTTGAAGTCGTCGTCGAAAGCGGGTGTTTCTTGCTCCTCCGCCTGGTTCTCCGGGGGAAACTCTAGATCCCTCGTGGAATCGGGCATGGGCGGCGCTCTTGTGTCGCTTTGCCTCTTGGGGCCTCGCTTTGGACGTCCGCCGGACTGAGGGACCTGTGGAGTGTTCTGGTGGTTTGGTGTATACGGGTTCGTCTCCGGCCAGGCGGGGCGCGGCCCTGGGGCCGGCGTGGTAGTTGGAGCAGCGGCTCCGGTCTTAAGCCTCCGCTTTTGTGTTGAGGTGTGGTGTCGACCTGGCTTGGTCGTCGACCCGTGTGGAGCGCATTCTCGGGGCTGGCGTGTAGTGTTGTGTTGTGCGGTTTTTCGGCCAGTTTTCCTTATAAACGGGTCAGCTCTTTTCTACTATATCAATAAAAGACAAAGCTTTTGCCTCGTTTTAAAAAAAAATATTAAGAAACAAATGTGCCCTTGAGCAGTATCGACATTTGAATTTCGTAACTTGAAAAAAAAAGTAACTACTAATGCCACTCTAAAACAACCAGAGCCACCGCAGAAAGCTTTCAGCAAATGTTCTCTCAAACAAAATAAATAAAACACCATTGCACCGAGATGTCACTCTGCGTCTCTGAATCGATCCAGCACTACCAAGTCCGTCAAAACGGTGCTAGTAAGGAACAAATTACCTTCGTCGCCAGGAGCGTTGACGTTGAGGCAGAGTTCATCGACCAGGTACTTGCACATCTCCAGCCTCCCGGCCCACGCCGCCATGTGGAGCGGCCCACGGCCGTGCTTGATCGCCGCCAGCGTCTCTTCCAGGCCTTTCCCCGACTTCCTCATCTGCCTCACGAGCTCTGCACAGATAAAACCTCGTAAGATCCACGAGAAGCAGGACGCGATACGCTGCGGGCGCGAGGGGCTTACTCCTCACGGAGGGGATGTCGCCGTCGACCGCGTCGTTGAGCGTCTGCACGGCCGACCATTGATCCTTGGAGAGCGTGCGGTTCCCGATCCTCACCCGCGTCCGGGGTGTGACCATGGAGGCGCGCATCGGCTCCATCCTGGGCTCCTGATGGGATGGAAGCTTCTAGAACGCTAGGGTTTGGCGAGGAGGTCGAGGCGGAGCGGAGTAGGTGGGGAATGGGAAAAGGAGGCGGGAAGCGTTCCGTACACAGGGTGATGACGCTAGCCGACGAAGGCAAGTCAGAAACATCCAGGGTGCCATCCTCGCCTGTGTGGCCCACTGGCCCACAGAGTATTGGGCTAGATGCGGCGATTTTTTTACAAATATAACCCTCTGCACATTAACATAGCTAAAAATACCCTCCTCTAAAATTGAACGGCAGAAGTACCTGACGGGAGATGGAAAAGCTGACACGTGGCACCTCCCGCCACTGCGCCTGGCGGAGCACACAAACCGCCTTGAGGACAGGCGGAAAATACATCCCGCCCTTAGAAATGGCGGGAGCATATGGGACCACGTCAACTTCTGGCGGGAGGGCAGCATCCGGCTGGCTGAAGATAATCTGGCCCTTTGCGTTGGCGGGAGGAGGAGCAGCGCACTGTTTTTCTGGGCAATTTGGATGAAAATAACCCATAAAAATAACAAATTCACGAAATGAACTCTCGCCAAAAGAAATTCACGGAACTAACCCTTTTTGCAACGTCATACAACTTGGCGCCACACCTCAAGCGGCGCCTTACGCTGGCGCCAGCACTGCCGGTGGCGCCTCGTGGACCCAGTCCCGCTGGTCTGGCGCTCATGTAATGGCGTCGCCTTGTGTAATCTTATTAAGCTTGGCGCACTTTAGGTCTTGTACCAGTAGGCCACCCTGCCCCATCCCATTCCTCTCAGACACACAAGAGTGCATGGCGGCTAGGGTTTCTCGGCCCCATTGATTCCCCTCTCCAAAAACGCTAGATTTGCTGGATTTGTCCAAGGATCTTGCTCCGAATCCCTCCCCCAGGTATCTCCTCTCAAATCCCTTGCTATTTGTCCAAAAAATTCTTGCTAATTTCCCCTTTTGTTCAAATTTCGGTGAAACCCTAGGTTCAATTAGATGTAGAGATTGAGATGAATCATTGCAATGCTTATTTGATATTTAGGTTTAGATATGGCATAGTACTATTTGGTAGAACTCTAGTTGTTTATTTATCTTTGAAGTATATGTTAGGTGCTTTTTCATATTAGCAATTCCATATGGCTAGAGTAAGATGGAGATATGGTAGAACTTTAGTTGGTGTTTTGATTTATCTTACAATTATATGGTAGAACTCTAGTTGGTTGATTTAGCTTGCAATTCTAGATGCTAGAACTATAGGTAGAGTAGGATGAATATGTAGGATGTCTCTATAAGATGGACAAAAGCTAGAACTATATGCTAGAACTATAAGATGGTTGATTTAGCTTGCAATTCTAGATGCTAGAACTATAAGATGGACATTTTGTAATTGTTCTTATTCTCTCTATTGTTTTGAATATGTAGGATGTCTCTAAACCCCCTTCTAAACAATGCTCACTATGATGTTCAACACCGTGCCTATAAGATGTCGGAGAAGAGACAAGTACTAAAAACTTCAATGCAAGTCGAACAAGATGACATGTTTGTTTAGATGGAAATCTAACATTTTGCCATTGTATGTTTGCAGGAGCTTCAACCCCTTCGACTTAGGTACCACGAGGTCTCGTCCGGCAAGATGCCTTATGATGCACGGTACACTCCGTACATCCAGCAGCTAGGACTCCTCCCCTTTATCCACATGGTCACTCGGTCCACACCGGCCTTCAACCCTGCTGCGATCACCGCGCTTGTGGACCGATGGAGGCCGGAGACACACACCTTTCGCCTTAGGACCGGTGAGACTACGGTCACTTTGCAGGACATGAGCATGATCCTGGCACTCCCAATCGAGGGAAACCCTGTGTGCATAAGCTCGGATTCAGACGGGTGGCGTGAGCAGATGGTCGACCTTATAGGGAAGGATCCACCCGAGGCTATAAACGCGAAGGGGGAAAGACTGAGGGTCGCTGTCGGGGCTACCTTTACTTGGATCATCCAGAATTTCAAGATTTGCCCCGAGGATGCCGATGAGGAGACGATCAAGACATACACTCGTGTGTATGTGTGGTACATTATCACGAGGACTCTGTTTCCTGACAGCAGTGGGGATCGTGCTCAGTGGTATTAGCTCAAGTTGCTGGTTTTTTTTGACTCTACCTTCAGTTGGGGTTCTGCGGCGTTGGCCTGGTTGTACCGTCAGGTAATGAGTTATTTACAAATGTTGTTGTATATTTCTGCACTATCTCAAAAAAAATTGTTCTTACCAAATGGTTGTTCACTTCATCTGCAGCTGGATGACGCTTGCCTTAGGAGCATCGCCGATTCAGGGATTGGTGGTTGTTTGCTCCTTCTTTCGGTGTGGAGCTGGGAACGCTTCCCCATTGGACGACCGAGATTGTTGTCATTCAATCCTTACATTGATAACGGCAACGACTACCTTCTCCCCATGTGGGCTTACAAGTGGGATGTGGTCTCCGAACCGCCAACGGACCCAGTGGAGGCGTACAAGAGGTACACCAACGAGTTTGACACGATCACCATGGGTCAGGTAATTTCCTCGGGTGCGGTCAATTGTATGTCTTGAACTTGTAATCTTTGACCCTGACATGAGTGTGGTATGATGCAGGTGGCGTGGGAGCCATACTGTCGAGAGGACCACTTTGGTGTTCCGGAGGACTATCGCCTTAACCCTATTTGCCTCAGAGAATCTCGTCTGTGGCTAATGCGTTGCCCCATGGTGTGCATGTGGGTTGTTGAGTATCACCAGCCTCATCGTGTCATGATCCAGTTTGGGTTATTTTAGATTGTCCCGCCTGAGTGGAAGGACACGGACTTAGGGCTCCATAGGTAAGCTATTAACTGCCTTACCATGTGATGTGCTTATCATTCGCCAAATAACGCTTTTTGACTTGTTGTTGTGTGCAGCTTGGACAGGAAGAAGCAGAGGAAGGAGAAGGATTGGCCCAAACTTCATAGGAAGCACCTTGAGAAATTCAGGAGGTGTGTGACCGAGGCTAGGAAAGCAAAAGGAGCACAGGATAGGCCCTTCAATCGGGATGCTTTCAACAACTACATCGCATGGTTCGTTGACAACGCGCGGGTGGAGATATACCCACGGGCATTTCTGGATTCGATCTTGGAGGAGCCATTGGTGTTTGATGAGCTTTCAACCGAACAATACAACATCATGGTCAGAGAAGGGCGACAAACCGAGTTTGCTCCCTTGGTCAACTTTGTAGTAAAGTGTGCCGAATAATATTTTTTCCGTCTAGGCGCTTCTCACACCTTGCATGGATAACCTACTAGTTTCTTGTCTATGACAGCGCGATCAGGTAAGGAAGTTCGCCGATGCATGCACGCTTTGGACACATACCCTCACAGAGAGAAGGGAGAGGGTCTGTTTTGTGAGTTCGTTAAGAAGCAGGGCCAACGGTTAAGGCGGCTGTCGAACTTGCTAGGTTGCCGTGACCCCGAGGTGGCAACACCGTCCGCGTCACGGTCCAACACGCCCAAAGGTGACAATTCTGGCGATCATCACTCCAGATCCGAGGACGAGTTGAACACACCCGAGGTAGTACAACCATTGCATCCCCCACCCTCCCTTGCATTTCTCCTGAATTTGTCCTTACCAATCTTCTTTTGTTGACAGACGCAAGATGAGGAAAGCGTCTCCAACGAGATGACATTGGGCAACTACACTCGCTACAAGGTCCACGAGCGGTCCGACTACGTGCTCAAGCCAAGGCAAACCAAGAAGCCTTACACACCCAACCCTTCCATGGCCAAGACAAAGAAGCCCAAGAATCCATATCGCTTAGAGGTGGAGGATGAAGAGGAACCGAGGAGGAGGAGGAGGAAGATGCCCGCGAGAAGGGGCCGAGGGGCGAAGACCACCCGTGGGAAGTAGAGTAGATGTTCCACTTTGTCTTGAATGGTTGTTGTCGTGAACTTGGTACTTATGGTTGTTGTCGTGAACTTGGTACTTATGGTTGTTGCCGTGAATGGTTGTTGTCGTGAATGGTTGTCGTGAATGGTTGTTGTCTTTTTGGAACAAACATGCTCGAACAACATCGAACAAACATGCTCGAACAACAACTGAAACAGAACAACTGAAACAGACAAACAGAAGTCAGGAAGGTGCGGCGCCATGAAGCCTGGCGCCGCATATGCAGTATGCGTTGTGCAAGGTGGCCCAGGAATTGGCTAAGTCAATGTGCGGCGAGCGTCTGGCGCCAGATCTTGGCGCCACCAGTCTTAGCGTTATCGTCTGGCGCCTCCGGCTTCAGCTCTATTTTCGGCGCATATGCGGCACCAGTTGGGCGGCGCCAGACTGCAACGCGCAGCCTGGTGGCGCCCGCGGGTCTCGCTTAGCGCCAGTACATGCGCCGAAAATAGATGAAGCTTCGCTCATTTTCGAGCGCATGTGCGGTGCCACTCTAGGCGGTGTCGCACCGTGCAACGCGCAGCCTGGTGGCGGTGGCGCCGCACATGCGCTCAAAAATAGACATAAGCTTTTGTCTATTTTCGAGCGCATGTGTGGCTTTTGTCTATTTTCGAGCGCATGTGTGGCGCCAAGCTGGGCGGCGCCGCACCGTGCAACGCCACCATTCTTGGCGCCGCACTTTGAAGATGCTGCTATAGCCAGCTTTCAGCGGTTGTTTCGAGGGAAAATGATCACACATCGAACAAAAAATCTTTGAGGGGGGAAAAGTTTGTTGATACATACGAAATAACACGAGTTTCTTACCCTTAAAGTCTAGAACATACAAGTTCATGAAATAACACGAGTTCATGAAATAACAAGAGGTTCTCGAGCAAATCTTGACACATACAAGTCCATGACTCCCGGTTACATACTCAAAGTCTAGAACATAGGCCCTTTGCCCTTCCTCTTCTTCTCTTCCTCTTCCTCCATGGAACGCCACGCCGCTTGATGTAGCCTTTCCCTCTCGGCATCCCGAGACTCCTTAGCGCGGCGATTCTCTTCCTCCTCCTTCTTGCGGAGCTCGTCATTATGTTCCTTGCGCTTCTTCGCCATCTCCTCGTCACACTGCGCTTCATAGTAGCGCCTTCTTTTTATGGCCCAATCGATCTCTTGGATAGGCTTGTTGGATTCATGTTGCTCGATATCTATCCAAGTGTAGTACCTGCATACCGGAGGGGGAGACTACAGGAAAATAGTGCATGTTAGAGCCTATGATATGGAATAGTTGGGACACATGAAGAACTAAAAATCTTTGTGCATACCGGTGGAGTGTCGTATGGGTTGCGGCTATGCACGGGAGAGCGATTGTAGTTGGCACACATGAAGAACTTCTTTCCCCAACTATCGGAATGGTAGTCTAGGGACTCCTTAACAGTGCAATCGGTTCCACACCAACAAATAGGAACCTCCTTCCCATGGGCCTCGTCAGTACGAAACGTCCTCCGTGGCCTTTCCTCTTGATCGGCGCAAGGTGGCCTAGAATTGGCCCTCCTCTTCCTCTCTTCCTCTTCCTTATCCTTTTGCCTCTTCCTCTCTTCCTCTTCCTTCTTCTTCTTCCTATTCCTCTCTTCCTCTTCCTTCTTCTTCTTCACCTCGTCCTCTTCGTCCTTCTTTTTTGCCAAGTCACGAGCAAGTTGAACTACCTCTTCTAATGCCTTCCTCATCTTATCTTCCTCAGCTTCCTTCCTCTTCCTCTCTTCCTCTTCCTCTCTTCCTCGGCCTCCTTCCTCTTCTCCACCACCTCCATAGCATTCGCCCAGATCTTCGAGTAGTTCACACCTTCCCCATCATGGGCCTTGTTGGGTTGAGTCGCCATACCTATTATAAGAATAAAAGGTACAAGTTAGTAAAGGATGCATTTAACCCAATAAACATGAATGATAGTAAAATATGCATAAATGTGAACATACCTACGAGCATACGGATTTGGTCCGGCTAAGTAACCTATCATACTAGCAAGATTAAAACCACCACGCCCTCTTCCTCTTCGTAGCCCAAGTTGTCGACCTCTTTGTTGTCTAGGAGCTTGTTGTCTAAAAAAATCGTGACTAGGAGCTTGTTGGTTAGTCCTTGGTTGGCTACCACTTGGTTGGCTTGGAGCATGTTGGCTAGTCCTTGGTTGGCTTGGAGCTTGTTGGCTACCACTTGGTTGACTTGGAGCTTGTTGGCTACCACTTGGTTGGCTTGGAGCTTCTTGGCTACCACTTGGTTGACTACTACTTCCTTGATTTCCTTTTGCTCTTTTCCTTTGAGAACACTTTCTCGCATTGTGCCCTTCACCATTGCACGTTCCACACCGGGCTCTCTCACGAGGCTCTTGGAATTGGTCGTTTCCCGTTTCCCGACCACCACCACGTCCCCATCCGTCCATGTCGCTCCTAAAACGCTTTGTCTTGCGTCTTCCACGTCCAACAACCTTCCATTTCGGATCGGGCCATAGTTGAATTCCATGGTACTCCGGCCATTGTGATTGGTCCAAGTATGGATGAAATCTAGGAGCCCATGTCTTCTTAGTAGTCTCAATAGAGAACTCAGCCTCTCGCACCGTGAGCGGATTATTGTAATCCAAATATCGTCTGCGAGACGCCACGAGCAAGTGCGAGCACGCAAGATGAAGCAATGATGGCCTTCCACATGTGCACTCACAGGTCTTGAGCGAGACCTTGAAAGCCCGGCCTCCGTGTTGGACACCATCAGCCGTTGTACCTCCGAGCTCTATAACTTGGTAAATTAGCTCGTCATTGTCATATTCCGTGACAACTTGGAAATCCGCTTTCCTTGTCTGAAATTGCATCCAATCGTCAACCTTCGGAGGGAACTTGTATTTGTACTTGTTCTTGTTGTCCCCTGCAATATGTCGGTCCGTTTCATGTGAGTATTTCAGAAAATAATCATTCATCATGTCGAATGTATATCGGACTATTGTCGTGACGGGCAATGCACGAACACCTTTTAGCAACTTGTTAAATGCCTCTGCCATGTTGCTTGTCATTTGGCCATACCTCCGGCCACCGTCATCAAAAGCTCGTGCCCACTTTCCCATATGTTCAATGTTCCTATTGAGAAACTCGCGACCACCGGCATTGAGTTCTTTGTTGACTAGCAATTTGTTGTACAAGTTAGAGAAACGACGTTCCGTGAAAGCGAGGCAACAATCTTATAGATCATCGGACAAATCCTTGCTCTTGCATGCCCTATAGAAGTTTGAACAAAAGTGTCTCATGCACCAACGATGGTGCAATGGAGCATGGCCGGGAATATCAATCATCACCGCATTGAGAATTCCTTGATGACGGTCAGAGATGACACATATCTCCCTTTGAGGGGTTAATATCTTGGTTCTCAAAAGGTAGAAGAACCACTCCCAATTAATTGCTTTCCGCCTCCACCAAAGCAAACGCCAAAGGAATCAACCGGTTGTTCGCGTCATTGGCTATTGCAATCAAGATAGTGCCTTTGAATTGTCCGGTCATAAAGGTGCCATCAACAGAGATGACCGGTCTACAATGTTCAAAAGCCCGGACACATTGCTCAAAACCCCAAAATGCACGGCCAAAAACTCGCACGGTTTTCCCGTTTACAACCCTTGTCTTGTTCCCATAAGGTTCAACCACATGAACCATGTCGGGGTTAGCATTGGCCATCGCTAACAACAACCTTGGGATTCGGTTATAAGATTCCTCCCAATCACCGTACAACATCTCGAATGCGGCTTGCTTAGCCTTCCATGCCTTCCCGTACTTCACCTCGTAGTGAAAGAGGGATTTCACAAACTCCATGACCTGCTTGATGGTCATTATTGGAAACGACGCGATGTCATTGGAAAGCCTATAAGCGAGGAACTCGGAGGTGAGTTGCCGGTGCTCGTTCTTCGCATCCTTCCCATCCACCACCGGGCCTCGGCACATGTGAGTTGATACGCAACTAGATATGTGCCAATCGGGACCTCCCTTGAATGGTCTTTCACGCACTATCCAAGGACATCCTTCCTCCTCACACTTCACCGTGTAACGCTTCTTGATGTCCGAGTGCACGACCGTGTAAGGACGATGATGCTTCACCGATAAGTCCTTTATCCATTGCTTAAATTCCAACAAGGTCCTGAACCTTGATCCTTTGCAAAAGCCACTATTCACTTCATTGCCATCCCGGTAAGAACTTGTCCTTGGTCCGAGCACAATGCCTTTGCCACCATCAACCGTGGCTTCATCCGCGAGACTAAGATCACGAAACAAAGGCACCCGATGGTCCCAACCCAATACGGTATCGTGGATTTTGGCCTCTTTAGCCGTGAACCCCTCCTCGTCAACTTCTTCTTCGGGACCATCATCATCCGAGTCCGATGCATAGCCTCGAGAATACGGGAGGTCATGGTCCATGTCATCTTGTGTGATATATTTCTCTAAATCTCCAATATTGTTGTCGTGGAGTTCAACATCATCATTGTCATCTTCATCTTCACCCCCACAATCATCATCTTGGTGTCTTGAAATCGGTCTCAATGTTTGGGTCAAGGGAAGTTCACGCCTTAGCTCTTGGTCTACGGGTGGAGGACTCATAGTACGCAATGGGGATGCCATACGGTTCAAGTCCAAAGACAATGAACTACCAACTTTCTTGGTGGCAAATAGCTCAAGAGCCTTGTCTAGTGATTCGGCCACCACCTCCTTGTATGCAAGCCAACGGGCCTCGGAGAAGATACGTATGGTCTTCCAACGGACATGCATTCCCAAGCCAACATTATGTCTTCCCTCCAACTCAATATCATCCTTTGGGTCCATCCATTTCAATTCAATCCTCAATTGCTCCAAGACCTCGACATAGGTTGGAGTACGCTCAAACACCAAATCGAGCTCGTCCGGGTCTGGTTCTATGTTACCTCTCAAAAAAGCATCCTTGTCTACATGGTGAACATGAACAATTCTTACCATGCCTAACATAATCACAACAACAATACCATGGTCAACACACTCAACAGATACCCATGCTAACATTAACACAATACCAACCCATATGCCAATATAACAACATTCTACCATGTATCTTACAAAACAAACTAGGGTTTGCAAGATATGGACCAAAACAAGAAATTAATGGGTGAAATCAAAGATGAAGGGGAAGAATACCTCAAGGCACTTGGGGGGATCGAACTCCACGGAGAGAGGCTTCCGATTTGGACACTAGGAGGGAGGAGGTGGAGTAGGGAGAAGAGCCGCCGCCGCCGCTGCAGCTCCTGTGGGTGAGAAAGAATGGGCTGGGGCTGGGGAGGGCTGGCTCGCGCGCTGGTACAAGACCTAATGTGCGGCGCCAAGCGCAACGGCGCTGCACTACACAGCGCGACGCCGCGCTACAAGGCGCCGCACTAGCGGGTCCGGGGCCCACGAGGCGCCACGCTGGCAGGTGCGCGGTGCCAGGCGTAACGGCGCCGCTTTTCAGGGTGCGGCGCCAGCACATGTGGCGTTGCAAAAAGGGTTAGTTCCGTGAATTTCTTTTGGCCGGAGTTTATTTCGTGAAATTGTTATTTTTTGGGGTTATTTTCGTCCATTCTGCCGTTTTTCTGTAGGTGCGGTCTTGTCATGTTGCTGCAGCCTGCACGTGCTAGGCTAGCTATTGTTGTTTGTGTTTTTTTAGCTAGTAAGTACTTTTAGTTAACTGGGTTAACACTATCCGATCTTTTCTACTACCTCCTTCGCATATAAAAATTACTTTTAGCCTTGTCCTAAGTTAAAGTTAATAAAATTTGACGAACTTTATAATGAAATGTAGCAATATTTATGAAAATAAATTGGTATCACTAGATATGTTTTCATATTTTGTTTCATAATATATGAATTATATATAATATATATTGCTATATTTATCTATAAAATCGGTTAAATTTGATAAAGTTTGACTTAATCAAAAGCAAGAAGTACACTTATTTGAGGACGGAGGGAGTATAATTTAAAGCAGTCTCATGTTCGATGGTTCTCCTTTTGTTTTGATAAGATTGAATTTATGAAAAAAAAAAGCAATTTAATACTTACAGCGAAGCAGCTGTCAAATTTAATTCTAGTATTATTGGATTAGAAATTTGATAAAAATATATGAATACTAAAACATAAAATGCCTAATTTATTCTATATTGTAGAAATCCCTACCTTATGGAGTAAAAATAATGATCGTATTTAAAAAAATTAATTCATGGAATTAATTTTTGCAATGTGGATACCAAAATATAAGTTGTTTGTTTGCGGGTGCCCCTCGGACAGAGTCAGATGTGTGTCCGTTTCGGGTTGTCACTTAACCTAACGGTTGCAGCGAACACAAATGAACATGTCCAGCTCACACGAAGATCACGGGTAGTGGTAGACTAGTGTCGAAGAGGCTGTCTAGCTCACATGAATGAACCCGTACGCCGTTTACGCCACCTTGTGTGTCGTGGCGGTGTGGCAAAGCTCACGCATGGCAACCCTGGCAGCTTCCTGGCCACCGACTCCAGCGTAGTCATGGGCACCTTGTGGCGGATCTCGCGTAGTGACGTTAAGGAGGTGTCCTTCGCCACCGCCTTCTTGTCCAAGACGTGGTGGATCTCATGCACCGCCGCTTCGACCACCTCCTCTAGCACCTTCTCGGACACCTCGCCTTGGAGCTCGAAGCGGCCCACCTCCTTCTTGGCGAAACAACCGACCGGGCGCGGAATGTTTTCGGCCGTGGGTGGGAAACGACCACAAGCCGCACATGGGAAACATGAGCCAGCAAGTGCGGGAAACCGGCCGCACAGATAACCGGTGGCGGTGAATGACGACGTCCCGTCGCCATTAGAGAGAGGTCATCAAACGTTGCATCAGGCCACTAGGTGCACCGCTCGACTGGCAGCGACCTTCTTTTTGTCCGCGGGCCGACCCTTCGAGACCAAATCAGACGATTTGGATCGTCGGTTTGCGTTGGCCAGCTGAAAATGAATTAAGACTTAATGAAAGAAACAAACACAACATGCATGCCAAAAAAATTATAGTCTGAAATATCGCACCTTCATCTACAATTTCTACCAGTGATTCACCTTCTCAGTTGAAATCCAAATATAAAAAACGAGTGCTTACGGTGCAGTGACAAGGCCTGGGCAGAAAACGATAAAATCAATCAGCTGACCAAGTGAATCAGTGCCGATGTGCACGGAATCAACCGCATGCGTACAATACATACACGCTCATCCCGCCAAGCCCCATGGCGGTCGTAACCTTCCGCCAGTGCCCGTGCCCGTGCCGGAGACCCCTTCCGCCAGCGGATAGAAACCATCCGCCAGTGTCGACGTGGCCCCAGCAACCTCCCGCCCGATCGCCATGGCGGGAAGGACATTTGGCCTTCCTCAATGGCGAGATATATGAACCGTCTCTGGCAGTGGTGGGATGTGCCACGTGCCGCTATTTTCACCTTCCGCTAGGGCATTTTTGCCAATCGGTTCAGCATGTGACCAGATTTAGCGATGGGAAGCTGTAGAGGGTCGTATTTGCAAAAAAATCGGATGCGGCTGGTGGCACGTCGGCATTTCTTCCTTCTGCCACAGCAATTGTTGAATTTTTTTCTCCCACTTTTCTTTTCCTTTTTGTATGAACTAAGGCCTAGTGTCTAAGGCCCCGTTTGGAAGCAACTTTTTTTGAAGTATTCTCATAATACTTCGGTTTCTGAAAATAATGAAGTATGGAATACTTCAACGCGTTTGGTTCCGAAGAATATTGTAGTTTTGGAAACTGAAGTATAGCTAAAAGTGCAGTTTTTTTACGTATAAAAAACTTCACCCCGACCTCTTTTTTCTTAAATGGAGAAACATGCTCTCTTCGTACGCCTCGGAAAACGGATCTGCTCGTCCCGTCGTCTTCGGCTGCAGCGTCCGCAGCGATGTCTTCTTCTTCAGCCATGGAAAAAGCAAGCTCATCATCCGAAAAAGAAGGTCCATTCTGCTCTATTCTTGCGGAGATCTATGGCATGATTTTTTTTCCAATTTAATTGCACCATTGCTGACATCTAACATCATATTCTTGCTGCGAGCCCCTCCGATTCACACATTGACTGACAACATAGATCAGCTTTTGGCGCTCGGCAGCATCTGCGTAAGGTCTGACGTCTTCTTGGCGGTTTGCATGTATGAATCCAGCCCAATTTCTATACAGATCTATTTCTAACGTATATTTCCTAGTTCTTGGCGGAACCATGCATGCCCAGTTATTCACGCATCTAGTACTCCATAATAACCGGTCAAACCAACATGTCACTTTCCAAACGCCTTGAAGCTTTTGCTAAAACTAAGAAATACTACGGTAGTGTAAAACAGAAGTATTCGTTATCCATGCACTGAAATACTTTAGTTTTAGGATACTATAGTTTTAAAAAAAGTAGAGCTACCAAACGGAGCCTAAGTGTCTGGGCTAGCAATACTTCAGTTTTGGAAAAAAAGAGGCATGGAGTTGTTTTTTCAATACTTCAAAATAGCGTGTTTTGAGAGAAATTGAAGTATTAATACTATAGTTTTTAGTTATAGCTAAACAGCTCAAAGTATTTAAAACTGTGGTATTTTGAGAAACTATAGTATTGTTAAAATACTTTAAAAATACTTTGCTACCAAACACAGCCTAAATTTTCCTTTTTTTTGGAGCATACTTCGTAGAGCCGTGGAGGGAGTGAAACAAAGTGAATTACTCCCTACGATCCATATTAAATTATAACTGAAATAAATGTATCTAAACATATTCTAGTGCTATATACATCCAATCTAACGACAATTAATACGAATCACAGAGAGTACTTGATTTATTGGTGAAATACAGGTGAAGTTTTTAATCACTTTGTTGATTTCAGAGAAGAGTGGATATGTAAGTGCACCAAAATACGACCGCATGAGTCAAACAAAAATATTATAACTACGAATTTGCATGGATCCTACCAGTTCACAAAAAGTATAAGTTGAAGGGGAAAGGAAAGCAATGAATTTATACATCAACACCTCCACTCACGCTTGGCTCGTCGGGACTAAACGCAGACCGAAGTGGACATCATTTGTTGAATTAAATTGCTTCTACAAGATCCTGAACTACAAACCTCTTAGAGCGATCGACTTATGTCAGGCATGAAATGGGAATGCGTATGTGGCTGCATCGGCAACTCTAACTTCTGATTCAAAGGGGAAACATGCCATCCTTCCTGACCGCGAGACTAGTTCTCCAGGACAGTAGGGTTTATCAAACTGGGCAGGCGGCCGGCCCGGCAGCCGCCCCGGGCCCAAAATTTTGAAGGGGCCTCTCCAGATATGTGCTGCATATATAGGCTATAATAGATCTTAGAAAAGATAAAAAAATAGCAGTTTTGAGTTTTCTATTGGGCTAGATTGAGTCCTCTATTTTGCTGGACATACACATACGTTTTAGATTTGGAGTCCATCGCAGCAGCACGTACTTAACCTACGATTAGATCAGCTATCCTCTTTGATTGTATCGTATGAAGGCACGTCGCACCCTGATTCCTGCCTCAACCTCGACTCAACGCTGCGCTGTCTATCGTAGGAAGGCCCGCACGCGGAAAGCAGCAAGCCACCACCTATCGGCCGATCGTCGCCTATCGCCTCGCCTCCTTGCCCTTCGCCTCTGTCTGTGGCCTGTCTCTCGTCTCGCTTTGGCCGTTCAGCGTCTATAGGTTCGAATTAATTTCTGATCTCAGTCTTCTATGGTCTAACGTTGCCCCTAATTTTTGTTCTAATTAGTTGTTCTTTTTTATATTTTTAGTGTGGTTAATTGGTTATGGCACCTTATTCCGGTGCTAAGAAAAGTAAAAAGAGGAAGGAAGAGCAGAAGTTGATTGACTCACAGAGAGGATCCCTTCATAAATTTTTAAAGAGTAACACGAGCAGTTTGAGGAATGTAGTTGAGTTAGCACTACTTCCTCCGTTTCGGTTTACAAGTCATTCACGTGTATCTAGGTTATCAATTTTACCTATATAATATAAAAATTATATTATTAAAAAATACAAAGTCTAAAGTTTTCGATGATATACATTTTATAATATATACCTCATACTAAGTTGCTCAATTTGGCGATATAGAAGTACGCGCAAGACTTGTAAACCAAAACAGAGGTAGTAGTTCTTGTTGAGGAACATATTAATATTGATTTAGAGGATGATATCGGTACAGAGGAGAACGATAACATCAACGCGGGTAATAACAATGTAAGTGATCATGATATTGCATTTGATTCATCTCCTATAAAATTTGCTAGTGTTGATGAGGAACCAATTAGTGTGGTTATTTATGATCCGGCATCGAGAAGCTATTGGACGAGATTGATATTAATTTTATTATCACTGACTTTGCTTCTACGAATACACGGAGAATTTTTAAGGTAATATGTAAACATTGTCATTTTTATATGAATATTGCAAATGGGTATACTTGAAGTACTTATTCTTCATCATTTCATTCTTGTATATCAAAAAAAATTAGAAAGGAGTCCAAAATTTTAGTTTCGTCCCGGGCCCCTGAAACCTCAGGACCGGCCCAGGGCAGCCCCATCACTAAGAAAGTTGGCCTTGGAATTATCATCTATGATCACCTTGGTCGAGTAGTTTTCTCTGACTGGAAGTATACTCTGTGGTGTGGAGGAAGTAGATGCTTGCATACCTAGAGGGCCTAAAGCATTTAGTCGACCTGCAACGATGGCCAACAACTTTGGAGACCGATTGCCTCTAGGGTATCCAAACCATTCTCTCTCTAGGCCAAGAGCGTTCGTCGGACCGAACTTTGTACTATGAGGCACGAGAGATGCGTAAGGTTTATGGTCTTCCCGTAAAATATTTAGAGACGCCTTTGGAGAGGCATTAGGGGCATGTACAGTAGTGCTCAATCAGCCGTCTGTAAGCTACTCCACCTAGGATCAAAGCCGACGTGTCAGAAAGAGAAAAGAGAAAACCGTCTAGTCCGTCTGTAATATTACCGACGATCTATTCTCGCACAAATCGCTCCCTAGAGTCGGCCTTCCTCCTCCAAACAATCGACACAGATTCCGGTGAGCGCCGCAGCCTCGTCGTACTGCACCACGGCCCCAGAGACCGCGTCCTATGGCATGTGGCCGGCGAACAAGTCCTCTTCAGGGCGGCCGCTATAGGCCTCAGTCCGCTAATCGATTCCAGATCGAGGACCTTCTGACCGGCTGGGCCGATGTACAAAGCTAGCTAACCTCGTATGACAGATCCGATTGATTTTTAGTGGGAGCAATCTCTACAAGTGCAGGCCAGGAGTCGAAGCCGCCAAGCCGGAGTTGGGCAAGATGATTTTTCATTGGTTCAACAATGTTTCCTGATTTTGTGGTGCTACAGGTAGCAAAAAAGTAGACCATTGCAAAAACTGTTTTTAGCTCTGTCTATAGTTGACGTGGAGGATCTTTAGAGACAGCAGGTGTCTAAACTACTGTACATGCCCTTATCGGTTTGTACTACCCATCATCTAAAGAGGAGCCCCGATGCGGTTTAACTGTTCGATCACTACGACCATTTGCTTTAACATGCACGAGCGCATCACAATTACAGTTGCACACCACACGTGCCAGTTTGATTAAATTCCAATATCTAACTGAGACTAGTAACAATGGGAGAGTAGTATATGATATCATCTCCACAATGCATAGTATCATATAGTAGTACTTACTGTTTTGTAAAATCTTGATATAAAATTGTATATAAAATTTATTTGGGATTAGTTTTTCTAGTTCTATGAGCTATGATACCGTATCTACCTATGATACCAATACAATCTCTTTCATCATATAATAGCAAGACCGTGCTCTTTCATATCATCAAAAATGAAGTATAAGCTTGCTTATCATCAATCATTCTGCATTCCAAACATATCCAGGAAATTTTCTCGGACAAGGCATAGGCTTCTTTGAAAAAATTCACTGTATCTTGTTGTATATACATAAAAAAGAAAATCCCATTCACTGATACAGTGTCTCCGTTTACAAGAAAGAGGACCGGGGTAAGAGCCCTTCATGACATCTTCTATAGTATATATTAACAAAAAAAATGATCCCAGGGGCTTGTACTCCAGTTGCTCAAACGAATGATGCAATTATTAGTCAGGCATGGCGTTTTGGCGGCACAGGCCAAGATCACAAAACTGTAACTCTAAAACAAAGTAAGCAGAACAGGAAAATCAGCCATCGACTCCATGTAAACAAGATGAGCAAAGCTGGGAAGATTCCGATGCACTCCTAAACCCTTCGGATTGTATATTGGAGAGACTTGGTCAATCTTCCTTCAAAAGTAAAGCTTTTAAGGTTTTCATAACATTGTAATACAGATCCAATATGCGCTGCCAGCCCTGTAGTGGGATAAATAGAAACAGGGGAATCAATTATTAAAAAAAAAAATCTCAATTTTATCAATACTAAATACATAAGCAGAAATTTATACAAAAAGCACACTTCAGAAACGCATTAACAGGCCCTGTTGGGCACTCTTGTTCACTAAACTACATAAACAACAGAGCTACAGAAGGAACTAGATATCTCCCAGCCCAAAGAGCAGAGCACAATCCATACATGTAAGTCAAAAAATTAAGTTCCACGAAGTAAAACAAAACCCTGTTCCATAATAGGTACTTTTTGCTAATAAATTGTTATTTTTATACTTTTGCCACCATCCACAGTGGCGGACATGGGTATAAAATCCCATCCCACAGCCCTTTTTTACAAGGGAAATGACAACTAGATGCTCTTATAGGGAAGAAAGGCATATGGGGAAGAAAGGCTTCATGATAAAATGTCCTGTGATATGGTGAAGGAATGCTCATAGGATTTTCTTTTTCGTGAAACATCTTCTGAAACAAAACTGTGTGGAGCATCAACCATACAAAAGTCATATTCTAGCAGTACCACAGGTCCCTCACCCGTGCAGTCAAGCATTATCTATGTTAGGCGATAGATAGATCTCCAGTTACTTGTCTATGTTAGATAGTACATCTCAGGCCGCTTTGGTTTCTTCCTGCGCATAGCATGGGCAAGCTCCAACGAAAATGCAGGTCCCAAATAGAAGACGGACACCGAGCTACGACACCAAAATCTCAGCAGATGCAACAGTACCTGCAATTTTAATCTACAAAGTAATAGTAAGAATATACGATTACAACAGCGCTGACCCGATATACACTACGCAGAGGAACATATCAGCCTTCCATGAGCAATCCGAGCAAGCAAAGATTGGGAAGCGAGGAACTAAAGCAAAGAGAAGAGGTTACCAAGTTTCTTCACCGTCTGGTCATCACTTGATTCGCTTCTGATTTCCAATTTCAGTCAAGATCATCGCTTCTCAAGTCCAATTTCAATGCCGACACGAGTGCTCTGCATGCTCGGGCATATTCCTAAACAAGCAAACATCAGTGCATGGGCAGGGAATACAAGAGTATGAAAAACAGAATGCCGATGAAACTCTCCTTGCTGCAGCTCACCTTAACCAGTATCAGAGCTGCTGCTTGCTCACAGCAGGAATTTGATAGATCCATCTTCATAGTTCTGTAGGTATAAGCATCATCCAAAGCCTTGTCTTGTTCACTCATACACATCCAGGAAAGGCTCCTCTTTGCATACAAGGTTGAATCATCAGGGTTAATCTCCATTGCCTGCAGATATCAAATGCCGCCCCATTCGCACCAAAGGTCGAATTAGCTGTATTCAAAACAAACTAAAGCACTTTCTTGTCTTGAGAAAACATACGTAAGTGACCAAATCGAATATACCTCTGATTCAAAAGAATCGGATACCAGCATAACAGTTTGTACATGGAGATAGTCTAGCAACAATATATAATGCAACTGTTTCATGGTTCGGAGCATTTTAGCCTTTCAGGCCGAAAGGGTTCATCAGAAAGTAAAGCGCAGCCTCATCCGCAAATTTAGAGAGGCAAGAGATTTCCTGCAGCTAAAAGATATGCGCATGGCCGGACGTCGTTTCACTTGGTCTAATGCCCAGGCTGATCTGGTTCTTTCGAAGATCGACCACGTCTTCTTCTCAGACGATTGGGACACACTTTTTTCCGGACGCTCACCTGCAGGCCAACACCTTGGCTTGCTCTAACCATGCCCCCCTGCTGCTCCAAGGATGTGTAACAATGACCAGGAAGCCATCCTTCAAATTCGAAGAATTTGGTTGCGCATGGACGGCTTCAAGGAAACGGTCACCGCGGCTTGGAATAAAGACATCCAGGATCTGGATCCCATTCGCAGAATCCACACCAAGTTGTCCCGCAAGGCCAAGGCCCTCAAGAAGTGGCAACGTCAATATATAGGCGAGCAAATTGCTATGGCAAAAGAAATCATCTGGCGCTTTGATCTTGCTGAAGAATCTAGGCCCCTGCCGGACGAAGAAAAGGAGCTGCGGCGACGGCTGAAATCTTCATATGTTGGCCTTCTCACTATCCAGAAAATGAAGCCTCGCCAGAGATCGAGACTCACCTGGATTCGCCTGGGAGACGCAAACACAAAGCTTTTCCATACCAGAGCTAATGGACGCAGAAGGAAGGTCTACTTTCAATCCCTCACTCCGGGGGCCGGAATGGCGGTCACGGCAGAAGACAAAGAGGTCTTGCTACAACACTTCAAGGACCAGCTTGGAGCTAAAGCCCCCAGGCAGATGAGTCTCAACTGGGACGGTCTGGATTACACCCCGCATGACCTTGCTGACCTGGATGCCCCTTTTGACAACATCGAGATAAAAGAGGCGGTTTTCTCCCTCCCCTCGGTAAAAGCCCCAGGCCCCAAAGGATTCATTGGAGCCTTCTTCAAATCTTGCTGGGATATTATCAAAAACGACATCACAAGAGCTATCATGGGCCAACTGCGTCAACCTTATAAACTCCGCAAACATCATCCTCATTCCGAAAAAAACCGATGCCGCGTCAGTGGGCGACTATAGGCCAATCAGCCTCATCCACAGCCTATCCAAGATTTTCTCCAAGCTTCTCGCAAACCATCTAGCTCCTATGCTACCGGATAGTCTCCAAATGCCAAAGCTCTTTCGTCAAGAAGAGAAGCATCAACGACAACTTTATGCATGTGCAGAACCTTATCAGAGATCTCCACTCCTCTTAAGACTCCGAGCCTTTTTCTTAAGTTGGACATCTCCAAAGCTTTCGGCTCAGTCGGTTGGGCCTACCTCATCGAGGTGATGACTGCTTTAGGCTTTGGCCCAAACTAGCGCAAATGGGTGTTTCTCTCCCTAGCCTCCACATCTTTGAGGGTTCTCCTCAACGGAAACCCCGGCTCGGCCTTTTGGCATGCTCGTGGACTCAGGCAAGGTGACGCGCTATCGCCCATGCTCTTCATTCTGGCCATTGACCCGCTTCAACGCATCCTGTCCAAAGCTACTACCAACGGGATCCTAAGCCCTATACGCTCCAGAGTGGCGACTTGCAGAGTCTCCCTCTACGCCGACGATGCCGGAATCTTTGTTAACCCAATTAAAGAGGAGCTCGATGCCATCTCCGCGATCCTTAACAATTTCGGCAAGGATAGCGGTCTGGTCACCAACGTGGCTAAGACGGAGGTCTTCATCGTGCAGTGTAGGCAAATCAACATTGATGAGGTCTTGTCAAGATCACTTCGTTCCCTGGAAAGTATCTGGGTCTTCCACTTTACATCCGTCGCCTTCGCAAAGTGGACTTTCAGCCTCTCTTCGACAAAATCACTAGGAAACTTCCGGGATGGTTCTGTAAGAACATCGCGCGGCCAGGACGAATAACCCTGGCAAAGACCGTTCTCATGGCCACTGCAACATACCACGCCAGCGCCATCCCGCTCTCCAAGTGGGCGCGCAAGCAAACTATAAAGATTGTTCGAAACTTCGTCTAGGCAGGATACGAAGGGGAGCACGCGGCTAAAGGCAAGGCGCTTGTCAACTGGAAGACGGTATGTAGACCAAAGAACTTGGGCAACCTTGGAATGCCGGACCTTGAGCGCAATGGGAGGGCTCTAAGACTTTGATGGCCATGGCTTCAATGGACCGACCCCGAGCGCACCTGGGCTGGCTCAAAGATTCCCTACAACTCGGCGGATATGGCACTTTTCAGAGCATCTATAAAGATCACAATAGGAAATGGAGAAAATGCCCGTTTTTGGCACGACAACTGGAGTGACATGGGACCTATTCGGCTCTGGGCCCCCGACCTATACAAGATAGCCACGAGGAAGAAAAGGACGGTTGCAAAAGAGATCAGCAATAATAACTGCATTCGCTTGGTCGCTCGAAGCTGGCTCAATATCTGCAAGTGTGGGATCTCACCTAGGATACTCAACTGCTACCGATGCAACCTGACTCCATTAGATGGACGCTGACCGAAGACGGTATCTACAGTGCCAGTTTGGCCTAGCATGTGCAATTCAACAGATGCTTCCCAAAGCTCAAGGCCCAGAAGATTTGGTCTGCGCATGGAGCAGAAATGTAAGCTTTTCTCGTGGCTTGCACTGCATGGTAAATTAGTGACTGCAGACATGCTTGCCGTCAGAGGATGGCCTCATGATCCCACCTGCCTGCTTTGTGGATCTGCCCCTGAAACTGCTGCCTATCTTTGCAAAGACTACCCCTTCACGGCGGCGATTTGGACCACTACGCAATCTTGGGACAACGAGGATACAGGAAACCACGGCCAAACGTTCCCTTCCATCTCTACTTGGTGAGACAATATGCTTGAGGGGAAGACTAAAGATGAGCAGCGCCGCCTCAGCGGACGTTTGCTCTACGTCTTATGGAACGCATGGAAAGAAAAAAGTCGCAGTCTTCATGGGGAGCGCCTTACCTACATTGAGGTGGCTTCCATCGCTAGAGATGACATCTGTCAAAGCAAGAGTGCTTTCGCCACCTATGTGCCGGCTATTCCTCCGGATCCTGACTAGATTAATTTCTCCCTTTTTTCCGTTTTTGTTGTTTTGCTTTTTCGTGGTTTTGGCATTTTTCCACCTCTTATAAAATGTGTTGGAGACTGTCATAGGAGAGCCTGGAATATTCCAGTAAGTGTTAGTATAGTAGTGTTGTCCTAGGACTGCCTGGAACATTCCAGTAAATGTAGAGTCTAAGTTAGTGTCCTACTAGATTCTAGAGTATTCTGGTGTACTAGTAAAGGTGTACCTAAGTTCAGTTATATATATTAGAGGGTGTGGAGGTCCAAGGGACCAGCCCATCCAGAAATTTTCCCCAGAACCAACATGGTATTAGAGCACAAGGTGGAGGTGTTGCTGGTTCCTGGAGGTGGCCGACGGTGAATCACCAAGTGCTGGAGCTCGCGTGTGTGGAGGTGCCCTGCAGGAGAGACACAGCGGTGGAGCAGGGGGGCGAGCTGTAGGTGAGGCTCAGTGGTGAGTCTAGGAAGAGGAAAAGGCTAGACCGGTGGCCAGCAGTACGCGTGTGGCGAGGAGAACTAGCGGCGATGCAGCAAGTTGGAAGCAACAACAGATTAGTGAGGAGGACGGAATTGAAGCTAGCGGTTGCTTGGTGCAGAGAAGTAAACTCTGCCCTTGGACGTGGTTGACTTGGTGTTGCAGGGAGAGTTGCTGCTGCAGCAGGGAAGAGAGGAGAAGGAGCCAGAGCAGCTGTAGATAGTTTAGCAGCATTTGCAAGGAGGAGTGGACTGGAGGCTCACAAAGCAATCAAAAAGAGTTCATGCTAAGGAGAAGCAGAGTTCGTGCAGCAAGACACATAATAAAGGGAGAACAAGAGGGCATAGCGGTGCTCCAAGAATAGGAGAGAATCGAGATATTGAGCAATTGCTCGATAAATTGGCTGAACTGTTCAAGGCAAATGACAAGGACACAAGGACACATTGATTTTGACTGCCAAGGGATCAGGGGAGGTGCTTGAATTCTCGACCAAAGATTTGGAGACATTGAGTAAATCAAATAGGAGTGGGGAAAGAGCCAATCAAAGTGGGAAAACAACGGTTCTTGGCAATTTTGTCAATCTTGCACAAATTGAAGAAGGTATCTCAAATTAGGCTCCTACGTTAGATGAAACTTCTCGTTCAAATTGGATACTAGACTCGGGAGCAACTACACATGTCACGGGTAGGTGGAGTGAGTTTGCATCATATCCACCCATGCATAAAGAGACCATCCAAACAGCCGATGGAACTTATCAACCTGTCAAAGGTGTCGGCACAGTGAAATGCACTCCGTCAATTACATTGTCTTCGTTCTTATATGCTCCATCATTTCCGGTGAGTTTGGTGTCTATGAGCTCCTTGGTTGATGATATTGATTGTCGAATCATCATTGATCGATACAATTGCATAATTGAGGAGAGGAAGACCAGAAGGAGGCTTGGGATCGAAGTGAGACATAAGGGACTATGGTACTTAGATAGATAAGAAAGTGATGGAGCATTGTGCACCGCTCTGACAGTTGCAAGTAATGATGAGGCAAGGGTGATACCCCAACAATGGCGATTGGGCCATATGTCCTTTGATACTATGAGTAAGGTATTTCCTGAAGAGATGAAGAAGGTGGATAAAGACAAGCTTGTGTGTGATGCATGTGAGTATGGAAAACATACAAGGACATCATATGTGAGTCGTAGACTCCGGAGCACATCACCCTTTGTGCTAATTCACTCTGATGTCTGGACGTCTCCTATGGTCTCTGTTAGTGGAATGAAGTATTTTGTCACCTTCATTGATTGTTACTCTCGGATGACTTGGATATATCTCATGAAACAAAAAAGTGAGGTGTTCGCATGTTTCAGGGACTTCTATGCATATATCCAAAATCGTTTCAACATTGGTGTTCAAATTATCAGGTCTGACAATGGGATAGAGTATGTGAACCATGAATTTGGCAATCTTCTTTTAGAAAAGGGAGTACTTCATCAAACTTCGTGCCATGATACTTCTCCACAAAACGGAGTAGCTGAGAGGAAGAATCGACATCTGCTAGTGGTAGCTCGATCACTTATGTTTACTACGAATGTGCCTAAATTCTTATGGAGTGAAGCAGTTAGTTCTTGGGATGAAGACTCTGTATGAAATGATCTATGGGAAAAATGAGTTCATTGTTCCCCCAAAGGTATTTGGATGTACATGCTTTGTTAGGGACCACAGACCTTTAGTGGGAAAATTAGATCCACGTGCTGTGAAGTGCATCTTCATTGGATACCCATCTGAACAAAAGGGCTACAAGTGTTGGAGTCTTAGTGAGCGGAGAACATTTGTGAGCATGGATATGACATTTAGAGAGTCTGAGCCGTTCTATGGAGAGAAGACGGATCTCAGCTCATTATTTGACTTTGACTCTCCTAGCACAAGTAATGCTAGTCGAGAGGGGGAGAGTTAACCACTCAGGACAAGGGAAGATGAACCATCGAAATTTGTGGTTGATTCAATTCCATGTCCCATGAGTGAAGAGAGATGGATAAAGCCAAATGAGGAACACAATTTGAGGTGTATACAAGAAGACAACCTATGGATAAAGAGAGATGGAGAAAATCAAATGAGGAAGAAAATTTAAGGGTGTATACGAGGACGCAACCGCATCAACAACAGGGTCAAACAAATGGTGAGATCCAGCTGCAGGGGAGCAGCATCAACAACAAATTCCAGGGGTCGATGAAGTTGACTCATTTGAGAGTGTGCCATGTGTCACTGATGATTCATTGGATCTACCCATTGCCTTAAGAAAAGGAACCTGAGTTGGAGCTAGAAAACCTCCAAATTGGTACCGGAAGGAGCATGACATAGCTAATTATGTATCAGATACATCCCTATCTACGAACTACATGGCCTTCATCGCATCATTGCAATCTGTGGTGATCCCAAGAGACCGGGGAGTAGCAAAGCAAGACCTGAAGTGGCGTGAGGTCATGATAGAGGAGTTAAATGCTCTCAAAAGGAATAAAACTTGGGAACTTATACATCTTCCAGCAGGAAAAAGAGTTGTTGGGTGTAAATGGATCTACACCGTGAAACAGAATCCGGAAGGGAAAATTGAAAGGTACAAGGCAAGACTAGTTGCGAGAGGATATAGTCAAATATATGGGATTGACTATGATGAGACATTTGCGCCGGTGGCAAAGATGAACACAGTGAGGATCCTAATATCATGTGCAACTAACTTCGGGTGGCCTTTGCATCAGCAAGAATGCATTCTTGCATGGAGATTTACATGAGACATGAGGAGGTATACATGGAGATCCCACCTGGTTTCTCCAGTCCTAGAACATCAGGAAAGGTATGCAGGTTGAGAAAATCTCTATACGGCCTCAAGCAATCTCCACGGGCATGGTTTGATAGATTTAGACGAGTTGTATGCGGTATGGGATATAAGCAGTGTAATGGGGATCATACGGTGTTCTATCGGCACTCAAATAGCCAGATTACAATCCTTGCCGTATATGTTGATGATATCATAATCACCGGAGATGATGAGGTGGAGATATCAGGGTTGAAAGACGACCACATAAAGAATTTGAGGTAAAGGACCTTGGCCAACTCAAGTACTTTCTTGGCATAGAAATTGCTAGATCTCCCAAAGGGATTGTTCTCTCCCAGCGAAAGTACGTATTGGACTTGCTTAGTGACACAGGCATGCTTGGGTGTCAGGTTGCATCAACACCTATCGATCAAAACCATAAATTATGTGCCGAATCTAACCAGTGGATAAGGAGAAGTACCAAAAGCTTGTTGGAAGGCTCATCTATCAATGTCACACAAGACCTGATATTTCATATGCAGTGAGTGTAGTGAGCAGATACATGCGTGATCCTAGGAGCGGACACTTGGATGCGGTCAATCAAATCCTCCGGTACTTGAAGGGTAGTCTAGGAAAGGGACTATTGTTCAAAAGGAATGGTCATCTAAATGTGGATGGGTATTGTGGTGCTGACCGGGCAAGTTGCTTGGATGATAGGAGATCAACATCTGGTTATTGTGTATTTGTCGGGGGAAATTTAGTGTCATGGCGAAGTAAGAAGCAGCCGGTGGTTTCAAAGTCAACAGCTAAAGCTGAATATAGAGCTATGTCGCAAGGTTTGAGTAAGATGTTATGGGCGAGGAATCTTCTTTCAGAACTGAAAGTGTTGAGGAAAGGCCCTTTAAATTTGTGGTGTGACAACAAGTCAGCGATCAACATCGCAAACAACCCTGTTTAACATGATCGAACCAAGCATGTGGAGATTGATCGCTTCTTCATAAAGGAGAAGTTGGATGACGGTATAATTAGGATAAATCATGTAACCTCTAGCGAGCAAATTACAGACTGTTTAACTAAAGGATTAGGAAATAAAGAGTGCAGTTCAGCTTGTAACAAGATGTGAATGATAGATATCTATCACCCATCTTAAGGGGGAGTTTGGAGACTGTCATAGGAGAGCCTGGAATATTCCAGTAAGTGTTAATATAGTAGTGCTGTCCTAGGACTGCCTGGAACATTCCAGTGAATGTAGAGTCTAAGTTAGTGTCCTACTAGATTCTAGAGTATTCTGGTGTACTAGTAAAGGTATACCTAAGTTCAGCTATATATATTAGAGGGTGTGGAGGTCCAAGGGACCAGCCCATCCAGAAATTTTCCCCAAGAACCAACAAAATGCCTTCCTGTACAGTGGATTCTGTTTTCCCTCTACTAATAGAATAGGCAGTGCTCCTGCCGGTTGCTCCAAAAAAAAGTAAAAAAGTAAAGCGCAGAGCAAAACTAATGGAGAAGTATATGATGCAAGAGTATACCATGGTATAGAGAGCCAACGCGGCAGCATAACTATTTTCCTCAAATGCAGCATCCCCTTCCATTTTCAAAGCAAATCCATCATTTTCCTCGAAAGCAGCATCCCCTTCCATTTTCAAAGCAAATCCATCATTTTCCTCGAAAGCAGCATCCCCTTGCTCTTTCAGAGCACATCCATCATTTGCATTGAGGAGAGGAACCTAAATCAAATGAACAATTGAAAGTCAAACAGAATACAAAATGCAAGTTCACTCTTGAATTCACCTAGTTCGCATGTTGAATTATTACTTCAGGGCCTGCAGATCTAGCTACAGGGGCTGTGAGAGGGGTAAGAATCTCAACGCAGTCTGTCCATCCTTTGGTTGCAGCAATTTTTGCTGCTGTTCTACCAAACTGTTCACAAGGATATCAAGGGTAAATCTCACAAATAAACAGGGCGAGCTTATGCAATGAAAAAATTATGTTTTCCATTATGCAATAACAGAAGAATGTCGCAAAGGGATTTATACTCATATCGCTATGAGGTTCAAAATATGATGAATTAGAGGCGATTCTGCAGGGCATGAATTACTGTGGCAATGTACATAAGAACATGGATGTCTAGATGAGTGTATTTGTAGCCAGATTCCCATTATATCCTGGACTGGACATGTCTAAAGAGTGAACATGCGCATGAATGCTTGAACCAGCCTCTTTCAATCATTTTGCTATTTTCTTTTGTAGTAAGCAAAAATCGTGTTGAAGGTATTAGATAGAACATTCTGTGAGAAATCAGACATTGGCCTTCATTGTGGGGCATTCTACCTCAGAGTTATGAAAGAACACTAATTACCACAAAGTTTTACGGTGCCTAATTTCGTAAGTGCCACTCCCCATCTTCTATCATATTATCTAGCCCAATCACAACTGTCCAAAAAGCTCAGTTCAACAGTACATCACACTTTCTTGTTGAGTTAAAAAATATTGGTCCTTAGCAGCTAGAACTTTCTTTTGAAGTAACAGCCATCGGCCCTTTTCATGGACCAAAATTCATTAAAACATGAAAAATATACATAAAACAGGCTAGTAAAAGCAATGCTTTACAAAACCCAATTAACCTCAAATAGCAACATGTGGCAACATTTAAGGTCTTACTCAAATGGCCTGAATTTACCTGTGTTACTAGCCACTCTCTTATAGTAGTAAGATTCTACAAAATCTACAGATTTTAGCAGCTAAATTAAGCCATCCATAGCCAGCTCAGAAGATAAACAAGAGTGACAACTAACAACTTAAGTAGCAGTACAGAAACTCACTTCATCAGGAATATTTGCATCAGCGCCAGCTTCCAACAGGCACTTCACGCAGTCAGTGAAGCCATAGGATGCAGCTATTATTAATGGTGTCACAGGCCTACCAGCATTGACATCAGCACCAGCCTGAAACATGGAATGTATAATATAGAATGCTGAGGATTGTGTTTCTAAAAAATGAAACAGACTACCTTCACAAAAAACTTTCTACAGTAGGAGCTCTAAAGGGACAAGGCACTGCACCTTAATAAGTAGTTCCACGCATTTCAATGAAGAAGAGAAGATAGCCATTGATAGTGGTGTATAGAATAACTGAGCAACAATGTTATGCTGGAGAGAAGGCAAAGACAAGATTACTTGCCGATAAACAATGACAAGGGTACTGGAGGCAATTATATTATCAAAAGTTTGATATGCAATTTTTGGCAAAACATGGAAAAGGTTACCGAAAATAGTTTGCCTGCCATGAAAAGGAAAGAAAGAAACAACAATCCTAACAACTTTGATTTTTTCACTGTATTATCTTCTATATACTATTAGTAATTAGAGGCTCCTTTCAGTCCAGCACATTAATTTGATGATAAACTCCCACATTAATCTAGAAAGATGAAATTCTCTCACATTCTATTAGGTCATCGACAACACCCTCGATGCTTAGATTTTGATTTTGCAGTATAATAAGCTGGGGGAAAACGTAGCTGGTATGTTGAGTCCAGCTGATTCATGGTAATATAATTTCCCTTTTGCCATCTAGACGAAGCCAGAAGGCTGATTGTTCAATATTAGAGTCTCACTGGCTGACATAAGATTTTTTTTCCATATAGCAGGACACGGGAGGCAGACTGCTCTCAGTCCAAACAAGCTAGCAGATTGTAACTGGATATAGAAGAGTCTGTACAAGTGATTACTTGATGTCAGCTACCTCCTTCACGAGATGAATAATACATGGGCAGACAAGAGGTTGCAGTAAAGGTCTGTAGCCAGATTTAAATGTAGCGTACATATAGTTGTGAGAAGTAAGAAAACTAAAAACCCTTTGGTATACCCAAGGCATAAATATCATTCCATGTTGATCACAGAAATTTAGTAAGGACAGGATTCTCTCACTAATCGGTTGATGAACGTATAATCCATCAAATATTTTTGAGTTTGACCTAAATTTGGATCTCATATGACAAGGCTAATAAGAGAATATAAAAGGCTAGAATGTAGAGCTATAATAATATGCCAAATCAAATTAGAATGGGATATCAGGTTGAGTTGCACTAACGAGATGCATCATGCAACCACTTTCAGTTTTGAGATAAAATCAAATATGCAAATCTAAAGAAAAAGGTGTACATAGTTCTCAAATATCTAAGTTCACTTTATGATATCAGTGACAAAATACTAGTGTCTGAGATTTATATATGTAGCTCATGCAGATGCACGGCTGGACAACTAGCTGGTATACTCCCAACATTTTTCAGTTCCATCTTGTACAATAAAGCTCCTTGTGCAACTATCCAGCACATGGATCAAATAAAAAATCAAAAAGCACAGCACATCACCTGAGCTCCATAGTCGCTAACGTCAGAGTAAACCAGCGCATAACATACCCAGTACAACCGCTATGAATGTCCAGTAAGTAAGTGGTTATGTGAATAAGGTGGGAAGAAGCGGGGAGGACAGGTGAAGACCATCACGCAGGCACAGTTGATTAGGCTATAATTCAATCTCACCACGACATAAATTGATGTGAATACTCGCAAGAATCATGGTTTAACCATATTATCATCTAGCACAATCATCAAGAATATGATACATTTTAAGCAAGGAAAGATCTAAATGTAAATGAACAAATGATACACGATAAAATAGGTAAAGAACACAGAGTCATAAGAATAGAGCCAGCCAGTAAAGGAAGTCCTGGCTCAGCCAGGTCAAGGAAGTAATATAGCACCTCTTCCACCTTGGCAGGACCAAATCTTTGGACTAGGCAAGGTTGGGAAAGGGGAAAACATATAAGAACACTGCTAGGCCCAGCTGTATAAATCCAGCCATGACTTCTCAGCTATATTGAAGGAATAAGTACCGTACACAACACACATAATATTAATCAGAGCTAGGAAACCAAAGATTGGAAAAGGGAATTATTACATTTGCCTGATGCCTCAACAATAATTCCAACATTTTCGCATTTCCATTTCGAGCAGCAATGTGTAGTGGTGTTCCACTTAAACATATAGGGTCAATATAAGCTCCCCTGGACAATAGTAAATCTGCTATTTCACAGGCATCTGGATGAAATAAATGAGAATGCTCAGGTCACATTACCATGAAGGATCTTAAATAGAATATGAAAGATAGCTTATTACCTCTGGTGTTAGCTGCCCATGACTTGGTTGACTTTGAGTTGGTACATGTGCCTGGATGAACGATTTAGTACCTTACTATGTGCCAATAAGGATACAACTGCTAACAAAAAACTGGAAAACTTCAAAAGTACTGTGTTTTTGGCAGGTACTCCACTTACGATTAGATTCCTATTAGTAAGCCACCATGTGTTTTTATTTAATCGTTTAATAAGTAAATACAACCATGGCCACCAAGCGCCTAATATCTCAGAAATATATCAACAGGACATTTCTACAAGCCTATAAGCTAAAGTAACTACTAAGAATAATGAGTGGTTTCTACAAGCAGTAAGCAAACTGGGAAAATAGTTGCAACATAGGTAGGACCTAAAAAGGTTTTTCAGCAGCTGACCAACAAAACCTGATCCAGACCAATGGCTAAGCATAGGAAACACAGCAAACAAAAAATAAAAATACCTGACCGTATCCAACCAGCCAGACCAAAATTATTTTTCCAAGCCAAGGACTGGCAATTTAAGCCCTACTTTGAGTTCTGTTCAGCTGTACTTATGTGTTTTGTTCGAGTGAAAAGTATGCACATCACATACTGTTGAACCAGCTATCTGAATAAATAAAGAAACAATTGACAATGGTTTATATTGTCTCTATATTGAGGACACCACCTATTAGCCCAAACAGTGCATCACTAATTAAACGTTGTTGTCACCATCTTTAGTTGATCACTACAAAAGTACAATGTGCAAGAAAAAAAACTGAAGAGCTGCAGTTTACTGCAGGACAGACATCATGACCAGCTTTGGGATAAATATGAAGCAGAACAGATCAGGCAGGCTTAATAAAGCTGCAGGTAATACAAACAGAAAAGAACATACACAGATGTAAAAACAAAACCTGGCATTGCAGCATAATGCAGAGCGGTAACCCCATTTTTATTAGCTTTGTTTGGCTTAGCACCATGGTCAAGAAGAAACCGTACAACTGATGTAGATCCACAGCCATATATTGCATATGATAGAGGCATTGCACCTAGCAAGAGCAGGAGAATGGCAAACATTCGATCAGAATGATCAACAATTCGTGTTTCCAACCAATAAACATGCGACGGATAATCAAGACCAGATGCACTTGCCAGATGCATACTAAAATATCACCCAAGTAGGTGCTACACGTAAGTTAAAACAAACAGCACAAAATTCATTCACAACGCCACCATTGATCTCCATGCTACCACACAAAAGATTGTATTTTGTACGTCCAGGATTCAGCATGGATTTCACAGAAGCAAACTATTTGAAACACAAAATGATTTAGGGGCATCCCACCCATCAAGACAAAAATAAGTGATGCTTGCTTCTCAGAGGCCCCACTAAGCCTCACCCTGAAGGCTGCAACATCAGTAGTTTGGTTTGTGTTTACATATATTAAATTGATAGGTGATGATCAGGTGACGGCCTCCAGGCTCTTAATAAACAAAGGCGTCCTTGAGCAGCATCAGCATTTCTAGAACTTCGCAACTTAGAAAAAGCTAACTACCAATGGCCCCATCCACAAACTGAATCGCCGCAACAACATTTCAGCAACTGTTCTCTCAAACAAAATTACTAATAAATTAAACACCACTGCATGGGCATGCCACTCTGCATCTCTGAATCAGTCCAGCACTGCAAAGTCTGTCAACAAGGTGCTAGTAACGAAGAAATTACCATCTTGGCCAGGAGCGTTAACATTGAGGCGGAGTTCCTCGACCAGGAACTTGCACATCTCCAGCCTGCCGGCCCACGCCGCCAAGTGGAGCGGCCCACGGTCGCGGTACAGCGGGTACTTGACTGCCGCCGGCGTCTCTTCCACGCCTTTCCCCGACTTCCTCAGCTGTCTGACGACCTCTGCATGTATAAACTCGTCAGATCCACGAGCACCAGAGCCCGATCCATGGCGGCGCGCTTGGGCCTTACTCCTCACGGCGGGGATGTTGCCGGCGGCCGCGTCGTTGAGCGTCTTCACAGCCGCCCGTTCATCCTTGGAGAGCGCGTGTTTCCCGATCCTCGCCTGCTGCCGGGATGTCACCGTGGAGGCGCGGGTCGGCTGCATCCTGGGCCCCTGATGGGATGGAAGCTTCTAGAAGGCTATGGGCTTGGCGAGGAGGTCGAGGCGGAGTGGGTGGGGAATTGGGGGATGGCAAAAAGGCGGGAACCGTTCCGTACAGACGCGGTGACGCGCCAAAACTGCAGGCTATATGCCGCTCAACGCGGCGGAAGCAACTCGCACCGCGTGTACCCCCGTCAGCGCTCCGCGTATCTCTTCTTCCACCTGGGCCTGGCCCAGCTTTTTGGTGCGAGGCTGTTTCAGTTTTTTTTCCTATTTTCTTTAACGAGACCCCACGTCCCTGATATTTTATATTCTGTGTTTCCCCGTTTTCGCTGTGCTCTCTATGGTCATCGTAGCTGCTTTCTTTTATATTTCTTTTTTCTTTTATTTTTCCCTTTTTCTTCTTTATGTTCCTTCTTATTATAAACTGTTTACGGAGTACGACATGGGTTTTTTATGTGGTTCTATCGTATTAAAATTTGTTATACGTAGTTTCAAAATTGTTCTTGGATTCTAAAAATCATGTTAGTGAATTTGAGAATTATTCACAAGGTTTCAAAAATTGTTCAACGATAAGAAGAGTGCATGATCCTAGGGTTACAAGGATAGTCCTAGCCGGATTTGTAAGAAGAATCCTGAACTAGCAGGCAAACTATATTGTCTTGTCCTTCAAGACACCGACTTTCGTATGACAGTATCGTGTCTTCTTCCCAAATCTTATTGAACCTATGTCTTGTCTATCAACAATGGATTGCCCGGTTAGGCCATGGGCCGAACCATCATCTGTGGGCCACCTAGGATTGTCGGTATAAGGCCATGTCGATGACATACCTATTTGGTATATCCTCGACACTCATCCAGCTCAAGTGTGGCGATCTTATGAAGCAAGAACTGGTTCGGAGAATTGGCACCGGGGAAACAACTCATGCGCGGACCGAACTGTTGCGGCCATCGTTCTGCAAAAAGGGAGGATCCTCAAACCCACATAAATGGCTGATACAATTTGATGGGACCGGGTAGCTCTCTAGGAATTATTTCTACCAATGGACATTGATTTTATATTTGTAAAATCCTGTTGAGTACGAGGATGCATGAAGATATGTGGTTGTGACATCATGAGCGCCCGGGAATTCTATTCTACAAGATTAGTCTACGCATGCTTGTTGGTACTACAACGAAAAGGCACGATGAATGGCTAGTGGAGAGGCCAGCCGGATCAAATCAAGCAGCAGAAGGAAAGCTATGGCACAAAATGTTGAAAGTAAAAGTTCCCTCAAAACTGATTATTTTTGTGGCGTCCGGCTCAACAATCGCTACTAACATGTGATGTCTGCTGTCACCGGAACATGTTCGGTTTGTGGCGCGGAGGACTCCTGGAGACATTTACTCGTCGGTTGCGCAATGTCAAGGCATGTTTGGGCGCTTTTTTTTTGAAATGGCACTTTATTATTTGAAAGTAAGTTTACACCTGTGCAACGTTTGGGCGTTCGTAAATGAGAAGATCACCCACGCAACGTTGCATGACTGAAGAACCATCTGCGAAGCAATGGATGTTTTCTACGATCAAGTCTCGTGATCACTTGGCCTTCGCGGAGATGGTTGTAACACTATGGGCGATCTGGTATGTTCATGTTAAGTATCTCTAAAACATCTTGTGTGTTAAGTATTTCTAACACATCTTGTGTGTTGAGTGTTAGACTGTATTTTGTATATGTCTTTGTATTGTAGTCCATGTATAATTGTAATCGTATCCGATGAGGTACCCCTTATATATATGTTGCAGTGGTCAACCCCCAGAGGTGTCGAAGCCCACAACCCCCAAATCATATGTCTAATATGGTATCAGACAAAATTCGATCCTAACCCTAAACCTAGCCTTTCGCTGCCCCTACCGCCGCCGTAGTCGCCGCCTCCATGGACTCGACCGCCGCCGTTCTCATCAGCCCGCTTTGTCGGGATCCTCGCCTCTGTCGCCTTCCTTGCGCTGGGCCCTCGGCGCCCCGCCTTCCACCGAGGCGGAGATCGCCGCTGCCGCCACCGCTTCCTTCGAGGCGGCCGCCGTCGCCTCCGACACCGCTCCGGTCGCCCCCGTGCCACTCATGTCGCCGTTCCTGCACCACCTCCTCCATGGTGGTTCTGCGCCGTTCTCCGTCGCGACCATGCCGCTGCTGACGACGAGATCGGCGGGAGCTCTCTTCTCCGAGGCGCTCCCCTCTGTCTCCGCTCCCTCTCCGGGGGCTCGGCCGCCGCCGTCGCATCTTGGTGCCTTGTCACCTTACCTGCAGCCGTCGCCGCCTCCGGCCTATGACATTATGACTGGTCCCTTCCATGGCGCCCACTACGCGGTGCCCTACGGTTCTCCATACGCCGCCCCTACGACGTCGCTCACGACGCTCCTTACGGTGCATCGTACGGCTACGGCTATGCGGCGTTCCTGGGTCACGCCCTCTATGGTGCGCCCCCGCCTCCTCCACCGCCGGCCCGCCGGCTGCGCCCCCGGCTTCCGTTGTGTCGACCGCGGCCCCTGCCGGTGCTGCTGATGTGCCATCCTACGACTTCGCCCTTGACGTCATCACGACTCCGCCGTTCTACTTCAGCAATCTTCTCCCGGTGAAGCTGAAGATGGACAATTATCTGTTCTGGCGTGCGCGGATTTTTCCTCTCCTCCGTAGCCACTACCTGGAGGGGTTTGTCGATGGTACCCTGTCGTGTCCGTCGCCGAATCACCACATGTACAGGCCATGGGTTGCCCAAGATCAGGCGATTCTCTCGGCGGTTCAGTCCTCTCTCACCGAGGGCGTCGCCGGCATGGTCCTCTTTACTGCCACGTCTCATAAGACGTGGGAAGTGTTGGAGTCTAGCTTCTCCGCACAGTCGTCGTCCCAATCCATGGATCTCTGTAGTCAGCTCAACGAGACCCATAAGGAGCACCACTCTGTCACCGTCTTCTTCAACAAGATCAAGTGCCTCGCTAATACGCTTGCCTCCATTGGCGAGCCCCTTCGTGGCACGGAGTTTACTGCGTACATCCTCAAAGGACTTGATGCTGAGTATGACTCTCTTGTGGAGGTGATCAAGGAACGTAAAATTCCGATCAAACCGCAAGAGCTCTATCAGCGCCTCCTCTCGACGGAGCAATGCCTCGCTGGACGACATCCTGACGGTGGCTCCTCTCCCAACGCCGCCTACCGCGGCGGCAAAGGGGGCGGATGTCCCTCTGAACCACCACCGGCTGCTGCCCCGCCTCAGCCGCGCCCCTCCATCATCATGGAGAACGGGCGCCCTCGCGCTTGCTGCGCTGCTGATACGTCCAAAACGTATATACTTTCTCGAACACTTTGCTACTATTTTTCATCTAAACTTGTGTGATTTCAATACAACTAACACGGACTGACGCTGTTTTCAGCAGAATTACCTTGGTGTCTTGTTTTTGTGCAGAAAATGAACTATCAGGAAAAATTCCGGAAAATATGCCAAAAACTATTTCTCACTAGAAGATCCTCGGAGCCAGAAGGGGAGACAGAGGGGAGGCCTGGGGAGCCCAGGCACGGGCCCACTACCCCCGCGCCTGGGGGAGGTTTGGCCACCCCAGGCAGCTTCCCGGCCTCCCTCCGCGTCTATAAGTTGCCTTCTGACCTAAAAACTCAGGGGGATCGATAGTTTTCCAAAAAGAGTTCCGCTTCGCCGCCACCACCAGAAACCAAGATTCGGATCTAGAAACTCCGTTCTGGCACCCTGCCGGGACGGGGAATTTGGAGAGGATCATCGTCATCGTCATCACCAACGCATCTCCATCAACCACCGATGTTTCCCTCATCCATGAGTGAGTAATCCCCCGTTGTAGGCTTGGGGATGGTAGGGATTGGATGAGTTCTATCATGTAATCGAATAAGATCTGATAGGGGCATAGTGCCTAGTATCTCTATTGGTGCTATTTGACTTTGTTGCAACTTGTTATGCTCAATGCTTGTCACTAGGGCCCGAGCGCCATGATCTCAGATCTGAACTTATTATTGAATCATTATGATAGTATTGTTTATGGTCTTATCTGCAAGTTGTGTACACATATCATTGTCCGGATCCAAAGGCCCCAAAGTGACAGAAATTGGGACAACCGGAGGGTATGGCTGTGGTGTGAGGATCGCATGTGTTCACAGAGTGTTAATGCTTTGCTCCGGTGCTCTATGAAAAGGAGCACCTTAATTGCCAGTAGTTCCCTAGAGGCCCCACGCCACGTGGCGGAGAAGATGGTATGCAAGTTCTCATTGCGAGCACGTATGACTATATTTGGAGCACATGCCTAGGATTGTTTAGTACTTGGATGCTTATTATTATTTATCTGCAATACCCTAGTTCTTTGAAGTTACATGTTTAGACTCGTCCATGCAACGCCCGTCTATCCATCCATATGCCTACCGCACTCGAATCCTACTGTTTACTGTTACTGTTACTATTGCTACTGTTCATTGTTGTTGTTACTGCTGTTGTTGCTACTACAAACTGTTGCTACTGATAAACTTCTATGAGCAAGAACTATTTTCAGGTGCAGCTGAACTGACAAATCAGTTGTTAAGGCTTGCAAGTATTCTTTGTCTCCCCTTGTGTCGAATCAATAATTTGGGTAATACTACCCGCGAAGACTGTTGCGATCTCCTACACTTGTGGGTCATCAAGACTATTTTCTGGCACCGTTGCTGGGGAGCATAGCTTTATTTGTAAGTTCACTTGGATATATTATTGTTCACTGCTACTCCTTTCATCATGGGGAAGTCTCGTGATGGAAAGTTCCCTATTTTACCATCCACTACAAAAAGAGGTACAGTCCTAAACACCTCTGTTGCTCTTGATTCACCGTCTGTTATAAGTAAGCTTGTCACATTACCACCACATACTCATGCTACACACACTACTACTACTGCTGAATCTGAAACTGCTTTTGATACTCATGATGTTACTTCTACTGTGCTTGATGCGAGTGGTTCATTAGGTCCTTTTCTAGATGCTACTATGGCTAGTCTAGGAAATACCAAAACTCTTAGTGAAGACACTGTTACACCTGTTAGCTCACCTGGATCTAGTGAGAGTTTTGATATTAATGATGGTTACATAGAGCTCACTGATCAATTAGTTGAAGAGTGCCAAAATACACATGGTGCTAGTGCTATGAAGAGTCTCCTTGCTAGACGTACTATTATACCCAAGAAGTCTTATGATCCTAAGTTTGCCACCTCTCCCATAGATATTAAAGATAAAGATTGTGATTTCTCTCTTGATTTAACTTATTTAGATATTGTTGAGAAAGAACCGTTTTGTGGTACTAAAATGAGAGTGTTGTGGCTCATATGAATGAGCTTTCTACTATGAGTGCTTTGTTCTCTGATGATTTTAAAATGCGCAAGTACTTTGTTGCTAAGATTTTCCCCTTTTCACTAAAAGGAGAAGCTAGGGCTTGGTTTAATAGATTACCTCTTGGTTCCATTGATAGCCCTGATTGCTTGATTGCTTCTTTTTTTCATAAATATTTTCCTCCCAGTGCTAGACATGCTGCTTTGCAGAGACTTTTTGATTTTAAACAGGAAGAATAAGAGAAATTGCGTGAGTCATGGAAAAGATTTTGTTCCTTGATTCATGCATATCCTAGATGTCCATTACCTAAGAATGAGTTGCTTGATATTTATTATAATGGACTAACTGATGATTCTAGGACCTACCTAGATAGCTTTGTTTATTGTGTTTTCAGGAAAAGGACTCCTACAGATGCTGAAGAATTAATGAACAAGATAAGCAAGAATTATGATGATTGGACTTCAAATGAGCTGAATACACCTGAGCCTATTACTCCTGAACCAGATGTTCCTGAACCAGTTCCACCAACAACAACAAAGAAGAGGGGAGTCATTGCATTAAATGATGAAGTGATGAATGAAGCTAAAAAGTGTCTAAAGGAGAAAGGTATTAGAGTTGAAGATGTGAAGAATCTACCTCCTATAGAAGAATTATGTAAGCCAATTCCCCACTCATCTACTATTGAGATACACTCTCTCCAATTTAATGAAGGTGATATTCCTTATAGTAAGCCTCCTGATCAATGCTTAGAGGAACTTGACACATTTATTGTTAAACAAGGTCACTTTAATAAACAAGTTCAGAATCATTTATTGGAAAACTCTAGAGCTATCCATGAGTTGAAAGATACTGTGGAAAGAACTTCTAATGATACTAAAATGCTTTGTAAACACTTTCAAATGGTTCAAAACCAACTTGATCAACTTGCTAAGATACAAAAGGATATGTTAGTTAATGCTTCAGGAAATAAACATGCTTATGGAATTAAAACTAGGAGTGGTGCAGCAACTCAAGATCCTTTATATCCTGAAGGACACCCTAAAAGAATAGAACAGGATTCCCAACAAGTAGAAGATAGTGGTAGTCCTCGTAAGAGGAAGAAAACGAAACATAAGAAAGTTGAGGAACCACTTGAACCTGCTGTAGATCCTAATAGTATATCTGTCTCTGATGTTGAAACTGAGAGTGGAAATATTGATGAGTCTCCTGATAAGGAGGAAGTTGAGGAAGAACCTGAAAAATACACTAAGAACACTAGGTACACAAAAGGAATATTTTATTGCTAATAAACATGGTAAAGAGAGAGAACCTTGGGTGCAGAAACCTATGCATTTTCCAGGTAAGAAACACAAGTCAAAGGAGGAGGAACACTACAACAAGTTTTGTGATATGAAGCCTTTATTCTTGCAAATTCCTTTGACTGATGCTATTAAATTGCCCCTATTCAAAGTATATGAATGATATTGTCTCTAATAAAAGGAAGATTCCTAATGAAGAGATTTCTACTCTACTTGCTAATTACTCCTTCAATGGTAAGGTTTCAAAGAAACTTGGTGATCCAGGTATACCAACTATTCCTTGCTCCATTAAGAATAATTATGTTAGAACTGCTTTATGTGATTTGGGAGCTGGAGTTAGTGTTATGCCTTTTTCTCTCTATAAGAGACTCCAGCTAGAAAAGTTGATACCAACTGATATATCTTTGCAAATGGATGATAAGTCAACTATTGTTCCTGTTGGTATACGTGAGGATGTTCCCGTTCAAATTGCTCATAATTGCATGTTTTTAACTGATTTTGTTGTGCTTGAAATGCCAGAAGATGATAATATGTCTATTATTCTTGGGAGACCTTTTCTTAATACTGCAGGTGCTGTCATCAATTGTAATCAAGGAAAAGTAACTTTCAATATTAATGACAAAGAGCACATTGTCTATTTCCCCAAGAAGGTTGTTAAGAGCTATTGCCTGAATTCTATTGAAAATATTGAAGGCATCAAGGTTGGAGAAATATATTGTCCCATTCCACAAGAAAATTTTGAAACTATTATGATTGGGACCATTGCTATCAAGTATGAGGTAACATAATCACCTTGTGGAATATAAAGTTTTGTCTCATTTAAGATTGTTTTGGTAACAAGACTTGATCAACCTTGTTAACAAAAGGATTTTAATGAACAAAACAATGTTTCCACTATGGTTATACTTGTTTTCTTTCTCTTTTCTCCTTCCTAATCTTTGCTTTAGCTTTAGTTTTGCTAGTTGTTTGCTTGTTGGAGTTTCTTAGAGCTCCTATAGTTTGACTTTTGGTTTGCTTTTGATTCTTTTGAAAAACTGTTTCTGCGAGAAAATCAATTTTCATACCCTGAAAATTGGCCAAAAATAAAGTTTTCCGAAAAATCCCAGAAAATTCAAAATAATTTTTTCCTCGAAAAAAGGGGCAAAGTGGCACCTGAGATGACCTGGGGGGCACCCCTAGGCCCCACACCCATGGTAGGCGTGGCCTACCTAGTGGTGGCGCCTAGGGGGGTCTAGCCCACCTGGGCCCTCCAGGCTGCCTCCTCAAAGCCACCTTCTTTCTCTCTCCCGAAAAACACCGAAAAACTTGCTCAAGCTCGTGTTCTTGATGATCTTGCTCGCGATTTTCGATCTCCTTGTTCAGCCCATCTCAAGTGCTGATTTTTGGAGGGAATGCTCATTGGTATGTGCCTCCTCCACTTGTCCAATTAGATTTGTGATTAGTAGGTTGTATCTTGAGTATTTTGCTACTGTAGGTGACAGGTTGTTTGAGCTTGCATGCTTGTTCTATGCTTAGAACTTTGTTTTGATGCATGTGTAGTCCTCTAGCAAGTTCCTATAGTAGTTACTCATCATTTATCAACTTAGAAATCACTTGGTTTGATGGTTGTCTAAAAAAATTCAGCAAAGAAGATGAGTGCTTATTCACTGAATCAATATGACTTGATGGTGCTTGATCCAATGAAGGTTCATCGCGAGGAGGCAGTTTTTCCCTCCATATCCCATGCCATGAATTTATGAGAGCTGCGGGGATCCTCCAAGATTTCCAAACTTTGGTTACAAGTTCAGGGTTGGAGCACTTTGTTGAAGGTGAACCAATCCAATATGTTAAGCTAACCATGGATTTTGTGCAGGACTTCCGGTTCACTTGGTTTACCTCTAATCCCATGGTCCATTACAAAATATATAATATGCCCGTCAATCTGCCTTTTGCTGATTTCTGTGCAGCAATTAGAGTACCTTAGTGGGGATCTTGTGAGAAGATCAAGGAGAGGCCCAAGTCACTTGTTGATTTGTATGCTGAGATTTGCCAAGGTTTCGACTTCTCAAAAGAAAGTGGTAAAATTCGAAACATCCAGCTCCTAGCTATTAGATACTTTTCCTATTTCATTACCAAGTGTGTTCTTGCTAGAAAGACTGCTAGAAAGTTGTCTTCTTTTGATCTAGCTTTTATTGCAGCTGCTTTGAATAGGAATAGTTCTTATAGTTTGGGTGCTTTGATAGCTCACCGTATCACCACCAACCGTGAGAAGGGTGGAATTTGTGGAGGTCTCATTGCTTCTAGGTTGCTAGCTTTCCATGGTTTAGAGCCTCATTATTCAGATTTTCAGTTTTCCATAGAGAGGCTGGATATCGAATCCATGATTCAACATGGTTTTGTTTCTTTGGGGGCTAATGTGAGAAGTTTGCCATATGAACTATCTTTTGTCCAGCAAGGTCGGAGAAAAGGTAGGAGTGAGAAAATAGTTTATTTGCATGCACATGCTTTGTTTAACTTTGATAATAGGCAAGGATGGTCACTCACAGAGGAGGAGGTTGACACATATGTTGGGGAACTCTCCTAGGAAGAAGAGAATGTTGAAGAGGATGCCGAAGACAATTCGGTTCAGCCCTCCAACTTGGGAGAGTCTTCATACCAGCAACCCTCATTTGATTGGGGAGCGTCTTCTTCTTCATCACAGGTGCCTGACTATGATCATTCCTATGGTGACCCACAAGCATGGAGTTATTATCCGCGCTATTGAGCCCCACTTAGGCCAAAAGCCTAAGCTTGGGGGGAGGTATACCGACATCACACTCATATATATACCATGTTCGGTCGGTTCTTTGTATATCCATTTTTTCGCTTTCTTTTTGGTTCTTGTTGCTGCTTTTCAAAAACACAAAAATACCAAAAATATTTTCGTTGTTTCTCTTGGTTTGTTTCTTTGTTTCTTTGCTTTGGTTTGCCTTAAAAGAAAAACCCGAAAAGATTTTGCTTTGTTTGGTTTGCTTTGTTTCTGTTTGTTTTTTCTTTGTTTGCTTGTTTCTAAAAAATTGAAAACACCAAAAATATTTCTTGTTCTTCTTTGGTTTTGTGAATTCTTCGCAGGGTTCAACCATCCTCGGTGGATATTGGTTTTCATGTTAATTATTCAAGTCACACAAGTGAAGAACAATAATGAAGATTAAGACAACTCGAGGTGTGGTAAGAGGCTGGTAACGAACTCTATTTGTTTTATTTTTGTACATATACTCATTATTGTGAGCATGCTTAGCCTCTTTGTGTAAGGTGTATGTCACTATGGATGATTAGTAGTTCTTGCTTGCCTATGATCAGCTCCAGCTTGCTAATAGTTTGTAGCATGTCATATGAATGTTTGCTTGCATTGTTTTATTCATACTTTGGTATGACATTGTGGTATCCTCCTCTGACTGTTCGTGTGAATCGACTTGGCACATGCTCACGCATGCATATGACTAATCAATAGTCAGTAAGGCTCGATGATTTATTTTGCCTCAGAGTTCTTGTATCACTTTCATGCCATAATTAGCTCTGTTTTGTTGCAAGCATGATTATGACAGTTATTGCTCTCTCGTTTGTTGCTCCCTCTCTATTGCTAGCCTTCACTTGCACTGAGTATGTGCTCTACATGTGCTTCCAACTCCCCAAAACCAATATTGCCAGCTGTGTCCACCATACCTACCTATTAGCATCATTTGCTATTTCAGTGCATATTCTATATGTCGTGTTTTCTTCCAAAATAAAATGTTTGTCTGTTTTGAGGAAGTTAGTTAGTAAAGCTCTCACGAACTTGATGGCACACTTTATTCCTTGTGCTTAATAATCTTGAACCACTGTGACTAGTCCATGAAAGTTATATGCTTGCTTATTATATGCTGGAAGTCAGCAGAACCGTGCTGTCACGGGGAACGCTTTCAACTCTTTTTGGATGTCGCATCCAGTTGATTCCCTACTCTTTTGTTTATGGATGTCGACGATGTGAAATAAAAGGGAAAGTTTTTAGTTCATGGAGTTTATACATTGTGTTAGAGAAACGCCTGGGCCGCTAGCCTAAGCCATGCCTAATCATGGTGGAAACTTGCAGCATCACTATAATGAGCATCTATGAAGCTTCCTCAATAAAAAGTTATGCATATGGTAAATAAAAAGATTGCCGAGATGCTCATTGTCTGCTTGCCTTGTCATTTTGGTTATGGGAAAGGTCTTGTACCATGTGCAAGGGGTACCCCGTTGGCGGTTCTCGATGATATGCATGTATTTACAATGACAAGAACTTTCAGGTGACCAAAGTTGAGTAGCATGCGGAGCGACCCTCGTACTCAAGGGACTTGGGACTTCCACCTATGGTGCATCAAGCATATGATTCAGAGTGGACCTCACTTTCACCTTAACCACATGAAGATGCCTATGATAGGGGCAATGAGAGCTCGAAGCTAATGAGTACCTTCCTTTCAGCATTAGGAAGTCTTTCAAACCTTCACAAAACCGTTTTCATAACTTTGTTGAGTCGCCACTTATTCTATGAGCACTTTCTTGAGAGCATAGCTGTCATTTTTGTGTCTGTTTCAAAACTTGGTTAATTATGTCATGACTTTGATGATTGCATCTCTGATATCTTTATCTCTAGTCTTCATGTGAATTTCAGAGGTGCCTTGGCATTTATACTGTTCTCTTCAAACAAAGGCAAGCGAGATACCACTCTATCACACCTTATTATGAGCATTGCAATGTTGCTTATGTCTATGTTTCATGCTACTTATTATTATTGAGTTGGTTCCTCTTCATAGCTTGCAATGGCTATTGAGTAGACTTAGTTGCATACTCCTTATTATGAATTGTCTAAGCATCTACTCCTATGCCGAGAATATTTACATCATATGAAGCAAAGTGTTCGTGAAAGTTCTTTTATCGCACTCAGTTTTCAACTGAATTGCTTGAGGACAAGCAATAAGCTAAGCTTGGGGGGAGTTGATACGTCCAAAACGTATCTACTTTCTCAAACACTTTGCTATTTTTATTCCTCTAAACTTGTGTGATTTGGATACAACTAACACAGACTGACGCTGTTTTCAACATAATTACCTTGGTGTCTTATTTTTGTGCATAAAATGAACTATCAGGAAAAATCCCGGAAAATATGCCAAAAACTATTTCTCACCAGAAGATCCATGAAGCCAGAAGGGGAGACAGAGGGGAGGCCTGGGGGGCCCAGACCCACCCCAGGCGCGGGCCCACTAACCCCGTGCCTGGGGGAGGTTTGGCCACCCTAGGCAGCTTCTCGGCCTCCCTCCGCGTCTATAAGTTGCCTTCTGACCTAAAAACTCAGGGGGGGGGTCGGTAGTTTTCCAGAAAGAGTTACGCTCCGCCGCCGGCACCAGAAACCAAGATTCGGATCCAGAAACTCTGTTCTGGCACCCTGCCGGGACGGGGAATTTGGAGAGGATCATCGCCATCGTCATCACCAACGCATCTCCATCAACCACCGATGTTTCCCTCATCCATGAGTGAGTAATCCCCCGCTGTAGGCTTGGGAATGGTAGGTATTGGATGAGTTCTATCATGTAATCGAATAAGATCTGTTAGGGACATAGTGCCTAGTATCTCTATTAGTGCTATTTGACTTTGTTGCAACTTGTTATGCTTAATGCTTGTCACTAGGGCCCGAGTGCCATGATCTCAGATCTGAACTTATAATTGAATCATTATGATAGTATTGTTTATGGTCTTATCTGCAAGTTGTGTACACATATCATTGTCCGGATCCAAAGGCCCCAAAGTGACAGAAATTGGAACAACCGGAGGGGATGGCTGTGGTGTGAGGATCACATGTGTTCACCGAGTGTTAATGCTTTGCTCCGGTGCTCTATTAAAAGGAGCACCTTAATTGTCAGTAGTTCCCTAGAGGCCCCGCTGCCACGGGCTGGCTGGAGAGAAGATGTTATGCAAGTTCTCATTGCGAGCACGTATGACTATATTTAGAGCACATGCCTAGGATTGTTTAGTACTTGGATGCTTGTTATTATTTATCTGCAATGCCCTAGTTCTTTGAAGTCACATGTTTAGACTCGTCCATGCAACGCCCGTCCATCCATCCCTATGCCTACCCCACTCGAATCTCATTTCATATCACATTATTGCTATTGCTTCATTGTTGTTGCTTTGCTGTTGCTACTACAAACTGTTGCTACTGATAAACTTCTGTGAGCAAGAACTATTTTCAGGTGCAGTTGAACTGACAAATCAGTTGTTAAGGCTCCCAAGTATTCTTTGTCTCCCCTTGTGTCGAATCAATAAATTGGGTAGTACTACCCGCGAAGACTGTTGTGATCCCTACACGTGTGGGTCATCAGCTGCGTGTGGTGATCTTGCACTCTGCTGTCAGTCATCGCGTCACATCGTCATGCCACCGTCGTTTCAATACCGACTTCCTTGGGCTTGGTAACAATGGTAAAGGTAATGAGCATCAAGCCAACGTGACGCAGCAGCAAGGGCATACTCCGTCCTACTCTGTTGATCCCAGCTGGTACATGGACACTGGTGCTAATGATCACGTGACGAGCGAGCTGGACAAGCTTGCTACGCGTGAGGCCTATCACGGGTCTGACAAGGTTCATACAGCAAATGGGACAAGTATGCAAATCTCGCACATTGGTCAGCCATCTCTTCTTACAAATTCATCTCGCAAGTTGCATCTTAAAAATGTCCTTCGTGTTCCCACAGTTTCACGTAATTTGCTATCTGTTCCTAGACTTACAAATTCATCTCGCAAGTTGCATCTTATAAAGGACCGGGCTACGAGGGACGTTCTTCTTAGAGGTCGACTCCGTCATGGATTATATGCGCTTGATGCCCCGCCACTTGTCTCCCCAGCTGCCCACCAAGTTTTCAGTGGCGTCCAAGTGTCTCCTTCATAGTGGCACTCACGTCTTGGCCATCCCGCCACGCCTATTGTTCGTCATGTTCTTCATCTCCATGAGTTACCGTCTATGTCTAGTAATAATCTTGTTAGCGTCTGTGATGCTTGTCAGCAGGGAAAGAGTCATCAGTTACCTTTTTCTGTTTCTAGTCATGTAGTCAAAACTCCTCTTGAGCTTGTGTTTTCTGATGTCTGGGGTCCTGCTCAGATGTCTGTCAGTGGTCATGAGTACTATGTCAGTTTTATTGATGCTTATAGTCGCTTTACCTGGATATATCTTCTTAAGCGCAAATCTGATGTGTTCGATCTTTTTCTTAAATTCCAAGCACACGTTGAGCGTCTCCTTTAGCATAAAATTATTCATGTACAGTCGGATTGGGGGGGTGAGTACCGCAATCTGAGTACTTTCTTTAAGAAACTTGGGATTTCACATCGTGTGTCTTGTCCTCATACACATCAGCAGAATGGTTCGGTCGAACGTAAGCATCGTCATATTGTTGAGACCGGTTTAACCTTGCTAGCTCATTCCTCTGTTCCGTTTCGCTTTTGGAGTGATGCGTTTACTACAACCTGTTTTCTTATTAATAGGCTGCCTTCGCGACTACTTGGCATGAAAACCCCACTTGAACTCTTGCTTCATCAGATTCCTGATTACACTTTTCTTAAAGTGTTTGGTTGTGAGTGTTGGCTGCATCTCCGTCCTTATAATAATCGTAAGCTTGAGTTTCGTTTTAAAAAATGTGTCTTTCTTGGGTATAGCTCGATACACAGAGGGTACAAGTGTTTTCATGTTCCGACAAATCGTCTGTATATCTCACGAGATGTCGTCTTTGATGAGCATGTTTTTCCCTTTGCCACTCTTTCAGCTCCTGCCACCACATCTACTCCATCATTGCATTCATCTCCTATGTTGCCTGATCAATATGTAGATGTTGCACATTCGCCGTCTTTGTTGTCTAACCATGGTGCAGGTACTGGTAGAGGAGCTCAGCTACACCTTCTCGACGATCCTCCCGTTGAGCCTGTCGCCGCGGATCACGACGATCATGTGGCCGCTGCCCCCTGCATGGCGCATGCAGGGCTCCCGCCTCGAGCGCCCGCCTCGTCCGCGCCCCGCGTGCCTGCTCTGGTCGCGCCGCTCCTGAATGTGCCGACAGCCCCGCCTAGGCCGTCCCACTCTGCATCGTCGTCTCTCTCACCTGTGCGGTAGATAGAGGCTGGTCGCGCGTCTCCACCACTGTTGCCCGCGCGGCAGACTCCGTCGCCGTCGCCTGAGCGGCCCTCTGCGCCGAGCTGCTCTCTGTCGCCCACGGCAACAGCAAGCTCGACCTTGCCTGTGGTGCCCTTGTGCACCGAGGTTCCTGCATTGTCGGTGTCTCCTGCTTCGACCACGACACCGACGCCTTGCTCCTCCTGTGCTGCGGCCTCATACCCGCAGCAGAAGTGGTGTTTCTAAACCACTTCAACGCACCGACGGTACAGTTGCGTGGCTTGCATCATGTGTTGCACATGTCGAGTCTGACCCCACAGCTGAACCCCGCCATTTTCAAGCTGCTATGGGCATTCCTCACTGGCGCTCTGCGATGGAACAATAGTATCAAGCATTATTGAAGAATGATACGTGGCGTCTTGTTCCTCCCAAGTCTGGTGTTAATGTCATTGATTCCAAGTGGGTGTTCAAAGTCAGGCGACATGCTGATGGTTCTATCGAAATGTATAAAGCTCGACTGGTTGCTAGAGGGTTCAAACAACGCCATGAACTTGATTATGAGGATACTTTCAGTCCTGTGGTCAAGCCTACTACTATTCGTCTGTTGCTGTCACTTGCCGTTACTCTTGGGTGGTATCTTCGACAACTGGATGTTCAGAATGCCTTTCTTCATGGTGTGCTTGAAGAAGAGGTATATATGCGCCAGCCTCCTGGTTTTGTTGATCCTGCTCGTCCACAACATTTCTGTCGTTTGGTGAAGGCTCTCTATGGTCTGAAGCAGGCGCCTCGTGCCTGGCATATGCCCGTCTTGGTGCTGCTCTCCGTGCACATGGGTTTGTTCCGTCGACAGCTGATACGTCCTTGTTTCTTCTTCAGCGTCCTACAGTCACTATGTACCTATTGGTGTACGTTGATGATATCATTCTGGTCAGCTCGTCGGATTCTGTTGCGGATCGTCTTGTTTTCTGCTATGAGTGATGACTTTGCTGTCAAAGATCTTGGTCGGCTTCATTATTTCCTTGGCTTAGAGGTTTCTCATTCTGATGTCGGTCTTACTCTCACTCAGCAGAAGTATTCTCAGGATTTGCTTCGTCGTGCTGGTATGCTCCAGTGCAAGACTGCTACTACTCCCATGTCAGATGTTGATCGACTCTCCGCACTTGATGGTACTCTCCTCTCTTCAGATGAGGCAACTGAGTACCGTAGTATTGTTGGTGGCTTATAGTATCTGACGATCACTCGTCCTGGTATTTCCTATGTGGTTAACATTGTGTGCCCGTTTCTTCATGCTCCTCGAGATACTCACTAGACAGCTGTGAAACGCATATTGCGCTATGTTCGATTGACTGCTGCTCTTGTCCTACACCTTCGGCCTGCTTCTTCTGGTGTCCTCTCGGCGTTCTCTAATGCAGATTGGGCTGGTAGTCCAGATGACAGGCGATCCACGAGGGGATATGCAGGGTTCTATGGTCATAATCTGATCTCGAGTGATCGTAAACAAGCTACAATGACTCGTAGTAGTACTGAAGCTGAATACAAAGCAGTTGCAAATGCCACCGCCGAGCTTATTTGGGTTCAGTCTTTGCTTCGAGAGTTGGGAGTCTCTCATGATCAGCCGCCTGTGCTTTGGTGTGATAACATCGGTGCTACATATCTGTCTTCGAATCCAGTATTCCATGCCCGAACGAAACACATCGAAGTTGATTATCACTTTGCCAGGGAACGTTTTTCACAGAAGTTGCTTCAGATCAAGTTCATCCCTTCGAAAGATCAACTTGCTGACATCTTCACGAAACCGTTACCTCTACCTCAGTTTGAGGGCTGTAGACGCAATCTTAACCTTCTGAGTTCTTCAGAGCACGGTTAAGATTGAGAGAGGGTGTTAGACTGTATTTTGTATATGTCTTTGTATTGTAGTCCCTGTACAATTGTAACAATTGTAACCGTACCCGATGAGGTATCCCTCGTATATATGTTGCAGTGGCCGACCCCCAGAGGTGTCGAAGTCCACAACCCCCAAATCATATGTCTAATATTGAGCTTTTAGTACGTAGTAGTAGATCTCAGCTAAGTTGAGATGACGGGACCTGGCAACCGTGGACACGAAGAAAACAAGCACACGCGAATGAAACAGTGCCGTGACAAAGCAAGAATTAAAATGCCTAACCGCTCAGGCTGGTCATAGTGGACAGTAACTTAGAGCATGTTACTAGTCCAAGTTAGCACCTCCATAGTGATAAATAATATGAGTGTAGTGTCATGCAAGACCTCATTTATATCTAATAGACTCATTTTGCTTTGATTTATGTGATGTTATGGTAACATAGTAATACTTTATTTTTTCAATTAATGAATGCCACGTCACCTAAATGCAAACACAGGACTCCACTCACCCAGTACCCCCTTTGACCAACGTGACATGCGCACGTGACCTTCTTCTCCTTATTCCTGTTTGTTTGGTAGCGCACGAGACGCAATGATGATCCTGTCTTTCCTGGACGACGACGTTGGCGTGTGCGCCCGGGCGGGCGCGTGGTACTACGTGCCTGAACCCTGTAGACGCCAAGAAAAACTGGTGACTGCATCTGCATGCCGACCGTGCGCAAACGACTGCATGGGCAGTACACGTACTGCTGAAATACCTTGTCGGATGCCGACGACCATGACCATGATTGGTACACACACATACACACGGTTACGCGTACGCCGGTCGATGGAGGTGACGAGACGGTATGCATGCATGATACGGAGACCGATGCATATGCATGGCAGCCTGCCTGCCTGCCGCGAAGCTAGCAAGAGCACGCAGCCTGCCGCCACTGGCCGGGCCAGCAGGGACCCCCTGTTCGTCACGCAAACTTTGGTGCATTATCAATCTGTTCGGGATCAGAAAAATATTCAGGCGATCTCGAGCATCCAGTGCGCTGCAGGCCCAAAATTCTCGGGTCTCGATCGGCATCAGCTGCATGCGTGCGTCGGTGCGTGTGTGCCCGACCGTGATTTGCCCACACGACGGCACCGCAATTCCTCCGGCCGACAGATTCAATTCAGCCGCCCACACAAGTTCATGCATGCGCGCGCGCATGCGGCCTCTTTTTCTGCGCCGAATCGTTATCATCATGGATTCATGGTGTGATTTACTGGCCTGCTTGAAGTAGAGATGTGAGAAATATGCATGGAACATGAGCAGAAAGGCCTCCGTTCGGAATCTCACTTACTCCCTCGTTTACATGGCTCAAATAGTTTTGCATCGTGATGATCAAGGTATGGTTTTTCTACCCGCAAAAGAAAAAGATAATATAGGTTTTCACTGGACTCTACAAACTCTCCCGAGGACTACCATTTTTTTTTGAAATGCACCCTAAATTTATATCAGCTCAAAAAACATTATACAGCGTAAATTACATAGCCGAGCTGTCGAATCGAGTTGATTGCCACAATCACAGGCCATGAAGTGTTGTTGTGAGTTGTGTTTCTACAAAAACTATAGGCGATCTCATGGCCTGATGTTTGCAGTTGTGAGCAACTCCATTGATCTCCCTAGACATGTGATATGTTGAGGCATGCAACTCTTGAGCTATGTTCTGAAATTGAATGGCATGCCTTCTTATTTTCCAGAGCATGTTGTAGTCATTTGCTCCGGGTGCTACTGCCGCCTTTACAAAGTTCAGATTATCAGTGAAGAATGTTGGCTTTGTGAGGTTCATAGCTGAAGCAAAGAGAGCCTCCATGACCATCACATGGGCTTGTGCCTGCAAAGGGGAAGCAATTTCCTTCCTGGACGCCATGATGAATACATCTCGTCTTCCTTCGTCCAGTGTTTCTGCATAATATATGCCTATGCCTACAGTAGCACTTGATTCATTCTTCTTCGTTTTTCAGGCTACATCTGCATATATCTTTGGACCTGTGAAGTGAAAATCAGTAGGAACAGTAATACCAGGACAGTTAGTAACTGTTGAAGTGTATAAGTGGATTGCACTAGCGCTTTTCATAAGTTCAGACTTTTGGTTGCGTTGGCTAGTGCATGAAGCTTGACATGGTATCAGAGCCTAAGGTCTCGAGTTCGAGTCCTGGCTTTCGCAATTTATCCTAAAATTGCTGTTGACCCCTCTATGTCCACGTATAGGCCTCTTGAGTCATACGTGAGTTTCGCGCGCCGTCGCTCTCTTCCGGTTGCACGTCTGACTTCTCCCCGTCACACGTGAGAGGGGGTGTTGAAGTGTATAAGTGGATTGCACTAGCCCTTTCCATAAGTTTGGACTTTTGGTTGCGTTGGCTAGTGCATGAAACTTGACAGTAACTAGAGGTATTGCTTTTGTTGGAAGAAGTTGGACCATCTCCAAATCATTAAGCAGCGCATAGGTGTTGATGAACACCTGCGGAGGAGTCAGTTTTTTCGTGCAAAACAACTGATTGTTTCTTTCTTTCCAAACACACCATAGAAAGGTAAATAGGAAATTGAGTTTCATTACCAGGTGGTCTTGTCCTAAGAAGTTAAGGATAATCTGGGCTCTGTCATTAGAATGGGCAGCAAGGATTTCAGATTTTATAATCCAGGAGGAAGGAACCAAGCAGCTTTTGCAAAGGGACACAAAAAGAAGAGGTGCAATTCGATTTCAGGGACATCACATCTGCAACATACCTTTGCAATATGGGAAGAATACTCTGATGCTCTATTCCCTATGGCGAGAGCCTGTCTTAGTAATCTCCATGCAAAAGTTTTGACTCTCGGAATCATCTCCTTGCACTTCCAGACCTGCTTCATGATTCTCTTTGTGGATTCCTGAACATGGTCTGAGGACCAGGGCCGGCTCTGACCCATGGCCAACATGGGCGGCGCCCTAGGGCCCATGCCTGTTGGGGGCCCATGATTTGCGTGCTTCTTTATTAGTCAGCTGTTTGGTTTTGGGTTAAAAAATTCAGTTAAAAGGCCTAGCATGAAGAAAGAACGGACCAAACCAAATCAAGAATCGATCTCCCGTTTAGTCTAATTCGTGTTCGCCTGTTTGTATCCCCAATTTCCTACTATCGTCTATTCAACTACGGACTACCCTAGCCACCCTGCTCTAGATTGGAGATCGCCAATTCGTCATTGCCTATTGGAAACTAGAATTGATCATTTGAACTTGTGAATCCATCTGCGTCCCTTCCCGCTCCTCATGGCCTTTTCTCTGTTGTCCTGGTCCCTGGTATGTTCAACGTCACAGAATTCAATTGCAATGTGAGATTAGGGACTTAGAGTTTTAGTTTTAAGTACTATTTAGTTCCTTTACAATTATAGGTGTCCAAATGTTGCCTGAAGAACATAAGTCCTGCGTTGAGAAAATAAATTAAAAACCAAGAGTCAGTTTATTAAATCACAAAGAGGTGCTTTAAAATAAGTATTCTCCGGTCAACTAGTAGTTTTGATATCAACGCCGATAATCAATTGCAAGAATCTGATTCGGGAGAAGACAGGTTATTTAACTACTCTTTTATTTTCTCTGTCACTATATGACATGGTTTAAGTTCTTAACAATCATGTTTATACATCTTGAACTAATAATGTGTTGTCGGATGTTAACTCTTAATACTTTGCAGGTAAAAATAGCCATTCATACTTCTTTATATAGAAATATATACATGTGCATATATATAGCCTTATACGGGCCCATGTTGTCGATCTCGCCCTAGGGCCCTCCAAAACATAGAGCCGGCCCTGCTGAGGACTACCATTAACTCCGTCCTTTTAGGCAACTCCAACTGCGTATCCTATTTGGCACACCAAAAATATTCAATCCGATCTATTTGCGATGGCCCGCAGACATGGCGTAGACTCATGTCTGTCCAGTACAAGCTACTGCAACCAATGTCATCCCCTAATTTGTCTGCGGTTGGGCATTCATAGTTGGCAACATTAAAGCATCTCCACCGGCGTCCTACAACCCGATCCCCACCAACTGATTTGGGGGTGGAGGCCAAAAATCTACCAGCATCGGAGGGCTCATCGCCGCCGGCAGATTGGGCCGCTCACCCTATCTGGCATCCCCTTGCCCCGACAAACAAGGGTTGGGCTGGGGTTGCAGGCAACACGTTCCACGCTAGAAAGGCCACATCGGTCCCCTTGCTAGCGAACCATCCTTTCTTTTTCACCACCCCGCGAATCGCCGCCACCACCGGCCATTCTCCGACATGCTACTGGCCAGTATCGTCCACCTAGTGCGCCACCCCATTCCCTAGCAGTCACCCACTTGGTTCTCGCAACGCTCTTGCCGTCAAATCAGCGCCACCGATGTTTGATCGGGATTTCGCCTACCACCGGCCGTCGATGGCCTGCCTCTACTCTTGTCAGAGACGTCTGCATATCTGCATTGTCGTGCTTGTCTCTAGGGCTAGAAGGCGTGCCCCTCTCGACCGCGAACCGCATCTAGTTCGCCATGCAGAAAAGGTATTCGATCTTTTTACTAGGCCTTGGATAGCGACAGTGAGCTCATGATCGTTGTTGGAGCGCACGCCCTCAGATGCCAAGGTAATGGAAGGACAAAGACCGAGGGAGCGGAATACTTCCTCTTCAAGCGGGTTTGGCGGTCCAACGAGATCCCACTCCTTCTTGAGCTGAGCGGAGGACCGCCTTTTTTCTTGTCGAGATTCTTCTGAGCTTGCTTGAGGCGGAGACACACAACCGGGTCATCGGTTTGCGTGCACCTAGTGGAGGCACTCAAATTGAGCCTCGCCCATATTCTGCAGCCGGAGGCGACTTATGGAGCGTGTCTGCTAGTGCACACGGAGTGTGTGCCAGACCGGTTTGTGCTCCCGGCTCGCCATTGGACGGTTGGGTGAAGCGTTCAATTTTATGATGAAACGCGTAGGTGTGACGTGAGGACAATGGTCCCGACATGGCCACCGCTTTCGTTATGTTTGTAGGTGTTGCGACAACCGTTGTTATCGAGATGGCTTCAGATTGATATCTGTATTAACTTTAGTAGTAAGGGCATGTTTGATTCAAAGGATTTTAAAGGCACATGAATAGGAAAACCATAGAAATGATATGACATGACATGTGAAATCCTCCATGAACGAAAAACACAGGAATTAGCTGCAGAAATCGTTTGATTGCATCACAGGAAAAATGCAAAAAGTTTGTATATAGATTGAGTACATGATATAGTTGTCATAGACACATAGGAAATTTTCCAATAGGTCTAACCTCTTGTTAGAAATCCTATAAGATTGTAGTATAGAAAAGGAACCATAGAAATTTTGAAGGGTTCAATCCTTTGATTCAAATGGTCTCTATAAGAAAAAAATTCTATAGTGAAGAATTTCTTTGTAAATTCTTTGAAACAAACACATGCCCTAAAGCTATGTTGAACAATAATTAAATAAAGTTGTGGGTGCGTCATTTAGCTGTTTTGTTTAGATATCGAAGAACTCTGGTCCGCTTATACTACTCCATATGCATCGACACGTTAATTTATCTCTTCCTGGAATCGATCGATAGATTCTTCTTCTGTGCATGATAATCCGCACCTTAAACTATTGGGAGTAGCACTAGTAGGAGTACTGGTTGTAGTTTAGGTCTGCAGTAGTACTTACTAGCTAGCTCATGTGTAAGTGCTGGAATGAATGAAGGATCCGCATGCGATATTGCGGTGATCCCGGTGAATCTTTTACAGATGCCGCAGTAGTATAATAAAAATCAGACAAGAAATGACGCGACGTACATGAGCTATCGCAGTAAATATAAGATGGACAGATCGTAGGCTGAAAATTAGCGTCAGGCTAGCAGTAATCGGGCATTGGCCGAAGCTGCTTGCCTGCGTTTTCCAGTGTAACCTCGGGAAGGAACGCGCGCACTACTTACGTCGGAGTGCGTACGTAGGAGTATGCGCGTGTGTCTTGGATCGCCATGATTGGCTCGCTGAATATATTCAGATTCCTAGCGACATGATTTTTTTTTTTGAGAATCCAGCGCACATGATTTTGATTGGTGATTTTCCTCGCTGCCTGCCACAGTTTGTAGACCAGTGTCGTAAGATCATTTGTTTTTCTTTATGTAGTATAAAATTTATCTTTTTTGTTTCTCCCAAACAAAAACATACGATATGTAACTTTGCATATCAACAATGGAAGTGCTAGAGTCGGTCATAAAATCTTCACTTTAGATATTTATACGGTGCACCAAAAACAATCTGGAATTGTTTAAACACCAAGATTTTCTATTTTTATGTTACTGTACCATTTATTAGTCTATTTTTCTCATGTTGTCAAGTTATGGGTCCCACTTGAAGTTATGGTTTTGTAGCATGGTAAATGGAGTGCATGTTACATCCATGTCATGAATTTTTGTGTAGAATATTTCACAACTTTTAGATGTGGTTTTTGGTGTCTGAGAACACTAATATTGTATGCCCTCGACAATGTGTTATCTACATAGTGACAACTTGACTAATAATTTTCTTGAAAAATATGTTTTACGAAAGAAAAAACTTTAAATTATGAATGTAACTATTTACCAAAACTCTTGGTATTTTTCTCTATTTGTGATTGGAGCTCAGGTGTACATATTCTCATTTTTTTCTGTGCAAGTGTGTAGTCTCATGCTAAGATCGTTGTGTCTTGTAAAAATAGCAATTGCATTTTTAAATCAACCAATCGGGCAGGTGTATTAATCATATATAAAATGTGTCAGACGACACACGGCACGGCAAGTTCACTGCCAACAAGAAGTGGCATCATATTACTCTTTCTTGTTTTGAAATTAAGAGCAAGCTGACTAACTTTTGTAATATAAAATAAACATTACTACGGCATCCTAGCGTTACAGTAGTACTACCATCTACCAGAAGTCACCACTCCAAATTTCCAAAAGTATGAAGCAGATGTCTAGGCACCTCGCCTCTCCGTGTTTTTTATCCCTAGAGCCAACTTATTTGTATCGCCATTTGTGATAATTATTAATGCTAGAGCTTCTAGCCAAAATATATAGTAAAAAATACTACGTACTTACTTCATCCCTAGTCCCTAGAGTACTACTACTCCCTCCGTTAAGGAATACTAGGAGGCCTTTTTCAGGTATTTCCAAAAAATTAGTCCGAATACTTTACTCTTCTCAATTCCCGTGCATGACTTAATTTTTCTACGCATGCTAGCCCTTCTCTCTCTACCCATCCGTCTGCCTCCTCCTCGCTAATTGGCGATATGACAGGAATTAACAGTTGGGCAGTTTCAGTTGAGATAATGCATAGGCAATTAAGAGGAAGGATGTCTAACGTTTTAAGGATAGCTTCGATTTTTCAGACCGTATCTGGATCCTGCTGCTATGGCCCTCCGGACTAGTATTCCCTAACAGAGGGAGTACTACTAGTAAGGAGTGCTATCTAGCTAAAGATAAAGTCATCCTAAGCACATGTCACCATAAAATAATGCATATATATGTGTTGTACGGCCTTTTACAATGGGTGTATCTTAGCTCTATATTCTAGGCAATTTGCTTATGTGGCACCTTAGTTAATGATGAAAGAGAGTGATGTTGTATCTTAGCTAAGCTACACCTCTTGCACACAACCATAGGATTGGCTAGCCCAATCCTATGCTTGCATGAGCGTCAAATCATTAAATGCATGAACCCTTTAAATACTCCCTTAAGAAACAGCCCATTGTACTAACCGTTTCTTAGAATATGTTAGTGCGATAGCGCGCTAAGAAACAGTCCATTGTGAAAGGCCTAGTAGTGCTCTTCTGATCTGATTGACTGTCTCTTCATGATCCAATTCCGAGCTATAGCAAGACCTTTTTCAACTTGGGATTGCTGAAACCATCATTAGCTTTCCTGAACAAACGAACTTGTCAAACCCTTAATGCATGATTTGGACCCTACACTTGAGATATTCTCTTGCCCAGTCCCCCTTTTCTGGGCTAGAGGAGTAGTACTTATCATGAGTTAACCGATTTGATTCCGCCCCTGATATATATACAAGCTGCCGCCCAGCCCTCCCGTCCCTTTCACCGGCTGCAGTGACCGTTTTGCCTGGCAGCATTCCATGCGGTGGCCACAGAGTTGCTCTCCACTCCTCTCCCTATCATACAAAACAAGAAGCACTCGATGGCTCCAACTGAACTCACACAACCTCTTGCCACTTGCCAGGCTCCCCCAGACATTGAATGCAGATGCAGGCAGGGACGTGAGAGGGAGGAATGAGGGAGAGACAAGGGAACAGGGGCCTTCAACAGGAAGGGCCTATGTTCTTCAGGGACAGGATAGGCGCAGTGGCTGGGAAGGGCAAGAGGGAGAAGAGCTTCTAGCTAGGGTAATCATGATCCTCTTTTCCCTAGAGAGAGACTCTGGCAGTGAGAGTGTGGGAGAGAGGAGATCAGAGTTACATCAATGGGAAGATATCACGAGCGAGCTATAGTAGTACCTAGCTAGGGCTGCATGTCCATGTTCACCTTCGCGTGGAAGGAGCGTGGCCCCCCTCCATGCGCATGGCTTTTGTCTCTCTCTCTCTCTCATGCAGGGCTATCTCCCTGCTAGCTACGCTGTGTAGTACGCACACAGTACATGCTTGACATGGACACAAAATATTATACTGCCTGCACTGTTGTGCAAAAGGCTAGCTAGTGTGGCTACGAGAAGGATACTGGTACTATCAGTTTGTGATCTGATGAGCCTAGCTGCGTGCTTCCTCTTGACTGACTCGGTGGTTTTTGCCGATTCAGTGGCCATTCTTCATGCCAAAGTTATGTGGTGATCGATCGATCACATGAGATCTGCAGAGAGAGGGGCAGTTCGAGTGCGAGTTAATACGGTAGCCTGGGTGGCCTAACTGATTGCGATTGGCATGGTTGCTATAGGCTCTACGGTTCATGCGCGGAGTACTGTGGTACTGTGTGTGCGACAGTGCGAGGCACTGTGCGGGGGCGGCGCATATGCTTGCTACCGTGCAAGCTACTTCTCTAGGCAAATGGAGGGTAGGAAAGTAAATACGACTAGCTCGAGTTCTATTTGAAGAAAAATAGCATGACACGATTTTGGCACATGAGCCACTGATATGGAGTCCATATGTGTGCAAGCATCATTTTTGGAAGAAAAAAATTCCTATCATAGCACACTATTGAGGCTTTCTCGGATCATGCTCCATTACTTTTATTCAAACATAGTTTCAAATTTAAACTTGGTTGGATTGAACGGGATGGTTTTTTGAGCTAGTGAAAGATATTTGAGAAAAACCGGTGGATGCTCAAACGCCTATACAACGATGGAATAACAAAATACGAGATTTACGAAAATTCCTCCGTGGTTGGGCCAGACACACAACCGGTATCCTAAAAAAAAGAAAAAATACGTCTTTCAGCTATTATTGATGATTTAGAGGCTTCCGCGGAAATAAGGCTTTTAACTGCATGTGAGATTGAGCTTAAGAAGCAATCGAATACGAAAATTGCCAGAATCCTTCGCGAGGAAGAACTCAATGGTACCAACGCTCTAAAGACAAATTCATTTTTGAAGGAGATGCGAATACAAGATACTTTCATAATGTTGCCAATGACAAGCATAAGAAGAAACATATTCACTCTTTAATTCAGGATGAAGGTATGACTGAGGGACATGAGCAACTAAAATCTTACATTACAAAATATTACAAATCCTTGTTTGGGGCACCGCCAGAAAATTCTTTCTCGCTGGATGAATCCCGAAAGGATGGTATTCCCCAAGTTTCTGTTGACGAAAACAACTTTTTAACCGCCCCTTATACGGAGGAAGAGGTCAAGAAAGCTGTTTTCCAAATGGAACACAACAAAGCACCAGGACCTGACGGCTTTTCAGCGGAATTTTATCAGAAATTCTAGGAAGTTATCAAGAATGACCTAATGCAATTGTTTCAAAAGTTGCATGAAGGTCAGCTAGACCTATTTGGACTGAACTTTGGTAATATTATTTTACTTTCTAAAGTTAATAATGCAGAACAAATACAACAGTATCGCGCAATCTGCCTTCTTAATGTAAGTTTTATTTTTTTTACAAAGTCTACTACGATCAGGCTAAACTCTGTAGCAGATAATGTTGTATAGCCTTCTCAAACAGCTTTCATGCAAGGAAGAAACATCCTAGATGGTGTAGTAATCCTGCATGAGCCTATCCATGAACTACACTCAAAGAAATTGAATGGTGTACTGTTCAAGATTGACTTTGAGAAGACATATGATAAAGTTAACTTGTTTTTCCTTCAGCAAACACTTAGTATGAAAGGTTTTTTGAAGGAGTGGCGTGCTCTCATACAGTCTTTATATATGGTGGTGGTGTCGCTATAAATGTGAATGATGACATAGGCAAATACTTTCAAACAAATAAAGGACTCGGACAAGGGGATCCACTGTCGCTTGTACTATTTAATATAGTGACGGATATGTTGGCAATCCTTATCGAGAGGGCTAAGGGATGATGGTCAAATTGAAGGATTAGTTCCACATCTTGTAGATGGTGGTCTCTCAATCCTTCAATATGCTAACGATATAATCCTATTCATGGAACATGATCTTGAGAAAGCTAAGAATCTGAAATTAATATTATCAGCATTTGAGCAACTCTCGGGATAGAAAATTAACTTCCATAAGAGTGATTTGTATTGCTTTGGCGAGGCTAAAACCGATGCCCATCTATATGCTGAGTTATTCGGCTGTGGTCATGGGAAATTTCCTATTAACTATTTGGGAATACCGATACATTATCGACGTCTCATGATAGCTGAATGGAAACTCGTTGATCGAGGAAAGACTTCAAAAACGTCTTAATAGTTGGAAAGACAAACTTTTATCCCTGGGCGGAAGACTTGTACTCACTAACTCAGTACTTACAAACATGGTACTGTATATGATCTCATTCTTTCAAATACCGAAAGGGGTCTTGAAGAAAGTGGATTATTTCCGCTCAAGATTCTTTTGGCAAGGGGATAATGAGAAAAAATATCGACTGGCCAAATAGAATGTGGTTTGCCGACCAAAGGAATATGGTGGACTTGGCATACATGATTTGCAAGTCAAAAACACTGCACTCCTAGGTAAATGGATGTTCAAACTTCTTTCAGAAGAAGGGGTTTGGCAAACCATTTTGTGGAGAAAGTATATTGGATCCAAAGTTGTGTTTCAAGTGGTCTGGAAGCCCGGTGATTCACACTTTTGGGGCTGGGCTAATGGCATCCAAAAAACATTTCTTACGTTTTGGTTTTTTTAATATTAAGGATGGATCATAGATTAGTTTATGGGAAGATAAATGGCTGGGCCAAACATCCCTTAGAGAATAATATCATGCACTATATTCGATAGTTAGACATAAAGGGGATACACTTTCCATGGTAATGGAGTCCAACCCTCCTAATGTCTCCTTCATAAAAAGTCTCGTAGGTCCTAGACTACTATCCTGAAACAATCTTTTGTTGAGACTATCCATGGTATAGCTGTCGGAGGGTGTGGACGAATCAAAATTTCTACAGAATGGTAAATTTTTCGTTGTTTCTTTGTATAGAGCTTTGATCCAACCCAATACTACAGTTGATGATAATAGTAAAATTTGGAAAATGAAAATACCTCTGAAAATGAAGGTCTTTGCGTGGTACCTTCGTAAATGGGTAATTCTTATAAAAGATAATCTTGTTAAGAGGAATCGGCAGGGAAGTATACAATGTGTTTTTTGTCATCATAATGAGACAACTATACATTTATTATTTTACATTTATGGTGTATTCTACTCTGCAGGTTATAAATGTCGAGTCATGATGTCTATGCACTTCTATTCTTGTAGACAGTTGTTGGGTCTCCAAGTGCAGAGGTTTGTAGAACAGCAGCAAGTTTCCCTTAAGTGGATTACCCAAGGTTTATCGAACTCAGGGAGGAAGTGGTCAAAGGTATCCCCTGTCAAGCAACCCTGCAATTAAGATACAAGAAGTATCTTGTGTCCCCAACACACCCAATACACTTGTAAGATGTATAGGTGCACTAGTTCGGCGAAGAGGTAGTGAAATACAAGTGGTAACAGTGCCAGAAAATAGCTTATGGCGTGGAGAAAGACTAAAGAAAGCAAACATACAACAGATCTAGTAGCAAACGGTGTTTCAATGCTTAGAAACAAGGCCTAGGGATCATACTTTCACTAGTGAACACTCTCTCATAAATATATTCTCTTCATGATACTACCCTTAACTACTCTCCGGTTGGACACTCTAATCCACGGTAGGGCCTTCCCCAATCTAGATAACCCCACACTGTCACCTTGAGCGCTAGATGGTTCCAACAAACACCACAATTTCATAGAGACATCTAACTCCAAATATAACTGATAACAAATATTCAATCTAGCTAAAGTGCCACACGTGGTATGCCTGCTGTCACTTTCACACACGTGGGGAAAAGCATAGATCTATTAAAGCAGAAAGAGTATTTATGTAGACTCAAACCTAAGTGCCACCATGGCGTGCACGCTGTCACTTTCACACACATGGGGAGAGCAGAGATCTAATGAAGCACTTGAGTAGCAAGGTAGATCTGCTTGATTACAAAGCTCATGACCATAAGATCATGCATAGAGAGAGAAATGAACACATAGTTACCGGTAGAGCCCTTAGCCTCGAGGAAGAACTACTATGTCCTCATCATGGGAATCAGCAACGGTGATGGAGATCGTGGTGGAGATCGATGGAGATGGCTCCGGGGGCACTTCCCGGTCCCGGCAGGGTGCCAGAACAGAGACTTTCTATCCCCCGAATCTCCCCTTCGGTGGTGGCGGCGCAGCGGAACTTTTTCTGGAAGCATGATGGATTATTTAGGGTTTGGGGGTCGGAGGCTTCTTATAGGCGAAGGATGCAAGGTCAGTGGAGGGCCAGGAGGTCCACACCTCCTGTGGGCGTGGCCTAGGGTGGGCCTGCGCCCACCTAGGGTGTGGCCACCCTGGTTTCCTCCTCCGTCTCGTCTTCCATTTTCTGTACCGCTTCCGGTAAAATATGAACTTTGGCTTTTGTCCCGTCCAATTCCGAGAATATTCATTTTTTAGCTTTTTGAAACCAAAAACAGCAGAAAACAGGCAACTAGCACTGTGGCATCTTGTCAATAGGTTAGTTCTAGAAAGTTACTAAAATACCTCAAAGTGTAGACAAAACATAGCAAAGTGGATACTAAACAAGAATGGAGCATCAAAAATTAAAGATATGTTTACGACGTATCAAGCATCCCCAAGCTTAACTCCTGCTCGTTCTCGAGTAGGTAAGTGATAAAAAGAATAATTTTTGAGGTGACATGCACCATCACAACCAAGATCAAACCATTTGCAAGCATTGAAAGCTGGGATCAAAGAACTCTAAACATGTGCATGAAAGATGGAGTTCTAACAGTAATACAAAGTAACTATGCATGCAACATGAAAGGCTACAAACAAGATCATGAATAGCATGCATTGAAAAATGTTTGTTTGTTTCACATGTAGAAAACATAGTATAGTGGCAATCAGCTTGTACCTCATAGATTATCAAATAGATGCATAGGACACCTTCAAAGTTCACAAGGGTGACTAGAAACAAATAGCACAAGAACAAGTAATATCACAATATGCATCAATCAATAAGTTTTGGGACACTGCACACAGAATGGCAACTATGTTCTCTTAATGGTGCCTAAAGGTAGAAGGTGGAGACTCAATAATAGTGGAAGAAAGGCCCTTCATAAGGGAAGCAGGGATTTCAAGTTTCAAAAAGAGCTTCCAAAAATTATAATACTTGTTAGCTTCCAGCTCTTATTGCCCCTATCATAAGTCTCTTGAAGTGATTAAGGTTAAAGTGAACATACTATGAAGTATATGCTTGGCAAATTATAAGTTGGCAATCTCATGTCCCTTGAATATGAGGGCCACACCTCATGCTACTCAACTTCAGTCACCTGTAAGTTCTTGTCATAGTAAGTACATGCGTATCATAGAGAACCACCAACAGGGTACCCCTTGCACATGGTACAGGAGCTATCCCATAACTAAAATGACAAGGCAAACAGACAATGAACATCTCAACGATCTTTTTATTTACTATGTGCATAGCTTTTTTATTGAGTATGCTTCATAGAATGATCATTATGGTGATGCTGCAAGTTTCCACCATGATTAGGCATGACTTAGGCTAGTGGCCCAGACATTTTTCTAACACAAAATACATAACTCCATGGACTTACAAGCTCCCGTTTTATTTCACACCGGTGACATCCATAGACAAAAGAGCATGATATCAACTGTGTACAAAGTACAAGTGCAAGGTTGAAAACGTTCCCCATGACAGCATGGTTTTGCTAATTCTAACGTATCAGTGCAAGCATATACAACATAGATGATACAATGGTTCAAGTTTATTAGGGTAAAGAAATATAAAGTGTGCCATAAAGTTCGAGAGCTTTAATCACTAAGTTTTCGCATAACAAAATACTTTTTAATTAGAAGATAGCTGAAAACAAGAATATACTTGGAATGGTGTAACACACCATACATAGGAATTTATAGTGGACACTTTGGAATAACTTGGTTTCTTGGAAGTTGGAAGCATCAGTAGAGCTTACTCATACAAGTGGAGGCTAGCAAAAGACTGGGAGCAACCAACTAAGAGAGCAATAATGGCCATAATCATGCAGAGCGACAAAACATTACTAATCAAAGCATAAATTGGTACTACAAGTCAAGGACTAAATGATCATAAAGGCTATGGTGACTTGTCATAGTCATCACATGGTGTGAGCATGTGCCAAGTCAACCCAAACAAAGCATCAAAGGAGAAAACCACAATACTATGCTTTTGTATGCTAAAACAACGCATGATTCTTTCAAGGCACACTAAGCAATCCTAATTTTTTGGAACAAGTCATGCTACAATAATAATCACTAAGCATAAGGTCAAAACAACACCTAGCATGACATGATAAAGTCTAAGCCACAGTGAAAGCAAGCTCACTTTTTGTACCACTAAAGCATGAAGCTTCCTACTCTTTTCCAACACCAATCAACTTATCTGAAATAACTCACAAGAATAATAATCAATAAAGATCAGTGATCTTGTCTCACAAAACCACAAAGAAGAACTAAAAAGTTCTAAGATGAAAACACAAGAAAACTAAGGCTAAACACAGTGGTAGCAAAAGAGAACACTCACAAGACAATAAGAATGAAAACTAGAGTGTTCTAGGCAATGAAAACAAAGTGCCCCTCTCTCCAAAAGAAGTGTGCTGAGCTCCAACCAACTTATTCAAGCAAATTAAACAAACTAAGCAAAGCAAACAAAAACTAAGACGCTCCAAGAAAAACACAATTGTGCATGAAAAAGTAAAAACGAAGTGTCTAGATAGACATCAGCTTTTTATTGAAGAAGAAGGGGATGCCTTGGGCATACCCAAGCTTTGACGCTTGTACCTCTTGGATATTTCTTGGGGTGACACCGGGGTGGCATCCCCAAGCTTGAGCTTTTGTCCATTCTTCATCGCATTACATCATTCTCTCTCTACACCTGAATTTTTTTCCTTCATACAAAACTTCACACAATCTTCATTAGCAACATTAGTGTATTCAAAAGATAATAGACCTTTAGGCAAAGCTTTGGAAAAGCAAGACTTTCACTAAAAACACAAGCTACTTTAGCAAATCCTTCAAAAATCTCAATTCCACAAAAGAGGACTCAAAAAGGAATCAATAAGAAGCAAATGCAAATACTGGCAGAAATCTGTCAAAACAGACTAGCAGGTAGAAACCGATTTTTTTCGAAAACCCTATGTTGATTAAATAAAAAAGTGTTGAACTAACGAAAGTTATCTAACATACTGGGGGATTTATTCGTAAACTTTCAGCTCAATCCGACTTACAGAGATTCCTCACGAATTTTTACGGTGGAGGACATAAATCTATTTCGCGACAGCAACTCCCCAAATCTTACTTCCCTCTCATTAGAGATCATTCTTGGCAAAAAAGCAAACAAAAAGGATAAGGAGAGGTCATTACTAGAGTAATAACTTCCAAGACTCAACTAAAACTTTTGGGTTATCTCCCAACAAGTACTTTTCTTTAACGCCTTTAAGTTGTTGGAGATATTCCCTAGAGGCAATAATAAAAGTGGTTATTATTATATCTTTGTGTTTATGATAAATGTTTACATTCATGCTGTAACAGTATTAAACTGGCAACATTAATACTTGTGTGATTTGTAAACTAACTTAGAGTCCATAGTAAAGACTCTTTGTAATACTAGCTTGTTGGTTAATAGATGATCGTGGTTTTCCGATCATGAGCATTGAGATGTTGTTAACAACAGGATCATATCATTAGGAGAATGATATGATGGACATACTCCTATAGATAAGCGTAGCATTAAGATCAAGTTATTTCAATAGTTCGTTTGCTATAAGCTTTCTGATACATAGTAACCTAATTCCTTCGACCATGAGATCATGCTAATCACCATCACCAGAAGGATACTTTGATGACATCAAACGCCACACCGTAACTGGGTGGCTATAAAGGTGGCATTGAGTGTTCAGAAAGTATGGGTTGAGGCACATGGATCAAGAGTGGGATTTGTCCATCCATATGACGGATAGATATACTCTGGGCCCTCTCGGTGGAATGCCATCCAATTAGTTTGCAAGCATGTGACTGGTTCACAAGGGATCACATATCACGGGAACGAGAAAAGAGTACTTATCAGTAACGAGGTTGAACTAGGTATTCAGAGATACCGACGATCAAAACCTCGTATAAGTAAACTATCATGAGACAAAGGGAAATTGGTATCGTATGTAAGCGGTTCATTCGATCGCAAAGTAATCGTAGAAATATGTGGGAGCCATATGAATTTCCAGATTCCTCTATTGGTTATTGATGGAGAAGTGTCTCGATCATGTCCGCATAATTCACGAACCGTAGGGAGACACACTTAAGGATTGGATGTTGTTTAGTAGATATGGAAAGTTAGTAGGGATACCGAATGTTGTTCGGAGTCTCGGATTGGATCTGGGATATCACGAGGAGATCCGAAATGGTCCGGAGAATAAGATTCATATAAGGAAAGTCCAATTTCAGAGTTCGGGAAAGTTTCCGATGGTTTCATCGGAGAGGTTCTAGAAGGGTCTAGAAGGTTCGCCGGACCGGAAGGGGAATGGTCCATGAATGTGTCATGGATATGTGGAATGATTGGATCATATCCTAGGTCACTTGGTGTTGGCATTTGCAAGAGAGAAATAAAGCTCTAAATTAAAAGTCAAACGGGAAGTTGGAAAATTCAAACTGGAACAATGGTTTTCTAGTGGGAGAAGAAACAAGTGCTTCTCTCAATCCAACTTGGGTTTGGATTCAAACCCACCCCTCCCAAGGCTGCCCCTCCCTCTCATAAATAGAGGGGGAGGGCCTTCTTCACCAAGCCCTAGCCCTCTCCACCCGAGCCTGGCCACACATCACCGCCACCCTAGCCGCCGCCAACACCTCCACCTCCTCCCGGACTTCTAAACCCTAGATCTCCGGGAAACCCTAATCCACCATAACTCGCACCGGCTTAGGCGAAGCCTCATGGATCTTCCTCTACTTGACACCACGCCGTGCTACCGGAATCGCGAGGGAGAACTACAACCTCCACTGCTGGAACAAGGGAGAGGAAGGTCTTCATCGAGTACGAACGATGTGACCGATCAGGAAGCGCCGACGCAGCGCCGGAAGGATCGTCTACGTGATCTTGAGATCGGCAAGTGTACGACTACATCAACCACGAGAATCTGCTCTCGTTAACCGCTTTGGAATCTTCGAGGGTGAGTGCTTCTATCGACTCGTTGCTACAATCTAGTAGATAGATCTTGGCTTGTTTGTGTGCATGCGGTAGAAACTTTTTGTTTTCCATGCTACGAACCCCTACAGTGGTATCAGAGCCGTGTCTATATGTAGATATGTTGCACGAGTAGAACACAATGGTCATTGTGGGCGGTGGTGCTTTTATTATCAATTGCTTTTTGTGTACTTTACATCTTGCGGTATGATGGGATGAAGCGGCCCGGGATAACCTTACATGACATCGTTCATAATACTTGCTCCACGCTCAACATGCAACTAGTATTGCATAAGTGGCTTTGCGGGTGTCTGTCTCTCCCATCATAGTATATATTCAATTTACAATGGGCACTTGATAGTTCAAACATCAACGTTGTGGTTCTTGTTCGTAAGTTAGAACGACACTTATTGAAAGCCCCAAACCACGTAAAATATGCAAAGAAAATTAGAGGCGTCTAACTTTGTTTTGCAGGGGTGTGTTGTGATGTGATATGGACATGATTGTGATTATGTATCATGTATGCAATGTTCCTTATTGTAAGTTGGCAACCGGCAGGAGCCATATGATTGTCTTTTAAATTCCGTTAAGACCTGCGTGTCTATTTAAAGTAGTTGTAATAGTTGAAGCTGGTGGACGACAACCATGAAACGGCGCCATTGACCTTGACGCCATACCGGTGATGCTGGAGATCATGTTCGTGCTTGAATATGGAGATCGGAAGCACAAGAAGAAAGGCCATATCATATCACATATTATGAATTGCATGTGATGTTAATCCTTTATGCATCTTGTATTGCTTAGTTTGCGACGGTAGCATTATAAGATCATCCCTCAAGCACACAATTTCAAGTTTTAAAGTGTTCATCCTTAGTAAGCACTATTGCTAAATCTCGTTGTTTCGAAGCACCACGTGATGATCGTGAATGGTGTCGCAGCATAGTAAATCAAAAAAATTCTACGGATGCGAACAAGAAAGCCAAGATCTAATATAGGAGATGTAATCAACGAGAGAGATTGATGAGATCTTCATACCCTTGAAGAAATCGCACAGTGGAAACGTTCAATAGAATGTGGTTGACGTAGTCGTACTCGCCGTCTCCTCCTCGCGATCCGATCCGATCCTACGCCGCAAGTGGCGGCGCCTCCCAGAGATGCACACGTATGGTGCAGCAACGTCTCCTCCTTTCCTTGGTCCAGCAAGTATGGTGGAGAGATAGATTGGATCTGCAGCACGACGACATGGTGCATATGGTGGAGAGTTTCTGCGGCAGGGCTTCGCCTACGTGCAGTCGGGAGAGAGAGAGAGGTGGAGGGGTAGCGGTTGGACGACGGCTAGGGTTGGAGTGGGGGGAGGCTGCGCCCCTGCCCTTCTTATATAGGGGGCTGGCCGGCCCCTTGACCCCTCCTCCAAGCCCTAGGACGGCGGCCCAAGGGGTGGAGTGGGGGCAAGTCATCCCCCCCCTCTTCTGGAAGGTTCCCTTAGGGTTTCCCCTAAGGGCTGGCCGGCTGGGACTTAGGGGCCTTGTGCCCCTGGCCCAAAGGTGGCACTCCTTAGGGGCAGGGCCCACGCAGGCCTCCAACAAGTGGTCCCACATTGGTCCCACTCTGGAACCTTCTAGAACCTTCTAGTACAATACCGATAAACTCCAAAACGATTCTGAAATCCAAAAACTGCTTTCCTTTATATGAATCTTATTCTCCGGACCATTCCAGAACCTCTCGTGATGTCCTGGGTCTCATCCGAGACTCCGAAAAAAAACTCATAAACCAATTATCCATTCTATCCTAGCGTCGATGCACGTTAAGTGTGTGACCCTACGGGTTCGAGAATATGCAGACATGATCTTCTATCAATAATCAACAGCGGGATCTGGAAACCTATATTGACTCCCACATATTCATCGATGATCATATCGGATGAACCACGATGCCAGGATTCAATTAATCCCATATATGTATTCCCTTCGTCACGCAATATTTAACTTTCCCGAGATTCGATCATTGGTATTGGCATACCTAGTTCAATCTCGTTCACAGCAAGTACTTTACTCGTTCCGTAATTCGATATCACTTTGTGATTAACTCCTTAACCACGTGCTTGCAAGCGGTGTTGATATCGATTACCGAGTGGGCCCGAAGTATATCTCTCCGACTCGGGAGGGACAAATTCCATCTCGATACATATAACCCAATAAGTACTTTCCGATCACCTGAGAGACACCTTTATGATCACCCTCACATAGGATGATGTTTGATGACCTCAAAGCTTTCTTCCGATACCAGGGAGTTGTATTATCTCATGGTATAAGGAATACAATACTTGACATAGGAAAAAGCTTCGCAAAGATGAACACGATGACACGATCTAATTGCTCTGCTTCATTTGGGTCTGTCCATCATATCATTCTCCTAATGACATGATCTCATTATTAATCGACAACTCATGTCTATGGTTAGGAAACCTTAACCATCATTAATCAATGAGCTAGTCCATAGAGGCGTACTAGGGACACGGTGTTGTTCATAAACCACACAAGTATCAAAGTTTCCGCTTAATACAATTCTAGCATGGAATATAAACTTTATTATGAACAAGAATTATAATAATAACATCTTTATTATTGCCTCTAGGGCATAATTCCAACAGTCTCCCACTTGCAATAGAGTCAATAATCTAGTTTACATCTAGCAACAATCTAACACCCATGGCATTAAGGTGCTGATCATGTTTTGCTCGTGGAAGAGGTTTAGTCAACAGATCTGCGACATTCAAATCCGCATGTACTTTGCTAATCTTCAGATCTCCATCTGCTATATAATCTTGAATTATATGAAAATGGCGGTTGATGTGCTTGGTATTTGGATGATATCTTGGTTCCTTAGCCAATGCTATGGCGCGAGTGTTGTCGCACAATATCTCCAGTGGGTCCAAGGCACTTGGAACCACACCAAGCTCAGTGATGAAGTTCCTGATCCAAACTCCTTCACTTGACGCTTCTGAAGCAGCCATGTATTCCGCTTCTGTTGTAGATCTCGCCATCACGCTTTGCTTGCAGCTTCTCCAGCTCACAGCTCCACCATTCAAAATATAAACGTATCCTGTCTGAGATTTAGAATCATCCGGACCGGTGTCGAAACTAGCGTCGACGTAACCTTTTACGACGAGCTGCTCATCACCTCCATAGACCAAGAACATTTCTTTAGTACTATTTAAATACTTTAGGATGTTCTTTACGGTCCAAAGGTTCCACTCCTGGATCACTTTGGTATCTGCTCGTCAAACTAAGAGCATTGTACACATCCGGTCTAGTACATAGCATGGCATACATGATAGAACCTATGGCCGAGGCATATGGCACTTTCCTCATAGTATCTCTATCTTTTACCGTAGCTCGACACTGAGCCTTACTCAATATCGTACCTGACAACATGGGAATGAACCTTTCTTTGCTTTATCCATTCTGAACCTTTTCAGAACTTTGTATAGATATGTACTTTGGCTTAAAGCTATTAGGCGTCTTTGTCTATCTCTATAGATTTTGATGCCTAATATATAAGCAGCTTCTCCTAGGTATTTCATTGAAAAACATTTATTCAAATAACTCTTCACATCGTTAAGCATACCAATGTCATTTCCAATAATCAATATGTCATCCACATATAGTACAAAAAATGTCACCGAGCTCCCACTCACTTTCTTGTAGATACAAGCTTCGTAGCATTTGGAACAAATCCAAAACTCTTGATCACTTGATCAAAATGAAGGTTCCAACTCCGAGATACTTGCTTCAGTCCATAAATGGAACGCTGAAGTTTGCACACCTTATTAGCATCCTTAGGATCGACAAAACCTTCGGGCCGCATCATATACAACTCTTCATCAATGTTGCCATTGAGAAATGCAGTCTTGACATCCATCTGCCATATTTCATAATCATGAAATGCAACAATTGCTAATAAAATCTGAATGGACTTAAACATCGCTACGGGAGAGAAAGTCTCATCATAGTCAACACCTTGAACTTGCCGAAACCCTTTTGCGACAAGCCGAGCTTTATAGACAGTAACATTACCATCCGCGTTCGTTTTCTTCTTCAAAATCCATTTGCACTCAACGGCCTTACGGTCGCTAGGAGGGTCCACCAAAGTCCATACTTGGTTTTCGCTCATGGATCCCAATTTGGATTTCATGGCCTCTAGCCATTTCTCAGAGTCTGGGCTCATCATTGCTTCCTCATAATTCGCAGGTTCACTGTTTTCTAACAACAAGACGGTTAAGACAGGGTTGCCGTACCATTCAGGAGTGGCACGTGACCTTGTCGACCTGCGAAGTTCAGTAGTAGCATCGTTCGAAGTTTCATGATCCTCGTCATTAGCTTCCTCTCTTGTTGGTGCAGACGGCACTGGAACAATTTCAGGTGATGCGCTACTCTCCAACTCGAGAGAAGGTTCAATAACCTCGTCTAGCTCTACCTTCCTCCCACTCACTTCTTTCGAGAGAAACTCCTTCTTAAGAAAGGATCCGTTCTTTGCAACAAACACTTTGCCTTCGGATCTGTGGTAGAAGGTATACCCAATCGTTTCCTTAGGGTATCCTATGAAGACGCATTTCTCCGCTTTGGGTTCGAGCTTGTCCGGCATCAACTTCTTGACGTAAGCTTCGCATCCCCAAACTTTAAGAAACGACAACTTAGATTTAGCACCAAACCATAGTTCATACAGTGTCGTCTCAACGGATTTAGATGGTGCCCTATTTAAAGTGAATGCAGCGGTTTCTAATGCATAACCCCAAAATGATAACGGCAAATCTGTAAGAGACATCATTGATCGCACCATATCTAATAGAGTTTGATTCCGGCGTTTAGACACACCATTCTTGCTGTGGTGTTCGAATTGGCGTGAGTTGCGAAACGATTCCGCTTGCTTTAAGATGCATGAGAAAATCATAACTCAAATATTCACCTCCACGATCGGATCGTAGAAATTTAATTTTCCTGTTACGATGGTTTTCCACTTTGTTCTGAAATTCTTTGAACTTTTCAAATGTTTCAGATTTATGTTTCATTAAATAGATATACCCATATCTACTTAAGTCATCAGTAAAAGTGAGAAAATAGCGATATCCACCGCGTGTCGAAACACTCATTGGTCCGCATACATCGGTATGCATGATTTCCAATAAGTTCGTCGCTCGCTCCATTATTCCGGAGAACGGGGTTTTGATCATCTTGCCCATGAGGCACGGATCGCACGTGTCAAATGATTCAAAATCAAGAGACTCCAAAAGTCTATCAGAATGGAGTTTATTCATGCGTTTTACACTAATATGACCTAGACGGCAGTGCCACAAATAAGTTGGATTATCACTATCTACTTTGCATCTCTTAGCCTCAATGTTATGGATGTGCATTTCATTGCTTTTGAGATTCAGAAGAAATAAACCATTCACAACATGTGCATGACCATAAAAGATGTTATTCATATAAATAGAACAACCATTATTCTCTGATTTAAATGAATAACCGTCTTGCAATAAACATGATCCAGATATAATGTTCATGCTCAACGCATGCACATAATAACACTTATTAAGGTTTAAAACTAATCCCAAAGGTAAAACTAAGGAGAGCGTGCCGACGGCCATCACATCAACTTTTGATCCATTGCCAACGCGCACCGTCATCTCATCCCTTGCTAGCCGCCGTCTATTCCGTAGCTCCTGTTTCGAGTTACAAATATTAGCAACTGAACCAGTATCATATACCCAGGCACTACAACGAGCGCTAGTAAGGTAAACATCAATGACATGTATATCAAATATACCTTTAATGGTGCCAGCCTTCTTGTCCGCTAAGTACTCCGGACAGTTGCGCTTCCAGTGACCCTTGTCCTTGCAATAGAAGCACTCAGTGTCTGGCTTAGGTCCAGACTTGAGCTTCTTCTCGGGAGAACAGCGCTTCTCTTGCCTTTCTTGAAGGATTTATTTCCACCCTTAGCTTTCTTAAAGCTAGTGGTCTTGTTGACCATCAACACATGATTATCTTTCTTGATATCCACCTCCGCAGCTTTCTGCTTAGCGAAGAGGTCAGTGATTGTATCAGTGGAACCAATTTGATTGTGAGTAACTACAAAACCTTTGTAGCTAGGAGGGAGTGATTGCAGAACTCTGTCAAGCTTGAGCTCTTCTGGAATCTTGCAGTCCAGTTGCTCAAGACGTTGAGTGTAGCCCGACATCTTAATGGCGTGCTCACTAACGGAACTCCTTTCCTCCATCTTGCAGTTAAAGAACTTCTCAGAGATCTCATATCTCTCAGAACGGACCAGAGTCTGAAACATGGTTTTCAGTTCCTCAAGTATCTCAAAGGGCCCGTCGAACTCCTCAAAACGATTTTGAAGTTCCGGTTCCATAGCAAACAACATGGTACTCTTAATCACTCCATAATCATCTTTGCGTGACTGATAAACAACCTTTTCATCAGCCGGCGCATCAGTAGCAGGGGATTCACCTAGCGCTTTACCAAGTACATAGGCTTTTTGTCCGCCAGCGAGAATGATTCTCAGATTGCGGAACCAGTTGGAAAAGTTAGACCCATTGTTCTTAAGCTTTTCTTCCTCAGCAAAAATGTTGAAGTTGAACTTAGCCATTTGATCTACAAAATTTGCAAATACAATTTAGACTATGTTCATGATAACTAGTTCAACTTAATCAAATCACTAGATGAACTCCCACTAAATTCAACATCCCTCAAGTTGTTTAGTGAACACGATCCAAATTCACCACACCTAATCCGATCTTCACGAGAAGAGATGTGGTTTCAATGGTGGACAACAAAGTGTCGATCATATCATTCATATGACTCATGTTTAACCTTTTGGTTCGTGTGTTCCGAGGCCATCTCTGTACATGCTAGGCTCGTCAAGTCAAACCCAAGTATTTCCGCGTGTGCAAAACTGGCTTGCACCCGTTGTATGTGAATGTAGAGTTTATAGCACCCGATCATCACGAGGTGCTTGAAAACGACGAACTTTCGCAACGGTGCATACATGGGGAGAACACAATTTTACCTTGATCTTTAAGTGAGGAATCATCTTATAATGCTACCGTCGCGATCTAAGCATAATAAGATACATAAAAGGATAAACATCACATGCATATAATTTTATGTGACATGGTATAGCCAATCTCCGCGCAATAATCTCCATCTTGTGCGCGCCATCACGATCTCCATCACTCCACCATGATTGCCTCCACCACGAATAGCAACTACAACTATTGCTAACTACTTAGCAATAAAGTAAAGCTATTACATGGCGTATAAGAAGTTGACACGCAGGTCATATACAATTATAAAGACAACCATACGACTCCTGCCGGTTGTGAACTCATCGACATGCAAGTCATGAAATATTACAAAACATGATCATTGCATACATCTCAATTCATACACATCATGTCTTGGGCAATACCATATCACAAAACACTCCCTGCAAAAATAAGTTAGACGCCTCTACTTTGTTGTTGCTTGTTTTACGTGGCTTATGGGAGTAACAAGCTAAGAACGATTCTTACCTACGGAAAGTCACAACGGTGATATTATGGTTGCTAACATCCGTTGTAAATCCCATGACTACTATAGTGAGAGAAACTGGCATCCACCTGCCGCATGTGTGGAACAAGCCACACGTCAAGTGCGGAGCCGGTCTCACGAACGAGGTCGCGTAAAGTTGGCCTGGACCGCTTCGATCTCACTATGTCGCGCCATAAGAAATACACAACAAGAGGTTTGCAACAGAAAACATCAACGCCCGCAACAAGAATTTTGCGTTATACTCGTGAAACACATCTACGCATAGATATAGCTCTGATACCACTGAAGGGTTTCGCAGCATAGTAAATCAAAAAAATTCTACGGATGCGAACAAGAAAGCCAAGATCTAATCTAGGAGATGTAATCAACGAGAGAGATTGATGAGATATTCATACCCTTGAAGAAATCGCACAGCGGAAACGTTCAACAGAACGTGGTTGACGTAGTCATACTCGCCGTCTCCTCCTCGCGATCCGATCCGATCCGATCCTACGCCGCAAGTGGCGGCGCCTCCGAGAGATGCACACGTATGGTTCTGCGACGTCTCCTCCTTTCCTTGGTCCAGCAAGTATGGTGGAGAGATAGATTGGATCTACAGCACGACGTCGTGGTGCTTATGGTGGAGAGTTTCCGCGGCAGGGCTTCGCCTACGCGCAGTCGGGAGAGAGAGAGGTGGAGGGGAAGCAGTTGGACAGCGGCTAGGGTTGGAGCGGGGGGAGGATACGCCCCTGCCCTCCTTATATAGGGGGCTGGCCGGCCCCTTGACCCCTCCTCCAAGCCCTAGGGCGGCGGCCCAAGGGGTGGAGTGGGGGGCAAGTCATCCCCCCCTCTTCTGGAAGGTTCCCTTAGGGTTTCCCCTAAGGGCTGGCCGGCTGGGCCTTAGGGGCCTTGTGCCCCTGGCCCAAAGTGGCCAGGGCACTTCCCCTTAGGCCCACACAGGCCTCCGACAAGTGGGCCCACGTTGGTCCCACTCCGGAACCTTCTAGAACCTTCCGGTACAATACCGATAAACTCCGAAACGATTCCGAAATCCAAAAACTGCTTTCCTTTATATGAATCTTATTCTCCAGACCATTCCGGAACCTCTCGTGATGTCTTGGGTCTCATCCGAGACTCCTAACAAAAACTCATAAACCAATTATCCATTCTATCCTAGCGTCGATGCACGTTAAGTGTGTGACCCTACGGGTTCGAGAATATGCAGACATGATCTTCTATCAATAATCAACAGCGGGATCTGGAAACCCATATTGACTCCTACATATTCATCGATGATCATATTGGATGAACCACGATGCCAGGATTCAATTAATCCCATATATGTATTCCCTTTGTCACGCGACATTTTACTTGCCCGAGATTCGATCATTGGTATCGGCATACCTAGTTCAATCTCGTTCACAGCAAGTACTTTACTCATTCCGTAATCCGATATCACTTTGTGATTAACTCCTTAACCATGTGCTTGCAAGCGGTGTTGATATCGATTACCGAGTGGGACCGAAGTATATCTCTCCGACTCGGGAGGGACAAATTCCATATCGATACATATAACCCAACAAGTACTTTCCGATCACCTGAGAGACACCTTTATGATCACCCTCACATAGGATGATGTTTGATGACCTCAAAGATTTCTTCCGATACCAGGGAGTTGTATTATCTCATGGTCTAAGGAATACAATACTTGACATAGGAAAAAGCTTCGCAAAGATGAACACGATGACACGATCTAATTGCTCTGCTTCATTTGGGTATGTCCATCATATCATTCTCCTAATGACATGATCTCATTATTAATGGACAACTCATGTCTATGGTTAGGAAACCTTCACCATCATTAATCAATGAGCTAGTCCATAGAGGCGTACTAGGGACACGGTGTTGTTCATAAACCACACAAGTATCAAAGTTTCCGCTTAATACAATTCTAGCATGGGATATAAACTTTATCATGAACAAGAATTATAATAATAACATCTTTATTATTGCCTCTAGGGCATAATTCCAACAGATCGGGTGTGTTAGATTCTGTGAGTGTATACAACATGAGCAAGCCGGATTTGCTCATGCGGAAGCTAAGGTTTGATCTTGACGAGCCTAGCATGTACAGACATGGTCTTGGAACACGGATCGCCGAAAGGTAAAGCATGAGTCATATAGTAGATATGACGCATATGTTGATTGTTCGCCATTGAATCTACATCAACTCTCGTGATGATCGGTTTTGATGTGGTGGATTTGGTTCATGTGATCACTAAAACAATTTGAGGGATATTGTTTTGAGTGGGAGTTCACCTAGATTAATTTAATTAGAACTCAATTTGTCATAAACTTAGTCTAAATTATCATAAATATGTTGTAGATCAATGGCGGCCCCTACCATCAATTTTAATGCGTTCCTAGAGAAAGAAAAGTTAAAAAACAATGGAAGCAACTTCGCGGATTGGTTCCGCAATTTGAGGATTGTCCTCAATGCTGGTAATTTGACCTATGTGCTGGATGCACCGCTGGGTGACCCGCCTGCAGCTAATGCTACCGATGAGGTAAAGAATGTTTTCCTCGCTCGGAAGAATCAGTACTTCACAGTTCAGTGTGCTATCTTGTATGATTTAGAATCGGAGCTTCAGAAAAGGTTTGAGAATCATGACCCACATGATATTGTCCATGAACTCAAAATGATATTTGAGGCTCACGCGGCAGTTGAGAGTTATGAGTCTTCTCAAAATTTCTTTAACTGCAAGATGGAAGAGGGCAACTCTGTCAGTGAGCACATGCTTAAGATGTCTGTGCACGCAAGCAAGCTTCAAAGCTTGGGAATAGTAATTCCTAATGCTTTGGGGATTCACCATGTCCTCCAATCACTACCACCAAGTTACAAGAACTTTGTGATGAACTACAATATGCAAAACATGGACAAGTCATTGCCAGAACTCTTCTCCATGTTGAAATCTGCAGAAGTGGAGATCAAGAAAGAGCACCAAGTGTTGTTGGTCAATAAGACCACAAAATTGAAGAAGCAAGGCAAGTCTAAGAAAAAGGGAAACTTCAAGAAGGGCGGTAAGAAAGTTACGGGCGTGAGAAGACCAAGGCTGGGCCTAAGCCTGATACTGAGTGCTTTTACTACAAGGGAGAAGGTCACTGGAAGCGTAATTGCCCAAAGTACTTGGCGGATTTGAAGAACGACAACATCAAGAAGAAAAGTATATTCGATATACATGTTATTGATGTGTATCTCACTAGTACTTGTAGTAGTGCCTGGGTATTTGATACTGGTTCAGTTGCTCATATTTGTAACTCGAAACAGGTACTGCAGAATAAACGGAAGCTAGCGAAGAACGAGGTGACGATGCGCGTTGGAAATGGATCAAATGTTGATGTGATCGCGGTCGGCACGGTACCTCTTCATCTACCATCGGGATTAGTTTTATACTTAAATAATTGTTATTTGGTGCCTACGTTGAGCATGGACATTATATATGGATCATGTTTATTGCGAGATGGTTACTTCTTTAAGTCCGAGAATAATGGTTGTTCGATTTATATGAGTAATATGTTTTATGCACATGCACCTTTGATAGATGGTCTATTTTTATTGAATCACGATTGTGGAAATACACACATTAATAACATTGAAGCTAAACGTTTGAAATTGAGCGATAAGTCGACCTATATGTGGCACTGTCGTCTTGGTAATATTGGAGTGAAGCGTATGAAGAAACTCCATTCTGATGGACTTCCTGAATCACTTGATTTCGAATCACTTGAAAGATGCGAAGCATGTCTGATGGGTAAAATGACTAAGACTCCATTTTCTGGTATGATGGAGCGAGCTATTGTAAATCATACATACCGATGTGTGTGGTCCAATGAGTGTAGCATCGCGCAGTGGTTATCGTTATGTTCTTACCTTCACAGATGACTTGAGTAGATATGGGTATATCTATTTCATGAAACATAAGTCCGAAACTTTCGAGAAGTTTAAGGAATTTCAGAGTGAGGTAGAGAATCAACGTAACAAGAAGATTAAATTTCTACGATCTGATCATGGAGGTGAATATCTAAGTTACGAGTTTGGCGAGCATTTGAAGAAATGCGGAATACTTTCACAATTGACACCGCCGGGAACACCACAGCGTAATGGTGTGTCCGAACGTCGTAATCGCACTCTCTTAGATATGGTTCGTTCTATGATGTCACTTACAGATTTACCGCTATTGTTTTGGGGTTATGCATTAGAAACAACCGCATTCATTTTAAATAGGGCACCATCTAAATCCATTGAAACGACATCGTATGAATTGTGGTTTGGTAAGAAACCTAAATTGTCGTTCCTTAAAGTTTGGGGTTGCGAAGCTTATGTAAAGAAGTTACAGCTAGACAAGCTTGAACCCAAAGCGGAAAAATGCGTCTTCATAGGACACCCGAAGGAAACTATTGGGTATACCTTCTATCATAGATCCGAGGGCAAGATCTTCATTGCCAAGAATGGATCCTTTCTAGAGAAGGAGTTTCTCTCAAAAGAAGTGACTGGAAGGAAAGTAGAACTCGACGAGGTTGTTGAACCTTCTCTCGAACTTGCGAGTAGCGTAGCTAAGGAAGTAGTTCCTGTGGCGCCTGCACCAGTAAGAGAGGGAGTTGATGATGTTGATCATGAAACTTCGGTTGAAGTTACTACGGAACCTCGCAGGTCAACGAGAACTCGTACTACTCCTGATTGGTATGATCCCCTTATGAGTGTCATGTTGGTGGACAACACCGATGACCCTGCGACATATGAGGAAGCGATGATGAGCCCAGATTCCAATAAATAGCAATAAGCCATGAAATCCGAGATTGGATCCATGTACGAAAACCAAGTATGGACTTTGGTGGATTTACCGGATGGCCAGAAGGCTGTCGAGAACAAATGGATTTTCAAGAAGAAAACAACAGCTGATGGTAATGTTACTGTCTATAAAGCTCGACTTGTCGCAAAAGGGTTTCGACAAATTCAAGGAGTTGACTATGATGAGACTTTCTCACCAGTAGCGAAGCTAAAGTCTTGAAGGGTTTCGCAGCATAGTAAATCAAAAAAATTCTACGGATGCGAACAGGAAAGCCAATATCTAATCTAGGAGATGCAATCAACGAGAGGGATAGATGAGATCTTCATACCCTTGAAGAAATCGCACAGCGGAAACGTTCAACAGAACGTGGTTGGTGTAGTCGTACTCGCCGTCTCTTCCTCGCGATCCGATCCGATCCTACGCCGCAAGTGGCGGCGCCTCCGAGAGATGCACACGTACGATGCCGCGACGTTTCCTCCTTCCTCGGTCCAGCAAGTGGGGTAGAGAGATAGATTGGATCTGCAGCACGACGGCGTGGTGCTATGGTGGAGAGTTTTTGCAGCAGGGCTTCGCCTACACGCAGTCGGGAGAGAGAGAGAGGTAGGGCAGCAGCTGGCGGCTAGGGTTTTAGGGTGAGGGGAGGGTGCGCCCCCTGCCCACCTTATATAGGGGGCTAGCCGCCCCCTTGCCCCCTCCTCCAAGCCCTAGGGCGGCGGCCCCAAGGGTGGAGTGGGGGGCAAGTCCTCCCCCCTTCTAGAAGGTTTCCTAGGGTTTCCCCTAGGGTTTTGGCCGGCTAGGCCTATGGGGCCTTGTGCCCCTGGCCCAAAGCGGCCAGGGCACTCCCTCGTAGGCCCACGCACCTCTCCGACAAGTGGGGCCATGTTGGTCCTGTTGGAATTATGCCCTAGAGGCAATAATAAAGATGTTATTATTATAATTCTTGTTCATGATAAAGTTTATATTCCATGCTAGAATTGTATTAAGCGGAAACATTAATACTTGTGTGGTTTGTGAACAACACCGTGTCCCTAGTACGCCTCTATGGACTAGCTCATTGATCAATGATGGTTAAGGTTTCCTAACCATAGACATGAGTTGTCAATTGATAATGAGATCATATCATTGGGAGAATGATATGGTGGACAGACCCAAACTAAGCGAAGCAATTAGATCGTGTCATTGTGTTCATCTTTGTGAAGCTTTTCTTATGTCAAATATTGTATTCCTTAGACCATGAGATAATGCAACTCCCTGGTATCGGAAGAAAGCTTTGAGGTCATCAAACGTCATCCTATGAGAGGGTGATCATAAAGGTGTCTCTCAGGTGATCGGAAAGTATCTGTTGGGTTGTATGTATCGAGATGGGATTTGTCCCTCCCAAGTCAGAGAGATATACTTCAGGCCCACTCGGTAATCGATATCAACACCACTTGCAAGCATGTGGTTAAGGAGTTAATCACAAAGTGATATCGGATTACGGAACGAGTAAAGTACTTCGTGAGCGAGATTGAACTAGGTATGGCGATGCAAGCGATCGAATCTCGGGCAAGTAAAATATCGCGAGACGAAGGGAATATATATGGGATTGATTGAATCCTAGCATCGTGGTTCATCCGATATGATCATCGATGAATGTGTGGGAGTCAATATGGGTGCGGACCCGCTGTTGATTATTGATAGAAGATCATGTCTGCATATTCTCGAACCCGCAGGGTCACACACTTAACGTGTCTCGATGCTAGGATAGATTGGATACTTGGTTTATAAATTTTTGTTCGGAGTCTCGGATGGAATCCGGGACATCACGAGAGGTTCCGGAGTGGTCCGGAGAATAAGATTCATATAAGGCAGTGCAGTTTTGGAGTTCGGAATTGTTCCGGATTAATCGGTATTGTACCGGAAGCTTCTAGAACCTTCCGGAAGGGGGCCAACGTGGTCCCACCTTCCGGGAGGGGCATGGGCCTATGAGGGAGTGTCCTGGCCGCATTGGGCCAGGGGCACAAGGCCCCATAGGGCCCAGCCGATCCTAGATAAGTTTAAATCGTTTAAACTAGAGATAAGATAGGGTTTTTAGAAGGGAGAGTTTAAATCGTTTAAACTAGAGATAAGATAGGGTTTCTAGAAGGGAGAGTTTAAATCGTTTAAACTAGAGATAGGCTTGGAGGATGGGCAAGGGCTGGCCGCACCCCCCTCTATATATAGAGGGCTGGTGCGCCCCCTCCCTACCGACACACCTTCCTCCAAACCCTAGTTGCCTCGCCCTCCTCTCTCCCTCCCATTTGTTTGTGGCGAAGCCTGCAGAAATTCTCCACCATATACACCGGCGCCGTTGTAGATCCAATCTATCTCTCCACCATACTTGCTGGTCGAGGAAGGAGGAGGCGTCGAGGTGCTTGCTGCGTGTGCATCTCACGGAGGCACCGCCACTTGTGGTGCTAGATCGGATCGGATCGCGAGGAGGAGAAGCGAGTACGACTACATCACCCATGTTCCGACGAGCGTTCATGTCGAATCTTCAAGGGTATGAAGATCTAATCCAATCTCTCTCGTTGTTTGCATCTCCTAGATTAGATCTTGGCTTTCCCTCTATTCGCTTTCGTAGAAAATTTTGATTTACTATGCTGCGAAACTCTTCAGTGGTATCAGAGCTAGATCTATGCGTAGATGTGATTCACGAGTAGAGCATAACATGGTTGTTGCGGGCGTTGATGTTTTCTGTTGCAAGCCTCTTGTTTGTGTTCTTCTTATGGCCAGGATAGTGAGATTGAAGCGGTCAGGCCAACCTTATGCGACGTCGTTCGCGAGACCGCTCCGCACTTGACGTGTGGCTTGTACCACACATGCGGCTGGTGGATGTCAGTTTCTCTCACTATAGTTGTCATGGGATTAACACCGGAGTTTGGCAACCATAATATCACCGTTGTGGCTTTCCGTAGGTAAGAATCGTTCTTAGCATCTACTCCCATAAGCCACGTAAAACATGCAACAACAAAGTAGAGGCGTCTAACTTGTTTTTGCGAGGAGTTTTTGTGATATGGTATGGCCCAAGATGTGATGTGTATATTGTATGCGATGATCATGTTTTGTAATGTTTCACGACTTGCATGTCGATGAGTACACAACCGAGAGCCATATGGTTGTCTTTATAATTGTGTATGACCTGCAGTCAACTTCTTATCGCCATGTAATAGCTTTACTTTATCGCTAAGTAGTTAGCAATAGTTGTAGTTGCTATTCGTGGTGGAGGCAATCATGGTGGAGTGATGGAGATCATGCGGAACGCACAAGATGGAGATCATTGCGAAGATTGGCTATACCATGTCACATAAAGTTATATGCATGTGATGTTTATCCTTTTATGTATCTTATCATCTTTGAGATCATGACGGTAGCATTATAAGATGATTCCTCACTTAAAGATCAAGATAAAACTGTGTTCTCCCCAAGTATGCACCGTTCGAAAGTTCGTCGTGTCCAAGCATCACATGATGATCGGGTGCTATAGACTCTCGCTCACATACAAGCAGGTGCAAGCCAGTTTACTGCGGAAATACTTGGGTCTAACTTGACGAGCCTAGCATGTATAGACATGGCCTCAGAACACATGAACCGAAAGGTTAAGCATGAGTCATATGAATGATATGATCGACACTTCGTTGTCCACCATTGAAACCACATCTCTTCTCGTGAAGATCGGATTAGGTGTGGTGAATTTGGATCATGTTCACTAAACAACTTGAGGGATGTTGAATTTAGTGGGAGTTCATCTAGTAATTTGATTAAAAGTTGAACTAGTTATCATGAACATAGTCTAATTTGTACTTGCAAATATTGTAGATCACATGGCTAAGTCCAACTTCAACTTCAACGTTTTTGCTGAGAAAGAAAAGCTTAAGAACAATGGGTCTAACTTCACCAACTGGTTCCGCAATCTAAGAATCATTCTATCTGATGGTCAAAAGGACTATGTCCTTGGGAAAGCGTTAGGTGACCCCCCTGCTGCATCTGCACCGGCTGATGAGAAAGTTGTCTATCAGTCGCGTAAAGATGATTATGGTGTGATTAAGAGCACCATGTTGTTTGCTATGGAACCGGAACTTCAAAATCGTTTTGAAGACTATCCCGGGCCCTTTGAGATTCTCGAAGAGCTGAAAACCATGTTTCAGACTCAGGCCCGTTCTAAGAGATATGCGATCTCTGAGAAGTTCTTTAGCTGCAAGATGGAGGAAGGGAGTTCCGTTAGTGAGCACGCCATTAAGATGACGGGCTACACTCAACGCCTTGAGCAACGACTGCAAGATTCGAGGAGCTCAAGATTGACAGGTTGCAATCACTCCCTCCCAGCTACAAAAGTTTTGTAGTGACTCACAATCAGATTGGTTCCATGATACGATCACCGAGCTCTTCGCAAAGCTGAAGGCTGAAGTGGACATCAAAAGGATAATCATGTGTTGATGGTCAACAAGCCCACCTTTAAGAAATGTAAGGGAGCGAAGAAGCCCTTCAAGAAGGGCGGCGAAGTTAATGCCCTCTTGAGAAGAAGCTCAGTGCGGTCCCAAGGGACAGGTGCTTCTATTGCAAGGACAAGGGTCCTTTGGGCATTGTCCAAGTACTTAGCGGACAAGAAAATGGCACCATCAAAGGTATATTTGATATACATGTTATTGATGTTTTCCTTACTAGCCCTCGTTGTAGTGCACGGGTATTTGATACGGTTCGGTTGCTAATATTTGTAACTCGAAGCAGAGCTACGGAATAGGCGGCTTGCGAGGATGATGAGGTGACGATCGCGTTGGCGGATCAAGAGTTGATGTGATGGCCGTCGGCACGCTCTCCTTAGTTTTACCTTGGATTAGTTTTAAACCTTAATAAATGTTATTATGTACTGCGTTGAGCATGAACATTATTTGGATCGTGTTTATTGCAAGACGGTTATTCATTTAAATCGGAGAATAATGGTTGTTCTATTTATATGAGTAACATCTTTTATGGTCATGCACCTCTTGTGAATGGTTTATTTCTTCTAAATCTTGAAAGGGATGAAACACACATCCATAACATTGAGGCTAAGAGATGCAAAGTAGATAGTGATAATACTACTTATTTGTGGCAATTGTCGTCTAGGTCATATTGGTGTAAAGCGCATGAAGAAACTCCATTACGATGGACTTTTGGAGTCTCTTGATTTTGAATCATTTGACACATGCGAACCATGCCTCATGGGCAAGATGATCAAAACCCGTTCTCGGTATGATGGAGCGAGCAACGGACTTATTGGAAATCATACATACCGATGTATGCGGACCGATGAGTGTTTCGGCCGGTGGATATCGCTATTTTCTCACTTTTACCGATGACTTAAGTAGATATGGGTATATCTATTTAATGAAACATAAATCTGAAACGTTTGAAAAGTTCAAAGAATTTCAGAATGAAGTGGAGAACCATCGTAAGAAGATTAAGTTTCGCGATCCGATCGTGGGGCGAATATTTGAGTTATGATTTTCTCCGCATCTCAAAACAAGTGGAATCGTTTCACAACTCACGCCACGGAACACCACAGCAATGGTGTGTCGAGCGCGGAATCGAACCCTATTAGATATGGTCCGATCGATGATGTCTCTTCTTGATTTGCGTTATCATTTTGGGGTTATGCATTAGAAACCGCTGCATTCACTTTAAATAGGGCTCCATCTAAATCCGTTGAGACGACACCGTATGAAGCGTGGTTTGGTGCTAAACCTAAGTTGTCGTTTCTTAAAGTTTGGGGATGCGAAGCTTACGTCAAGAAGTTGATGCGGACAAGCTCGAACCCAAAGCGAATGCGTCTTCATAGGATACCCTAAGGAAACTATTGGGTATACCTTCTAACACAGAACCGAAGGCAAAGTGATTTTCGAAAAGAACGGTTAATTTCTTGAGAAGTAGTTTCTCTCGAAAGAAGTGAGTGGGAGTAAAGAAGAGCTAGACGAGGTTATTAAACCTACTATTGAATTGGAGAGTAGCGCAGCACCTGAAATTGTTCCAGGTGCTTTGCACTAGCGATAGAGGAAGCTAATGACAAGGATCATGAAGCTTGGGACGATCTTTGCTCTTGAGCGTCGCGGGTCGACAAGGTCGCGTGCCCCTCCCGAGTGGTAGGGCAACCCTGTCTTGTTGTCTTGTTAGTAGAAGGCGGTGAACCTCTGAACTATGAGGAAGCGATGATGAGCGGACTACGAGAAATGGCTAGAAGCCATGAAATCGAATTGGGATCCATGAGCGAAAACCAAGTATGGACTTTTGTTGAACCTCCTATCGACCGAAAGTCCGTTGAGTGCAAATGGTTCTTCAAGAAGAAAAATGACGCGGATGGTAATGTTACCGTCTATAAAGCACGTCTTGTTGCGAAAGGTTTCGACAAGTTCAAGGTGTTGACTACGATGAGACTTTCTCTCCGTAGCGATGTTTAAGTCCATTCGGATTTTATTAGCAATTGCTGCGTTTCATGATTATGAAATATGGCAAATGGATGTCAAGATCGCTTTCCTCAATGGCAACATTGATGAAGAGTTGTATATGATGCAACCCGAAGGTTTTGTCGATCCTAAGGATCTTGATAAAGTATGCAAACTTCAGCGTTCCATTTATGGTGAAGCAAGCGTCTCGGAGTTGGAACCTTCGTTTTGATCAAGTGATCAAGAGCTTTGGATTTGTTCCAAATTGCTCTGAAGCTTGCATCTACAAGAAAGTGAGTGGGAGCTCGGTGACGTTTCTGGTACTATATGTGGATGACATATTGATTATTGTAAATGACATCGACATGCTTAACGATGTGAAGAGTTATTTGAACAAGTGTTATTCAATGAAAGACCTAGGTGAAGCTGCTTATATATTGGGCATCAAAATCTATAGAGATAGACAAAGACGCTCGATAGCTTTAAGCGGTACATACCTAGACAAAGTTCGAAAAGGTTCAGAATGGATAAGGCATTGAAAGGTTCAAAGCCTATGTTGTCGAGTAAGATATTGAGCAAGGCTCGGTGTCCATTCTGATGAAATGATAGGGAAGCTATGAGCAAAGTGCCTTATGCCTCGGCCATAGGTTCCATCATGTATGCCATCTTGTGTACTAGACCGGATGTGTCCAATGCTCTTAGTTTGTGACGAGATATCAAAGTGATCGAGTGGAACCTTTGGACAGCCGTGAAGAACATCCTAAGGTACCTAAATAGGACTAAAGAAATGTTCTTAGTCTATGGAGGTGATGAACAGCTCGTCGTAAAAGGTTACGTCGATGCTAGTTTCGACACCGACAAGGATGATGCTAAATCTCGAAGACATCGTGTATATTTTGAATGGAGGAGCTGTGAGCTGGAGAAGCTGCAAGCAAAGCGTGGTCGCGGGATCTGATGAGAAGCGGAATACATGGCTGCTGCGAAGCGTCAAGTGAAGGAGTTTGGATCGAAACTTCATCACTAAGCTTGGCGTGGTTCAAGTGCATTGGACCCATTGGAGATATTGTGTGACAACACCGGCGCCATAGCACGCTAAGGAACCAAGATATCATCCAAAGACCAAGCATATCAACCGCAAGTTTCATAGAATCCGAGATTATATAGCAGATGGAGATCTGAAGATCAGCAAAGTACATATAGATCTGAATGTCGCAGATCCTTTGACTAAACCTCTTCCACGTGTAAAACATGATCAGCACCTCAGTGCCATGGGTGTAAGATTGTTGCCAAATGTAAACTAGATTATTGACTCTAGTGCAAGTGGGAGACTGTTGGAATTGTGCCCTAGAGGCAATAATAAAGATGTTATTATTATAATTCTTGTTCATGATAAAGTTTATATTCCATGCTAGAATTGTATTAAGCGGAAACATTAATACTTGTGTGGTTTGTGAACAACACCGTGTCCCTAGTACGCCTCTATGGACTAGCTCATTGATCAATGATGGTTAAGGTTTCCTAACCATAGACATGAGTTGTCAATTGATAATGAGATCATATCATTGGGAGAATGATATGGTGGACAGACCCAAACTAAGCGAAGCAATTAGATCGTGTCATTGTGTTCATCTTTGCGAAGCTTTTCTTATGTCAAATATTGTATTCCTTAGACCATGAGATAATGCAACTCCCTGGTATCGGAAGAAAGCTTTGAGGTCATCAAACGTCATCCTATGAGAGGGTGATCATAAAGGTGTCTCTCGGTGATCGGAAAGTATCATTGGGTTGTATGTATCGAGATGGGATTTGTCCTCCCAAGTCGGAGAGATATACTTGGGCCCCTTTCGTGTCGATATCAACACCGCTTGCAAGTATGTGGTTAAGGAGTTAATCACAAAGTGATATCGGATTACGGAACGAGTAAAGTACTAACGTGAGCGAGATTGAACTAGGTATGATGCATCGACGATCGAATCTCGGCAAGTAAAATATCGCGAGGCGAAGGGAATATATATGGGATTGATTGAATCCTGGCATCGTGGTTCATCCGATATGATCATCGATGAATGTGTGGAGTCAATATGGGTGCCCAGACCCGCTGTTGATTATTGATAGAAGATCATATACGCATATTCTCGAACCCGAGGTCACACATAACGTGTCTCGACGCTAGGATAGATTGGATACTTGGTTTATAAATTTTTGTTGGTCTCGGATGGAATCCAGGACATCACGAGAGGTTCGGAGTGGTCGAGAATAAGATTCATATAAGGCGGTGCAGTTTTGGAGTTGAATTGTTAGGATTAATCGGTATTGTACGGAAGCTTCTAGAACCTTCGGAAGGGGGCCAACGTGGTCCCACCTTCCGGGAGGGGGCATGGGCCTATGAGGGAGTGTCCTGGCCGCATTGGGCCAGGGGCACAAGTCCCCATAGGGCCCAGCCGATCCTAGATAAGTTTAAACTAGAGATAAGATAGGGTTTCTAGAAGGGAGAGTTTAAATCGTTTAAACTAGAGATAAGATAGGGTTTCTAGAAGGGAGAGTTTAAATCGTTTAAACTAGAGATAGGCTTGGAGGATGGGCAAGGGCTGGCCGCACCCCCCTCTATATATAGAGGGCTGGTGCGCCTCCCCGGCTACACCTTCCTCCAAACCCTAGTTGCCTGCCGCCTCCTCTCTCCCTCCCATTTGTTTGTAGGCGAAGCCCTGCTGCAGAAATTCTCCACCATATACACCGCGCCGTCGCGTTGTAGATCCAATCTATCTCTCCACCATACTTGCTGGTCCGAGGAAGGAGGAGACGTCGAGGTGCTGCACGTGTGCATCTCACGGAGGCACCGCCACTTGTGGTGCTAGATCGGATCGGATCGCGAGGAGAAGCGAGTGCGACTACATCACCCACGTTCGTTAACGAGCGTTCCATTGTCGAATCTTCAAGGGTATTAAGATCTAATCCAATCTCTCTCGTTGTTTGCATCTCCTAGATTAGATCTTGGCTTTCCCTCTATTCGCTTCCGTAGAAAATTTTGATTTACTATGCTGCGAAACTCTTCAGGTCCCACTCCGGAAGCTTCTAGAACCTTCCGGTACAATACCGAACACTCCGGAATGATTCCGAAATCCAAAAAACTGCTTTCCATTATATGAATTTTATTCTTCGGACCATTCCAGAACCTCTCGTGATGTCCTGGATCTCATCTGAGACTCTAAACAAAAAACTCACAAACCAATTATCCATTCTATCCTAGCGTCGAGGCACGTTAAGTGTGTGACCCTACGGGTTCGAGAATATGCAGACATGATCTTCTATCAATAATCAACAGCGGGATCTCGAAACCCATATTGACTCCCACATATTTATCGATGATCATATCAGATGAACCACGATGCCAGGATTCAATTAATACCATATATATTCCCTTCGTCACGCGATATTTTACTTGCCCGAGATTCGAACGTCGGTATCGGCATACCTAGTTCAATCTCGTTCACGGCAAGTACTTTACTCGTTTCGTAATCCGTTATCACTTTGTGATCAACTCCTTAACCACGTGCTTGCAAGCGGTGTTGATATTGATTACCAAGTGGGCCCGAAGTATATCTCTTCGACTTGGGAGGGACAAATCCCATCTCGATACATACAACCCAACAAGTACTTTCCGATCACCTAAGAGACACCTTTATGATCACCCTCACATAGGATGACGTTTGATGACCTCAAAGATTTCTTCCGATACTAGGGAGTTGCATTATCTCATGGTCTAAGGAATACAATATTTGACATAAGAAAAAGCTTCACAAAGACGAACACGATGACACGATCTAATTGCTCTGCTTGATTTGGGTTTGTCCATCATATCATTCTCCTAATGACATGATCTCATTATTAATCGACAACTCATGTCTATGGTTAGGAAACCTTAAACATCATTAATCAATGAGGTAGTCCATAGAGGCGTACTAGGGACACAGTGTTGTTCATAAACCACACAAGTATCAAAGTTTCCGCTTAATACAATTCTAGCATGCAATATAAACTTTATCATGAACAAGAATTATAACAATAACATCTTTATTATTGCCTCTAGGGCATAATTCCAACAAGTCTGTGAGGATTATGTTAGCAATCGCTACATATTATGATTATGAGATATGACAGATGGATGTCAAAACGGCATTCCTCAATGGAGACATTGATGAAGAGTTGTATATGATGCAACCCAAAGGTTTTGTCGATCCTAAAGATGCTAACAAGGTATGCAACGGTCCAGGTCCATATATGGATTGAAGCAAGCATCCCGAAGTTGGAATCAACGTTTTGATAAGGTAATCAAAAGTTTTGGTTTTATACAAACTTATGAAGAAGCTTGTATTTACAAGAAAGTGAGTGAGAGCTCTGTAGCATTCTTAATACTATATGTAGATGACATATTGTTGATTGGGAATGATGTAGACCTTCTTAATAGTGTCAAGGATTATTTGAATAATAGTTTTTAATGAAAGACCTTGGCGAAGCAGCTTACATATTAGGCATAAAGATTTATAGAGATATATCGAGACGCCTAATATCATTGTCACAAAGTACATATTTGTACAAAGTTCTAAAGAGGTTTGGAATGGAAGGTAGCAAGAAAGGGTTCTTGACCATGTTGCCCAATACGGCCTTGAGTAAAACTCAAAGTCCTGCAACGGTAGAAGATAGAGAAAGGATGAGTAAGACTCCCTATGCCTCAGCCATAGGATCTCTCATGTATGCCATGCTATGTACTGGACCTGACATTGCATATGCTGTTAGTTTGACTAGCAGATATCAAAGTGATCCAGGAGTGGATCATTGGACAGCGGTCATAAACATCCTTAAGTACTTGAGAAGAACTAAGGATATGGTTCTTTCTTATGGAGGTGATGAACAGCTCATTGTAAATGGTTACACCGATGCTAGTTGGAACACCGATCCAGATGATTCTAAATCTCAATCTGGATACGTATTACTTTGAATGGTGCAACAATTAGCTGGAGGAGTGCAAAGCAAAGCGTTGTGGCGAGATATTAAACTGAATCGGAATACATAGCTGCTTCAGATGCTTCACAAGAGGCGATATGGATGAAGGAGTTCATTACAGAGCTCGGTGTGGTTCCAAGTGTGCTGGATCCAATGTCTATCTATTGTGATAACATGGGAACCATAGCCAATGCACAAGAACCAAGGTCACACAAGAAGCTGAAGAACATCATGCTACGTTTTCACGCTATTCGAGAGCATGTCCAAGATGGTGACAGAAAGATTTGCAAAGTACACACAGATCTGAATGTGGTGGATCCGTTGACTAAACCTCTCCCGAGGGCAAAACATGACCAACACCAAACCGCCATGGGTGTTCGGTATATTACCATATAATCTAGATTAGTTGACTCTAGTGCAAGTGGGAGACTGTTGGAGATATGCTCTAGAGGCAATAATAAAAGTGGTTATTATTATATCTTTGTGTTTATGATAAATGTTTACATTCATGCTATAACAGTATTAAACTGGAAACATTAATACTTGTGTGATTTGTAAACTAAATTAGAGTCCATAGTAAAGCCTCTTTGTAATACTAGCTTGTTGGTTAATAGATGATCGTGGTTTCCCGATCATGAGCATTGAGATGTTGTTAACAACAGGATCATATCATTAATGATATGATGGATATACTCCTATAGATAAGCGTAGCATTAAGATCAAGTCATTTCAATAGTTCGTTTGCTATAAGCTTTCTGATACATAGTAACCTAATTACTTCGACCATGAGATCATGCTAATCACCATCACCGGAAGGATACTTTGATGACATAAAACGCCACAGCGTAACTGGGTGGCTATAAAGGTGGCATTGAGTGTTCGGAAAGTATGAGTTGAGGCACATGGATCAAGAGTGGGATTTGTCCATCCATATGACAGATAGATATACTCTAGGCCCTCTCGGTGGAATGTCATCCAATTAGCTTGCAAGCATGTGACTGGTTCACAAGGGATCACATATCACGGAAGCGAAAAGAGTACTTATCGATGCAGGTTGAACTAGGTATGCAGAGATACCGACGATCAAAACCTCGGATAAGTAAACTATCGTGAGACAAAGAGAAATTGGTATCGTATGTAAGCGGTTCATTCGATCGCAAAGTAATCGTAGAAATATGCCGCCGCCGCCTTGCGTCGCTGCCGGTCCGTCGCCGCCGACACCTCCTCCTCGTCCCGGACTTCTAAACCCTAGATCTCCGGGAAACCCTAATCCACCATAACTCGCACCGGCTTAGGCGAAGCCCTGCGGGATCTTCCCTCTACTTCCGATACCATGCCGTCGTGCTGCCAGAATCGCGAGGGGAGAACTACAACCTCCGCTGCCTGCTGGAACAAGGGAGAGGAAGGTCTTCATCGAATCTTGAGCGATGTGACCGATCGTGGAAGTGCTTAGGAGCATGGCCGGAAGGATCGTCTACGCGATATTGAGATCGGCAAGTGTACGACTACATCACCCACGAGAATCTGCTCTCGTTAACCGCTTTGGAATCTTCAAGGGTGAGTGCTTCTATCGACTCGTTGCTACAATCTAGTAGATAGATCTTGGCTTGTTTGTGTGCATGCAGTAGATTTTTTTTGTTTTCCATGCTACGAACCCCTACATAAATTATGATTGATAGTTTGAGAAGATTCTCACATAAGAAATATGAATTGAAGTAAAAAAGAGCATCAAGAAGCAAATTCAAAACACATTTAAGTCTAAACCACTTCCTATGCATAGGAATCTTGTAAAGAAATAAGTCATGAAAGCACAAAGCAACAAGCATAAGAAAGCAAAACAAGTGCAACTTCAAAATTTTCAACATAAAGAGAGGAAACTTAATATTTTTGGGATGCATAAGACCATGTTTCCCTCTCTCATAATAACTTTCGGTAGCAACATGAAAAAATTAACAATATAACTATCACATAAAACATTCTTATCATGAGCCACATGCATAAAATGATTACTACTCTCCACATAAGCACAGTCATTCTTATTAATTGTAGTGGGAGAAAATTCAACAAAATAGCTATCATCATTATTCTCATCACCATAATCATCAAATATAGGAGGCATATTGTAATCACAATAAATTTTCTCCTGAATAGTAGGTGGACTAAAAATATCATATTCATCATTTTAATCATCATAAATTGGAGATAAAGTATCATCAAAGTAAACTTTCTCCTCCGTGCTTGGGGGACTAAAAATATGATGCTCATCAAAACAATCCTCCCCAAGCTTAGACTTTTCCATAGCATTAGGAATAATGGTGTTCAAAGAATTCATACTAATAACATTGCTATTAGCATGCAAATTAAGCTCCATAGGTTTTTTAATTTTCTCTTCAAACACTTCATGTCCTAACTGAAGATAAATGCTATAGAGCTCTCTAATTTTTGTTGTTGTTCTTCATTAAGCCTAACTAGTGAAAACAAGAAACAAAAAAAGTTTGCAGAATCTAAAGGAAATAACTTCGAGCACTCACACCGTAGGATGTGAGTACCTTTTACCTTACCTCCCCGGCAACGGCGCCAGAAAATACTTTGATGGAGCTTGACATGGAGGAAAGGTAAAATGAAAAATCCTCCCCGGCAACGGCGCCAGAAAAGAGCTTGATGTCTACACACTTCTATTCTTGTAGACATTTATTGGGCCTCCAAGTGGATTACCCAAGTGAACTAGTGCAGAGGTTTGTAGAATAGCAACAAGTTTCCCTTAAGTGGATTACCCAAGGTTTATCGAACTCAGGGAGGAAGTGGTCAAATGTATCCCCTCTCAAGCAACCCTACAATCAAGATACAAGAAGTCTCTTGTGTCCCCAACATACCCAATACACTTATCAGGTGTATAGGTGCACTAGTTCGGCGAAGAGATAGTGAAATACAAGTGGTAACAGTGCCAAAAAATAGCTTATGGCGTGAAGAAAGACTAAAGCAAACAAACATGCAATAGATCTAGTAGCAAACAGTGTTTCAATGCTTAGAAACAAGGCCTAGGGATCATACTTTCACTAGTGAACACTCTCTCATAAATATATTCTCTTCATGATACTACCCCTAACTACTCTCCGGTTGAACATTCTAATCCACGATAGGGTCTTCGCCAATCTAGATAACCCCACACTGTCACCTTGAGCGCTAGATGGTTCTAACAAACACCACAATTTCATAGAGACATCCAACTCCAAATATAACTCATAACAAATATTCAATCTAGCCAAAGTGCCACACACGGTATGCCCGCTGTCACTTTCACACACGTGGGAAAAAGCATAGATCTACTAAAACACAAAGAGTATTTATGTAAACTCAAACCTAAGTGCCACCACGGCATGCACGCTGTCACTTTCACACACATGGGAAGAGCAGAGATCTAATGAAGCACTTGAGTAGCAAGGTAGATCTGCTTGATTACAAAGCTCATGACCACAAGATCATGCATAGAGAGAGAAATGAACACATAGCTACCAGTAGAGCCCTTAGCCACGAGGAAGAACTACTCCCTCCTTATCATGGGGATCAGCAACGGTGATGGAGATGGTGGTGGAGATCGATGGAGATAGCTCCGGGGGCACTTCCCCGTCCCGACAGGGTGCCGGAACAGAGACTTTCTGTCCCCCGAATCTCCCCTTCGGTGGTGGCGGCGCAACAGAACTTTTTCTGGAAGTATGATGGATTATTTAGGTTTTTGGGTCGGTGGCTTCTTATAGGCGAAAGAGGTAAGGTCGGTGGAGGGCCAGGGGGCCCACACCCCCTGTGGGTGCGACCTAGGGTGGGCCCGCGCCCACCTATGGTGTGGCCACCCTGGTTTCCTCCTCCGTCTCGTCTTCGATTTTCTGTATCGCTTCCTGTAAAATATGAACTTTGGTTTTTGTCCCGTCCAATTCCGAGAATATTGATTTTTTAGCTTTCTGAAATCAAAAACAGCAGAAAACAGACAACTGACACCGTGACATCTTGTCAATAGGTTAGTTCTAGAAAGTATATTAAAATACCTCAAAGTGTAGACAAAACATAGTAAAGTAGATACTAAACAAGCATGGAGCATTAAAAATTATAGATACGTTTACGACGTATCAAATCACACGTCTAATCGTTGGGCCTCGCTGTCACGACAAAAAGAGTCGCCATAAATAATTACATCTGAAAAAGTGCATATGTGGTGCTTTTTTTTTGCTCGATGCATAATCATCCGTCGTGCCATCTGTTCTGCAGTAGCGGATCGAGGCTATGTGTCTCGATAAAATAATACACGATGAAGATTTTAGTGTCGTGGTCAGATGCATTCTTTCGTCGTGTTTGTTACTCTTTTCAGCGGCATCTTTTAGACAATTCGATTCGGATCATATTTTGCGTTCTATTAAGATATGAAATTCTATTAACAAAAATAATACTACATTAATTAAATTATATAGCATCCATGTTTGAATGTCTCCGTTATTAGTAGTTATCCTTCTCGCTAAGAAAAAAATAAGGAAAATCCTCAAGCTACTTAAGAAAAAAATTCCTCCATGTTCACCTCGATGCTGGAATGGAAATAGTAGTTCTGGTGATTAGTTTGTATTGGATGGAGCTATGGAGGTGGCTATTTTTTTTAAATAATACGATTTATTTAACAAATTTCATGAATAATACACGGATTTAAGAAATTGCGAATCTAGCGCGGCATTGGTGTTTAAAATACCGACCAGTACGTACCCGTTGGTGCTTAAAATACCGACTAGAATTATCGGTGTTTGAACTGTCGACTGGTCTCTCTTTCTTTTGTTAAAAACAAGACGATGCATATGTGATATGTGGTCGGTATTTGAAATGCTGATAGGTTGTGGGCGGCATTTCAAACACCGATAGGGTGTGATCGGTATTTTAAACTTTAAAATTTCTCAAATTCATGTATTATTCGTGAAATTTGTTAAATAAATTATATTATTTGAAAATTTTACCATGGAGGTGCGTACATGTTTTGTCGGAAGTAGAAACGACCCATTGATCGGGTGAGGCGACGATGACCGGTGATCAAGCACCTGTGCTCGGAGTTTCACGAAAACGATCAGACGCTGTAATTACGTGCTCGGTCCAGAAAGTATCAAAGAAGAGCGACAGCGGTATTTATTTGTGCGACGATCATCATGTCGCATGCACAGAAACTGTGGAGCTAGCTGGTGTGCAACAGTGTATGACACCGTACGTAGGCGTACTCGCGCGCGCATGCATCGGAACCGGGAAAGGGCGAAGGCGTACTACGTACATACTCGCGCGGGCGCGGAGCCGCGGACCCCGCCGCTCGGCTTGGGGTTCGATGCTACCGCTGCTGCTGCTGCTACGTACGGTCTTCCATGTACAGTATCAATCATGGCAGAGAAGATATCCGTCCTCGTATTCCTGTACAAATACAACATACGTTCCCTTGGGAAAAAGAATATCCCTTAACTAATTTACAAAGGAATTTCCACGAGTCCTTGGTGTAAATCCTCACCCACCCGTGCCCTCTTTCTGCTTGCAGCAGCATGTTCATCGACTCACAAATATTTGTTGGTGATTATTTTTTCCGGCATGTGTCTCGACGGTGTAGGAAACTGACTTCGATGGTTGCAGAAAACCCTAGTGATTGTTTTTTATTTCTTAATTTCTTAGGATTTTATTTGTAAAGTTTTTAGATAATTATTTTGTCATGATTTTCATTTTGTTTTCACGTGTGTTGCTTTATGTAACTTGATTTTTGATTAATAAAATATATGGTTGCTCTAAAAAAATCCTCACCATTTTATTGTTATATGACCCCAATTGATCACGCATCGGTACGATCGAAGTTGCGGCTAAAAGAAGTTGAGGGCCCGAGAAAATCAAAAATTAGCATCCTGTCCGCCAACAAAATAGAGGGGCGGAGATCATGTTCGCATGGCTACCTATATAAATTCAGTCGTTATTACCTCAACTTTGCATTGTTTCGTACTTCCTCCGTTTTGTAATTTTTATCATTGTTTTAGTTTAAATTTAAGCTAAAACCATGACGAGAATTATAAAAAAGAGGGAAGTACATTCGACGTGGCTACAATAGCAGCTTCGTAGGAAAAAAAAGATAGCTAATCAGTTACTCCCTCCGGTCTATATTACTTACCACTGGAATTGATGTATCTAGTCTAGCATCAAAAGGACTATATATTTGATTGGTTCTTATCTCATCCTCGTTATGCATGCATATATGGCGGGTTATTGACATCGATTGATCATTCGAGGGTGTTTGCGAAGGGATTTGAGTCTTGAGTGCATGGGCGGTGACACAACAAAATTCTCCATGATTGATTGATCTGTTTCTGGAGCCCTTTCACTCCAAATACCCAAACGCTTCGGCCCGGCCAGTCAACCTGACTAAAAACAAACAAACAGATTTAAAAGCAGCAGACAGGAAACCGCGCACACGCTACACATCAACCCTCACATCAACACTTACTCTCTTGTTTGTCCCCCATAATATGAGCAAAAATAAATGGAAAATGGCGAACTCGAACTCGATCGATCCGTGCATGTATGAACACGCACCATGCATCGATCGATGCCTTTCCTCTCATCTCTGTCTCCCTGCATCTGCGTGTGTGTGTGTGTGTGAGAGAGAGAGAGAGAGAGAGAGAATGCAACCTATGTTGGGCTAGGCGAGGAGGAAGCAGTTGCCAAATGCAGGCGTAGTCTGCGCTCCATGCCCTGTCGTCCTTCATCATAGTCCCCACATGCCCTTTCTTCTCCGAGGCCGGAAGGAGGGAGGGAGGGAGAGCTCGTACGTACGTACGTGTGTCAACCTCACTCGTCCCTCTCCAAAAGATATCGCCATGATCCTCTCGCAAGCCAGCTCGAGCTAGCCCCAACCCCTATATCACCCTAGCTGCGCAGCTACCTAGCATACTCCTAGTCCTCCTTGCTCCTAGCTGCCTCCATATAAACACTCTCATGTCTCTCCTCCAACCCCAAGCCCAAACCCATCTTCTTCTTCCTCCTCTTCTTGCCACACCGCTCTTCTCGCCATGGACAAGGCGAGTGTCTGGAGACAACTGCACCACCACCACCATCAGCAGCAGCAGCAGCAGAGCAACGGGGGAGAGGGAAGGATCGTCGGCGGTGGAGGCAATGCCGTCGCCGTCGCGGCCGGTGCGACCGCCGCGTCACCGCCGTGCAGGCCGACCGGGGCGCGGTGGACGCCGACGCCGGAGCAGGTGAAGATCCTCAAGGAGCTCTACTACGGCTGCGGCATCCGCTCGCCCAACCCGGAGCAGATCCAGCGGATCGCCGCCAGGCTCCGCCAGTACGGCAGGATCGAGGGCAAGAACGTCTTCTACTGGTTCCAGAACCACAAGGCCCGGGAGCGCCACAAGAAGCGCCTCGGCGTCGTCGTCAACGCCTGCTCCGGCGACCCCACCCACCTCGGCGTCATCTCCCCTGGTTCCGGTACGTGCACACGTCGTTCTCGCGCCCGCGCTACATGTATTTTCTTTGCTTCACGCAAGATCGAGATCAAATTAATGGTGGATTTCTTGCTTGATGGGTGCGTAGCGTGTTCTGGTGCCGCGCCTGCCGCCTCCTCGTACGGCTTCGGCAACGGCGGTACGGCCGTGCAGATGGATGGGAGCACTACTACTACTTGCTGGGGGGACAGCGCCGCCGCCATGGGCGCCACCGAGAGAAGCAGCTACGTGCAGCTGCAGGTAATTAACCGCGCGCACACTTTCGCTGGATCGCAATTAAGTACTGCTGCTGCTCGATTCGATCATCTCCTCGCCGATCGATCAAAATCCAATCAATCTACTTGACTGGCCGATGAGTATCTGCTTGCTAATGCTGGATGCATGCAGGACTACATGGGCGTGACGAGGAGCACGGGCGCGGGGAACCAAGGCGCCGCGCCTTCGCCGTGGCCAGCATGCTTCTCCTTCTCCTCCAACCAGACGCCTAGCCAGATGCTGCCGCCGGCGATGCGGGAGCCGGAGACGCTCCCGCTCTTCCCCACCGGTGGCCGGCACGGTGGCGGCCAAGAGGAAGGAAGCGTCGACGTCGCACACAGTAGCTACCCGCAGTCCAACTCCAACTTCCAGTGGTGGGGAGCTGCCGGCGCCACCACCACCACCACCACCACCACCACCATGACATTCCAGCAGCAACATCATCATCAGCTGCAGCAGCAACAGCTGCAAGATCAGCAGTACAGCTATTACAGCAGCAGCAGCAACCAGCAGCAGCTGATGATGCCCACCAGCCAAGACGCAGGCACCTCCCTGGAGCTCACCCTCAGCTCCCCTTATTACCCTGCAAGGTTCATGTGAGATCAGCCTACTACTGCTCCAAAAGAGTACTGGCGTCACTGTCCTAGCTAGCTATCCACTTACTACTAGCAACAGTGTTATTAGAAGCATATATGGAAGCATGTCTGAGAGTTGGTTATATAGCAGTAGTACTAGCATATTAACCGGTAGCGTGGTCCTCAACCTCAACTGGTAGTAGTGTGATCTGCAGTAGTAGTACTCCAGTTCCAGTGGCTTGTGCTGGTTGGTTGTGTAGCCATCCATCCAAAGTGTTTGTGGCTGGGGAACTAGAAAGCAATTGTGTGTTTGGGATTGGGACAGGAGGGTGGTACACCAGCTGTGCCAAGATCCCTTTGGTGCATTTCCAGATGGAGGAAAAAGTTATCCTCTTTCTTTGTCTGTCTCTCTCCCAGCCTTGCTGATCACCTGTTGAGATTTCTCCATGCTTTTCTTTCAGCCAAAGAGCATATAATTTCTGTCTGTACTTGCCAGTTTTATCATCACAGCATTTCAGGTATGCTCGGGGGGACCAGTACACTGGTTGAATTGTTGGGGCAATGTTGGTTCTAAGAAAAGAATCAGTTTCCAGTCAACGCATTATGCTTTTGGTCTGAAGTCAGTTGTTTGATCTTACAGAAAAGAAACCATGTGTTTAGCCATTGTTCTGTTTTGCATGATGGAATACAGTTGGTTTGGCTTGATAAACTGGTCTAAACAGCACAGCCTGCAACTACTTCGTATCATTTCCATGAGTTGAGTATAACATGCCAGACTTATATCTGTGAACCAAGGCAGTAGTTTACAAAATCTAGGTGCCTTGCAAAAACAATGCACTTCTAGTTAAACTTCAGTCAGGCTGGTCTGTTAGTTTCGGGCACAAAGGATGAGATTTGATCTCACAGAATATAGGTTTTTCTTTACCCTTGTTCTGTTTTGCATGCCGGAAACATTTGATTTTGCTTAATTGGCCGGTTTAAACAGTAGAGACAGCAATCAATCACTTTCTAACATGTGAATGACTTGAGTATAAACAGGTCAAACTTGATTTTCTAAACCAGAATCAAGGCAGCAGTTTACGAAAGCTAGCTGACTTGCAAGAGCAGATAGCTAAGCTCAAGCGCGTTATCATGGAATGCACTTTCCCACTGACAGATTACAATACTGGTGTATTTTCGAATTAGATCAAAGACTAGCTGAAGCACATTACATACTACTCTTCTAAAGCATGGCCGATCTTCTGCAACTTCTGCCTCTTTTTTTCGTCTCAGAACTATTACAGCCATTTTTTCTTTTCGAAACGGCTATTACCGCCGTTTTCTCTGAACCAGAATCAAGGCAGCAGTTTACCAAAGCTAGCCGACTTGCAAAAGCTGATAGCTAAGCTCAAGCGCATTATCATGGAACGCACTTCCCACTGCCAGATTACAAATACTGGTCAATTTTCGAACTACAACAAAGACTAGCTGAATCACATTACATACTACTCTTCTCATGCATAGCCGATCTTCTGCAACTTCTGCCTCTTTTCTTTGTCTCGGAACTATTGCCGCTGTTTCGTTGCCATAACTAGCCTTGGAGTATTCTCCGTATCGGAAGTGATCACTCAACTAGTTTTAAGGGCTTCTCTTGCTCAGAAGTCGAGAGGTTTCGATCACAGTTTCCTGCTAAGACCATGGAAGAAACGGTGTTTTCTTCTCCTGGAATGCTTCTGATGAACCCTCGACATGACGTGCGGTGAGAAACAAACCTATTTCAACACACCACAGAAACAGGGTCACACAATGGTCAAACTATCTTATTTGGTAATAATAGAGATTCCACCAGGCCATATTAAGAAAGAAGCAAATATAAACATTTTCCAACAAAGGTAAATATCTGTGTACCATAAGAGATGCGTGGTTCCTCAAAGACGTTTCATATGCTACAATGCACACTAAAAAATTCTGAAAAATTGAAACGAAGGAATTCTGTTATTATTCTTTAACAGAAAGAAATATACCTTTGAGTTATTACGAATGCCATAAGAAGAAAGTACTGAATTATCATCTGTCAACTTCTCACTCTGATGTGTCAGGCAGTAGTTCTCCCAAATATGCTTCCTGGAACAAACATAAGTACTTAAAGTGAAGTTCGGAAATTCTCGGTATCTTTATCAGTTACAAAGAAAACATTGACAAATAAAAGGTTGAGAGATGCCACCAAAAGTAGTTCTCCTTAATAAGGAAAATGGATAACATGGATACTTACGGTTAAAACAATAAAGGCGAATGATAGAACGAAGCAAGAGAGCATTGCACAGGTAGCTTCCATACACAACTTCTGCTAAGAACCACATAAATCATGATGCATTTTAACTACATAATTCAGGATGTGATGGATACCAAGATGGCACTTTCAGGGACTTCAATACAAGACCGGCAGCTATTATATAAGTAAAGCTAAAAATTATGACAGTCCCTAGCTATTATCAATAAAGTAGGATCTCAAACCAGTATTACACTTTTACAGATAGATTCTTTTAATTGTAAAACTTGTATATGAACTTAAACTAATAGTTGGCAGAGGCACAACCATATTGTGGACTTGTAATTCTTCTTGCAGCGTCTAGTACTGTACAAGTCCATAATAGGTACAGAATTAAATATTGAGTGTTCCTAAATCTGTAGTTTATTATAACCACTACAATCTCCATATTACATAGTAGACTTTCTCCGACACATGGATCCATAGGGTTTCATATCCATAGGAATGGCTGGTTTTTACGTTGGCTCGCCAAGCCTATCACAAAAGGAATAGGCGAAGTTTCTCTGACACTGTTAGAGTCTAAATACTCAATTCACTCAATTGCACTTATATATGTGATAGTTTGGGGAATCTAGACAGTGGTACATGAACAAGCAAGAAGGAGATTGAGGAATTAGAGCCGAGGTGGGAGAGAAGTTGCCGCCGCCGTGCCGTTCCTGATCCTTCTGGATGTCGTGTGTGATGTGCCTCTGTGGGCATTTGTAGCTACCAAGCCAGCTGGGCCGTGCCCAGCGCCATGAGGCCCAAGTGCCAGCCCATGTCGATGCAAGGGACTGGTTCCTGACAGACACATGGATATCTTACAACTTTTTATAAATTAGTTGCAACGATACTAATGTCATGAACTCTTTGCAGTTAGTGCTATTGTTATATCAGAGGGGCAAAAGGTGTACTGTACTACTGTCCTAGACAACCGTATAATCACGTGACTGAAGCTTCAGGCAGACAAAATGTGTACTGTGATACTCTCCTAGACAACCATATAACCACATGGCTTAAGCTTCATGGATTCAAGGAAATGGGGTTACAGATTACTGTTAAGGACGCTCATAAAAAATCTTAGAAGCAATTTCTTTCTATATTGAGCTCAAACTAATTTTTACAAGACAACTCTTCGAACATTATATTCTCCTTAGTTTCAACTGAAAGCGATTAGTTTAGATAGGGATCTTAATTCAAATGGTTTTGACTAGACTTATGTACACACATTCAGCTAATCAAAATAGAAAACAGGTCAAGTTCAATGCAAAATCCAACTAAAAATCACAATAAGCTTCGGCTTGGATTCTGAACGTCTTGAGCTAATTCAGAACCCAAATCAACCTCATGTATGTTGTGCCCCTCAGTTTATTCAGATCATGACGCCTATCTAAAATAGTACCTTTGTAGATCAGCACTGCCTGAGTGCCCATTGCGGGAGACATTAATAGCAAAGTTATAGCAGTACCATTTCGAAGAAACATGAAGTGTATGTCAATGTCAGGAAGTGTTTGCAGAGAGGGCCATGGTATCCTTATGTAAACACATTCATCTATTCAATACCAAGCAGGTCAAGTTCACTGTAAATTCAGATTTAAACGCAATAAACTTCATGTTGGATTCTCCATATGTCGAGCTAATTCAGAACTCATCTCATATGTGAATCCCAGCTTACTTATGTAATCACACCTATCTAAACTAGTACCTTATGGTAGATCAATTGTGCCTGAATGCCCATCATGGGTTAAATTAAATAGCAAAGAAACACCAACAACATTTCAAAGAATATCAACTAGATGAACCCATGTCAGCATGAATCAGGCAGATGCTATGAATGTCAGAAGACATGATCGAAAGTAGCAATCAATTCCAAGCACGCCTAATTTTATGCCTTACCATGAGATGTGGCGATGGCCCATCTGGCCTTGTTCTATCTCAGTTATCTTCTTCCTGATAGCCAGCTTCAAATCCTTGACCGTAGCAGTGTTCAACACCGCAACATCTTTTTTCACCAAAAGTACAAGAGCATAAGCATAACAAATTGAGATGGGTTAACACATTGTACAGGATCGATCTGAAAAAATGTGGGATTGGAAGAGGACCACATACATACCGAAAGAGGTGCTGTCCAGCTTGACGACGGTCACTCGCATGGCGCTGCCGAGCTCGAGGTTGATGAGCGTGTCCACATCCCCTAGAGAGGGCTTCCTCGGGACGTCGGCGAGTATGGGGTCGTCGAGGAGCGCGGCGAGCATGGACTGCAGCCTCGCCTGCTTGGCCTCGGTGCTCTGGTAAGCGGCAATCTCCTCCGGCTTCGCAGCTCCCGACGAATCCATCTCCTCTCCTCCCTAGATAGCGGACGCACCGTGGATCTCCGCAGCGGCGGGCGCTCAACGGCGGCGCCGGGAACTGACACGGTGACGGGGAATTAAGAATAGTAGCTGACAGGTGGGACCCTTCTCTAGCAGAACAAAATATGGCGGACTCACTGGCCACTGGTAACCGTCCGATTGGCTGCCTGGGCGATTTGGACGGCGATCCTCATCGCGTGGCCATCAGATAGCCCCCTCTGTCTTTTATCTGCACAAGCGTCGCCGCCGCCAAAATCTCTACTCCGCCTTCGTCGTCGCCGTCGTCTCTTTCGGGGTTTCGGCGCTTCGCCTGCGGGGGAAGCAAGGAGGAAGGGCAGCCGCCGCGACTTCTTCCTTCTGAAGGTGCGTGGAACTCGTTCATGGTCCCGTTTCGCCGCTTGAAGCATCCCCGAAGTATTCCCTAGCTTCCTCCGCCGTGCGTCCGTGCTCCGCTCCGGCGGCTTCTCCTCAGTCACTTGTCTTGTACGCGCTAGTACCATGTTCCTCCCGCTGCCCCTTAGGTCAGCCGCCAGAGCTCGGGGTGGGGCGATTCCTTCTACACGACCCCTAGGTCTGTAAGCGCGTCGAGTAGCAACTCCCGATTAGATCAGCTAAGCTCCAAATTAATCGAATGGTCGAAAATTGAAAAACATCCATGCGTAAGGATAGGGGTGGCATCTCTCTGTTAGTGAGAGAAGCAGTGGCTATGATTCTTAGCATGTAATGCACTTGTGTTACTGGCTATAGTGACATAGGAGGCTTGAGTACACGCTTTAAATTTTATTCTGTGGGACTGAAGTAGAGATTAGCAAATTAATTAGTATACGATGGTATGTCCTACATGTGATGCATTTATGTTATTTCTATTGGCCTGAAACAAATGAAAGTTGTTAATTTTCATATGGTCATTAGGAAGTGCTTTCATCTATAATAAAAATTATACTGGAATTTTGCTGTTAAAGCCATAGGTTGTTCGTGTCAACTGAATGGATGAGATGTGCACTTTGAATTCATGTTCTTAGTCTTCATAATGTTCGGTTGTTTAGAGTTTCTGAGTATGTATTCTGTTTAATTATATTGATACAGCTTTGGCGGGGGACTGTTTGGTCTGTTTTAACCCCTCATTTCAAGTCTTTATCATGATCTTGTTTGTAGCTAAGTGACTGATCTGGTTGGAAATGTTTTGGAACAGCTTCCAACATCAGGTTTTATATATCAAAGAGCTAGAACTTTAAACCTCTGAACCTCAATTTACTGAGTCATGATAGAGGCGGCATTGGTAAACATTGTTGTTTGGCTAGTGAGAAAGATGCGGTTCTATAATTCTTATCATGTAATGCGCATTATGTTGGCTATAGGCCTATACTGACCTAGGAGGCTGGGGTGTGTGTTATTTGATTGTACATACATCATACTGGCCTGAGTCACCTGGAAGGCTGGAAGCCTGGAATTGGTAGAACTAGAGGGTATGGTAGCCTCTGACCCTGATCTAAGGTCGTAGGGGTGCTCGATGGGAGGCCGAGGTCTGTAGCCTCGGCGCCCCAGAGCTTCTGTATGATACGAAGTTACAAACGAGAAGGGGACTGGGACGTAGATTGGTTTTGAGTTTATTTCATTGCTTGATCTGAATAATGAGCCCAGGGCATAATATAGCCTGCAGGTTACAACTGACTTGGAGGAAAAGAAGTACTCCTAACTAATTATTTGACTAACAGAATAGGTAACAGAGGAGAAACCTCCTACGGGACTAAAACTCCTCCGTATCCTATCCTTATTAGACTTGCCCATGGTTTTAAAGGCGTCGCCTAGGCGTCTAGGCGCCCCTCCTCCGCTTTGCAAAAATGGGCGCTTTAGGCGCCTAGGCGTCCAAAGCGCCCGCCTAGGCGTCAGAGCGCCCCCCTGTCGCCTTAAGACGCCTTAACGCCTTAAAAACCATGGACTTGCCTGACTAATCTATCCCTGGTATTGTTGGCCCCACATAACAGGAACACATGCTACAAAATTTATTTTCATGGGATTGAACGGCTAGTGAAGTATTCAGTTTTACACGCTGGTATATCCTATGTACAATGCATTTATATTATTGCTAGTGGCCTAAAACAAATGTAACTAGTTATTGTCGTATGCGACGGCAGTGGCGGAGCTTCAACATAATTCTAGGGCTGGCCATTAGTTGCAGTGATGATTTCTTATAGGCTAATGAACATATCTATAAGCCATTAATCCTCTAGTTCAGTGTAAATTAAAAAATGTTTGGCGGGCCATGGCCTGGTTTTGCTTCAACGAAGCTCCGCCACTGTGCAACGGATGTTATGTCATGCTCTGATATATAAATTTGTTATATTGGAATTTTGCTGTTAAAGCCGTAGTATGTTCAGAAGATATGCAACTCCAAAATTCATACATTTATTCTTTACACCATCTGATTGTATTTGAGAGCTTTCAAGCTTGTTTTCTGTTAAAAATGTATGGCTATATAGTAAGGGCACTATTTGTTCAGTTCCAACTCCTATTTTCAAGTTGTCAACAACAAATTTTACGTAAGTAGGTAATGAATCTGAATGAAAATGCTACAGATCAGCTTAAAACATCGAATTTAGTGTATTGTAGAATTCATAGAAGTGCATTTTACTCTATTAAGATACCTTATCTAGTTGTTCAAAAAATATACCCTCTGAATGTGTTGGGACAGCATTCAGGGTTTTTATTTCTCCTGCTTGCATTATTTCTAGCTATCCACTACTTAAGCATGCCGGTGGACGTCCGCCTGCGTCCCTGCACTTGACCGCCACCGTTTCCATAGTATATACCACGCCCTGCGTATTCCCTGCCGTATACTGCGTCTTGTGCTTGTCCTAAGTGCTAGTGGACGTCCGCCCTGTCCGCCGGATGGGCCACTTGCATCCCTACCACTACTAGTTGTTGAGAATGCGAGTTATGAACTTATGATGCACCTACATGTCTGTTTGCTTTTATAATATCATTAATGTATGAAACTGAAACTTTTTCTGATGATGAAAAGAGATAGCAACCGGGAGACTGTTATGACTTATAATAAAGTACAACTGTTTCCTGGTGATGCTTCTTTTTGGGAAAAGACATCCCATGGAAATAGCCCTAATGGCACTAATGAATATATCAGGGAAATATGGGTGGAATTTGGAACCATGCCCACAGTAGTTGTGTCAATTATCACATGGAAATATGTTTGAAGGGGCCCTAGTGACACTAAATGAATATATCTGCAACAGTGTGTGGAATTTGGAATCACCCACTGTATCTGAATTAACATTTTGCTTCTCTTCGGGACGCTTCACTATTTTATTTCTTTTGCAAGTACCAACAAATAAGTTGCATTAACAAACTTGCTTCTCCCCGAGATGCTACATTTCAGAAGATGCAGTAACTGAATTAACAATTTGTTTCTCTTAGGGATGCTCTACCATGTTTTTTTCGTTTGCTGACAGCCTGATATGTCTAGATTCTGATAAGCATCGCATCCAATTATTGTTTCACAGGTTAGCATCTGACAGCCATGGCGAAACATCATCCCGATCTCATCATGTGCCGCAAGCAGCCTGGCATCGCGATCGGCCGCCTGTGCGAGAAGTGCGACGGCAAGTGTGTCATCTGCGACTCGTACGTGCGCCCGTGCACGCTGGTCCGTGTCTGCGACGAGTGCAACTACGGCTCGTTCCAGGGGAGGTGCGTCATCTGCGGAGGAGTGGGCATCTCGGACGCCTACTACTGCAAGGAGTGCACGCAGCAGGAGAAGGACCGGGACGGGTGCCCCAAGATCGTGAACCTGGGGAGCGCCAAGACCGACCTCTTCTACGAGCGCAAGAAGTATGGGTTTAAGAAGAGATGAAGCGGGGTGGATCTTTTCTCGGGTCGTTTCGGCCTGATCCTCCTGTGCGGTGGTGTTGGTGGCAAGGAGGGTAGGTTTGCGGAGGCGATGGCGTTGTATGCGTGTTAAGGTTTTGGTATTAGTGCGAGAATACATCCCTGATATGATCTGTGTAATGACCATCTCTGCTGTATGGGACTAACTTTCCACTGCTTATGCAGTGCGTGCTCGACGTTTAATAACCTGTCTGACTTGAAATTTGGACTGAGATGGCTGCGCCCTCTATCATGTTGTACACTCCAACATCTTTTCCGCTTGTAAAGAGCAGATTAGCATGGGCCTCGCAGTTTTTAAATTATGCTGATCCAGCTCTTGCAAGGCCTTCAATGACAAGCGCGTGACTCAGCAGACAACTCTGTAATTGGTTCATTGTTTACTACTACCTGCGCCGCACCTGCTCTTGTCCAGGCCTGTGCGGTATGAACGCAACGCACAATGAATGGCGATATTGTAAAATATTCATTTCGTGTCGAACTCACAGGTATTTAGATTCTGGTACCACCACAAGGCTTAGACCAGAAGTTTTTCCAGATTTAAATAAAAATGTTAATAATGCATATAAAGTTAGCGGACATAATAAATAATGTAGTACTTAAATTATCATCATCTCGGGACCCCAAACTGTGCATCTTTTATCATAAAAGTCCTTGTCAAACAAAGTCGGTACTGGGTGGAGTGTTCCTGTCTAGTACGTCTCCTCCCTAAAACACTAACCTTCGACTAATGTGCTTTTGTCAAGTTACAGTACTAGTACGTCTCGTGAACCTGCTAGATGAGCTAATACCTAACCAACTAAGACGACAGTTAGGTGCCGATTAAGGATTTGTCACGAGGCAATTACGTATTTGCCCCTGGGAACTTTTTGACTCGTAGCTTGAACGGAAACGGACAACCCGGTAATTTCGCTCCGACTTGGCCTCTCCTCGCCGGAGGGGTTGCGTTTATATTTGGAAGATTAATCAATACCGTATCGGCCCGGGCTGGAAAATCGCAAACTGATTGAGGAAAAAAAAACGCAAATCGACGCGACGGTAGATGAACAAGGGAGTGTCTAGATCTCAGGCGTCTGAGAATTAGTTATGTCTAAGTCGCTGTTGTCATCTTAATATTTGTGCTAATTCTCAGTTGTAGCAACAGTTACTGAACTCATAAGATTTATCTTGGGCTTCATTACAACCTAGTTATAACTTATTAAATTCTCAGTTACACTCAAATTACAACTCATGTATAACACAAATCACGAGATAAATCAAATGGTGAAAGAGCCAACTGAGACGAAGTTCTCCGACGCATGAGAACTAGCAAATCCGGATAAACAAAGGGGGCAGGAGCGCAGGGCCGCCGACGCCAGCACATCCTCGCCTCACCACCACCTCCCGTCTCCTCCTCCCCCATCCACCGCTTACGCCGCCGCCGCCGCCGCCGCCACGAGGACGACGGAAGGCGGTGACCCTATCACGAGTTTCCCCCCAATCTGCCCGCCCGCCCGCCCGCCCGCCCGTTCCCTCGATCGGATTCCTCTCGCGTTTCGTCCCGTCCCGTCCCGTCTAGATCGGATTCGATTCGGTTGTCGGGGGTAGCGATGGGGTCGAGGCGGCCGAGGCGCGTCTCGTGGGCTACCGGACCCAATCTCTGCAAGGTATTGTGATCGACAAACACTTGGAGACGGATTCGCGCTGCTGCCGGTCCCATTCAAGCATCTACGGATTTCGGTGCTTTATTTGTTGGTTCCATGATTTAAACCCGGATTGAGTGCTACCACGATCTTATTGCGTGTTTTTGTGTGTTTTGATTTGGAGAGTCTTGAGAGTTCTGAATCGCACCAAACGGCACAAGAGAATGAGATGTGAATTTCATTCCGCCCAATGACTGCAGAGCAAAATCAGTGCCAATGCTGAACTGAAAGGAGACTAATAATAGAACAGCCTCTCCATATATATACTTAATGAAATTAATCTATGTCCAACAACTTAATGATACAGATTGTTGCGGGAAAAAACAATCCAAGGGGGAACTTGTATACGAGCAATGAAATAAACCATCAGATTCAAACAAACGATTGAACAACGATGCTATAATGCATCTAGTAACTTCATTGACACCACCTGATTTTTTTTTGTTACAACATTTATCCTATATATCACCTATTTTTGACAAATATACTTATCTTCTTGAGGAACATACTTCAGCTTTTAATATCCACTCTTCACTAGGAAGAGGGGAGTAGTTTCCACGCTCCTCAGGTGTCAATCATTACATGATTTAAGTGTCGATTCAAATTTAGGCTGACAGCATTTACTTTAGCCTATTTCTATTTCGTGAACCAATACCAACATTTTTTTTCTACCAGTGTTAACATGTGATGCTGAAATTTGCTACCACCAAGCACACTAAAATGTGGTCTGTGTTAGTTTGTAGATGTGCAACTATATAGTGATATAAAGTATAATTGGGGCATATGCAGTTTAAATTTTCGTTTAGTACTGATCAATCAACCATACATCCAACTTCAGTTTAGTACTGATCAATCAACCATACATCCAACTTCAGTTTAGTACTGATCAATCAGGCTGTGCTTTTATGTATGCAATGTAGTTTCACTGACATGGTAGTGCCTTTTTTCCTATCACTATATTTTACCATTAATAATGTCCTGAACCAGTGACTCGATTCCTAAATAAGTATCATAATGTTCTACAAGCTGAAGCGATTACTCTTTAAAATTTTAAATACATCTGACCCCACAGTATAATACATCTCATGCTGCAATTTTATGTCACAGACTCCTGAAGTTCAGAATGTAACATAATTGAGATTTACTGATAAATAAATACAATAGGCCAGTACCAAATCTTTGCTGAGGACTGGTTAATATACTGAGCTTAAAGGTGGGACTATGATAGGATAGCTTGCTGAAACTAAAACATCAATCTGCAGTGCAACCTATAGTAAAATTATGCAAAACGAATTAGCTGACATCAGTCTGTTGCATTTTGATCATTTCATGTCATCAATGAATGTGAACTGTTCATGATTTAGTTCAAGCGCATGAAAATTTTATTGACACGCTAGATTCTCTCCTTTGGGGTAAATAATCATATTTGACCGATTAAACCAAGTGAAGCTCTCGACACTTAACACATCGGTCTTAAGAACCAGACACATGTGATGACCATTTACGTGAGACATATGGTTAGGCAAACAATAGCAAAGTTTACTTTATTAATCTGTCCTTCTAATGAGATAAAGCATTTATTGATTGATGCCAGGGAACAATATATACAGTTACCATGCAGAAGCTTGTGCTGTCAGCTAACATCTCTAAGTTGATTGCATTTTGTTCTCTAAAACCACTGGTGAATACATCACACTCATGCTTGTCATTGCACGGTTGTATACGCATAAATAAGCCTTGTCCATGTTTCGTAATCACCGCGGTACTAATTCCTGGTTAATAGTCCAGTCATTGGCTCCATGGATGATGGATGTCTTTTTAGGCTCAGCATCATGACTGATTTACAGCGTATGCTTGCAGTGATAACAGTAGAGTGGTGCATTTGTGTATTTTTTGTTCCAGTAATATCATTACATTTACTGCTGGGTGATGCACAACTGATTCTCGTAAGGGGAAGAAGAAACTACGAAGTTTAAACTGCATCAATATGTCACTCAACTGCTGCTTAAAATCTCTTTTTTTGTCCGAGAGTAGAGTGCCTTGATTGTGCAGCTATTGTCCTGTGAAACCATCTTCTGTATTACCTGATTCAGGTTAAAGCTTGCTGTCCATCCACCTTAGACACCATTATGCAATGAATTAGTTGATATGTGATTATTTAAAATATTGTGAGTATAAGTCAATCAGCAATCAAACAAGTCTATTTTGATGGTTAACCAAGCCCAATTTTTTGCTATATTACTTGCCAGTTCTGAACAAAATTAGTTTTGATGGTTCACGTATAGTATTGATCTTATTGCTCATGTACGTTGTATCTGAGTTCAGTAAGTTGCAGTGTAATTTTTAATTCCTGGTTGATTAAACATTGTAAATGTAAATATTAGGAGATGCCATCTCATGCATTTGTAAATCTGCCAGGTAAGGCTTTTTATATCCGAGGATTCCCCTTCTCAAGCTGGATTAAGACCACAAGACAATCTCCAAGCAAAAGGCTCGTGTTTAATACATGCAGCTGGCCCGAGTTCAGATGATTCCCTGCCTCCAGGCTTTGAGTCACCACAGCCAACCAATGACCTCAAAATTGACATATCTCAAATTCCTCTTGTTGAGTGGAAATGCCCACCACATGTAAGACCCATGATTTAGACTGCTCTTTTGCACATAATTTCTAGATAACTTCAGTGTCACTAATGTTCTGAACATCATATTTTTGTAGATATTATTGGACACAGATTGGCACATTGCTTTTGGAGAAGAAAGCAAGGAGATTGCTATACAACATGAGAGAATGTTTGGAGCTCTTGAGGCTATGTATCCACGTTCATCGAACATTCCTCCAAAGTAAGCAAGCTTAACATTAGTTTATTCATTCTTCAGTTTTGACTCATAATTTGTTATTCATAAAACTCGTTTTGGTAATACAGCCCATTTGTATCTTCCGATGTGAGAGACACTTGTTATGATGATTGCCAAACCCTATTGGTGCCTTTGATCCCTGTTGAAGATGATGATAGTTCAGACCAGTCAGAAGCGCCATTGCTTGATATGCCAAACCATCACCATCAGTCAGAGTCAGAGAAGTATGACCCTACGAGAACCAGTGCGCCACAACTTTCAAATACTCTAATTAGAATTGCACAACAACAGCCCTGTGGATCCAATAGTGCAACAGGCTACAGTGTTTCCGCGGAGCCAGATGTGTTGGCTGCAGCCTCTGCTGCATTTACCGCAATAATGCAAAGCAACCAAAAAGGAAGCATGGTTGATGAAGATCTACTTGTCAAAATACTGAGTGATCCTGCACAAGTTGAGAGGTTAATGCAAGAATACAGCCAAATTAGACATGAACAATCTAAAAGTAGTTCTGTTGTTGCTCCAGTGCCACCAGGTCAACCACCCCAAATGGCAACGAGTGCTCCAATGAGTGCTTGTATGTCATTTTCTGATCATACGACAACCTTCCGGAATTTTCCTCCACCTCGAATGACAGTAAGTGCTCCATTTCATAACACAAATTCTACACAGCCTCCACCTCAAATTGCGCTTCCACCACAAATGGCTCCAGGACCAATGATGAATAGACCGCCTCATGGATTTACTCATGGGACTCCTATTCCCATGAATCGTCCACTAGGTTCAAGTCCTGCTATGAATGCCATGAATTTTCAACCAGGTTCTGGTATGCCTATGAATTCCATGAATATTCCACCTGGTCCTAGTCCGGCTATTAATGTCATGAATCGCCCACAAAGTTCAGTTTCATCTATGAGTGCCATAAATCCTCCACCGGGATCTGGTCCGTCTATGAATTTTGCAAGTGCCCCAGCAAGGGGTATCACCTATTACAAAACCCTTATCCATCAACATGGAGGGGAGAGGAAAGAGCCACCTGAACAACAGCAAATGCAACAACAAGTCCAATATGGAATGTACCACCAGTCCGCTCCCTTGCAAACAGATGCTATTAACGGTGTTTCTGTGGTTAATAGAGATACCAAACCGAGGCCAATGAAACTGTGTGCTTATTTCAACGGCCCGAGGGGGTGTCGCAACGGTGCTAATTGTACATTTTTACATGATTCGTCGGCGCCGCCGAGACAAGATGGCTCTAAAAGGATTAAGCTAGACAGCAGAATAGCCGGTCGGAATTGAGCTGTGGCTGGTACTCAGTTTTGGCTATTCTTTGGTCGATTCTCTTTCACATGCATTGTTCGGTAAAATATTACACCTGCTAGCTTCCTGATCGGTTTGATTGCACTAGCTTTTGAAGGAAAAGGTGTTCCAGAAGAGACGGAAATATTCTACTGAAACAGTATTACCAGTTCTCCGTTGAAGCACTTTAACGTGGCAGCTGAATGGGCTAGCTGAATGCTACGTTAACGCTGGTCATTCCTGTTTTTAGTTATTTGAAAAACTTAAGTAGACAAACAGACTCCAAAGATTGGTGTTAACGTTGCTCATTTTTGTTTTAATGATTTGGAAAACTTAAGCAGACAAAGAAAGTCTAAAGATTGATATAATATGCTGACCTCAGAAGCTATATAATAACATCATATAGTACGAGGTAACAGTATAACGGTAAGTTCAGTTAATGTGCATGAGTGGCACTAAAGCAGAAATGATTATGCAGTCACTACTTACTGCCACGTACTATAATTTGTGTTGCAAACTAATATTGGAATGAGTTACTTTTTTCATAGTGTTTTTTTTATTTGAGTAAACAACGTGCATTCTTTAAAAAAAGTTTTTGATCCAATTTAATTGTTGTGACAACTAGACCTGACTGGAGGTTGTACATAAATTCATACCAGTGCTACCACATTGAGTTGTGTATCACTGCAAATTCATGTGGTACTGGTGGTTACATATAGTAGTTCTGTTAATTTTCTATATTATACCAGTCTTCCTTTTGAAATTAACCGACTCACATTTGTCTAGATTTGCATCTATTTGCACACTAAAACGCGTATAAATACGCAATTTAGACAAACGTGAGTCAGTTAATCTTGGACGGAGGGGATATATAATATTTTTGCTAAAAAGTCAATATTGATGGGTTTCATATTATTTTTGGTTAAAGTCAATGTTGACAAAGTTTTTATCAACTACATATATATCTAGAAAGTATATCAACATCTACCAAATGTATATATATAATTATTTGGATTGGAGGTTGTATAAAAAATATATTTTACAGTCATTCTAATAAATGGTTTAGATAAAATTTGACTTTGACTAAAAGTAATACTAGGCAACGTATTTTCTCCGTCTCAAAATAGACGTTGTAGATTTGTTAGAATTTGGATGAATCTAAACACTATTAGTATATAGATTTATCTAAATTTTAACAAAACCGAGACATCTGTATTTAAGACGGAGTAACAAGGAGGAAGGCTTGTAACCGTACAAGCAAACGTACGGGGCGTGGATGGATCACGTCGGTACACGCAGATTTTGTCTGTGCATGGTGACTAGCTAAGCTAAACACCACAGATAGCTAGTGGTCGTGGCCACTGTGTATTCTGGATCCACGAGCCAACTAATTGAAGATGTCTCCGTACGTGTCCCGAGAGTTCCAAACTCCTAGTCTACGGCATCGACGTGTCGAGTCCGTGCGTCTTTTCGGCCGCTAGCTCCACGTTCCAGAAAACCAACCACTTGATCACTCGGCACCTGGCAGCTACTCCCTCGGTCCGCAAATAGTGTTCTTCTAGTCTTGTTCTAAGTTAAATTTTACTAAGTTTGACTAACTTTTTAGAACTTTTATGACACTAAATTGATATCATTAGATTTATTTTTAAATCTAGTTTTATAATATGTCAATTTAATGTAATATATATTCTTATATTTTTCTATAAAATTGGTTAAATTTAATTATATTTGATTTAGGCAAAAGCTAGATGTACACTTATTCACGGACGGAGGAGGGAGACAGAGGGAGTATGTGCGTGCAACTTTCTTCATGTAGCTTCACCGCTCAACGCAAGCGGTCGCTGAGCCGGCCCCTCTCGGTTCTTTCTACTCCGTAGCTACTGGAGCATCCCACGGGCGGCACGCACGGCCACTGCTGCTCCCTCCTCCGTGCAGCAGCTGCTCTGTCGTGAATCACAAGCCATGCATGCACGTAAACAGTAGCTCTTCTCCAAGGGGATTTAAAATGCGTCAGGAGCACCGTTCGCTTGTACGCACCAGTACTATTTCCCTAAGCATTTCAAGCTCTAGAAAAATGTAGAAAAATCCTTAAAATACATATACTATATCAAAATGTTCACAAAAATGACATCTATCTAGGACAAATATAATGTTACTTATTTAAGAACTAACTATGAAATTCCTAGTCATTTTAGTTCTACTAAAAATTTTGTTTACAAAAAAAGGTTTATAAAATCATTTTCTTGTATTAAAATACAAGGATATATTCTTTTATCATCTATAATTCAAGATAAAATCTTTTCTAGCATTATTAAACTACTTAAGATTTTATTCATCATAAAATGTAGTTTGTTAGAGCTAAGATCAAGTAGGATTTTATGAAGCTATTTCTTTAATTAATAACATTAATTCTCAAGTTCATTTAAATACTTCAAACCATAAAAATTCTTCAAATCATCTATTATGCTATCATCAATAAGATAAATCTTGTCTTTAGGATTATAATAGCAAATCATGTCTTAAACTCATCATTAACTCTCATTGGGAGTCAATAATCTCACATCTTTGATTATGCTTAGGAAAACCCTAGAACTTGGTAATGCCATAAAAATTATGTCTGAAATCCATTTATATTTTTATAGTTAAATTTGGTATAATATTCAACAAAGTAGAGGTATAGTAACTCAAGATCATTTTTACTTTATCAATAATACCCTCAATCCAAATCCTTGTAATCTTCAGAATTGATTAACTTAACATAAACAACATTTTCTTCAAAAGTTATTCTTTTTTCCACTTCAAACAAAAACATTATATTATTTCTTTTAAACATTAACAACTTAAAATAAAAGATTTTATAAGAGTTACATGATATTAATCAACCCCAATTATATTTTACTATTGTATTTGCTTTTGTTCTTGTATGTTAAGTCTTAAGTTCCTTAATGATACATTTGTTTGTAAAGTAAACTTGAAGATAAACCAAATCTTAAAGAAATCACCTAAGTTCAACTCATTCACAATATTGGGTATTACTCCGGGGTTTTACAAAATGCATGGCATTACTTATGCATCAAATTATCTTGTTTCTTTAAACATTAGTACTTACCAGACCAATGATGCTGGTTTTAGATATTGGATCTTATATTGCCTCGAAGATCGTGATTGCATAATCTTGTAATCACAAAGGCAAGTTCATACTTGCTCATGTCCTTTGGTTATTTCTATCAAGTATTTATAATCTATTATTGTTACCACCTACATTTCGAAAAGGATGGCAGAAAACACTAGTTTCATAATTAACTTGAATTATTGGTTACTGATCTAGGGTGATCAGCTAATCTATTATGACTGGCAATGGAACAACCATTGCACGAGAAAGTATCATCTCGGACTTAATAACAAATGTCTCTAGTAATTCTTGCACCGAATAATACGTCTTAACCATAAGATCTGAAGTGGGATTCTGAAGTCAGCTAGATCTTCTTCCTTTCGCATGTGAACGGATACACATGAGGTGGCTGAAATCCTTGTAGAGTGGTTTAATTCGTAGAGGATTATACAGCAGACATGTGGGATCCCTCAATGTACCACGGTAGTTCTGGCATCTATAATGGTCTGTATGTTTTATTGTTGTAATATAAAAGGTGGGCATGGCATACACCAAGGGGGCATGCGGGATCGCAGAGAAGGACAGTGATTATCTTGGATCTTAGACTAGGCCCCACACCAAGGAAGTGTGGACGAGAATGCAACTCGGATGTGTAACAAGGCTAAGGTCTCTTATGGATAAAACACCGCGACCTCTGCAGAGTGTATAAAAATGTGAGATGTTACTCCCTAATCTAGAAAGGAGCTACGAACACGGCAGGAAAGGAGCTCCATGAAGTTTTAGTAAACCTGTGAAGACTGACGGACATAGCTTTTTAGAATAAAAGCAATCTTTAAAGAAATGTTTTCAAAAAATCGCATAACCTATGACCTTTGGTCTGTGGTTGTAGATTGTGCATCAAATGCTCATTTTTAGTGAACTTGCTGAGTAAGCTTCGTACCTTCTTAATCATTGCTAGATTCTAAGCAGATCATGACGTCATCAACACCAAATGATGCTTAACAAATCGTCACCAAAAGGTCAAATTCTTAAATTAAGTCAATAGAGTCAACATATACATTAACTAAAGTGAAGAAAAAGTTTGACACTGTTTGTACAAAATAATGATTTAATATTTTTTTCATGATATTAAAAGACAAAGATACATGTGCATGGGCTAGTGTCACGTGTTGGTATTGTAACCATGGACGTATGACCAAGAGACTCTAAATAGACACATTGCTAAGCCATGTACGAAGCGGGCCGGGCTCTCTGTGGATGCAGCCGTCCGGATCGTATACGTATGCAAATACTTGTACGTAACCAGCTAGCTAACAAGGGTCAGGAGATAAGCTATATGTTTAACGGATTTGCTAGTTCTCAGGCGCCTGAGAACTTCTTAAATCTCAGTTACCTCTTTCACCGTTTAATTTACCTCGTGATTCGTGCTACACATGAGTTGCAACTCGGATGTAACTGAGAATTTAATGAGTTACAACTAGGTTGTAACTGAGAACTAGTACAAATCTTATGAGTTGCAACTAGGTTACAACTGAGAATTAGCATAAATATTAGGATAACATCATTGACTTAAACATAACTAATTCTCATGCGCCTGAGATCTAGGCACTCCCTATGTTTAAACAGCTTCGGCGGAACATCACGCGTCCAGGGGCAGACCCACCTGCAGTCATGCAAATTAGGTATACATACGTAAAGATGGTCGTTTCTTTTTCTTGTGCAGGCGTGTGAGCCAAGAAGATAAAGGACGAGATAAGCAGCCGTAGGTTCATCTTTATCTCGAACTGTCTAAGAAAATCGGTGGCAGTTTAAACGGTCGAGCGTACGCGCAGCTCCAACTCTCGCCTATATATATCCACGCAGACCCAGCGCAGAGGAGAGGGAAAAAAAAAAAAGAGAACAGGAGAGAGGACACGGAGGCAGAGCTAGCACGGGAGGGACAAAGAGCCGGAACAGCCGGTCGCATCTAGGAGAGCTGGGGAGATCAAGGAATACCTCCAACCAGCAGCACCGGCGAGTCTTCTCCAGTGAGGAGGACCAGCTAGCAGCTGCACCGGCGATCTTCTCGAGAAGGTCGATCATGGACGCGGGAGCCATCTTCCCCAACGGTGAGGCCCTGATGTGATCCATCTTCTTCTTCTCTCTCGCAGCTAGCATGGTGGTCGAAGCCCTTAGCACGGAACAGCACCAACGCCCGCCGGAGCTCGCCCAACATGCAGCCCGCAAGCTGATGTGTCCACGAAGCCCGCTGAGACGCCGCCGTCGGAGCTCGCCCAACATGCAGCCCGCAAGCTGATGCGTCCACGGTGTCGACGAAGCCCGCTGAGACGCCGCTTGCCGTAGGAGCTCGCCCAACATGCAGCCCGCAAGCTGATGCGTCCGCGGTCGCTCGCCGTCGGAGCTCGACAAGACGTCGCCGCCGGAGTTCGCTAAGACGTTGCTCCACCGTCGGAGTTCGCCAAGATGTGGCGCCGCCGCCGGAGATTGCCGAAGACACCACACCTCCTCCACGTACAGCCCGGCGTAAAGGTACAGGTCGCATCGGCATACACACGCATGGAGTACAAGTGCAAGACGGCGGCACCGCCGGCGGGTAGCCCCACGCCAAGACGGTGGCAAAGCCGGATGGCGGCCGCCTTTCTTCATCTCGACGGTGCCGCCAGGTGGAGAAGCGCGGTGTACAGCTTGAGCTCGTTGAGCCAAGGCAACCCGGTGTTCAGGCCCAGCTGGATGTATGGATAGAGCTCGACGAACCAGGCTGGCGTACCATACAGCCCGGTGTGACTGCTCGGCGCCCGGCGTACATGTTCCGTTTTGACGGCAAGCTGATCTACATGTGCAGCTGCAGCTACAAGACAAGGAAGCATACATGAGCAAGTACACGCTCGTGTATGGGCATGCGCATGCAATGCTTTTCGTTGCATGCCTCATGCAAGAAGATGGATATGTACTATCTGGATAAAACCATGCATCAACAGGCTATTCTTGGCCCGTGGTGTACAGGTTTGAGATGTCCACCGCCTTTCAGCTGGGCGTGGAGATGAAGCCACGCTACCGTGAGACGGCTCCTTTGGTCACTCCGGCTGCCATAAACTCGACGCCGCGCCGAGACGAAGGATCGATCACGCCGGCCCTGCCGATATGAGCGATACACCGATCTGCTTGCAAAATACTCTCGCAAGGCATACCCCTTGCACACCCCGACGAAGCCGCAAAATCATCAAGAAGTCCTAGCCGAGCGGACTGCATCCACCTACATCAACAACTCTTCATCGCCGTTCAAGACCGACGAGGCGTGACGGCGAGGGCGGGCGAGTCTGGAGCAAAGCTCATGCTTTCAGCGACGCGTGTACCGACGAGGACACGGGCTCTGCCGCTGTCCACACACACCACCACCATCACTATTTATGCAGGACGTGAAGCGAAGACGGCGAAGACGACCACGCGGCTTAATCGGAGGTGTCTCGCGGCGTAACCCACGGGAGTAATTAACCGGGAGCCTTCTGAGGCCCCGGGAACCAGGAGATCTTACAATCGCCATTGTCAGGCTGGCCGCGCTAGTAGGCCACGGAGCGCAATATGTGAGAATTGTATTTATGATCTCTAAGATTAATAAAATAATATTCCCTTCTCTTGTTTTCTTTGTGTATTTGTTATACACTGGCACGCCCGCACTTTTTCTTTATCTTACCGTATCCCGGTGCGCATGAGAGAAACTACCGCTCCCGCACGTACTCGCGGAGGCGTTCTAGTATGTTTTTCTCGTGTCAAACAGTTCTAAAATAGACAGGAATACAAATATCTAGCCCATAAAACCTATTTCTATAGAGCATTGCAGTAGCCGCAATCACAAGACAATTAGTATTAGAAGTTGACTTATTCTTACTATAGTTTATGAGTTATTATTTTTGGTTCTTCTTTTGTAAGATCTTCTTCCTTTTTAAAGCAAGTTGTTCTCTGGATCTTTTGTAAAGAGTTGAGTTGTAATCTATAGTCATGTCTTGGACCCACGATGTTTCTGTTGTACCACTCTGAGGGATGTAATACTAGTGAAACGATGGTTCATTGGTGTTATGTCAATGACTATAGTATATATACTACATCATGCAGTGGTATGCTAGGTCACCGCAGATAGCATCAGAGCTTCAAGAGGGGAGATGGGCTCCATGGCAGGGGTATTAGTACAAGCCATGGTCCCTATCTTGGCCCTCCTATGGCTCTAGGTGAGGTCCATGTGATATAGGCTTTCTTTTTTCATAAAAACTTGCGTGGAAAAATCCTAGGTCCTTTTGAGTTCGTGTAGTTCCCTGAAAGTCAAATATGCAAAACAAAGTTTCCTTTCTATAGATTTATAATACAAATAAAAGGGATCTTTAGTAAAATCCCCTAACTCATTCTAAAACATGATTATAACCACATATATGAATCAAATTATGATGGAATATGACACAATAAACTACTCCCTCCGACCCATATTAGTTGACTTCAATTTGGATGTATATAGACAAGTTTTTGTGATAGATTCATCCAAATTGGAGTCAACTAATATGGGTCGGAGGGAGTACAAATATCGTAGATTCATTTTACATGCGTCGGTCCCCGGAGCATGTTGTTGGTTGTAAAGCTCTATGGTCGCATTAGGAACCTCCAATTGAGTTGTGAAGATTATCCAACCTTGTTTGTAAAGGTTGGTCGCTCCCTTCAAGGCCACCGCATTGTGTATTGGGAGCTTGACTTTTGTGGTGTGCACATGGGATAATAAGGTGAGCCTTTGTGACGTTGGTTGCCTTTGTGGCACCACACCGCTATCCAACAAAGAGTACTTACCCTCTAAAGAAAGGTCTTCAGAAATACATCTCCATGTATCCATTGAAGTTATATCTTACCTTTACTTACTAGTATTGTTGTTTACTTGCTTGTATGCCTCCTTGTTATATAGGAAAATTCACATACTTGCATATCTAGAGAATTTACCTTTGTATCAAGTCTAAACTAAAAAGGAACTAAAAATTGTTTAGCGTTTATTCATCCCCTCCCCCTAGTCGCTCATCACGATGGGCATGTTTATGAAAAAATAGTTCTGACTTAGCCATATGATCTAACACGAATGGAATCATATATTGTATAGTGTAATCAAAAAGGGACTCCTATATTAGCTGGTTGATAGCACTAGACTACGTGGACAACAATTCATTGAGATTCCAAACTCTGAGTGATGTAGCAAGATAATTTCTCAACAAGGGTGACTCGAGAGTTTATATTGAACTCTCGGGAAACAATAGTTGTACACTTTTCCCTCCTCTTCTAGCAACGTGCAAAACAAACTCCATTTCCTTGTGTCCCAACTCCACCAAGTGGTTGTTAAGGATAAAGTTTTTATTATAGTTAAAAACAAATGATTAAATAAAATAACTAAAGTAAATATCCAGTAAGTAAAGTAAACTAAATAAAATACAAAAAGTAAACTATATGATATGCAAGAGTATGTTGTAATACTGTTGGTAGAACTGCAAACTATATGAAAGAACTAAATGCAAGTATGATAAATGTTTTTGTAATAAATGAGTGCTGAAAAAAAAGGAGTTATAAATGCAAGTAAAATGTGTTTATTATGATTAAAAATGGACAAGGGTTCATAGTTTCACTTGTCTACCCTCTCGTAAACATTGTGGGATCAAAATAGCTCCTCATAAAGTGTCATATTGATGTAGCTTCGTAAACTAATTGATAAGCATTCATATGGGCATAACATCCTGTAATTGAGATGATGCAACACATCCCACTAATACTCCACTAGTTAGAGAAAACTCCACAAACTAGTATTAAGAAAAAATAGAGTATTGCGTTTTCATGCATAATACGGCCTCAGAAGATATGAGCTCAGCTAAGATTGTCACTAGGAAATAGTAGTACATGCATTCATTTATCCCTGGTGAGGTAAAAAACCATAGTAGGACCCAAAATTTTCTATCATGTCCAGTTTCATATTACCATATTACTCCATCTAATGCACATGTTCCACCACTCATATCCTATCACACAAATTTGATCAGAACAAAGTAATAAAGAACGGGTTACATAATATACATCTACTTATACACAAAACACAATATGAAAATTCTAATCTCAAATACTCAATTTATAAAAAATACCAACCATAAATGGATTACATATATATGGCCATAATCATGTAAGGTAGCTGAAAGTACCGACTTGATACGACTAGAGGGGGAGAATAGGCGTCTACCCAATTTTAATTTGTTTCTCACTTTTAGGCTCAACGAGAAGGAAAGTTATCTAGATGTGCAACTAAGTGAACAACTTAAATGCAAGAAAACTTACAACAACCACAATAACGGTAAATAGCAAGAGGTAAAGGAAGGGAACGAAGTAACCGGAGCGGGGACACAGAGATATAATTCCCGTAGTTCACTCCCAAGGAGCTACGTCTACGTTGGAGAGGTGCCGGGGCCACACAAGGTCACCCGAGCGCCACAAAGGCATCACCTTCTTCTCCGGTGAGCTCCCCCACAAAAGAGGCCTCACAATCCACTAACCGGTGACCTTGAAGGCGTCAACCGAAACCTTTACACCTAGGTTGAGGGGGAAGCTCCACAACTCAATTGGAGACCCACAACGACACCTCGAAGCTTTACAACACAAGCCTTAGCTCCAAGGATGCCCTACACCGTCTAGGGTTCCAAGAAACCCAAGAGCAACAAGATCCACAAAGGATGGGTGGGGGAAATCAAATCTTCTTTGGTGGAAGTGTAGATCTAGGTCACCTCCCTCACCTCTCAAAAGATCAAGTCATTTGAGTGGCTAGAGAGAGAGATCTAGTGAGGTGAAGCTCAAGCATTAATGGAGGAGAGAGAAAAATTCGAGAGGAATGGGAGGAAGAAGAGGGGCGCCTTAAATTGGCCCCCTCGCACTGAACCGTTACAGCCCCTGCGACCTCACCGGAAGTTCCGGTGAGAGGCCGGAGGTTCCGCCCAGCCAGGCTCCAACGGTCATCAGACCGTTGACGCCCGCTCCAAAAGCTCAACCGGAAGTTCCGGTTAAAACCTACCGGAAGTTCTGGTGAACTTTCGATGCAAGTTCTGACCCAAGTTCCGGCAAATAGAACACTTCAAACATAAGGTTACTGATCCTTCAGCGGAACTTGGAGCGGAACTAGGGGCGGAAGTTCCGGCATCTGGGCGGAAGTTCCGCTCAGGACTTTCTGTCAGGGCAAGTTCCGATGCAAGTTCCGGCCCAAGTTCCGGCAAATAGAACACTACATACAGTAGGTTACTGATCCACCAGCGGAACTTGGGGCGGAACTAGGATCGGAACAAGGCTCAGATCAGCCTGCAGAAAAAGGCCTGAGCGGAACTTCTGGCGCCAGGACGGAAGTTCCGGTGAGACATAGAAGGCTCCAACAAAACAGAAACTCACTCTATCTCACGGAATAGTAGGATGGCTGTGGCGGTGCATATAAGTTTGTGCAAGAGCAAGTGATTTCCCACAGCCTTCCGAGATGGACCCCCTCTTAATAGTACGGTGACCTAAAACAACAATATGTTGAAACTAGGAGAAAACTAAAGGCCACCGTCTTCATGAGATCCCAAGGGAGCATCCACACAGATTGAAGGAGACATCAACAACGTTTACCCTGAAACTCAAGCACACAATTAAAACACAAATGGGATTGTCATTAACACCAAAAAGAGCATGGGAAGATATAGTCCCATTTTGGTGTTAGATGACAATCCCAAAGATTTGCATAGTATAGAAGCAATCTTTGCAATGGATGGGACAAGCTCCCCCTATATGTGTGCAAGGTAGAGAAAAAGCTCTAAGGACAAGACTGGCACACATACACGGAGGCTCCCCCTTCCAATTGCAAAGATAGCACAAGTGCAAGATACAAGAAAGGATAGAGATCATACCAGACACCAACCAAATGTGGTGGAGACAAAAAGAGTAATAATAACAATAAGAGCTATGAGGCTCCACCACCATATGCATATGCCCATAAGATGACAACAAGAATACCACATACACGACATTCCATAAGATACCACATAGATACCACATAGTCTCAAGCATAACATGGTCCACAAGCACACACAAGTTCACAGACATAAAAAGGTCCACAAGCACACAAATAAACTAGAGAGTTTGCGAGCTAGAAAAGATCAAAGGCAAGAACAGGCTCGCGACTCAACCCATGCAAATCCCGTAGACAACCTAATAGACATCTTTCTCCCCCTTTGGCATCGAGACACCAAAAAGGAAGAAAATATAAAGCTAATCATCCCAGCCATGAAAGGGAGGAGGAGCAGACTCAGGGACCCAAGGACCCCACTCAGGCGGCGGACTAGTGACCTCCTCCTCAGACTCATCCTCAGACCAGCAGCAGTTGTCGCGAATCCAATCATCCTTGGGAACAGTGACAGAGCTAGTGACCGGTGAGCTAGGAACGTTGAGAGCAGTCATGATGGCCTTCTGGCGCTGAACATTGTGACGTTGATCTACATACGCTTGATACTCGCAGTCCTGGAGAAAGCAGAAAGTCTTCTTCACCTTCCCAAGCAGCTTCTTTGCCCAAGACGGCTGCCTCTAGAGAGAAGGACCACCAGCACTAGAGCCACCAGGAGCAGAGGAGGGACCACCAGCTTCATCTCGGGCCTTCTGGAGTTCAGCTTCCTTTTCTTCTTGAGAACAAGGCTTTTGGTGCTTACTCACACGCAGCTTCTTATCCTCATGAATGGTGATGTTGTCTTCAGGAAAGTGAGTGCCAGTCGTCTCAAGCCACTTGTGATTGATGAGAGTCTGAATGAAGGGAGCATAGATGCAGGAGCGCTTTTCAATAATAGCCTGCCACATCTCTGTGTAGATGAAGTGCATAACATCCATTGACCTGTCAGTGTCACGACGGAGATAAGTCTGATGCATGAGGTCAACCTGATAGCCAAGAAACTGATCAAAGTTGCCAGCCTTGGGAGAGATGGTGTTCAAGTACACCCTGCGCATGATGTCATAAACTGGCAGCAGATGATTCACATACCCAACAGTTCCCCACCCTTCAATGTAGAGAGGCTCCAGGACCTCAGGATCAGCAGCTTCGGGACCGTGAACACGCCAACCATTTGCCCCGTTGCCAGGATGAAGGGGGTAGCCAAGAAGCTCAGCAAACTCAGAACAAGTGGCGGTAAGAAACACTCCCCTAGTCATCCACTTCAACACACCATCAGTAGAGGAGCGCATGTGAATAAACAGAGTAGAGTAAAACTGAGCAATGTCAGCCACATCAAAGTTCTGACGATGCTCCATGAGGGGAATCAGCCCAAACTTCTGGCAAATGTCAAGAGCCTCGCCAAAATATGCATGCTTCTCTTCCATGTGAGTCACACTGATGTACTTTTGAGGAGCAACCACAAACTTCTTCTTCGTTGCATAGATCTCAGCAAATATTTGTTCCTAACGGAAGTTGTGGAAGTGAGGATCCAAGAAAAGACGGTCACGAGACACGAGGTAGGGATCCGTACGCCTGAATTTAGAATAAGCTTTTTGAGACCATTTGGAGATCTTGGCATTGGTCTTGTCTGGCCCAGCAGCAGTGGCCTTCTGAGAAAGAGCAGGCCTCTTCCCTTTAGCAGCAGCAGCACGGCGAGCAGCAGCAGCCCTCTAACGGCTAGACTGAGTAGTTGGACACACAACCTCAATATATTCTTCATCAATCTCAGGAGGAATATCAGAGGATGGTCGACGGGCACGCTTGCCTTGGCGGGTACCACCTTGCCCTGAGAAGAAAGCACAAGAATAGGGAGGGAAGGTGGGGGTAAGTGCACAAGTTCAGAAGAGAAAACAAAGGAAACATATTGGAAAAATACATTCAGGAAAAAGTTACACTGTCGCTGGAACTTCCGGTGAAAATGGTCCACCGGAAGTTCCGGTCGTGGCTCACCGGAAGTTCCGGTGAGACCACGAACTGGCGGTTCAAGCAGCAGTTCACAAGATTTAGATCTATAAGCCACAAGTGCAAAAATTTCCAAGAGTGTATTGGACCAATCTACTCTAGCATGATACCCTAGGCCTACCAAGATCTCCCAACACGTTCTAGCCAAAGAACTAGCCTAGACATGGTGTGCCCTAACTCAAGCAATGGTGAGAGAGCTAGATCTCCATTAATGGAGGGAGTTGAGGGCAAATACCAGAGTCCATGGCGGGAGATCGAGGTGGGGAAGGATCCCACGGAGCAGATCTGCGGAGGGGTGGCCGGAGACGAAGGGGCCGGAGCACCTTCGCGGAGAGGACTTGGCCGACGGCTGCTCCAAATAGAAGATGGGTCTTGGGGAAAAAGGAAGAAGATCCCGTTTTCCCCCAGGGCCCGCCTTATATAGGACAGAGAACACCACTGGAAGTTCCGGTCAGGGATCGGAAGTTCCGGTGGACCGGAAGTTCCGGGTCAGGCTGAACACGTTCCAGGTCAGCAGGTGGTTCATACGAACAACCAGCTAACCGGAAGTTCCGGCTACTGACCGGAAGTTCCAGTGACGCCAGGAAGATCTTCTCAGGTTTGGAAGATAACAAGGAAGAACTTGTGCAGAGAATAGAGTGGTCTTGAGGAAAGGAAAGGCTTAGGATAGAGAGCTCAAACTATGAAGAACCAAAGCCAACAAAAACAAGAACACAAAAGGGTCAAAGACACAAATAAAAACGGGTCGGTGGTCGAGGCCACCTTATATAAGAGTAAATGGCTTGACACCGCGAAGATATATCTTGGGTTCATTACCAACACTCATCATGAAGCTCAAATGGTCTCCTTTAGAGAATATAGAGTATGAAAACTTTAATGTGCGCATAATAGGGATAGCGTTTGTTCATAAGAGGAACTACACTCCCCCTAAATCCATGCCTACATCCAAACAAGATACACATTGAGACGCGGGTAGGTGTGCAAGGTACTCAAGCAACATTGCTCGAATCGATGATATTTAGCTCATGCCTTAACTCCCGGAACCTTGCTTCATCAAGAGGCTTCGTGAAAAGATCCGCAAGATTTGCCTTGGTGGGAACATACTCCAAAGAAATGTCTCCTCTAGCAACATGGTCCCGAATGAAATGATGATGAATCTCAATGTGCTTGGTCCGGTTGTGTTGCACGGGATTGTGAGCAATAGCAATGGCACTCTCATTGTCACAAAGAAGGGGCACCTTGTCAAAAGATAGTCCAAGATCCTTCAAAGTTTGCTTCATCCATAGCAATTGAGCACAACAGCTTGTGGCATATATGTACTCAACTTCGGCAGTGGACATAGACACACAGTTCTGCTTCTTCGAGGACCAACAAACCAATGATCTTCCGAGAAACTGACAAGCTCCGGAGGTTGACTTTCTTCCCACTTTGTCACCAGCCCAGTCCGAGTCCGTGTAACCAATAAGATCAAAGCTGGCTCCCTTGGGGTACCACAACCCAAAGTTTGGGGTATGAACTAAATATCAAAAGATTCTCTTGACCGCCACCATGTGGCTTTCCTTTGGTGCGGCTTGAAATCTTGCACACATACCCACACTCAACATAATATCCGGTCGGGATGCACAAAGATAGAGCAAAGAACCAATCATAGAACGATAGAGTTTTTGATCCACCTCCTTACCCTTGGTATCGAGATCAAGATTAACCTTAGTTGGCATGGGAGTCTTGGCACCTTTGACTTGATCAAACTTGAACTTCTTGATCATGTCTTGAATGTATTTGGCTTGGTTGATGAAAGTCCCTTTCCTCAATTTCTTGACTTCAAACCCAAGGAAAAACTTCAACTCCCCCATCATGGACATCTCGAAGCGATCGGTCATGAGCTTGGCAAAATCCTCATTAAAAGTTTTGTTAATAGACCCAAATATAATGTCATCAACATAGATTTGGCATATGAACAAGTGGCCTCCAACTTTCTTAGTAAAAAGAGTGGGAACAATGAGGCCCACTTCGAAGCCACGGTCTAACAAGATCTCCCTAAGGCAATCATACCACGCACGTGGGGCTTGCTTGAGGCCATAGAGTGCCTTATTGAGCTTGTAGACATGGTTCAGAAAAGTGGATCCTCAAAGCCCGGAGGTTACTTGACGTATACCAACTCTTTCAAAGGACCATTAAGAAAAGCACTCTTAACATCCATTTGATGCAACTTAAAGTTATGATGGGTAGCAAAGGCAAGAAGCATACGAATGGATTCAAGGCGAGCAACGGGGGCATAAGTCTCACCGTAGCCGATGCCCTCAACTTGTGAGTATCCTTGGGCAACTAACCTTGCCTTGTTGCGCACGACAATTCCATTCGCATCACACTTGTTCTTGAAGACCCACTTGGTTCCAATGACGTTTTGACAATCTTTGGGCCGCTCAACCAATGTCCAAACATTGTTCCTCTTGAAGTTGTGAAGTTCTTCGTTCATAGCATCAAGCCAATCATCATCTTCAAGAGCTTCGAAGACTTTCTGTGGTTCCACAAGAGAGATAAACGCATGGTGAGAGCTAAAGGAAGCTAGTTGCCTCCTAGTGGTGGAACCTTTATTGAAATCTCCATAAACATTATCAAGGATATGACCATCTCGAACAAGCTTGGCGAGACGATAGGCTTGACGACGGGCTTGTGCTTCAACACGAGATTCTTAAGCTACCACTTGGTCATTGCCACCAATTGAGCCGCCGCCTTGACTATAAGCACGAACACGAGGGTCATCTTCATCAATTTCCACTTCGGGGGAGTCATAAATTGGAGTGGAGCCTTGTGAATCATTGACATGCTCTTGATCTTGACGATTTTGACCTTGGGGAGAGCCGTGACCTTGAGGAGGAGCCCCATCTTGGGGAGGTTGATGAGGTTGATGAAGACCTTGTCCGTGGGAGGTGCCTTGAGGAGGAGCCCCATCGTGGGGAAGTTGATGTTGTTGATGAAGATCTTGATCTTTGGAGCTTGGAGAGTCATGAACATGGGAAGCTTCGGAAGAGATTGAGGGAGCTTGTGCCTAAAATGTAGGTCCTTGAGGGGCAAGATGATCTTGTGAAAGTGAGGGCTCCACTTGAGTAGAGCTTGGTCCTTCTCCTTCGTCCACAAGGGGATCCTTAATGGGGAGGTGGAAACCCATACCCATTCTTCTTATGGACTTAGGAGGAATTTCATCACTTGGATCACAAACACCATCTTGCCTAATAAGAGACTCATGATTTTCATCAAACTTCACATTGCTCGTCTCTTCAACTCTTCCATTGGCTTTGTTGTAGACTCTATAAGCATGGGACTGATTTGAGTAACCAACGAAAATTCCTTCTTGAGCCTTGGATTCAAACTTGGACAAACGAACTCCTTTCTTGAGAATGTAGCACTTGCAACCTTACACCCGAAAGTAGCTAACGTTTGGCTTTTTCCCGGTGAGGAGTTCATAGGGGGTCTTGTTCTTTTTCTTGCGGAGATAAAGCCGGTTGGTTGCATGGCAAGAGGTGGAGATGGCCTCGGCCCAAAAGTTGTAAGGAGACTTGAACTCAGCTAGCATAGATCGAGCCACATCCATCAAAGTGCGATTCTTCCTTTCGGCAACCCCATTTTGTTGAGGGGTATAGGGAGTGGAGTATTGATGCTTGATTCCTTCATCACTAAGAAACTCATCCAAGGTATAGATTTTGAACTCGGTGCCATTGTCACTTAGAATTGAGAGAATAGTTGCATTGTGCTTCCATTGAACCTCATTAGCAAAATCGATGATGGTTTGTTGAGTTTCACTCTTGTACTTGAAAAAGAACACCCAAGTGTATCTTGAGAAATCATCCACAATAACCAAGCAATACTTCTTGCCTCCAAGGCTATCATGAGAGGGTGGACCAAAAAGGTCCATATGCAAGAGCTCCAAACACCTCTCGGTGGTGATTTGATTGAGTGCTTTGTGAGGAGTTGCATGCATCTTCCCTTCAATACAAGCCCTGCAAACATGATCTTTTGAAAAAGAAACATCGTTAATCCCAAGGATGTGGCCCTCGGAGTGAAGTCTTTGCAAAGTTCTCATGTTAACATGGGCTAGGCGGCGATGCCACAAGCAGCCCTTGCCGGCTTTAGCATAGAGATATAGAGCATGAGGAGTAGTGGTCCCCGAAAAGTCCAACACATACAAGTCATGCTCTACATACCCTACAAAAGCCACCTTGAGAGACTTGCTCCACATGAGGACCACAGAATGAGTATTAAAGAACGAAGAAAGACCCATAAGATCAAGAGCACGAACTGAGAGTAAGTTGTAACCAAGAGTTTTGACAAGCATGACGTCAACCAAGGATACATCCGAGGTTACCACCACTTTGCCAAAACCCAAAACCCGAGAGCTTGTTTTGTCACCGTAGGAGACCATGGTGTTGGCAATATTGGGCCTCATCTCGGTCATGATAGACTTGCTTCCGGTCATATGACTCGTGGCGCCACTATCAAGCACCCATTTTGATCCACCGGAGGCATAGTCCTACAAGAAAATCAAGCTTTGGTTTTAGGTACCCATTTTGCAATGGGTCCCCTTTTGTTAGTAACAAGAGCCTTTGGCACCCAGATGGCCCAATGATAATCATGCGTGTAAGAAGTTACCACATATCTAGCATATACATGACCATCATATGATTTGCAAAGAATATAAGAGGGATTGTTCTTTCCGGCAAAGTTGTCACTTTGCAAGAGGGTTAGGCCATTAGAAGCCCCTTGAGCCATGCCATTGTTCCTTTTCTTCTTCTTGTTCTTCCTCTTCTTCTTCTTCTTAGTCTTGGCAAGTTGATCCTTCAACACCTTGACTTCCTCTATGAGATGCTCATGCTTGCAACAAGGGTTAGGAGTGCTAGACAAGTCTATAATTTGCACAGCGGAAGACTTAGCATGATCGCAAGTTAATTGAGTTTGAAGCTATTCATGGGCTTCAAAAAGATTTGAGAATTTGCTCTCCAAGGCTTTGTGTTCCTCTTTGAGTTTCTCAAGATCCTTTTGAGTCCTATCATGACCACCCACAAACTCAACTTTTTCTTTCTTAAGCACCTTAACCAAAGCAAGAGCATGATCACGTTCTTTAATTATAGAGCACAAGGTGTTGTTATGATCATGTACAAGCTTAGACACACTTTCTTCAAGATTAATTCTCATATTTTGTTCATCCTCAAGACTTTGAGTGAGAGAGGCAATTTCATCAGCGGCATCTCTTTCATTTTTACTTAGCAAGTCAAGAAGTTCTTCCTTTTCATCTAAAGCATCCCTAACATTGTCAAGTTGTGCAAGAAAGGATTCAAAGCAAGTTTTAGTTTCTTCATCCAAGGTAGCAACAAATTCACACATGTCAATCATCTCTTTCTTCACCTCTAGACCAACAAGATTAAGAGAGGAAGGCTCACTAGAGATGGGTTGAGAACTGGGTTTCGATGTTACCTCGGTGGCCTTGGCCATGAAGCACTTTTGGTTGGAGGAGATGACATTTTCATTCGGCGAGTTGAAGAGGGATAGACGTGGAGTTGAGGTAGTGGCAATAGCAGCAACTCCCACAATCTCTCCACCATGAACTTCATCATCAACTTTATCCGTGCCCGAAAGGTATTCTTCATGGACCACTATTGCTCGTTCCTTGTTGGTGACGTTCTTGATGGCGTAGTTCTTGTTCAAGGGATGAGGAGGTCTTGACTTGATCTTGCGAATGAGACGACAACCATTGTCTTCACGGTTCTCAAAGGGACACTTGGCCACGAAGTGATTCTTGTCGTTGCAATTGTAGCACGACCTTGCCTTGGGAGACTTTTTGGGTGAGTTGAATCTTGAGTTGTCCCTTGATCTTGACTTGAATCCGTACTTGTTCCAAAAGGCCCTTGAAGCGAGAGAAAGATGTTCGTTGAAGGCACACTTGAGATCCTCTTGAGACCACTCAGTTGATGTATCATCATCATCAACTTCAATATCCTTGGCCTTCAAAGCAAGATTCACTTTGGTTGACCCAATGGCCCTAGCACGAGCGGACTCCGCATTCTTCTTGGCAATAGTCATGGCAATTACTTCACTCAAGACTTCTTGGGAGGTCATTAGGTGAAAGTTGGTTCTTCGCTTGATAGAGTTGAGCTTTTGTTCTTCAAACAGAAGGAGAGCTTGAATTAACTTCCTCTTCATAAACTTGTCATCAAGATAGTGGGCCCCAAGGTCCCTCATAGTGGAACAAAGGACTTTAAGGCGCCTATACATGTCTTCGGGGGTCTCATCATCTTGCATTGTGAAACCATCGCACTCGTTGTTGACTTCATCAAACTTGGAGCTTTGGATGCTTGCATTCCCAACAAAGAGCTCGGTGAGTTGATCCCAAGCTCCCTTGGCGGTGTCGAATTGGTGAATGTGAGCAAAGTCCTTTGGAGTCAAAGCCTTTTGAATCATCCCCAAAGCTGTGGCATTGAGTTGCTTGTCCACCACTTCACCTCGTGTCAACTTCTTTGGGTCATATGGAGAGAATCCATCCTCCACAATCCTCGTTAACTCAATAGAAGAGCTGGAAATATGTGAGCGCATTAGATATTGCCAATTGGCAAAATTAGAAGTATCTAGCATGGGTGGTGCTCCTTGAGGAATGATGTGTGGCATGGGAATGGGTGGATCCGGAGTGTACTTAGGCGGTGGGGTACCGTCGAGTCGTCATTTCCTCCATTTTCCTCTTTGGAAGTTGGGTTCTCGGGCTCCTCGGTGTCCTCACTTGGAACCTTGGTAGAGGTTTGAGCAACAAAACCAAGTCCCAAGCGAGTGGTGGCGGCCGCGGGAGTCACCCTGGGGGCGGTCACCATAACGGTGGGAGGAAGCTCGGTGGGTTGGGGTGTGTCAAGAGCAACCATGGGGTTTGGCTTGAGAGACTGCAAGATAGTCATCATTTCCTCGAACTTGGACATCATGGATGAGTCCAATTGCTTGAGGTCATCCATAGTGGCCAAGTTCTTGGATTTTTCGGTTTCACTACCCCCTTCGTCGGCCATAGTCTCTTAGGCGGTAAAGCCCGAAATAAGAGCCTTGGCTCTGATACCAATTGAATGTACCGACTTGATACGACTAGAGGGGGGTGAATAGGCGTCTACCCAATTTCAATTTGTTTCTCACTTTTAGGCTCAACGAGAAGGAAAGTTATCTAGATGTGCAACAAAGTGAACAACCTAAATGCAAGAAAACTTACAATAACCACAAGAACGGTAAATAGCAAGAAGTAAAGGAAGGGAACGAAGTAACCGGAGCGGGGACACGGAGATATAATTCCCGTAGTTCACTCCCAAGGAGCTACGTCTATGTTGGAGAGGTGTCGGGGCCACACAAGGTCACCCGAGCGCCACAAAGGCCTCACCTTATTCTCCGGTGATCTCCCCCACAAAGGAGGCCTCACAATCCACTAACCGGTGACCTTGAAGGCGCCAACCGAAACCTTTACACCAAGGTTGAGGGGGAAGCTCCACAACTCAATTGGAGACCCTCAACGACACCTCGAAGCTTTACAACACAAGACTTAGCTCCAAGGATGCCCTACACCATCTAGGGTTTCAAGAAACCCAAGAGCAACAAGATCCACAAAGGATGGGTGGGGGAAATCAAATATTCTTTGGTGGAAGTGTAGATCTAGGTCACCTCCCTCACCTCTCAAAAGATCAAGTCATTTGAGTGGCTAGAGAGAGAGATCTAGTGAGGTGAAGCTCAAGCATTAATGGAGGAGAGAGAAAAAATCGAGAGGAATGGGAGGAAGAAGAGGGGCGCCTTAAATAGTCCCCCTCGCACTGAACCGTTACAGCCCCCGCGACCTCACCGGAAGTTCCGGTGAGATGCCGGAAGTTCTGCCCAGCCAGGCTCCAACGGTCATCAGACCGTTGACGCCCGCTCCAAAAGCTCAACCGGAAGTTCCGGTTAAAACCTACCGGAAGTTCTGGTGAACTTCCGATGCAAGTTCCGACCCAAGTTCCGGCAAATAGAACACTTCAAACATAAGGTTACTGATCCTTCAGCGGAACTTGGAGCGGAACTAGGGCGGAAATTTTGGGTCGCGAGCCGAATTTGACCGGAAGTTCCGGCGTCTGGGCGGAAGTTCCGCTCAGGACTTTCTATCAGGGCAAGTTCTGATGCAAGTTCCATCCCAAGTTCCGGCAAATAGAACACTACATACAGTAGGTTACTGATCCACCAGTGGAACTTGGGGCGGAACTAGGATCGGAACAAGGCTCAGATCAGCCTACAGAAAAAGGCCTGAGCGGAACTTCCGGCGCCAGGCCGAAAGTTCCGGTGAGACACAGAAGGATCCAACAGAACAGAAACTCACTCTCTCTCACGGAATAGTAGGATGGCTGTGGCGGTGCATATAAGTTTGTGCAAGAGCAAGTGATTTCCCACAGCCTTCCGAGATGGACCCCCTCTTAATAGTACGATGACCTAAAACAACAACAAGAGAGAAACTAGGAGAAAACTAAAGGCCACCGTCTTCATGAGATCCCAAGGGAGCATCCACACAGATTGAAGGAGACATCAACAGCGTTTACCCTGAAACTCAAGCGCACAATTAAAACACAAATGGGATTGTCATTAACACCAAAAACAGCATGGGAAGATATAGTCCTGTCAGTAACTCACATGACACTACAACATCTATAGCATGAGAGAGATAGAAAAAATATACTTCCACAAACCCATAGTTGGGGGGTGGAACACTCCATCTTCAGCATTATGATGATGGAGATGTTGTTGGAGAGGTTGGAGATGCGAGCCAACGGTGCTCCGGTGGTGTTTCTGATGCGGCTTAGATCACTATAGAGCTTCTTTGGGAGACCCCAAGTGATGAGTACAGCAGCAAGTTTTTCCCTCAGTAAGAAACCAAGGTTATAGAACCAGTAGGAGGAAGGAAACGACTCAAAGGTGTTGCTAGCAACTGGAAACCTACACAACACAAACTCAAGACTTTGCCCCAACGAACAGTGAGGTTGTCAATCTCACCGGTTTGATGAAAACAAAGGATTAACTCTATGATGTGGAAGGTGATGGTGGTTTGCAGAAAGTAAACATTAAAAGTGGAAGATATATCAATGGTAAAGATTGGACCGAGGTCCATAGTTCACTAGAGGTGTTCTCCTTAAGATAAACAACAAGACATGCTGGGTAAACAAATTACAGCGGGGCAACTGACAGGACAGAGCAAGGCATAACAATGCAATACTAGACATTCATGATCCTATGAGATTTTTTATTGGGCAATACAACAAGATACTTAGACCATCATCCAACTGCATCTATGACTAGTAATCCACCTTCAGGTTATCATCCGAACCCCCTCCAGTATTAAGTTGCAAGCAATGGACAACTGCTTTAAGCAAAGTGTGTAAGGTAAACAATCCACTTGTTCCATGAATAAGAGACCGTTGTTTTCTCCCTAGTAGCAACAGCACATCTACAACCTTAGAGATTCCTGTCACTTCCCCAGATTAAATAGAGGCATGAACCCACTATCGAGCATAAATACTCCCTCTTGGAGTCACTAGCATCTACTTGGCCAAGCTAGCTACTAGAAACAGAGAGCATGCAAGATCTCAAACAACACAGACATGATAGAATCATAAGATAGAACCATTAATCAATCTGACATAGTAATCTCAATATCCATCGGATCCCTGCAAACACAACATGCATGATTACAAATAGATGATCTTAACCATGAACGGAGCTCACAAGATCTAAACATGGTAGCACAAAGGAGGAGAGACAACCATCTAGCTACTACATGGACCCGTAGTCCAAGGTGGAACTACTCATGCTTCATACCGGAGGCTGACATGATGATGAAGAAGGCCTCCAGGATGATCTCCCCTCTGGCAGGGTGCCGGGAAGAGCTTCAGATCCCCCTCCCCGATCTAGGGACGATGGTGGCGGCAGCTACAGACTGTTTTGTGGAAGATTGATCGGGTACTTAGGGTTTTGGTATCGGGGGCTTCTTATAGGCGAAGAGGCGAGGCAGGGGGCACCCAGGGTGGCCGCACCCCCCCTAGGTGGGGGCCAGGCCAGGTCGTGCAGCGAGGGGGAGTGGCCTCCTGGTGGCTCTTCTCTGTCTCCCCTCTAGACTTCGTGACGCCCACAGTAAAATATTGACTTCGGCTTTTGTCTCGTCCAATTCCGAGAATATTGATTTTCTGCCTTTCTAGAACCAAAAATAGAAGAAAACAGGCAACTGGCACTATGGCGGCTTGTTAATAGGTTAGTTCCAGAAAAGATATAAAAACACCTAAAAGTGTAGACAAAGCAAAGTAGATACTAAACAAGCATGGAGCATAAAAAATTATATATATGTTTTCGGCGTATCAAGCATCCCCAAGCTTAACTCCTGCTCGTCCTCGAGTAGTTAAGTGATAAAATAATAATTTTTTGAGGTGACATGCACCATCAAAACCAAGATCAAACCTTTTGCAAGCATTGAAAGCTGGGATTAAAGAACTCTAAACATGTGCATGAAAGATGGAGTTCTAACAATAGGACATAGTAACTATGTATGCAACATGAAAAGCTACAAACAAAGATCATGAATAGCATGCATTGAAAAATGTTTGTTTGTTTCACATACATAAAACATGGCATAGTGGCAATCATCTTGTCCCTCATAGAGTAGTAAATAGATTCATAGGACACCTTCAAAGTTCACAAGGGTGACTAGAAACAAATAGCACATGAACAAGTAATATCACAATATGCATCAATCAATAAGTTTTGGGACACTGCACACAGAATGGCAACTATGCTCTCTTAATGCTGCCTAAAGGTAGAAAGTGGAGACTCAAATAATGATGGAAGAAAGGCCCTTCACAAAGGGAAGCAGGGATTTCAAGTTTCAAAAAGAGCTTCCAAAAATTATGGTACTTGTTAGCTTTCAGCCCTCATTGCCCCTATCATAAGCATCTTGAAGTGATTAAGATTAAAGTGAACAAACTATGGAGTATATGCTTGACAAAGTATAAGTTGGCAATCTCAAGTCCCTTGAGTACGAGGGCCACACCTCATGCTACTCAACTTCAGTCACCTATAAGTTCTTGTCATAGTAAGTACATGCATATCATAGAGAACCGCCAACAGGGTACCCCTTGCACATGGTATAGGAGCTATCCCATAACCAAAATGACAAGGCAAGGAGACAATGAGCATCTCAGCGATCTTTTTATTTACTATGTGCATAGCTTTTTATTGAGGATGCTTCATAGATAGCTCATAATGGTGATGCTGCAAGTTTCCACCATGATTAGGCATGGATTAGGCTAGCGGCCGAGGCGTTTCTCTAACACAAAATACATAACTCCATGGACTTACAAGCTTCCTCTTTATTTCACACTGGTGATATCCATATACAAAAGCGCATGATATCAACTGTGTACAAAGTACAAGTGCAATGTTGAAAACGTTCCCCGTGACAACACGGTTCTGCTAATTCCAACGTATAAGTGCAAGCATATACAACATAGACGACACAATGGTTCAAGTTTATTAGGGGCAAAGAATATAAAGTGTGCCATCAAGTTTGTGAGGGCTTTAATCACTAAGTTTTCACATAACAAAATACTTTTAATTGGAAGATAGTTGAAAACAAGAATATACTTGGAATGGTGTTACACACCATGCATAGGAGTTTATAGTGGACACTTTGGAATAACTTGGTTTGTTTGGAGTTTGGAAGCATGAGTAGAGCTTACTCATACAAGTGGAGGCTAGCAAAAGACTGGGAGTAACCAACTAAGAGAGCAATAATGGCCATAATCATGCAGAGCAACAAAACATTACTAATCAAAGCATATAATGGTACTACAAGTCAAGGACTAGATGATCATAGAGGCTATGGTGACTTGTTCATAGTCATAACATGGTGTGAGCATGTGCCAAGTCAACCCAAACAAAGCATCAAAGGAGAATACCACAACACTATGCTTTTGTATGCTAAAACAACGCATAATTCTTTCAAGGAACACTAAGCAATCCCAATTGTTTGCAACAAGACATGCTATAGCAATAATCACTAAGCATAAGGTCAAAACAACACCTAGCATTTCATGCTAAAGTCTAAGTCACAGTCAATGCAAGCTCCTCTTGCACTTTCAAGCAGGAACTTCCTACTCCTTTCCAACACCAAGCAACTTATTTGAAAACAACACGGCGAGAACGGGGGTCCAAACTACTTTATTCAATCAAACTAAACAAACTAAGCAAAGCAAACAAAAACTAAGACGCTCCAAGAACAACACAACAGTGCATTAAACAATAAAAACGAAGTGTCTAGACAGACCTGAACTTTTTATTGATGAAGAAGGGGATGCCTTGGGCATCCCCAAGCTTTGACGCTTGTACCTCTTGGATATTTCTTGGGGTGACACCCGGGTGGCATACCCAAGCTTGAGCTTTTGTCCATTCTTCATCTCATTACATCATTCTCTCTCTATACCTGAAATTTTTCCTTCATACAAAACTTCACACAATCTTCATTAGCAACATTAGTGTATTCAAAAGATAATAGACCCTTAGGCCAAGCTTTGGAACAACAAAACTTTTCACTAAAAACACATGCTATTGTAGCAACTCCTTCAAAAATCTCAAATACCAAAAGAGAACTCAAAAAGGAATCAATAAGAAGCAAATGCAAATAATGGCAGAAATCTGTCAAAACAGACCAGCAGGTAGAAACCGATTTTTTCGAAAATCTTCTTTCTCAAATCAAAAATTGTTGAACTAACGAAAGTTAGCTAACATACTGAGGATTTATTTGTAAAATTTTAGCTCAATCCGACTTACAGAGACTCCTCACGAATTTTTATGGTGGAGGACAGAAATCTGTTTCGGGACAGCAACTCCCCAGATCTTACTTCCCTCTCATTAGAGGTTATTCTTGGCACAAAAAGCAAACAAAAAAAATATAAGGAGAGGTCATTACTGAAGTAATAACTTCCAAGACGCAAGGAAACTCTTGGGTTATCTCCCAACAAGTACTTTTCTTTAACACCTTTAAGTTAGGCACAAAAGGTTTAAGAAGATGCTCTCATAAGAAATATGAATTGAAGTAAAAGAGAGCATCAAGAAGCAAATTCAAAACACATTTAAGTCTAACCCTCTTCCTATGCATAGGAATCTTGTACACAAATAAATTCACAAAGAACAAAGTGACAAGTATAGGAAGATAGAACAAGAGTAACTTCAAAACTTTCAGCACATAGAGAGGTGTTTCAGTACCATGAAAAATTCTACAACCATACTTTCCTCTCTCATAATAATTTTCAGTAGCATCATGAATAAACTCAACAATATAACTATCACATAAAGCAGGATTTTCATGAGCTGCAAACACATAATTTCTATCAAGCTCAAAAATAGTGGGATTAAAACCTTCACAGGTTTTATCCAAAGTAGATATTTCAAAAGGATCCATAGGAACATAACATTCATTCTCCTTTGGTAAGCATGGGGGACAATCAAATAATATAAGAGGTAAAGAGTTACTCTCATTAGAAGGTAGGCATGGGTAGATCCAATCTTCCTCCTTTTGTTCATCACTCTCCTCCTCTTTTTCATCTAATGAGCTTCCAGTTTCAACAATTTCTTCTTCCATAGGCTCCTGCAAGGCATTAGTCTCTTCCATTTGTGGAAAGCATCTATTAAAATATTCAAGAATATAGCCATTTCCTTCCTTGTAATTATCAAAGCAAAATTTGAGTATCTCATAAACCTCGTATTCATAAGGTGCATCATCAGTATTTTCAAGCAAACTAGCAAGTTCAAATGCACCCTTGAAATCAATAAATTCTTCAATTTGTTTCACATCATAAAATACATAATTTACCTTAACATTATCATTATATTCACATTGAAAAGGGAGGTGTTTATACCTCCTACATCAACAAGCTTTATCAAAGCAATAAGTAACATTATAAGTAGAGCACACCTCTCTAGCAATAGTATTCAATTTATCAATTTGTTCCCATAGGTGTTTCCATTTTTGTGACAAATGGTGTTCCTTATAATAATACTTTTGTTCTTCCGTGAACCCACCTTGCCAATAAGAACTAGTTTCAAAGAAACCATCCATTGATAGAAAGCATGACAAAGCAAGGCAATAACAAACCAGCAACTAGAGCAGGAACTAATTTTTTGTCACTTCCCCAGATTAAATAGAGGCATGAACCCACTATCAAGCATAAATACTCCCTCTTGGAGTCACTAGCATCTACTTGGCCAAGATAGCTACTAGAAACGGAGAGCATGCAAGATCTCAAACAACACAGCCATGATAGAATCATAAGATAAAACCATTAATCAATCTGACATAGTAATCTCAATATCCATCGGACCCGTAGTCCAAGGTGGAACTACTCATGCTTCATACCGAAGGCTGGCATGATGATAAAGAAGGCCTACGGGATGATCTCCCCTCCGGCAGGGTGCCGGGAAGAGATTCAGATCCCCCTGATCTAGGGATGATGGTGGCGGCAGCTATGGACTGTTTTGTGGAAGATTGATCGGTTACTTAGGGTTTTGGCATCAGGGGCTTCTTATAGTCGAAGAGGCGAGGTAGGGGGCACCCAAGGTGGCCGCAACCCTCCCCCTAGGCACGGGCCAGGCCAGGCCGCGTGGCCAGGGGGTGTGGCCCCCTGGTGGCTCTTCTCCATCTCGTCTTCTAGCTCTGTGTTCCCCACGGTAAAATATTTACTTTGGCTTTTATCACGTCCAATTCCGAGAATATTGATTTTCTGCCATTTCTAGAACCAAAAACAGAATAAAACAGGCAACTGGCACTATGGCATCTTGTTAATAGGTTAGTCCCGGAAAACATATAAAAATACATCAAAGTGTATACAAAGCAAAGCAAAGTAGATACTAAAAAGCATGGAACATCAAAAAATATAGATACGTTTACGACATAGCAATTTCCCCCTCCAATCTTCGCAAGATCTCATCTGTTTCATGTTTCTGTATCTATGGTGCGCTCTGCTTTAGGGTCACGACCAAACAACAATATAGTTGTAGGTCAAGATGAAGCCAGTGGCAAAAGAATCGATGTCATCAGGACTTGGATGGGAAGATGGGCATCCATGGTGCGGGCAAGGTATCTACCCGCATTGTGGTCCCCTATCTGGCCCTCCTCTGGGTCTAGGTGAGCTCTAGGTGCTTAAGGCCTTCTTTTTCCATGAAAGCTTATGTAGAAAACAATCCTAGGTCAATTAGAGTTCACGAATGTCCCTAGAAGTCAAAAATACGCAAAAAAAGGTTTTTCTCTTGTCTGTAGAGCTATAATACAAATAAAATGGATGATTTAGAAAAATCCTCAAAATCACTATAAAACATGATTATAACATCGTATATGACTTAATTATGAAGGAATAGAACACAATAAACTACAAATATCACATTTGCATTTCACATACATCAATGGTAAACATTTGCCTTTCACATGCATCAATGGTCATCAAGATAAACATGATGGTACGAGCATAGTGTGACCACTCATACAAAGGGACAATACACGCTCTAAAGGTTCATGTCAAGCTCAACTCTTCCAGTATATAGGATAACTTATAGCATATGGGACATGAAAAGGTTATATAAGCCATTAGAAGATCTTATGATAGGGGCAATGGAACCAAACACTAATGATGAACTATGATCTAAAGCATGACCTCAAGCAAAATGGTTTGAGGTTAGATTGTTATTCTTAAATTCCAATGCTTAGATTGTTATCCTTATGTTGTTTTACTTAGATTTTTCTTTTCAGATTATTTTTGTTAGAATGTTCTGCTAATATTGTTCTTCGTAGATTGTTACTCTATATTGAAATTCTTAGATTGTGGTTTAGGGATTTCGAGGATTTTCTAAATCATGTTTATCTTGATGACCATACATACTCCAATGACAATATAATCAACAAAAGTTGAAAATGTCTAACACGTAGGCATGGCTTAGGTTAACGGTCCAAAAATCATGTCAAACTCGACCAAACTAATATCTTAGACAACTTACATCATGAAGTATATGCAATATTTTTTTTTATTTCTCTTCATTTTCTGTCTTTCTTTATTTATTTTACCATCCTTTTTGTAGGGTTGTCCTGTCAAAATTGTGCTCGCTCCACAACCAACTTCTCTATGCCAAGTATAGAAAAAAGCAACATGTTTGGGAATATAAAAAAGTAGCACTTGGGAAATTTACTAGGAATAGCATTGAAATATATAGATACAGTGACGGACCAAAACAAATTCTAAAGCCCGAGCACACATGCTTAGAATGATGATTTGTTGTCTAAATTAACATAAAGTAGCAAGCTAATTAAGTCGTTGTCCAGTCGGCAAGCCCAGGCAGCTGCCGGGCAACAGGGACCTTGGGTCCGCCACTGTATAGGTAGATACGGTAGACACACTGGAATAACTTTGTTTAAGTTTGTTTTATGTATGTGCACTATATCATGTTGGATACGTGAAAGACTAGCAATAGGGACAATGTTGACCCGTATGAATAAGCATGCCAAAGTGTCCATAGTACTAATCATTTAATAACATGAAAGATAAACTTAAACTTGGACATATATGAGGTAAATGAGTACTAGTATTGCATGTGACACTTGAAAGATATCATAAACTCAATAATAAAACATGACGTAAAGTGTAGGACAGTGATGAGTTATTCATTCCTTCACCCTTTTTAATAGACTTTGAACTTGATCTTAGTTTTATCCCGTTAGCTAAATGATAAGAAATAATAGCATCTTCATGTGGTGATCTTTTATTAAAAAAAAATTGCTAAACATAACTCAATAACTAAAACTAGATAAAGATGCTCCAAATTCTTTGCGATACTAATATGTTGCTTGAAAAACAAAGTTTAGAGGTGTGAAAACCGAGAGTTTAGTAGGTCCATTAGGGGTGATTTAGGCATCCCCAAGCTTATGGTTTTCACCATTCTTGGATAGTTCATGGTATGATGTTCCTCCATTCCTTGTTAAAATAACTTCACACAAAACTTTCTCCCATTCATTTTCTATGGATGACATTAGTGGTATAAACATAACTTCCATGTTGTTTGCCAAGCCTTAAATAAAATGGAATCTCAAATGTCAAGAGATGTGATTAAGTTGCCAACATTCAAAATATTACAAAAGACCTAAAAATAATCAAAGGAAGACTCAAAGAAGCCACTCTTGCATACAACAAGCATACAAGTGTAGATCCTAGATTTTAGATCGAAATGGTATAGGAAACTAACACTCAAACCAATGGATTCATAAGCCAAACCAACATCGAATGAACTTGATGAACACTTATCAATTCATCAGAACATTTAAGAATAAGCCAACAACTAAATGAAATTTTATTACCACTAGTAAGCTACCAAGATCAAATCATGAAGTAATAAGCAATGAAATAACTCACTAACCCATCACAGAAATAAATACCAGTTAAATACACTTGTCATTGTCTAAAATAAGCATCGGGTCAACCGACATGCCAAAATGGCATACCACGACCAACTATAGAGCATTTAAATGGCCTACAAATGCACTAAACATGTTCATAGAAACAACCAATAGAGACGGTTTCACTGAAACCTAAGCTACGCACACAACATGCAGAGAAATGAAGTATTAGTACCACTGTGCCTAGAGGACACTATAAATAGCCATATATTCAAACCCCAAACCTCACAACTCTAGTAGTAAGAGAGATATGAAGTGACAGGGCCAAGTTTAAGAAAATGGGTATACATGGTCCAAAAAATAGTCAGGAACTTTGATTTATGATGGATATATTTTTAGGTATATACGTATTCTACAAATAAAAATCTTTTTCCTCCAAAAAATGGGTGTACAATGTACACCCATATATATATATGGCTATGCATATGGAGATATGATAGCAAGCGAAACACCAGTAGGAGAAGGCAAGGAGGAGAAGAGCATCTGAACTAAAAGATCTTCATCAACAACAGGGAAGAATAAGCTACTCTTCAAAGGTTGATAGCTAAACCAACATAATAGTAGTAGAGTAGAGATATATCAAGAATCATCTATTCTAGAGGGTTTATGAATTGATGTGGGGATCAAAACCTATGCATAGTACTAGTAGAGCATGATCATCATGAATCATCTTCTATATCAAAATAGGAGTCCCCCACTACCTTATTTCTCTTGACATGCAAGGCTTCCACATCATCATCAACATGCAGCCATACAGCTCATCATATATGCCATGTCAGCAGTCCACGTTTGGGTTTCATTCTTCCGTTCCGTAGACAAACAATTATATTTATATAGCAACTGAAGCGGTCCGTGCCATCACTTCAGCCCACATGCTCTCCTCAATTACTGCCCCCACCAGCTTGAACGTGGAGTACTCCTGGTGAAGTACTACTGGAAACGACCGAGTCCACCGAGTGCTATTATTACCTTTATTATTCCATGAACTAATGAGGAAACCAAACGGCCGAGCGTGATTTTTTTAGGGCAGGCGAGCGGCCGTCATCTGTTAATTGTTTTCCTATATATATGATCATCACACATCTTTCCTCAGTTGTCTCTCTGATCGTCTTGCTCCACGCCGCCATCATCTACTTCTACGCATCCTCCCCGTACGACAAGATCTACCCAGTTGATCTTCGACAAACCAACGAATCCAAAATCATGCTGCCAGAGTACATGGGCTCTCTACTTTACCCGTTGAGGTTCCGAGCAGTCCGCAAGGCGAGCTCGCCGAGGGCTGCTTTAAACTCTCAATCCCTCTTTTGGTCTTTCATGCTCGTAGAAGGTGTCATACCTTTTACTTGGGTTCCATTGGCACAAGGAGTCCGTCACAAGGAAGCACCTATTCTTCATGTTATGTTAGTTCGTCGCAAGTCACGCTTTCTACATGAGACTCTTCCTTCGAATCCTTCACCTGTTGAAACTTCTGTATATTATCATTTATTTACTGAAGCTATTTGACAAGCATGTCTAAGGTAAGCATTCTTTTCTTCAGCAAAATACCAGTGATATAGATACGATTGTCAAAACTCATACTAATATTATGAAGCATCTTTCATTTCCTTTTTCTATTTAGCTTTCACATAATCTGATACATGTGAAGAAAGCTCACAACCCGTGGTTTCATTTCCTGTAAAAGAAAGGGCACAATGCTCCATACGGAAGAAAGTAAGAGGGTGAATGTGAGACAGACAGGTGCAGCCAGCAGGTTCTTTTGTTAATTGTAATCTGTTCAAGGTAATGGTTGGGAAGATATTCCTTTGGTGCTAAAATTGTTTCTACATGCACACAAATTAGGTGCAAATTATTTCTACACTCCTTTTCTGTTTTTTCTTTTTACTAACTTAAATATATTATCATTCTAAATTAAAACAATTGTACTTGGTTACACGAGAGTTTCAAACAATAAAGGAAGTTCCCAGGAACATGTTTTCAAAATTTTCTTCCCGAAATCTTTGGGAGCGAAAATACACCTTCCGAACTCTGACGGTGATCATATGGCTTGCTCTGAACGTGTTACATGAACATCGGTTATTTCTTGGCAGAGTGATTCAACCTGGCGCTTAGTTCTTCTGCCATGTTTCAGAAAAGGAATATAGTTGTCCCATGATTAGTACCATTTTTAGTAACTTTTTGTAATCTTTGGCTCATTTTTTTGTGTTCAAAAAAGAAAACTTCTTTATTATTTATTTTTGGCACAACTAATTTATAAGTAAGTTATAATATCATTTTTAGATCACTGTTGTTCACCTGCATGGAAGCAGATTAGATGTTCCACGGGTTATAACATATAGTGCATACAGTAAATCAACTTTAACTTCAAATGCACAATGACAGAAATCAAGTTTTTCTCAGGGCCGCTGCATATCAGACTCATTCTGTTTTCTTATTTGCCATGGTAAGCCGATTTTGAGAGTTTTTTTGAGAGAGATTTTGAGAGTTGTTATGCTCACTTCTCGAGCAAAATTTCTGCACACTTATTATTGTACTTTGAAGTGAATTTTTGTGTGTTCTAATTTTGTTTGCAATAAATTTATTTCTAAAACTTCCGCAGCAACGCGTGGGGTATTATCTAGTATTACTAGAAAGTAAGCACAAGCACATTAGTACTCCCTCCGTTTCAAAATATAAGATGTTTTAGCTCAGTGAAGCAAATATATCTAGACCTCTTTTAGTATGTAGGTTCACTCAGATTTGGAGTGAATCTATACACTAAAATAAGTCTACATACATATTCTTCACAAACCTAAAACATCTTATATTTGGATAGGGACGGGGTATGGTTAATTATTTTTGCACACTCAATTAAGAGGCGCCACAACTAGATTAATACATGTTAAGCATTAAGTGCACAAAAAATCTAGGAACCAATCTTAAACCACATTAACTACGAAGAGAATGAATTAAGAAGAGAAGGTTGATATTGAATCATCAAGCTCATCACATTATAATACACAAATAATCTATAATGTAACATCTATAGAAATTAAACAAATATAGTCAATATGATTTAGACCATCTTTGTAAATCATAAACAATGTTGTATCATAACCAAACCATAACAACAGTGATCCATGATCACAATATCAACCATATGAACCAAATCATTTGTGTAAACATCTACAAAAATTCAACTATATAAATACACTACAGTGCACTATCAAATAATGGCAAAAACAAATATAAATTCAAACCTGTAGCATTGACGAAACTGAATTTTAACACTGACTAGACTGAAATTGAATATAACCCTAATGGAACTGAATTTTAACACTATGAAGAACTTGATAATATGGATGAATTCATCACTAAGATGAACTACAACTAACCTGAACATCTAGAAATCCACTAATTAGCACCTAATATATATATATATGGCTATGCCTATGGAGATATGATAGCAAGTGAAACACCAGTAGGAGAAGGCAAGGAGGAGAAGAGCATCTGAACTAAAATATCTTCATCAACAACAGGGAAGAATAAGCTACTCTTCAAAGGTTGATAGCTAAACCAACATAATAGTAGTAGAGTAGAGATATATCAAGAATCATCTACTCTAGAGGGTTTAGGAATTGATGTAGGGATCAAAACCTATGCATGGTACCAGTAGAGCATGATCATCATGAATCATATTACTAGAAAGCAAGCACAAGCACATTAGTACTTCTTCCGTTTCAAAATATAAGATGTTTTAGTTCAGTGAAGCAAATGTATCTAAACCTCTTTTAGTATGTAGGTTCACTCAGATTTGGAGTGAATCTATACACTAAAATAAGTCTACATACATATTCTTCACAAACCTAAAACATCTTATATTTGGATAGGGACGGGGTATGGTTAATTATTTTTGCACACTCAATTAAGAGGCGCCACAACTAGATTAATACATGTTAAGCATTAAGTGCACAAAAAATCTAGGAACCAATCTTAAACCACATTAACTACGAAGAGAATGAATTAAGAAGAGAAGGTAGATATTGAATCATCAAGCTCATCACATTATAATACACAAATAATCTATGATGTAACATCTATAGAAATTAAACAAATATAGTCAATATGATCTAGACCATCTTTGTAAATCATAAACAATGTTGTATCGTAACCAAACCATAACAACAGTGATCCATAATCACAATATCAACCATATGAACCAAATCATTTGTGTAAACATCTACAAAAATTCAACTATATAAATACACTACAGTGCACTATCAAATAATGACAAAAACAAATATAAATTCAAACCTGTAGCATTGACGAAACTGAATTTTAACACTGACTAGACTGAAATTGAATATAACCCTAATGAAACTGAATTTTAACACTATGAAGAACTTGATAATATGGATGAATTCATCACTAAGATGAACTACAACTAACCTGAACATCTAGAAATCCACTAATTAGCACCTAATATATATATATATATATATGTATATATATATATATGGCTATGCCTATGGAGATATGATAGCAAGTGAAACACCAGTAGGAGAAGGCAAGGAGGAGAAGAGCATCTGAACTAAAATATCTTCATCAACAACAGGGAAGAATAAGCTACACTTCAAAGCTTGATAGCTAAACCAACATAATAGTAGTAGAGTAGAGATATATCAAGAATCATCTACTCTAGAGGGTTTAGGAATTGATGTAGGGATCAAAACCTATGCATGGTACCAGTAGAGCATGATCATCATGAATCATATTACTAGAAAGCAAGCACAAGCACATTAGTACTCCTTCCGTTTCAAAATATAAGATGTTTTAGCTCAGTGAAGCAAATATATCTAAACCTCTTTTAGTATGTAGGTTTACTTAGATTTGGAGTGAATCTATACACTAAAATAAGTCTACATACATATTCTTCACAAACCTAAAATATCTTATATTTGGATAGGGACGGGGTATGGTTAATTATTTTTGCACACGCAATTAAGAGGCGCCACAACTAGATTAATACATGTTAAGCATTAAGTGCACAAAAAATCTAGGAACCAATCTTAAACCACATTAACTACGAAGAGAATGAATTAAGAAGAGAAGGTAGATATTGAATCATCAAGCTCATCACATTATAATACACAAATAATCTATAATGTAACATCTATAGAAATTAAACAAATATAGTCAATATGATCTAGACCATCTTTGTAAATCATAAACAATGTTGTATCGTAACCAAACCATAACAACAGTGATCCATGATCACAATATCAACCATATGAACCAAATCATTTGTGTAAACATCTACAAAAATTCAACTATATAAATACACTACAGTGCACTATCAAATAATGACAAAAACAAATATAAATTCAAACCTATAGCATTGACGAAACTGAATTTTAACACTGACTAGACTGAAATTGAATATAACCCTAATGAAACTGAATTTTAACACTATGAAAAACTTGATAATATGGATGAATTCATCACTAAGATGAACTACAACTAACCTGAACATCTAGAACTCCACTAATTAGCACCTAATAATGCTCAACTACTTGAACATTAGAAATATCACTAAGGAACCCTAGAACGGGAGGGGAATCGTGATAGATAGAGAGAAAAAAGGTTAAAGAGATCAAGAACACATACCTAGATGGAAGCCATGGTAGGGAGCATAGCTCAACCATGCAACATCCAAAGTAGAGGAAGATGATGACGATAACGGCATACAAAGTACTCCAAGGTAATCTCAACCTGAGTCAGGTCACACCTATGACAGAAAGGAATCAGAGACGTACTCCAATGCCAAGGAGACGCCAGAGGAGCACCAAAACACGATGGTGTAGCCATCACAGAATCCTAGAATTAGGGTTAGTTTTAGGCATGGCCATGAGGAGGAGCTATACACAAATCTAGAAGGATAGAAGTGTGGAGAGGACCGAGAAGAAGTGATTGCGATAGAGCATGACGACAAAGCCGGACAGGATGGCCAAGCGATGCTTGCGGCGGCACGAGAGCGCATGCAAGAGAATAGATGCAGATGCAGATATGAGTGCGAGTGGGTCGGGTCTAGGCCAAGCCGGTTCGGTTGAGTCCACTTAACTAGTTGGACTGACATGCGGGCGTAGGGTAATTTGGTCATTTCCAAAAATATAGAAAATGTATAAGAATTGATATGAGGAATTTAAATTCTACTTTTGTGAATTTTTTGAAAATAATTTAGTTGAATGAAATTTGAAGGTATTTAAAATACCTAAAACTTAAGGTAATTCAAATCAATTTGTAATACAATTAAATTTCATAAATATTATCTAATACTTTTAAATTTTAAGAATATTCAAAGTGAAATTCATCCAAATCAATAATGCACCATTATTAAGACAAAATAAATACACAATAACCCTGTAAGGACAATTTGGTAATTATTCCTAAAACAAGAACAAATCCAAAATCATTGGGGGAATTAACAACACACCAAGAATGCATTTCACATCTATGCATAATTGCATCAAAATTAGTTCTTTAAACACTGTCCTTGACAATGGTATTCTTTCAGACCACAAGGTCTTGGCTCAAGTAGAACATTTGAAATGCATTATCTCACAGTTATCATGCAAGTTGAATCTTGAATGTCCTTTGAAATATTTTATACAAACTACTTTTCAAAGATATGATCACATGTATTAAAATGCAAATACAGTTTTATGAATGAAATAAACTATGAGATGTTGGAATACATGTTAGTAACCTATGGTTGAGGTTCCACCGATAAAGTAACTATAAAATTATCAAAAAATATAGTCAATTTTTCTTGCGCCGTATAGATAGTCTGACCATAGATTTTATTACGGGGCGAACGAGTCAAAAATACTTTATTCTATCATATTTCTTTGGATGATAGGTAGAGCTATAATTCAGAGAGGAGTGGCGAGTAGGATTCCATAACATCCTCATCTTGTGATCCAGTGTGATAACTTGAGTGTCTTTGAAGGGAGGATACCACTAACCAAAAAAAATCATAAAGGATGGACTGTGGGGTCGTGAAGAAAGACTCGAATAACTCAAATATACTACTGTGTTCAGGGTACATACCTAAGGAAGTGTTAATAAGAGCAACAAGGCGAAAGATGTTTGTAGAAAAGTAGCGCATATCTATAGAGTGTTTTGGTGGAAAAGGGACTCCATGAACATGAAGACCTAACAACCCGTGGACACTAGCGGACATAATTTTTCTAGTAAAACTTACCTTTTCAAAGAAATCGTTATCAATAACTTGTATATTCCTAGAATCTATGATCCACTGTTGTTGATAATGCATGAAACACTCATGTATACCCTTGGTTATATTGTGAGAAGATCGATGAGGCAACTTTCTAGGAACTCGAAGAGGAGAAATCTACGAGTATGAGAAACCAGATCTTTTTGAAAGCATAAAAGGAGTAGACTAAGACATAGAATACGGAGCTAAAGATAAAGATGTAGAGGATCTATAATTACGAAAGATAAGAATATTCACCTCTAGCTCCAATCGGTGACTTTCAAACATTCAAACATGACACAGGAAACAGCAAGTCGAACATAACTCGGTCCCAAATTTCTTCGGAAAAAAAGAAAACTCAGTTCCAGATCACCATGAATTATTTAACCCACCAGAGAGAGTGCTGTGGCTGCAGGCTAAACTGAAAACACATCTCGATCACCGGCGAGACGCATGGGCCTCAAACCCGAGGGGGGCGATCGACGCTCGAGGGACATAGCTAACGCGTCCACTGGCTGCGGCCTGAACAGGCAGGTGGACAGCCACTCCACATCACCGTCGAGTGGAGAGTCGCGGCTGTGGAGCCACCACAGCAGGTTCGTCAGCGTGCTGCCGCCGTCGTGCGCCGTCAGAGCCCTCGCCTTCTCCAGCGCCGAGTACTTGTCGTAAATCCCTTCCAAGGCATACACGACGCCCTTCAAACCTTCTCCGACGCCCTGCCTTGACAAGGCCGGTGTGGCCCAGTCCACCAGCTCGCGCACGAACCGAGAAAAGAGCCTGTGTGATCGGCAGCAGCGGCAGCACCAGGAGCCCCAGCCTGCGTTCCGGTGGGTGGTCGCCGTCTCTCTTGTTCGCCGACACGACATGGACGACACGGGTGCCGCCGCTGAACTCGTCCTCGTATATCATCGCCCCTTCTTCCTTCAGGACATGCCACCATGTACGTGCCGCCAGTATCTCGAACGCGGTCAGCGTCGTGCCGGCGGTGATGAGGCTGCTATCCTTGTAGCTCAGGCCGAGGAGCTTGGCGGAGTAATAGGCGTTGACAGCCTCGCCGGTTCTCTCCTGGCTGCGCCCGTCGCCGGACTCTGTCAGCCCGGAGGCCCAGGAATGCAGCTTCCAGAGATCGAAGTTCCTCAGCCTGGTGCACCTGGCGCCACTTTCTCTAGACAGAGTCATGAAATCGGCGAGGATGGAGTAGACTTCAGACTTGTACCTCCTCCCCCAGGACGGCTCGATCTTGACGAGCACAGCGATGGCGTACAAGAAGTAACCCAGCTGATAGTGATGATCGCTGTAGATCCCGAAACCAGAGTCCGCTCCAGCGTCCGTCAGCCCCTGCCGGGTCACAAGGCCGCCCCACTTGGGTTCGTACAAGAACCCGTTGCCCTCGAAGCTTCCGTCGAGCCATGGCGTGAGGGTGGCGCTCAGAAACCGTCGCACCTCCGGGATAACGTCCGGGCACTGAACCTCCTCCGCGATCAGCGCCAGCCTCCCCGCCCTGGCCACCGCCTTGCCGTAGAGGTAGCACGAACTGGTCGTGATGGGGCATGAGGCGAGGCAATCCACGTCCTTGCGCAGCGCGGCCACGATCTCGTCCACCCCGCCATCGTTGAAGCCCTTTTTCGAATGCCATGTGGGGGACAAGCTGCGGGATATTGCGCCAGGATTTAGGAACCATGAATTGCCGACGACACCGACCAGGTCGCCGTCGATGCTCCGGTACCGGAAGTCCTTGAGAACCCGGACGGAGAGGTCTTCGTAGAGCACCTGGAGGTGGAGATGATGCGCGAGCATGAGCAGGTCCCCCGATCCCTGCGTGCGCCACGTGTACTCGATGCTGAAGGGCTGGTTCAGCACGGCTTCCCCTGCCGTCGGGAAGCACCCACTGTAGCGATCAAGATCGGCCTCCATGGCCGCGTGAGGTAGGTACGCCACGCGTACCACACCGGAGAACCCGCACGGCGATGACAGCTGCGAGACGCCGGACCGCGTGAGCTGAACCGGCGCGTCGGCGTACAGGAGAAAAGTCTGGCCGCTGGTCATCCGGAGGTGCCACTTGGTGAGCGTCCGGTCGCAGGGAGCGGCGTCTGTTAGCTCTAGTCTAACTTTGATAGATGCACTCTAAGGTTCGAACATGTAGATCTGAGAGGGAGAGAGAGATCGGTGAGGAAAGGCACTACCTGCACCCTGGCTCGCAAGCACGAGCCAAAGGGGATGCCCGAGCTGGTGCCGGAACTGGAGCCGCCGTCATTGGCCATGGGGAATAGGGGGGAGAGTGGCGGCGGTGGTGCTTCCCGTCGGCGTAGCGCTAGCCTAGATCGGATTGGCTTATAGGTGGGGCGGCTAGGGCACGGCTAACCTCATGAGGCGTGCTGCCGGCCCCACACCTCTTTATATAGCGCTGGCGACAGGGGCCCACCCACCAGATGAGGTTGGGGCGCCCCCGATCAGGGCGCGGATAAAGGACTTCGTTCGGCCGTTGGGCTCGAACGGGGAGAGATCTATCTAACATTCTCCCCCTTGATCTCGACTTTACTTTTAACTTTGTTCTTTACTTGTTTCATCACAGAACGATACATAGAGCATGTTTTATCGTCTCAGCTCAACTGCCGATAGAATCAGACAGCCACTATATACCTTCATGTTTTGAAACAAATCCTATTACTTTTGGGCCTCTGTAGTCCAGGAATCATAGGCTTCCCATTAAACCCATGCCGGCTATGTGTTCCTTGAACACATTGGGTGGTAAGCCTTTCGTTAGCGGATCCGCAAGCATATCCTTTGTCCTTATATGCTCGAGTCTTATAGTTTGATCCTGGACTTTGTCCTTCACAACATAATACTTTATATCTATAGACTTTGTAGCATTACTCGACTTGTTGTTGTGAGCATAGAATACTGCGGGCTCGTTGTCACAATACATCTTTAGTGGCCTGCTGATGCAGTCAACCACTTTCAAGTCGGGTAAAAATTTCTTTAACCATAACGCCTGTCCCATGGCCTCATAACATGCTATAAATTCTGCATATATCGTAGATGATGCAACTATCGACTGTTTGGCGCTTCTCCACGAAATAGCACCTCCTGCGAGAGTAAAGACATACCCTGTCGTGGACTTTCTGTCGTCTTTATCTCCCGCAAAATCCGCATCTGAATACCCTTTTATCTCTAGGGAATCAGATCTTCTATATGTTAGCATGAGACCTTTTGTGCCTTGCACATAACGCAAAGCTTTCTTTACCATCTTCCAGTGCTCTATGCCTGGATTCTCTTGATATCTACTGAGTACCCCGGTGATAAAAGCTAAGTCAGGGCGAGTGCATACTTGTGCATACTGTAAACTTCCAACAGCCGAAGCATATGGTACTGACTTCATTTGATCGATCTCATATTGATTCTTTGGACATTGGGATTTTCCAAAACTATCGCCCTTGACTATGAGAGCAGGTGTTGCATTACTCGCATGCATATTGTATTTCTTTAGAATCTTTTCACAATATGCTTTTTGCGACAGTCCTAACATTCCATTCTTTCTATCTCGGTGAATTTCTATGCCCAAAACATAAGAAGCTTCACCAAGGTCTTTCATGTCAAAATTTGATGACAAGAACTTCTTTGTCTCTAGTAGTAGACTAACATCACTGCTGGCAAGCAGAATGTCATCCACATACAGAAATAGGAAAATATATTTCCCACTTTTGAACTTTGATAAATGCAGTTGTCCTCAACATTTTCCTTGAAACCAAATCTTTTAATTGTATCATTAAACTTTAAATACCACTGCCTAGAGGCTTGCTTTAACCCATAAATGGATTTCCTTAGGCGGCATCCCATATGTTCCTTCCCCTCCATGAAAAAACTCTTGGGTTGTTTCACGTAAACATTTTCTTCTAAATCTCTATTTAGAAATGCCGTCTTAACATCCATTTGATGCAACTCTAAATCAAAATGTGCAACTAGTGCCATGATGATTCTGAATGAGTCCTTACATGAGACCGGAGAAAAAGTCTCATTGTAATCTACGCATTCTCTTTGCGTAAAGCCTTTTGCCACAAGTCTAGCTTTGTATTTTTCTATATTCCCATTGGAGTCATACTTTGTTCTGTAGACCCATTTGCATCCTACTATTTTGGCTCCTTTAGGAATTTCCTCTAAGTCTCAAACAGTGTTGGAACTCATTGATTTTATTTCATCTTCCATTGCCTCCACCCACTTGGCTGAGTGAGGGCTACTCATGACTTCTTCATATGAGGTAGGATCACCCTCCATATGAACTACGTTGTAGACTTTGTAAATCTCTTTGGAAATGGCTGGTCTTCGTTCTCTTTTAGACCTTCTGAGTTCATCAGACTGTTGCTCATTTCTTGCCTCAGGTTCAGGCACATTTTCAGTATGTGGCTGTTCTGGCTCCCTTGGTAGATGCACTGTAAGGTTCGAACATGTAGATCTGAGAGGGAGAGAGACAGATCGGTGAGGAAAGGCACTACCTGCACCCTGGCTCGACAAGCACGAGCCAGAGGGGATGCTCGAGCTGGTGCCAGAGCTGGAACCGCCGTCCTTGGCCATGGGGAATAGGGGGGAGAGTGTGGCGGCGGTGGTGCTTCCCGTCGGCGCAGCGCTAGCCTAGATCGGATTGGCTTGTAGGTGGGGCGGCTAGGGCACGGCTAACCTCGTGAGGCGTTCTGCCGGCCCCCCACCTCTTTATATAGCGCTGGCGACAGGGGGCCCACCCACCAGATGAGGTTGGGGCGCCCCCGATCAGGACGCGGATAAGGGACTCCGTTCGGCCGTTGGGCTCGAACGGGGAGAGATCTATCTAACAACGTCAACGAAGGCGTGGGCGGAGGTGGCGACGGTGATGCCAGCGGTGGCGGACACGGTGACGAAGGGGCTGCCACGGACGAGGAACGCGCGCAGGGAAGGCGACACGTCGAGGGTGACCGAGAGGTCGTCGAAGGCGGCGATGCGGTGGTCGACCGCGGAGGCGGTGTCGGACGGGGAGGAGACGGTGAGGTCTGCGACAAATGTCTGGACGACGGAGGACGCGGAGTGGCTCTGCCTCAGGTAGCAAACCGTCAGCCCTCCGGCGGCGGATTTGATCAGGTACGGGTGGATGTACTCCGGAACGTCGCCGTCGTTGAGCGCGAAGTTTTGGAAGAAGGAGTTTGTTGGGAGCAGCACGGAGAGGAGCTCCGGCGCGAAGAACCGGGCCGGGTCCGGCACCACCGTGGACGCCGCCGGCGGGAACATGGTGTCAAGCTGCGGTACGGTGGAGGAGAAGGATGCGGCTGGATGGGTTTGGGAAGAGAGTAGGTTAAACGGGTTCCTTTATGCTTAAATGCGAGCACGGCAATGGTGGGCACGTCGGAGCGTCGCCTTGGGTGCTGGAACAAGTGATAACTGCTGTGTTGACACCGTTCTCTCGTCTGGTTGGCCACCGTATCGGCTTCCCTCCGTTGGCCGTTCCGTGCGCCGAGCCGCGGCGGCCCAATGTGGTGGAGTACAACCCTCGACCTCCTCATCCATGCGGTGCGGCCCGTTGACGCGGCTCGCGTGGGCGTACAACAGTCGTGCCCCCTGTTTTGTCGTTGCACCTTGGCGTGGACGAGTAATTTTGCACAAGAACATTCAAACACAACCATTGTTCAACGAATTACTAGGTGCCAAATTTATCTCAATTTTTAAGCCAGGCAAAATATATCTCACAAACTGTATACCCATGAAAATCCAATTCAGCGCACGGGTGCAAACGAAAAACTATTATGTGAAAATATATTTTAAAATGTCAAAAAATTAGAAAAAAATATTTGCATGTGCATTCGGACACTAAACGCTCATACACAAGTTTGCGGGTGAAAGTGACTTTTAAGATGCCCCATGTAAAAAAGACAAATTTTAGTGCTACAACGTGTCTATAGACACGAACATATTTTTTTGTATTTTTTACACAAGTCATATAAAATATTCATTCTTTCTAAAAACATGTGTACGGGCATAGAATGTCCGAATTTATACGCGGATTATTTTCAGGAATTGTTTACAATTTTAATTTTAATTTTTTTATGTATTTTTCATAATAGGTTTATTTGGAAGCCAAAACACCACCTCCCAATTAACTATCACTTTTTAGTTTGGAGATCTTCCAAATTAGATTCATGTTGACTTTTTTTACAGAAAACATCATATGGGAATTGCTAAATTATATGGTATTCAACGATATATGGGGCCGATATGTCCTTTCTATATGGACATGTACACCTATCAAGCCCGCGAAAGAGAATGTTGTGTAGCCCACTAAGGGGTCCCACCTCATCATACAACACCCGAACTCCTATGGCGCAGTTGGTAGGATGCTTCTATTCTAGGGCTCCCAGAGGCAGACTCTGGGCGATCTAGCCATGGAAAAACAGCCGCTAGGTTATGTTCTTGGGTTCACGTCGCATGTTTGGGATAGTTTTCGATCTAGCATGGAGCAGGAATTGCTCTTCCGATGCAAGGCCGCATGTTTGATTCCATGCAACCTATATTTGTGCTCACCTCTTTTCTCTAGTGGTGACCTTAACAAACTTCACTACCATCACACAGTAGCAAATCAAATGGCTATTTATCACTTTAGACATAGGTACTACGGGCCCCTAGTTTAGTTCGGTTCCTAGATACTAAGAATGGTAGTTCATGAGTACGACCCTAACTACAAATTCAGTCTACATGTTCGTCAACAACAATTAAAGGGGAGTTCGACTTTTTTTATCTTGTCCAAGCTTCTATTCTCCTTGTTTCACACCATGAACAGTTTCAACCTCATCAGGAGTTACATTTTCTTCATCCGACATAAGTTCATCAATACCCCATCCTAAGATCCAGTTGTGCCGAATGCAACATGCTAGAACTAGCTTAACTTGAGTGGCGAAAGGGTGGAATGGCTTCTAGTCAACAATATTCAATTTGTTCCTCAGAGCAGCAAATTCCCTCTTTGTGGTGACTCGAAGGCTAATGTCTGAGATTGAACAATTCCATGAGAAGCAAATACCCTCTCTATGGTGACTCGAAGGCTAATGTCTGAGATTGAACAATTCCATGAGAACTTTGTGGTTTGTTCCTTGCAGATAATCCATTTAGATGGTACCTGGTTTTCCTAAAGGGTGAAAAAAAATCCAAGGTCTACGCATATCCAGCATATCCTAGGTAGAACTTACCATCATGGATTTTAATCCCATTAGCACTTAACAAGCTATCAGCAAGAATGCTTGCATCATAGGATGACCTGTTCCAGCCAGCTAGAACACATGTGAACTTGAGATCGAAATCAACAAAAGCAAGCATATTCTGGCTAGTGTAGTGCGTTCTTCCCCTATATGCCGCAGACTTTGATCTCAATACTCTAGCAGTGACATGAGTACCACAAATTGCACCAATACAATCCTGCGATGACACAAAGAAATAGTCATAATATGGAAACCATCTTACCTGGTTTGGAAGAATGGAAAATACATAATTATACATCACCTTGAAAAACGAAAACCATATGTAGTTGTATTTATCATGCTTGGAGTTTGACCATTTGGATTTGGTGTCTTGATCATCTCTTCTCTCAGCTCCCCAATTGTTAACATGGCTTGCTTAAAATTGCGGGATATTGTCTCTATGGATCTCTTTAATGTGATGTGGATCACTCTGAACCGCTTGTTATGCCCTACCACATGCAATATAGCAACTTGCTCTTCCACAGATGTGAATGCTATCCGGTAGCAATCCTCTCACTTTAAACCTTTTGACAAGGTCAAAGAAGGGTGCTCTTTTCATCAAAGCATTTGAGCCTCTACGTCATTTGAGTTGTAGATGTAGTTCAGATCTGCAATCATCTCCTGACCTCGGACTAGCATTGGACCATGTGTGACTAGTGGAAAGGCAGCACGCCTAAGAGGTCCGTTGTGAACGAGTATCATCTAGGCCTAAATCACATCTATGAGTGATGTTGCCTGATGGATAAGTCATAAGCCTCAGTCAGTCAACATATTGAATTCGACCTAACATGAGTACTCGTGAAATCGACCTGAATGTTATCTACTCACTATGGGGACATAAAAGGTAGAGTATCCAGGGTCGGGGAAGAAAAGAATGATTTTAGTCCTCCATGGGAAATAGGTAGAGTGGTGAAGTTGAGGAGGAAGAAGATCTCGTCATGTCAATGGAGAAGATGTTGCGGATCTTGTGCTGGAGACGAGGAGATGGGTTGTTGCGACATAGAACGAGGATGGTCCAGTGCTAGAGTAGATGGAGTCAGCCGGTAGATTTGTGTCTCCCCCGCCGCCGGTAGCAAAAGAAAAAATGGAGATTTCTGGCGGAAGGTGACCGAAAGGAGGAGGTGCGACTGAACTTTGGCACGGAACGGAGCCGTGAAAACTGGGTCTCCCACCATATCTCGATAGGCTCACGCGCGCACGGCGTCTCCACTTTTCGCAGCGCCAGGTCCTGGCTCCACGAAAACCGCCGATTCGGCTGTTCCCGATGACCTGGCCAGAGGTGCTTTGTGGTGCGTGTTGGCCATATCGTGCTGGTGTGCCGACCATCCAATCATCGGTTGTTTGCATCTCGGCGGCCTATTTGGCGGGGATGCTACCTACCAAACGCGTCCCTAAGTGCTTGTTTGGATAGAGAGGATTGACGCTAGGTTTGAGCAAATCCAGACCGGCAAAGAATTTTCAGAAAAACATTATTAGTAATAATTATGTTAAGTTCCCAAAATAAATATGTTAAGAATAATAACATACAAATTCATGTTTGGATTAGAAAAGCCTTAAACCATTTTCAAAACACTATGCTCATGTGCAACATCCATGTCAAACACATGTTGCAGACCAACAAGGAGAGCTCAAGGCACCATCTCCTTCTGCAGAAAAGCCTTTTGGTTTTTTCACCACAGAGCATGTACAGCGTGTAGACAATGTCTAAAAAAAAGTGTGCATGTGTCTAAGAACAAGAATAAGCTCCACCGTTTAGACAGTGTCTAATATGTGGGGTCTACTAAACATAAGATAATAGTACTTTTAAAGTTTGGTCATACACTGTCAAGTGGAACCATTAGTTGTTTTTTCTTAGACACTTGTGCCTTGTACTAGACATAGGACTAAGAATTTCCTAGCTAGCACCACTCTCTCCACCGTGTTAGACACAACTTGGAAGAAAAAAAGTGCTCTTAGACACCTTATTTTCACAACACTGCACTTGCTCAAGTTTGTTTCATTAGTCCCAACTTGTTTGTCATCCTAGGCAACCACTCGGGGCCACCCCACTGGGTGCGACAACCTCTAGCTCACACTCCGGAGCTCGAGCTTGTTTTCGTCTTATTTGCCGACTTATTTCTCCGGTACCGTGAGTGATACTCTTTGTCGCACCCTATCACCATTATGGTGCTTCTTATGGCAGTCTCCACTGAAGCTGGTTAATTTTTACTAGAACACAATCCTGCAGCCTCCACTGTTCTGCTACCGGCCCTATTGCCATTACGTCAGGTTGCAAGTGGGGCGGGTTGCGAGCAGTCGCTATAGCACTAAGCAAATTTATGCATGAGTTGCGGGAGTTTGCGGCCGGCCGCAACACACCACTAGAATCAAAGCCGGCCAACACGGCAGCCCGCACCAGCCCGCATCAGCAAACATACGCTTTAAATATGCAATTCGATTACAATTCAACAACACAAGGCATCCACAAACCATACATAGTACGGTAGTATAACATTGTTCACATCAGCTTAGTGCTAGACTTGCATATAACGAAGAGGATAACTACAGCTAGGAGGGCAAAGTTCAGATGCAGCAGAAAGCTTCTAGGAATCCTCTATAATGGGCTCATCAACTACACCAACTTGATTACCGAGTTGATGCTTCTAGGAGTTCTTTCACCGCAATATGAAGACAAAGACACTAGATTCAGCAAAGAAATCATTTTTACAACTACAAGTGACTTAATAACTAATGTAACATGTTTATATGTAACTAGGCAAAACCAACAAGCAGATTCTTTACTATTTCTGTGAACGTTATCTGGATCAGATTGTGACATAGTTGATTCAGTAGATTGATAGTATCTTAGAAGGGTAATTGACTATTTGGATCACATTGTGACATAGTTGACAAAGTTAATATTGCATTTAGTCAAGAACATAGATTCAGTAGATTGATAGTACCAATATTGCATTCAGTCAAAATGTAAGAAGGGTACTATGGATTGTGGTACTCTAGTAATTCACAAGAGTATCTTAGTAAAAACAGTATTCATTTGTAACTAGAACAAGCGAGCGAGCAAATACTCATTTGTACAATGCCAAAACAGTATTTAGTATGTAGGATAACCAAAGCAAGCAAGTATTATACAATGCCAAAATAGTATTCAGTATGTAGGATAACAAGAACAAGGCATACTTAATGCTGCACTCAAGAATCAATAAATATCAATTTGTTCCATACATATCATCACGTGTTCCATAAATAACATCATCAGTTATTGTGCTGACATGAGTAGTTCCTGTTGGAATTATGCCTTAGAGGCAATAATAAAGATGTTATTATTATAATTCTTGTTCATGATAAAGTTTATATTCCATGCTAGAATTGTATTAAGCGGAAACTTTTAATACTTGTGTGGTTTGTAAACAATACCGTGTCCCTAGTACGCCTCTATGGACTAGCTCATTGATTAATGATGGTTAAGGTTTCCTAACCATAGACATGAGTTGTCGATTAATAATGAGATCATATCATTGGGAGAATGATGTGATGGACAGACCCAAACTAAGCGGAGCAATTAGATCGTGTCATCGTGTTCATCTTTGCGAAGCTTTTCTTATGTCATATATTGTATTCCTTAGACCATGAGATAATGCAACTCCCTGGTATCATATGAAAGCTTTGAGGTCATCAAACGTCATCCTATGAGAGGGTGATCATAAAGGTGTCTCTCAGGTGATCGGAAAGTACCTGTTGGGTTGTATGTATCGAGATGGGATTTGTCCCTCCCAAGTTGGAGAGATATACTTTAGGCCCACTCGGTAATCGATATCAATACCGCTTGCAAGCATGTGGTTAAGGAGTTAATCACAAAGTGATATCGGATTACGGAACGAGTAAAGTACTTGCTGTGAACGAGATTGAACTAGGTATGACGCATGCACGATCAAATCTCGGGCAAGTAAAATATCGCGAGACGAAGGGAATATATATGGGATTGATTGAATCCTGGCATCGTGGTTCATCCGATATGATCATCGATGAATGTGTGGGAGTCAATATGGGTTTCCAGACCCCGCTGTTGATTATTGATAGAAGATCATGTCTGCATATTCTCAAACCCGAAGGGTCACACACTTAACGTGTCTCGACGCTAGGATAGATTGGATAATTGGTTTATGAGTTTTTGTTCGGAGTCTCGGATGTGTTCCGGGACATCACAAGAGGTTCCGGAATGGTCCGGAGAATAAGATTGATATAAGGCAATGTAGTTTTTGGAGTTCGGAATTGTTCCGGGTTAATCGGTATTGTACCGGAAGCTTCTAGACCTTCCGGAGTGGGACCAATGTGGCCCCACTTGCCGGGAGGGGGCATGGGCCTATGAGGGAGTGCCCTGGCCGCATCGGGCCAGGGGCACAAGGCCCCATAGGGCCCAGCCGGCCAAACACCTAGGAAACCCTAGGGGAGCTTCTAGAAGGGGGGGACTTGCCCCCCACTCCTCCCTCCTGGGCCGCCGGCCTAGGGCTTGGGGGAGGGGCTAGGGCTGGCCGCCCACCCCTCTATATAAAGAGGGCTGGGGGCGCACCCCTCCCTTACACCTCCTCCTCAACCCTATCCGCCCTGCTGCCCCTCCTCTCTCTCTCCCTCCCGACTGCTCGTAGGCGAAGCCCTGCCGCAGAAACTCTCCACCGCTTGCACCGCGCCGTCGCGTTGTAGATCCAATCCATCTCTCCACCCCACTTGCTGGACCGAGGAAGGAGGAGTCGTCGAGGTGCCGCACGTGTGCATCTCTCGGAGGCATCGCCACTTGCGGTGTTAGATCGGATCGGATCGCGAGGAGGAGAAGCGAGTACGACTACATCACCCACATTCCGTCGAACGTTCCGCTGTGCGAATCTTCAAGGGTATGAAGATCTCATCTATCCCCCCTCGTTGTTTGCATCTCCTAGATTAGATCTTGGCTTTCCCGTTCGCATCCGTAGAATTTTTTTGATTTACTATGCTGCGAAACCCTTCAATGGTATCAGAGCTAGATCTATGCGTAGATGTGTTTCACGAGTAGAACGCAACATGGTTGTTGCGGGCGTTGATGTTTTCTGTTTCAAGACTCTTGTTTGTGTACTTATTATGACGCGGGATAGTGATATCGAAGCGGTCCAGGCCAACCTTACGCGACCTCGTTCGCGAGACCGGCTCCGCACTTGACGTGTGGCTTGTTCCACACGTGCGGCTGGTGGATGCCAGTTTCTCTCACTATAGTTGTCATGGGATTTACACCGGAGTTTGGCAACCATAATATCACCGTTGTGGATTTCCGTAGGTAAGAATCGTTCTTAGCTTGATACTCCCATAAGCCACGTAAAACATGCAACAACAAAGTAGAGGCGTCTAACTTGTTTTTGCAAGGAGTGTTTTCTGCGATATGGTATGGCCCAAGATATGATGTGTATGTTGTATGCAATGATCATGTTTTGTAATGTTTCACGACTTGCATGTCGATGAGTACACAACCGGCAGGAGCCATATGGTTGTCTTTATAATTGTGTATGACCTGTGTGTCAACTTCTTATACGTCATGTAATAGTTTCACTTTATCGCTAAGTAGTTAGCAATAGTTGTAGTTGCTATTCGTGGTGGAGGCAATCATGGTGGAGTGATGGAGATCATGCCGACACGCACAAGATGGAGATCATTGTGCGAAGATTGGCTATACCATGTCACGTAAAGTTATATGCATGTGATGTTTATCCTTTTATGTATCTTATTATGCTTAGATCGCGATGATAGCATTATAAGATGATTCCTCACTTAAATATCAAGATAAAACTGTGTTCTCCCCATGTATGCACCGTTGCGAAAGTTCGTCGTGTTCAAGCATCACGTGATGATCGGGTGCTATAAACTCTACGTTCACATACAACGGGTGCAAGCCAGTTTTGCACACGCGGAAATACTTGGGTTTGACTTGACGAGCCTAGCATGTACAGACATGGCCTCGGAACACAAGAACCGAAAGGTTAAGCATGAGTCATATGAATGATATGATCGACACTTCGTTGTCCACCATTGAAACCACATCTCTTCTCGTGAAGATCGGATTAGGTGTGGTGAATTTGGATCATGTTCACTAAACAACTTGAGGGATGTTGAATTTAGTGAGAGTTCGTCTAGTAATTTGATTAAAGTTGAACTAGCTATCATGAACATAGTCTAATTTGTACTTGCAAATATTGTAGATCAAATGGCTAAGTCCAACTTCAACTTCAACGTTTTTGCTGAGAAAGAAAAGCTTAGAAACAATGGGTCTAACTTCACCAACTGGTTCCATAATCGAGAATCATTACATTTGGCGGACAAAGGACAATGTCCTTGAAGATGCGCTAGGTGACGCCCTCAGAGATGCGCATGGCTGATGAGAAAGCTGTTTATCAGTCGCGCAAAGATGATTATGGTGTGATTAAGAGCACCATGTTGTTTGCTATGGAATCGGACCTTCAAAATCGTTTTCAAGATTACCCCGGGCCCTATGAGATTCTCGAGGAACTGAAAACTATGTTCCAGACTCAGGCCCGTTCTGAGAGATATGAGATCTCTGAGAAATTCTTTAACTGCAAGATGGAGGAAGGGAGTTCCGTTAGTGAGCACGCCATAAAGATGTCGGGCTACACTCAACGCCTTGAGCAACTGGATCAAGATTCCAGAGGAGATCAAGATTGACAGGTTCGCAATCACTCCTCCTAGCTAAAAAAGTTGTGTAGTTACTCATAATCGATTGGTTCCAGCGACACGATCACCGAGCTCTTCGCTAAGCTGAAAGCTGCGAGGTGGACATCAAGGATAATCATGTGTTGATGGTCAACAAGGCCCCACTATAAGAAAGGTAAGGGTGCAAAGAAGCCCTTCAAGAAAGGCGGCTAAGCGCGTTGCCCTCTGAGAAGAAGCTCAAGTCCGGACCTAAGCGGACCTCGAGTGCTTCTATTGCAAGGACAAGGGTCACTGGAAGTGCAACTGTCCGAAGTACTTAGCGGACAAGAAGGCTGGCACCATCAAAGGTATATTTGATATACATGTTATTGATGTTTTACTTACTAGCCCTCGTTGTAGTGCACGGGTATTTGATCTTCGGTTCGTTGCTAATATTTGTAACTCAAAGCAGAGCTACGGAATAGACGGCGACTTGCGAGGATGAGGTGACGATGCGCGTTGGCAGCGGATCAAGAGTTGATGTGATGGCGTCGACGCTCTCCTTAGTTTTACCTTCGGGATTAGTTTTAAACCTTAATAAATGTTATTATGTGCCTGCGTTGAGCATGAACATCATATCTGGATCGTGTTTATTGCAAGACGGTTATTCATTTAAATCTAAGAATAATGGTTATTCTATTTATATGAGTAACATCTTTTATGGTCATGCACCTGCTGTGAATGGTTTATTTCTTCTGAATCTCGAAAGGGATGAAACACACATCCATAACATTGAGGCTAAGAGATGCAAGGTAGATAGTGATAATAGTACTTATTTGTGGCACTGCCGTCTAGGTCATATTGGTGTAAAACGCATGAAGAAACTCCATTCTGATGGACTTTTGGAGTCTCTTGATTTTGAATCATTTGACCCATGCGAACCATGCCTCATGGGCAAGATGATCAAAACCCCGTTCTCCGGAATGATGGAGCGAGCAACGGACTTGTTGGAAATCATACATACTGATGTATGCTGACCGATGAGTGTTTCGACGCGTGGTGGATATCGCTACTTTCTCACTTTTACCGATGACTTAAGTAGATATGGGTATATCTATTTGATGAAACATAAATCTGAAACATTTGAAAAGTTCAAGGAATTTCAGAATGAAGTGGAGAACCATCGTAACAGAAAAATTAAGTTTCTACGATCCGATCGTGGAGGTGAATATTTGAGTTATGATTTTCTCACGCATCTTAAAGCAAGCGGAATCGTTCCGCAACTCACGCCACCCGGAACACCACAGCGCAATGGTGTGTCTGAACGCCGGAATCGAACTCTATTAGATATGGTCCGATCAATGATGTCTCTTACTGATTTGCCGTTATCATTTTGGGGTTATGCATTAGAAACCGCTGCATTCACTTTAAATAGGGCTCCATCTAAATCCGTTGAGACGACACCGTATGAACTGTGGTTTGATGCTAAACCTAAGTTGTCGTTCCTTAAAGTTTGGGGATGTGAAGCTTACGTCAAGAAATTGATGCCGTACAAGCTCGAACCCAAAGCGGAGAAATGCGTCTTCATAGGATACCCTAAGGAAACTATTGGGTATACCTTCTATCACAGAACCGAAGGCAAAGTGTTTGTCGCAAAGAACGGATCCTTTCTTGAGAAGGAGTTTCTCTCAAAAGAAGTGAGTGGGAGGAAAGTAGAGCTAGACGAGGTTATTGAACCTTCTCTTGAGTTGGAGAGTAGCGCAACACCTGAAATTGTTCCAGTGCCGCCTGCACCAACAATAGAGTAAGCTAATGACAAGGATCATGAAGCTTCGGACGATGCTACTACTGAACGTCGCAGGTCGACAAGGTCGCGTGCCCCTCCTGAGTGGTACGGCAACCCTGTCTTAACTGTCTTGTTAGTAGAAGATAGTGAACCCGCGAACTATGAGGAAGCGATGATGAGCCCAGACTCTGAGAAATGGCTAGATGCCATGAAATCCGAATTTGGATCCATGAGCGAAAACCAAGTATGGACTTTGGTGGACCCTCCTAGCGACCGAAAGGCCGTCGAGTGCAAATGGATTTTCAAAAGGAAAACGGACGCGGATGGTAATGTTACTGTCTATAAAGCACGGCTTGTCGCAAAAGGTTTTCGACAAGTTCAAGGTGTTGACTACGATGGGACTTTCTCTCTCGTAGCGATGTTTAAGTCCATTCGGATTTTATTAGCAATTGCTGCGTTTCATGATTATGAAATATGGCAGATGGATGTCAAGACTGCGTTCCTCAATGGCAACATTGATGAAGAGTTGTATATGATGCAACCCGAAGGTTTTGTCGATCCTAAGGATGCTGAAAAAGTGTGCAAACTTCAGCGTTCCATTTATGGACTGAAGCAAGCATCTCGGAGTTGGAACCTTCGTTTTGATTAAGTGATCAAGAGCTTTGGATTTGTTCCAAATAGCTACAAAGCTTGTATCTAAAAGAAAGTGAGTGGGAGCTCAGTGACATTTCTGGTACTATATGTGGATGATATATTGATTATTGGAAATGACATTAACATGCTTAACGATGTGAAGAGTTATTTGAACAAATGTTTTTCAATGAAAGACCTAGGGGAAGCTGCTTATATATTGGGCATCAAAATCTATAGAGATAGACAAAGACGCCTAATAGCTTTAAGCCAGAGTACATACCTAGACAAAGTTCTGAAAAGGTTCAGAATGGATAAGGCAAAGAAAGGTTCAGTGCCTATGTTGTTAGGTAAGATATTGAGCAAGGCTCAGTGTCCAGCTACGGTAAATGATAGAGAAGCTATGAGCAAAGTGCCATATGCCTCGGTCATAGGTTCTATCATGTATGCCATGCTGTGTACTAGACCGGATGTGTCCAATGCTCTTAGTTTGACAAGCAGATATCAAAGTGATCCAAGAGTGGAACACTGGACAGCCGTGAAGAACATCCTAAAGTACCTAAACAGGACTAAAGAAATGTTCTTAGTCTATGAAGGTGATGAACAGCTCGTCGTAAAGGGTTACGTCGACGCTAGTTTCGACACCGACAAGGATGATTCTAAATCTCAGACAGGATACGTTTATATTTTGAATGGAGGAGTTGTGAGCTGGAGAAGCTGCAAGCAAAGCGTGATTGTGGGATCTATGAGAAGCGGAATACATGGCTGCTGCAGAAGCGTCAAGTGAAGGAGTTTGGATCAGGAACTTCATCACTGAGCTTGGTGTGGTTCCAAGCGCCTTGGACCCACTAGAGATATTGTGTGACAACACTGGCGCCATAGCATTGGCTAAGGAACCAAGATATCATCCAAAGACCAAGCATATCAACCGCAAGTTTCATATAATCCGAGATTATATAGCAGATGGAGATCTGAAGATTAGCAAAGTACATACAGATCTGAATGTTGCAGATCCATTGACTAAACCTCTTCCACGTGCAAAACATGATCAGCACCTTAGTGCCATGGGTGTTAGATTGTTGCCAGATGTAAACTAGATTATTGACTCTAGTGCAAGTGGGAGACTGTTGGAATTATGCCCTAGAGGCAATAATAAAGATGTTATTATTATAATTTTTGTTCATGATAAAGTTTATATTCCATGCTAGAATTGTATTAAGCGGAAACTTTTAATAATTGTGTGGTTTGTGAACAACACTGTGTCCCTAGTACGCCTCTATGGACTAGCTCATTGATTAATGATGGTTAAGGTTTCCTAACCATAGACATGAGTTGTCGATTAATAATGAGATCATATCATTGGGAGAATGATGTGATGGACAGACCCAAACTAAGCGGAGCAATTAGATCGTGTCATCGTGTTCATCCTTGCGAAGCTTTTCTTATGTCATATATTGTATTCCTTAGACCATGAGATAATGCAACTCCCTGGTATCGGATGAAAGCTTTGAGGTCATCAAACGTCATCCTATGAGAGGGTGATCATAAAGGTGTCTCTCAGGTGATCGGAAAGTACATGTTGGGTTGTATGTATCGAGATGGGATTTGTCCCTCCCAAGTTGGAGAGATATACTTCGGGCCCACTCGGTAATCGATATCAATACCGCTTGCAAGCATGTGGTTAAGGAGTTAATCACAAAGTGATACCGGATTACGAAACGAGTAAAGTACTTGCTGTGAACGAGATTGAACTAGGTATGTGATGCAAGCGATCAAATCTCGAAAGTAAAATATCGCGAGACGAAGGGAATATATATATATATGGGATTGATTGAATCCTGGCATCGTGGTTCATCCGATATGATCATCGATGAATGTGTGGAGTCAATATGGGTTTCAGGACCATTGTTGATTATTGATAGAAGATCATGTCTGCATATTCTCAAACCCGAAGGGTCACACACTTAACGTGTCTCGACGCTAGGATAGATTGGATAATTGGTTTATGAGTTTTTGTTCGGAGTCTCGGATGTGTTCCGGAACATCACAAGAGGTTCCGGAATGGTCCGGAGAATAAGATTGATATAAGGCAATGTAGTTTTTGGAGTTCGGAATTGTTCCGGGTTAATCGGTATTGTACCGGAAGCTTCTAGAACCTTCCGGAGTGGGACCAACGTGGCCCCACTTGCCGGAAGGGGGCATGGGCCTATGAGGGAGTGCCCTGGCCGCATTGGTCCAGGGGCACAAGGCCCCATAGGGCCCAGCCGGCCAAACACCTAGGAAACCCTAGGGGAGCTTCTAGAAGGGGGGAACTTGCCCCCCACTCCTCCCTCCTTGGCCGCCGGCCTAGGGCTTGGGGGAGGGGCTAGGGCTGGCCGCCCACCCCTCTATATAAAGAGGGCTGGGGGCGCACCCCTCCCTTACACCTCCTCCTCAACCCTAGCCGCCCTGCTGCCCCTCCTCTCTCTCTCCTCCCATTGCTGGCGAAGCCCTGCCGCAGAAACTCTCCACCGCTTGCACCTCGCCGTCGCGTTGTAGATCCAATCCATCTCTCCACCCCACTTGCTGGACCGAGGAAGGAGGAGACGTCGAGGTGCCGCACGTGTGCATCTCTCGGAGGCATCGCCACTTGCGGTGTTAGATCGGATCAGATCGCGAGGAGGAGAAGCGAGTACGACTACATCACCCACGTTCCGTCGAACGTTCCACTGTGCAAATCTTCAAGGGTATGAAGATCTCATCTATCCGTCCTCATTGTTTGCATCTCCTAGATTAGATCTTGGCTTTCCCGTTCGCATCCGTAGAATTTTTTTGATTTACTATGCTACGAAACCCTTCAGTTCCTACAATGACAATAAAGTGTTAGAACTTCCTACATGGGTTGTTCCTACAATGACAATAAAATGAGAAGAGAGAGTTATACCGAGAGGTCGCAGCCAATCCTGTAGACAGATTAGTGCCTCTATGGTGCTGGGTATGATAGTGCTCCTATAGTCACTTAGTATTCTTCCTCCGGTAGAGAATGCCGACTCGGATGCTACGGTTGATACAGGTGCAGCCAACACATCCCTTGCTATGCGAGATATGATGGGGTATTTGTGCCCATTTACGGACCACTAGAGGAGTATATCGAAAGCATCTTCTTGGGGTGGACATCATCATTTAAATAAATCTGAAGTTCACTCAACTTTGCTCGCTTTTTTTGTTCTTCTTTAACTTGCTTATTCCATTGGTCCCACGGGTTATCAATACTTGTTCCAACATTGCTGCTTCCTTGATCATTCACCATCGTTGATTCATCATAATGCGAGGAATATTCAACAAAAAGATCCTTGAATGTTTTCTTCACTCTGCCAAGATATTTACTTGCTTCACTTTGAAAACCAGATTTCAAACACAAGTCCAAGAATTTGAACTTGTACCTTGGGTCAAGTATAACTGGAAGACAAATGGTCAAATATGATAGCTTCCAATATTTCATGAACTTTTTCTTCATCACTTCAACCATAGATTTAATGGTCATTTCTTTATGGTTAGCCTCTCTTTCCAATGTTAGATAAATTTTCAAAACAGGTCTCCCACCATATCTCGATAGGCTCACGCGCGCACGACGTCTCCACTTTTCACAGCGCCAGGTCCTGGCTCCACGAAAACCACCGATTCGGTTGTTCCCCGATGACCTGGCCAGAGGTGCTTTGTGGTGCGTGTTGGCCATATCGTGTTGGTGTGCCGACCATCCAATCATCGGTTGTTTGCATCTCGGCGGCCTATTTGGCTGGGATGCTACCTACCAAACGTGTCCCTAAGTGCTTTCTTGGATAGAGAGGATTGACGCTAGGTTTGAGCAAATCCCGTCCGGCAAAGAATTTTCGGAAAAACATTATTAGTAATAATTATGTTAAGTTCCCAAAATAAATATGTTAAGAATAAGCACGTACAAATTCATGTTTGGATTAGAAAAGCCTTAAACCATTTTCAAAACACTATGCTCATGTGCAACATCCATGTCAAACACATGTTGCAGACCAACAAGGAGAGCCACCTCAAGGCACCATCTCCTTCTGCAGAAAAACCTTTTGGTTTTTTCACCACTTAGAGCATATACAGCGTGTAGACAGTGTCTAAAAAAAGTGTGCATGTGTCTAAGAATAAGAATAAGCTCCACCGTTTAGACAGTGTCTAATAAAACTTGTGGGATCTACTAAACATAAGATACTAGTACTTTGAAAGTTTGGTCATACACTGTCAAGTGGAACCATTAGTTGTTTTTTCATAGACACTTGTGCCTTGTACTAGACATAGGACTAAGAATTTCCTAGTTAGCACCACTCTCTCCACGGTGTTAGACACGACTTGGAAGGAAAAAAGTGCTCTTAGACACCTTATTTTCACAACACTGCACTTGCTCAAGTTTGTTTCATTAGTCCCAACTTGTTTGTCATTCTAGGCAACCACTCGGGGCCACCCCTCTGGGTGCGACAACCTCTAGCTCACACTCCGGAGCTCGAGCTTTCTCCGGTACTGTGAGTGATCCTCTTTGTCGCACCCTGTCACCATTACGGTGCTTCTTATGGCAGTCTCTACTGAAGCTGGTTATTTTTTACTAGAACACAATCCTGCAGCCTCCACTGTTCTGCTACCAGCCCTATTGCCATTACGGTACTTCTTCAGATGTGTTCATTATTCTTGGGAGACGCAACAGGTTTTCAGAACTTTACACGACATGTCATCCTCTCATACAGGAACACACAGAAATCTGACAGCAGAAAACTTCATCCACACCAACACGGTTCAGTAGCAACAAACACATCAGATCATTCCAAATCCACAACCACTCTTATCAGACCGCTGTTACCCGGTTCGTTTCGATACAAGTCAAGTAGTACTGTAGGATATATATTACACACAAAAGAAATCATTACTACCTGTCAAATAGCACAACCAATAAGAAAGAACCAACAAATGTACATATATGATGGAAGCTGCTGCTCTCCTCCTTCTTCAGTATTCCAAGAAAAAAAATATTAAGAAACGACTGACGAATTAGAGGGCCTGCGACGAGAAAAAAAACAAGGGGCAGTATCTCAGTCATCTCGAGAGTACTTCTAGATATATATTTGATGGTGCGCTCCACGTCCATCATATATTCCACCTCTTATCTGCACACAATAAGAAATATTGTTATGGAAGTCCATTCTGAGCAAGCACAGGACACACTTTGGAAAGCATCGCTAAACAAGCGAAATGTTCAGGAATTTCCTGACATTGCACCCCTTGCGAGTTTCGATTATTGTTAGCTGTAGGTTCCTGGTATTGCTTAATTATGCATTCAAGTGATTCATACAAGTAGCAAGTTGATGGACCACCCAGATTAAACTGAAATTTTTCTACACTACCTGGTAACTACTGCAAGTCATCGAACGTGAGGTCATTATTATGAAATGTCCTCACAACCAAACTCCCAAACAGAAAGGGATATCAGGATAGCATAAGGCACAAAGATTATAGCACTTACCAGATGGATTGTGAGGAACCGCCACATTGGCTTTCACCTTCTCCTGAGCCTGGGATGATGATCGTTGCATGCGAGGAGATGTATCCTGTTTACCGTTTGTTATGGGCAAAGAATGCCTTTTCCTCGGGTTGCTGTCTTGTACATCTGGGCTCATCTTTGGAGACAAAGCAGCCGCCTTTGCTCTTGCAGATTCTGTGAACTGCATATAACTTGGCAATGGAGTGCTGTTGCTCATGCGGGGTTCTTGATCAACATTGTCAGACTTAGCAACCTTGATCGAGCTCTCTCTCTTTGCATGCTTATAATCCTTTGACAGATTATCAGTGCTGCTTCGCCCTACTGAATTGCTTGGGCTGGTCAGTGACCTTCTGCTTACACGGGACTTTGGTTTTTTGCTCTTGCTCTTGCTCTTACTGTTATTAACAGAGACCTCACTTGATGGTGTGCCATGAGATTCCGCAAAGGTGGTTCGGCTTATGGGAGTTCCTTCAGGTGACCTAGCATATGTTTCTACAGAATTCTCAATTTGATCATGCAAATCTGGCTTTCTTGGTCCAACATGTGATTGCTCAAGGACAGGATCCAAGGCAATGGCAGGGTTAGCAACATCACCATTTAGTTCTTCCTCTTTCTCTGGCTGTACAACTCCTTCGGAAGTATCCTTAACTTCAGAATGTAAAACATGGTTAACTTTATCGGCATTCTCAGTGGCGTAGTTCCTACCTCCAAGAGCTCCAATCTCCATTACAATCTCACCACCATCAGCTTCTGATCTATCTGGTGAGTCAAGTGTGGATGAAATTGAAATCTCAGTGCCGCATTCTGAAGCAGCAAGTATGATTTTAGCATCCCGACCAACTGCGTTTTCTGGTATGCCTGTATGACTGTTTTGCTTGGGTGAGGTGCCGTCCTGCGAATGGGAAGTTTGCACCTTCAATTTGCTTGACCCATCCACATAAGATGAACTGTTAGACCTACTGACTGTCGAATTTGAGGTCAGCTCTTCAAATTTCATCTGTGCTGCAGCAAATGCTGGATTGCAAGCCTTTCTTGCTGCGCTTCTACCATCCATCTCCAGTGACTGCTCAAGATTATATGGATCCATAATATCCTCACTGGAAGATTCAGATTTTTCAGGAAGAGGGCTGGCTTCCCTTGATAGATCAGTTTGGGAAGATTGTTGACCAGAGAGCTCCAAAGATTGCTCCACAACATTCTCTATCTTTGAATCAGCCATCTGTTTAGCATCGTCATTGATCCCTTCGATCAACACGGGTACAGGATCATCATTGGTTTCTGACCTAGAGGTTTCCTCTGGAACACATTCAGGACCCTCCAATCCAATTGAATCAGATGGCCTTAGTGTCTCTTCCACAAAGGCACTAGAGTCAGATGACCTTAGTGTCTCTTCCACATCATCAGGCACTAACTTGGGGAATGAGATGTCCGCGTCCAAAGGAACAACCTTTTGTTCATGCTGAGTATCTTCTTCCATCTTTTCAACCACCAACCCACTATTTTCAGCATTCTCCTGCAAGTGGACTCCAGTGACTGGCAGAATCAGAGAAGTCCACCTCTCCATCCATTTCCAGGTAGCATCAGTTTCAGAAGGATCACATCTTATGTTCATGGATTTTGATGTTGACATGCTGTCCATGACCTGGCAGAAGATAACAGTGTAAACATGAAGAAATCCAAACTAGAGATAGTAAGATGGCAATCTTAGTGGGCAAAATTTATTTGTCTTACCTTGAGAGCAAATCCATTCTGAAGCAGTTTCTCACTTGAAGAACGGACCAAAGTGTCCTACAAAAAAAAATCCGCAGTATTAATAAGAAAAACATGGTTGGGTAATGTCTATGCAAGGGGTGCTACTCAGTATTATAACAAGAAAAATAAGGATTATCTTGCACGTTTGGGAAAGAGAAAGAGAATCAACACGAGAAGTAATATGCGCATGGAATTTCACAGGAGAACAGCAGATGAAAGTAACACAACTTGGATGCAAAGTTTGAATTATTACATGACACTGCAACAAATAGTGGCATCCTGGTTGCTAGCAAAAGGAACTTGAAAAAATTGCACATAACATCTGAAAGCTTGACCGAGTCTCATTCAACTGGCAGGCAGCAGATGAGTTCCTCAGTCCTAAACTAAGAAGTCCTATTGATACAGTAGGTGGTCTGATGGAAATATGTAAATGAAATTCTATTAAGTAACGTTGATACCATGATGTTAGTCCCACAAACAAGTAATGCAAGTGATAAATATTTCTTAAATTAAAAATATATTAATAAGAACCCTTCACGCACCTGTTGTGCTTGATGAGCACGGACAAGCCCTTGTGTTTTAATAATAGCAAGCAAGCATTCTAATGATTCTGCAGCCTGCCTCCTCACTAGATGCCCTCGTATCACAGCTTGCAGTTTCACAAGATCCTTATGATTTGATAGTTCATGCCTTGCCTGCAGTCATGTAAATGCTTAGTGTTGTACTAAAATTAAACGGGAAAGTATCGTAGTGAACATAATGATAGGTGCCAAATATTGTAACACACGTTGTATGTTCTGATGCCAGATTGAATGACAACAGCGGCAGACTCCACATGGTCTTCCTCCTCATGGTCTGGGTTGCTTCTAACAGTAAGTGAGGCAGTTTCATCCTGCTTCAGCTCAATTGATGAAACTGGGATACTTTCATCTGGCTTTTCATCAAGTTCCTCAACAGCCTTTTCAGTTGGCTCTTCAATTGGTTTTTCAGATATCCTTTCAGCTGGCTCTTCACTCGGCAGCTCAGTTATCTTTTCATCAGGCAGTTCAATTGACCTTTCAACTATCTGGTCTGCTGGCTCATCAGTTGGCTTCTCTGCTGGCTTTTCATCGGGCTTCTCTTCGTGTAGAGGCTTCTCATCCAGCTTCTCTTGGTGAAGAATCTTTTCATCTGGCTTCTCCACATCTGGCTTCTCTAGATGTAGGGGCTTTTCTGAGGCATAAGAGTATGTTGAAGAGTAGACGTTGTTGCTTGGAGCAATTTCAGCTTTTGCTTTGCTCGAACTTAGAGTTTCAGGTTCGGATATATCAGAGTTCTTCAAAACTCGATGCCTTGTCGACCTCCTACGAAAGCTCCATCTGCTTTTATCTGATATGGCCTTGCTCTGGAGAAATCAACATGTGTATCAGCCATTAGTATGAAATCGTATAAGTGATACATAAAGAAGACGTATTGCTTAATAATAATTTCACATGAGAAAAAATAGAGAGAACTACAAAGTAACAAGTGAATATAGCAAACTGAGTGTATCTGCAAGGCAGGAAATACCGTTCACATCTAGGGAAGTAAGTTGGGTAAAAGGACACAAAAGGCAAGCATAAATACAAATCATAACTATTCTCAGTCAACATCGGAAATTCAAATCAAACCAGCGCATTAATAGCTTTCTATTATATGTTTCTTGTTAATTAATTTCCCGTTTCTTTAATAATTAATAAAGTTTGGTAGCAGTACCGTCTATCCATCAATTTATTCCTGTCCTCAGAATCTTCAGCAATATATAACTTGTCAATTATCACAGCTGGTTAATCCAAATTAAACTAAATATGTGCAATTTTGTCATTATAAAAAATGTAATTACTCCTAATTCAGATACTGAAGCTCCTCTAGGCTGTCATGTCAAGATCACATTCCCAACACATGATGGTGCGGAATCTCCGCTAAATAAGCGAATTTCCCAGTAAACCACGTGGGTTTGATTCAAGATCCTCCCAGCTGATCGGCCCAACGGGACTTGCATTCCAGAGCCCAGCCAAAGTTCCTCCCCGCTCCATGATTCTCACAGTAGGGGAAAGCAGCCTAAAGTTACAACAGGAAATGTCAAATCAGGGGGGTGGGACAAGGCGAGCAAAATCCAAACACCGGGGAGGAGGAGGAGGAGGAGGAGGACAGAGATGCAACAGGCCAAGAGACAGTACGCACACAGCGACGACCAAGCGCACTTGCATATCATGGCGCAGCACTAGGGCGGAGCAAACAAGCTGCGCGCCATCAGATCAGATCCCATCCTGCATGGGGATCGACAGGACACAGACAGGAACCTGGAGTCCTAAACCCTATCGCCGCCAGCATGGCAGCTAGAGGTATACAGCGAAAAATGGAAAGAAAAAGAAGCTAAAAGGGGGAATTCATCAATTTATCTGTGTTGAAATTAATTTACGGGACCTGGAGCAGCTTAGCTCCACCTCCCAGCGCGACGCCGGTTTGAAAAAAAAAATCAAAATTTACGCCTACGAACTGAGCTAGTGGTGGGATCACTGGCGAATCGCCCGAATTGGCGGCCGTTTATGTATCCCTGCCACGAACCAGCCATGGATCTAGCTAACCCCGCGCGGTGAAGGGAGATCTGCCGAAAGCGAAACGCACCAACTCGAACCAACCGAAAACAAAAAAAGCAAGCAGCTTGGAGGAGCAGCACACGGGCAGTGAGGGGCAGAGCAGAGACGCCGCCGCATTGGGCGGTGCGGCGGGCAGTGTCACCCACCTCGTCGGCGTGGGCGTCAGTCTCGGGGTCGGATCCGGCGCCGGCGCAGATGAGGATCTTGAGGCAGCCGTTCTTGGACTTGGTCATCTCGGCGGACCGGATCGCTCTTCAGTCCCGCCGCCGCCTCGGCTTCCTCGGCCGTGGAGAGTCAGTTCAGAGCGCTCTGTTCCGGGATGGGAGCGTGCGTTTGTAGCTGGAGTGTGGGACTGGATAGGGGGGCGACTCTGCTGCAGCTGCCGCTGCTGCTGCGGGGGCGTTTCTGTGCTGTTTGCTTGCGGCAGCACGCTGGCTGGCTGTTTTTATATTTCCGAGCGTTCGCCTCCTTCCGAGGGCCCTCCCACCTTTCTCTTTCACGCTTCTCTATCTTTAATCAAAGCTGGAATTAGTGTAAGTAACATTTCCCCAAGTCTTGCTCCATTAATAATTTTTTCTTCACGTTAAAAAAACTCTTTCTTAAATTTCAATACAACTTCGGTTTAAAAAAGTGTAATTTTTGCAATTTGCAGAAAAGTGCAAGTCAGAGGAAAGGTGCAAGTTGCATTTTTCACCATACAATAATTGCACTTCTCATGATCGGCTTGGACTTAAACAAAATTTGGATCGACACATATGGCATAAAGACCCATAATCCTACCAGACGATAGCAGGGCTAGGAAAATTTTCGAGGGTGTGCCTCTCTCAAAAAAAAATCCAGCTTTTACAGCGTGTGTATGGCAGGTCTATCCTTGATTCGAAAACTGCGTTTTGCGTGGACTGGACAGTAACTTTTTTGGGTTTGTACATTTATCAGCTAGAGATGCTCTAACTATTTCCGTACGGTAAAATGTACACATGTGGTTGGGTGCCATCCATCTGACGGCCCAACATGTCAGTGACTCGAAGTATGTCGAACGATCCTCTTGCAAGTGAGCGCACTGTATTCGGATGGACCGCGACGCACGTACTCGAGGGAGCTGTTTCGATGGTACAGTACTCTTGTGCGTCCTGCTCGTCTAGCTGTGAACTGTCCCCGCTGGATCGCTGATTTTTACAACTCCACGAGTGGCCCTATTATAGCGCAGCGATTAAATAAATCGCTAACATATTGTGTCAGCGTGTGCGCATGCTCTTTCAGCGGGCTCGAAAAAATAGCGCGGGCGCTAAATATTTTACCGCGTGTAGACGTTTGCGTTATTCGAAGCGGCAAATATCGCGCCCCAACTCAAGCATGCGCTATATGTGAAACCGCGCGCCACCAACCGCCACGTGTCAGCGCCCAAAAGTTTCCCTTCTCACCGATACTTTCACTTCCACTTCCTCGCAGCGCGTTAGGTTTCCGAGGCGTGCGCCCGCGTCCCAACGGGACGTTCTACGCTGAGTTCGTCCTCGGCACGTACAACACGTCGGAGGAGGCCGCACGCGCGTTCGACGTGGCGGCTCGGCCACCCACGGCGTGACATGAACTTCTCCGAGATTGAGTCGCTAGAAGAGGCCGAGTTCCTCGGGCCCAAGTCAGTCCTCGTCACCGAGGAGCAACACCACCGCCACCGTCAGCGGCGCCTCCTGGCCATGGCCGAGTGGAGGCGCCTCTTCCCGCAGGACGTCCAAGCCGAGCATAAGTTCTACGCCGCCAAGAGGGCCAAGAGAAGGATGTACCGGGCGGCCCGCCGCCGCCGCAAGACGTTCATCAACGCGCAACTCGCCGGCCTGACCACCATCTCGGATGAGGACCCGAGGTGGGATGACCTCTAGACGGAATCCGACAACACCACCACCACCTCGGAGGATGAAGAGTAGATTAGGTTTAATTTCTGTTTTGGTCGCACGCTGTTTGTCTGATGTAATATATATTATCTTCAAAATTGTTGTATCTGTTATTTTTATATCTTATTTGGTTATGTGTGCACGTGGAATGGCAAACATACTTTTACTTCTTGGTAGTACCATCTCGGGTATTTTTTGCCAAATCTAACCGAATCTGACCTCTTTCAAAAATTAATTCGAAATCTAATCCATGAGGTCAGTGCCATTTAAAACGGCGTTAAAGATGTGCAGGTTGGCGCCAAGTCAGAGCAGCTGGGAGGCAGACTAGGGTGATCGGACTTGACGCCGGCCTGCACACCTTCAACACTGTTTAAAATAGCGCCAATACAGGTGTCAGATTCCTAATTAGTTTCTAAGAGGTAAAACGAAAATTACCCACCTAGGAAGGTGAAGGGTAGATGCTCTTACTAGCTCGAAAGAAATAGGAGTAGCACCGGTGGTCAAACATAGTTTTACTGCTTGCCAGTACGCCCTCCCTGGCGCCGTGCACTGTGGAGATTTCATCCGCTGCGTCGTACGCGGAGATGGCCGGCGAGGACGGACAAACAATTACTGGCAGGTGGTGGTTGCAGGACGATGGACTCGGAAACGACGACGGACACCGTCAGTAGGTTGGTGTGGGCGTTGTGGTCGACGGCAACGGAATGGCAGATCGAGGAGCACGAGAAAGCGCTCCGCGCGGTCCGGCCGGGATGGGGGATGGCTCGCGGCGTCCGCGTGCGCCCGGCGAGGTGCGGGGCCCGGCCCGTGGCCGGTGGAGTTTCACGTGAGTCTACTCCAGTCGCCACTGGACCGGCCGGCCGGGTAGAAGAAAAAGCTCGAAAGGGTAGCGCCGGCCGGGCCTGGAGTGGCCTCGCTGTCCACTGACCCTGCGTCTGTCTGACGGCTCACGAGCTGTCTGCCTGCCCCTGCTGCACGACGCCCGCTCGATCGCTCCACTGGCGCACTGACTGCCACGGTCGGTCCACGACCACTCCGGAGACCGGAGGGATGGTTGGTTTCTTTTTTAACTCGGTCCCGGCACCATGGATCTCACTCTGACTGGAGCCGTGACGGTGAAGTCTTGCTTTGGGAAAAGTCATGTAAAAGACGCAAGGTCATTTTTTTTCCCCAACCAAACTAGGTGCCAATCTGGTCCTAGATGGGCACGGTGTGACCCAGTAGGATGTGCCACATCCTTCCCGCCTATATGCAATCTAGGCACGACGTGCTACATCTTAACCTCTAAACTTCATGTGAGTTGTATTCTTACAACTTAATCCCACATGCATTTCAACATTCACTCTAACATATCTTTTTCTACAACCCATTTGCGAACACAATTCATGTTTCCCTATGTTCCATCTGAATGACTATTTCTGTACTTCTTCTCTGTGTTTAAAGCCATATGTGATTCAAAGAAGCCCTTTACCTTGGTGTAATTCTCTATCTGCTTTTTTTTAGCCCTTGTAGTTACAACTTGTACATTATATTCATTTATTTATACAAAAGAAATCCATATGGACCTCAGTGGTGGTTCCCATGGTGGGAAAATGTGCACATCTTTTTTAGAAAGGAGCGTATATTGATATCAAAGGATACCAATTACATCCAGCCTCTGCAACAACACATAGCCCTAGCGGCCATACGAATACACGCAGGCAAAAAAAGAAAAAAGAATTACAAAAGAAAATTCTCGCTACAGTTCCTTATTCATTGAAACAGCAGTACTAGCACCACCAAGACAGCACCGGAAGTCCATCTTCTCCAAGAAGGGAACAGTGAACAAACACCGTCATCGGATCAAAGATCTAGGTTTTCACCCTGAAAAAAGTTCACAAACTCAAAACAATATCTTCAACAAGATCATTGCCAGGCCCAACCAATTAAGGCCAGATCCTGGGTTTTCACCCTCAAAGATAGGACCATGAGCTTCTCATGTATTGTCGCCCCCGCTTGCATACCACTGCCCCAAGTCACGAGTCACCAAGCCAATTCCTCATCACCACCCGGACTGAAAACACCATTGTCGGTCCTCAGATCTCGGCCTTCATAACATTCTTCATCGGCACCATGGGACGAGAACATGCCCCATGATATTAACAACCAACAGAGTTTCGAAGCGCTCCATCTGAACCCAAACAGCAAGAGTAAAAAGGTACACATCACCGAATCCCACCCGATCCAGTGATCTCTCAGCATATGCGCACTATAGAGTTCGCCGACGGAGCCTTCCGGAACACGACGCTTCAGCCAGATCGATGATGATAGGCAACTAACAAATCTTCACCTTGGGGACGAGTAAGAACCCTAGGATCACCACCTTTTATTCAAGCCGAACATGTGGAGAAGACGACAGACCAGAAAGCCATCGTAGAACGTCACCGGCGTGCTCATCCGCAACATAGCCTGGCCCAGATCTGAGGTTGAACTCGCGACTGCATCGGCGCTTCGTCCCTCGCCCCTCGCCCTCCACTTGCTTGCTCAGGGAACCAACTGTCCAGTGACCGGCGCGGCGCCCCGATTCCCACCGTGCCGCCATGAGGACTGCGGGTCTAGGAAGAACCCTAGATCCACGATCACAACACCAACACCCGCAACCGCCGAGGGAGGGGAGTCCGACTGCAGCCGCCGCCTGGCCAGGAAGCGCCATCCCGACCACCGTCGGGGCCTTTTTGAAACGGCGCAGCCCCAGCCACTTCATCAAAGAAGACCGCCGCAACCGCCACCCCTAGCACCTTAGGTATTAGGGGGGCGTCGCCATCGCGGCCGACGCCCGCGACAGCGGCGGAGGGAGGCGATCTGGAGGAGGGAAGTCGGCGGCGACGGAATTTGGGGGCCCTCCGGCGGCGCCTAGGGGTGGCCACGGGAGGGTTATGAGAGGGTTACGAGAGGGTTATATATGTTTATATCATCTCTGGTGCAATTTACTTGACATAATATGCGTTTAAACATTTTTAGAGGTATAACTAGATTCTACTCTCTCTCTCTCATTATTTTAAAAAGTTCTTACATCATGTGCATCATCTAAATAGATTACCTGCAAAGTTCTTTTGTGCTCATCTCGTAGGAACCTATTGTACATGAATCAAATCTTGTCCTTGAGAAACTTTTGTTTTTGGACTTGCTCTAATTACCCGCAAGTCATGATTGTAAATTAGTACTCCCTCTGTCCTATTATATGGCACATATGTTTTATAACTATGTTTAATCATCAACTTGACGAACTAAACATGTGTTATATGTTACAAACGTTATATCGTTAAATTCGTGTTTGAATGCATTTTTTATCCATATACATTTTATTACTTCCCCCGATCCAAATTAATGGGCTATATGCATCTAGTCCAAATATTTAACTAGATACATATGAATCTATACAAAATTAAAGCCAGTAATATGGATCGAAGAGAGTATAATTAATACATATATATGTAATAGAATTATTGGTCGAAGTTGAAAGCACACGGCACATCTGTTTTGGATGGAGTACATTTCTTTTCTTTTCGAAAAGTCAAGTACTTCGGCCTCTCTATCAGAGTTATACATACGCCCTTTTATTTCAAAGAAGGGGATATACATGTGACTATATGTGCCCAAACAAAGTGGGCTGCATGCGCAAAGAGGGATGTCCGACTGCAGGTGGGCCGGCCTGAACCACATGACAGTCTCCCACCCATGGATCGACACGTGGCACCTATTTAAGTTACCTTCTCTCGTGCAGCCGGGCAGGGGAAGCACGTTACAGCCACTAGTGCCAACGATGTTAACCTTTCCTTTGTACCACTAGTACAAGAAGACCTTTCGGTTAAGCATATTCGTCTTCCTCTGACCCTCTTACTTCTAATGATCTCTATAGTTACTAATTAACCACGGCCAGAGTGTTGTTGTTGGCAGACCTAATTAACCAGGCAACGGGTGCATGCGCACACCAGGGTGCTTTTTGGCATGGAGCAAATGATAATGCGCTTGATGTAAAGGCATTTGGGATAGGAAAACTAAACGGAGGACGACGACCACCAGGTGTAGATCTAGGGTGAGAGGCGACCAAAATCCAAAAGTGGCCATGATTAGTCCTGGAGGGTAGTACTAACAGCTTTCTTGTTTCCATCATAGCATATGTCTTGTGGTGATCTCGTACTTGTGTGTGATCCTCCTAATTAGCTTAGCTAGCTATCGAGTCAACAGCTGTTACGAGCTTGTGAGTAGTAGCAGCAATGGCCATGCACGGCCTGATAGCATTCCATCGGCAGTGCGAGCCGTATTAGGGCGAGACTGGTGATTAAATAATTCATCAAGAGCTGGGAAAAAGTGATTTGGGTGGATGGGAAACGAACATTTCTTTCTTGTGATCCGGATCACATCCGATGCAGATGTTTCACTAGCTTGGTGAGCTGTCAGAAAGAAGAAGCTAAAGGTCACTATCATCTTCTTCCCCATTTGTTAAACCACGGTAGCTAGCTAAATTAAAGCAGGGAGGTAAAGAGGCACGCAGATCTTCCATGGATAACCAAAGTCACCCATGCTAATGCCCAGCGCAATCGGGCACACACCACCTTTTCTCTCTTTTTTTTTTCTCTTTGCAGATGGGTGCAACAATGGTTGCTTGTTTCAGAAGCAGGCGGCAGGGATTGGGGGTGCCACACAGAACTGCATGTGTCATGCGCAATTGCTGAACTGCTCTTGCATGGGATAGATGGATGGATGGCTCCGGTGGCTCTTCAGATGGAGCATGATTTAGTTGGGGTTTGTTGTGGTTGCTAATAAACTCTTCTACTCCCTCCGTTTAGAAATATAAGATGTTTTAGGTTTATGAAAGAGATGTATCTAGACACCTTTTAGTGTATAGGTTCAAATGAATCTAGACACTAAAATGTGTCTAGATACATCTTCTTCATAAACCTAAAACATGTTATATTTCGAAACTGAGGGAGTAGTAGCTTAATCTAATAGAGGTGGTTAATTGATTGATTAGGGGCCAAGTGGAATGTCTCTGTCAGAGGGTTGGGAGGCAGTGACAGGCTATACTCCATGTTGCTTGTGGAGGAAAAAGGGCAGTGTTGAGGGCACACGGCCATCCATCCGAGGGGACTGGATCCAGTGACTGCGTGCCATCAAAATGAGATCCAATGGCAATGGCTTCCCTACTACTAAGATGTTTTAGGTTCGTGAAGAAAAAGCATCTAGAAATCTTTTAGTGTCTAGATTCATTTTAAACTTGAGTGAACCTACACACTAAAAGTAGTCTATATATATTTGCTTTACAAAGCTAAAACATCTTATATTATAAAACAAAGGGAGTACTACTAGGTCTGCACGCCCAACTGGACAGCAACACCACACACATTACTACTACTTGTCCTAGAATAGCACATGTTTTCATAAATGTTCCTGAATTTGCGGGGAAAAACCTTTAAAGGAGCACTTATGATTTACGCAAAAGGAAGAACAGGAAATATAAACTAATAGTTTGATGCTTAGGAGTAGGTACATTATTTCCATATATATCTGCATGATTGAGATTAGGAACATGATTAGCGGTTGGGTACACATGCATGAAGGTTTAAGTTAGCTACTAGCTCTAGCTTGTACTAGGCTAAACCCCGTCCTAATCTGACAAGCTGTACTCTTCGTAGTAGTACGATACGTTGATCTGGATCCTTGATGGCAGTGATGGGATAGCGGCATTATCTTAACATGCTATTGAAAGAAAGAATGGATTAAGAGTACGAACCGCAATTATTTGGGGCCTTGTCATTTGTTGGAAAGACAGATGAATGCTCATCCGGATGCAAGTGTCTACCTACCTACCAAGCCTTTCGTAAGGTGGGGCCGAAAAGAAAAATTCCAACCGATATGCTACGTTATGTACTTGCTGAATAATAATTCGTGAAAAGTCATATCAGGACACTACTCTTCAAACACTTTTTTTTTAATTTTTGAATAAAACTTCAAATCCTTAAGTAATCGAGTCTCGAGAAGAAGTTTTCAGCAGAAATGATGCCTTAACAGAAAGGGGAAGGTAGTTAATTAAGCAATATATAGTAGTTAAGGGGAGATCAGACCTCGATTTCAAATCAGATTTGCCAGTTCGTCAGGGGCACCTAATTGTAGCTCAACAGCTTTAGCCTTTAGGTGGAGCGTTCCATTCTAACTGTTAGTTGAGGATATTGTTTGTGGATGCTACAGCTAATTAACTGTTTCTAGGGAGCTACTGCGCATCTTATCTGTAATATACGGTGTAGGAGAATCACTGAATAATTCATGCGTTTTTCCATGAAATAAAATCTATAGACTCAGCTAATCCAACACAGACATTCATGCTGACGGAATAACAATTGATTCTGTGTGCTCGGTACCTAAATGTTTTCGAGACTCGCTGAAATTTAGAAGAAATATTTCGAAATTATAAAAAACAAACTCATGTGAATTTATATATTCTTATGAAATTTAAATTTAATTAGAATTTAGTTTGAATCTACTGCAGAGCTTCGAAAATTTCACTGCAATTTTAAGCTCACTGCTTGTGAGTTCTTAATATCATTTTTGGCGGTACATCATCCCGTGAACCCCCGTTACCCCTTCAAATCATGAACTGGTACTTAACGCACTTAGTGGTGCATGCTGAAGGTACTTTGGTTCAAGGATTAGGGCAAAGCGCATCAAAGTTACAAGTAGTAGGAGTGCAATCCATCCTGATATATATGGTCCAATTAGGGTGATACCGATCTTTCGCTCCATTGCAAGGCACGGGAAACACAGGAGGCTTATATTACCAGAACAACGACAGGATAGCTTAGCATCTAGTCGGAATCTTAGATTGGTGGGAAAACCCCGAGAAAATGACAAGTGTTAGCTGGGTAGCTCTAATCCTGGAGAGACTTTTGCCTCGATAACCAGCACGCAAGGACAAGGAGACTTCACCTCTTTCTCCCTTCCCTTCACCACTTTTCTCTTCTAGGGGATAATGATGCTTCATCTAATTGGTACTAGTACTAGTGTGGATGCTCTCTCTCTCCTTTTCTTATTCTGTTAATTAAGCTAGCTAGCTAAGGTAGCACTATCTCTCTCTGTGTCTTTCCTACCAGTGTCACCTAATTGTTTGGACAACGCATTCCAGCATGCATGATGACAGAACAGTACACCCTACACTGCAAGATAATCTGGCTGCGTAGGTACAATGCGGTAAGCAACGGACTGAAGGTAAGCATATACTCCCTCTGTTTCAAATTATCATGGCCACATGTAGGTGAACTTTCTCACTAGTAAGCGTGGAGTAAATCCTAATCACCATTACTTCTAAGAATTTTTTGATGAAAAATGAGAGAATACTAGGCCACCTAGGTAAGCGTGCGCGCGGAGTAATTTGAAACAGAGGGAGTACTACTACACTCTGTCTTGACATGACCGTTGTGTGCCTGGAGTCTGAACATTAGAAGTAATGGTGATTAGGACGGGACATCCGAAAATTATTTGTATGGTGGTGAGAAAGAAAAATAACCTGGCTTGTCCTGTAGGCTAGATTGTTACTATTAACTTAGTAGTAGTAATGTACTAGGTTGTTTCTAGACGTTGACAAGCAGCTGACACCCCGACCAATCACCGCACCGAAGAATCCTCCTCCTCATAAGCCCAACCCGACCACATGATCATGACTTCATGGCATCGAGTAAGCTGACACTGCTAGTAACTCGCAATCTACCATACCCCATGGTCAATCCTGTACTACGCCCCTTGTCCTCCGGTGCCTTGATACGCGCCCACATGCCGCGCCCAGGCTACCTCAAATCGCCGCTACATGTTGCCACAGTGGAGTGGGAGTCGGCGCGCACATGGACAATGAGGAGACGTTGCCGAGTAGTACGCCACAGCCCACATGTATCAATGGCGGGTTACCGTGCATCATGTGAACAGTAGCATATGCGAGTCCTGTCTCGCATCAGTTGCGTGTCTCTTGTCGTCTTCGTCCTCGCCAGGAGCCTCCAATGGCGGCACATGGCTTGGACAAGCGGATCACGAATCGTCGTCGCTGAGGGACACCGCATGTTACTGCTGCTACCACTATTACTCGATCGTCTCGAGGGACACATTTATGAATGCTTAATGTTCATTCGTCAAGTCTGTTATTTATCAGTCGGTACTGCCCAATTCAGCTGGGAGAAAGTACCAGTTCTCAGACTGAACTATCCATGTATGTATGTATGTCTGTACCCCCTCAAAGACGCGTACAAGGACCTCATACCATGTGCAGATCCAAAGAAAATCCACGCCTGCTTTCATTCTACAGTAATAGGACAGAAATGAATAGCGGCGGAAAAGTAATTGAGAATACGAGCTGAATCATAATGCACTCCAGGGTACACGTCGGAGCCAAACGGGGGGACCGCGTCTCTGTGCTGTTCACAGTGCGCCCTGCCCTGATCCCGTCCTGGGCAAATAAACTTTGGTGCTGGACAACAAGCCTTCGTGTCCACACACTCCATACGCCCATTCAAGCCCAGGATGGTAGCATGCGATCGGATATGGATTAGAAGCAGCATCATGAGCATTCAGGTGTCTGCCGATGCCAGAAATGACATATACACTGCTTTGGATAGGGCATTCCACAGGATTGAACAGAAGAAGAAACCACTCAGAATTACCAATTGAATAATACGCTTGTGCATGTCAACATTCCAGACACACAATCAGAGGGTACTACTACATTCAGAAAAATTCTTTTGGATAGCAGGCAGTTGGCCAAAGCGAGAGCCGAGAAAACATTCCTAACAAATGAGTGCTCTCCAATGTGGCTGGGCTGGATCACGTCAGGTGTTAGACATCACTTAACCTGATTTTCCACTAAATGCTGGCCAACGCTTAAGACTTGCGAGGTCTGCCTCGGCCTCTCTTCCCGCCTCGGCCAGAGCTTCCTGCTTTTGCTGAGGGAGGGCTCTCGGTTTTCTTCGGGCGGCCCCTGCCCCTTCCAGATGACTTTGGTTCCGGAGTGGCCTTCTTGGCTCCCCTGCCTCTTCCCCTAGTTGACGGTTTGCGGCCACCCCTACCACCCTTGACATCTCCGTCCTCGTCGTCTGAGCTATCGTCCTCGTCATCTTCTTCTGACTCGGAAATGTCCTTGGTTTTCTTACGCTTATTGGACTTGGCGCTAGCAGGCGCCTTCTTGGTTGCCTTCACCTCAACTTGCTCTTCCACTGTAGTGATAAAACAATATGATACGCATTTTATGAGTCAACACAATTCTCCTTTTTTTGGGATGACAATTAACACCATGCAAATGTAAACAAACACTCTACTGCAGTGAAACAGTTCAGAACCATCCATGGACATGAGGACACAAGAAATAGCAGAATGGTAAGCACTATGGCAAGCATTTTTAGCAGTAAACACAATTCACATGTAAACAAACAGGATTTCTGTTGTATGGATTCACACAAGGTGCATTAGAAGATAACCATAAAATGAACATCATAGGTGCACTACCATTACAGAGTTTGGTAAGAAAAATGACATTCAAAAGTACACAATTACCAGTACTAGATACATCCTACACATCAAAACATTATTCAAAACCATAGATTCGCCTAAAGAAGCATTTGGATGGATCCAAATAACCAAGAATCTACTCCCTCCGTTTAAAATATAAGACGTTTTAGCTTTGTAAAGCAAATGTATCTAGACTTCTTTTAGTGTCTAGATTCATTCAAGTTTGGAGTGAATCTACACACTAAATAAAGTCTAGATACATTTTCTTTACAAACCTAAAACATCTTATATTTTGAAACGGAGGGATTAGTAGCTAAACAGAACCTAGTAAAATCAGTACAACAGTGGTTAGTGTTGTACTGTTGTCAAACATCATGCCAAAAATATGCAGTTCTGTTTTCTAGTGTTACACTGACCAACGTGGCATCTGTGCCATGCTTCACCATCCATGGGCAGGTCCACGAGGGTGCAAGTGATGATTTATTCAAGATAACTAGAGTTAGGTCCAGTTATAACTAACTTAAATATTAAGCTTAATAAATTTTTGACAATATAGCAGAGAATGTATTAGAAAACAGGATAAAACTTTCTTCTCAAACAGGTCAAGTCAAATAACAAGGATCAGCTTAACCATTAAATGTTTCAAGCTTGCAAAACAATACATGTGTAACCTTAAAAACGAAATAAGATCAATGCAAACCTTGAGTGGAGGCATCACCATCATAAATATCCAGCTGAGAGAAAAACAGTTATACATATATTAGCTGGATATTGAAACGGTTTAACAGAAAATCCAAATTGTGAGGTTCTAAACTAGACACAGATCCTTAACTGTTACAAATTTAAAATATGTTATTATTAATCTAAAAACTACAACAGTACAAAACGAGAAGGTGCAGTCTGTGGAAATGTTAATTGGTATCAATATGTGTGGCACATTTTGTTTCACTGTACCCTCCCAGCTTATTTAATCATATTAGCATGCCTATATTTTTTCGGGAAAATGCAATGACATTGCGTTTCTTTTCATTGCATAGAAGAATTCATATTTACAAGTCACCTAGCAGGTGGTGTTATAATCATATTAGCACACCTATATGACTGATCACCTGGGTCTGTTACTATGCTAATTTAGTTGTTGAGGACACGTGTCACACGATATGTACGTAGCTCAACTTATGATTGCATGGTCAGAAGGAAGTCTCTAGAATCCAAAGTTCATCCATACCATCTAATAGATAATGTAGAATACATGAAACATTGGATATTACAGCTATGCTACAACATACAAGTACAGAAAGTTCAGGAGCTCATGAATCAAACCCATTTCATTCTTTAGCTCTAGCACTAAAAATAAAATAATGCATTAAATTTTAAAGGCACGGCAATTTAAGCCGGAAAACAGTTTGTGCATAAAAGCACATATAGCATATAATTACCTCATCAAGCTTAGAACCAGCTTTTGCTCTGTCCACAACAATCAAAGACAGTCCATATCCACAACCAACACTGCAGAAAGTGTTCACAACTTAATATTGACTATACTGCTAGCACTCAGAAGTAAGAGGAGATGCAACACATATTGAGTAAGTGCAATACCTTGTAACATGCATTCCATTAAGACTTTCAACCTTTTTAGGATTCGCAGATGATCTATATTAAATTGAAATACATACAAAATAACATGTAAGAGAGGATCAATGGTTAAGAGTTCGCAAGGCTAGTATTTCACATAATATCAGCATTTTAAATATACATACTTTTGTCCATTAGGGCCATAACCAAGCTCTCCAAATTGAGCATTACCCCAGCTTATGCAGGAATCATCTGCACCAACAATGTGGTGCATGTTACCAGAAGCCATGCAGCGAACATTCCAACCACTGAAGCAAACAAATCATCAATTAAATAACATAACTGAGGACAATAGATAAATAACAGAAAGTATAAAAGTATAGCCCATGATGGCACTGGGTGTACAGTTATTTAACAGTTTGAAAAATACCTTAAATCCATTAGTGGCTTTGGATACATCCAGTCATCACCTGTAGTCTTCATCTTTCCCCACATGTACATCTGTCCACCACCTAATAATCAAATGAAACAACCAAACAATTGATAATAATATCCAATTTTTTGCAAAACAATCGAACACCAGTCTAGTTGGTAGAGTTCAAGGTATAAAAATAATATTTGCCACAAGATGCTGGTAGCAGTATGTGATTTTAACTCTCATCTAACTGGTAGAAGAAAAAACTTTTTGAATAACAGTAAATCCAGGCAGATGGAAAATAGGATTATTCAAGAATCATTTCATATGTCTGTTTTTGTGCACCTAAACCTAAGCAGAAACTTTTTAAGCAGATAAGTAAATAGTGTGCATGGTTTTTAAAGCGTTAAGGCGTCTTAAAGCGACCTGGGGGCGCTTTGGCGCCTAGGCGGGCGCTTTGGACGCCTAGGCGCCTAAAGCGGTCGTTTTTGCAAAGCGGAGGGGGGGTGCTTCGACGCTTAGGCGTCGCCTAGGCGTCCTAAAGCGGACGCTTTAAAAACCATGATAGTGTGCATGCCTTCCGTAGTACAAAGAATTATTCAAGGACAAGCCATACAACATAACAGGACAATTTGAATAGATGATTACAGCAGCAAGTTGCCAGAATTTCTCATGAATAGGGGTGTTATATACATTGATTGGTGGAAGAAACATCTAAAGTAATTTTTTTTAGGGAATGCCTTCAGGCGCTTTTTATTTCACTTTGAAGAAGGATACATCGTTCATTACATCCGAAATAATAAAACTAGGGGGATCGCAATCCCAAAAAAAGAACTATTCAAATCAAAGCAAAGTATTTAATTTCACCTTCTGAAAGAAATATAACTTAGGGTAAACTCTTTGTTTAAAAAACACCATTCCGATCATTAAAAAAGACATTTGCTTTAATTATGACAAGAAATGAAACTGGGGGTGATTGTTCAAACAATGTTTTCCCTTGCATGAATTAATGCAAGCATAATACTCCCTTTGTCCCAAAATAAGTGACGTGGATTTGTCTAGATTCGTATGTATCTAGACACATTTTAGTATATAGATACATTCAAATCTAGACAAATGAAAGTCACTTACTTTGGGACGGAGGGAGTAGTATAAGAAAAAGTAACAAGCATGGTTTTTAAGGCGTCCGCTTTAGGACGCCTAGGCGTCAAGGTGCCCACCCTCCGCTTTGCAAAAACAGCCGCTTTAGGCGCCTAGGCCAAAGCGCCCGCCTAGGCGTCGCCTAGGCGCCAAAGCGCCCCCAGGTCGCCTTAAGACGCCTTAAGGCCTTAAAAACCATGGGAACAAGTATTCAGGTATGTTATATGTTGGCAGAATAATATGATTTTACATGTATATGCATGTGATCACAAAAAATATACCAACGTATGACACAATAATATTGCCCAGGTTGGACAAGTTCGTGCCCGCAACGGGACTCGTTCCATAACCAACTCTATTGTTCTAAGCCATTTCCTGGAGATGCATCAATAATTGCACAATCAGCTCGATATAACCAACGTGGTACAAACATTTGTCCCGTGTATTATTATTGGCAATCTAAAACTCAAAAGTGGTCTTCACTTTTCCTTTCTTTTATGATAAGCCTAGTAATGAACTCTGGTAATTCATAGCCCGAATACATTATAAGATAGTGTGTGCAACACAGATAACTGTATCATACCAGCAGTGCATGCAGAACTTGCGGAACCAGCTGAGACAATAGCATTGGGAGGCAGAACATTGTGCCTTTGAAATATTTCAACAAGGCGAGGTTTCCACTCATCCTTTTGTTCTCTGTGGCCCAACCTATATAAGAAGCAAGTGTTTAGATCAATAACATTGAGTGTATCATGATTATAGTAAGATACGTGACAAGAACATCTTACCTTCCATACCCGCCAAACCCCCATCTGGCAAAACAAAGAAATAAAGTAAATAACCGTACAAGAAAAGAACAAGGTCTTGGAGAAATCATATCTATGCAATACAGAACGGAACTTGGTAGTACAACATTTAGATACAGTGCTAAGTCATATTTGAATCTTTAACCATGTCAAACATATGGGGGATTAAGAACATACGTGTAAACAAATCCACTTGAATCAACTGCAACTGCAATACACAAGTAAAGGAAAGGTGTAGAAATTAGTGCTAACCTGAACTCTAAAAATAAACATGAAAAATGAAGTGATGAGAACGAACCTGTATGATTTGTTCCACATGCAACTTTCACGACAGTTTTCTCAGAGAACACGGCTATTGCCTTGGGCCGGGGTTGGGCTTCATAGGATAGCTTTACTGACGAATCTTTTGTATTGTACTACAATAGAAGAAGTCAAAACACAATTATTGATAATACTGGGGAGGTTAGCTGTGTTAGTGTAGAAATGAACCTCATTGTCAGTTCCATGACCAAGCTGGCCGTACTGGGGAAGCCCTGCTGTACTGAATAGAACAATTGAATAAAACACTGCTTCAAAAAATCACACAAATAGCACCTCCTAAAGCGAAATTAGATATCAATTGAAAGATGAATATCTTGGGAGTTTCATAAGTTCAGTAAGACATACAGTATAGAAGAGCCCTCAACTGAAGACAGCCAGACAGTAAAATCACCACCACAAACAGCGTTAGTTACGTCAGTCACAAGACAGGGCACTGGAGATGTCTCAATTTCTGCGGCAATTTCAGAACAACAGAGACAACAAACACATCAGTGTAAAAACTAAAGACAAAAATAAGCTGCGCAAAACATTCTTGAAATTAGTCTACAACCAGGATGCTGAAATATATAATGTACATATTATCCTTAGTAGCCCAGCAGGTAAGTATGTTAATCAATCATCATTATTACAGGGTATAAAAAGAAATACTGAGATGACATCATTTGTAAAAAAACTTCGGATATGTAATAGATTATACAAGACATTGAAATATAGAACTAATGGCAGGTTAAAAAAATAACACATTGAAAATTGTATACAAAATGTACAAGGCAATTCCCAAACAGATAAATCCACAATTGCCCAAGCACATAATGATTTTTCACACAACAATTGTACAGTACTGGTGTCATGCTATCAACTAAAGGAAGACATAAAAGAAGAATACCAACCATTCCTTAGGGAACCTGTCCCCAACTGTCCGTGTTTGTTGTGGCCAAATGCGAAGGACTTTCCCTCGTCAGTTACGACAACTGTATGATTTCTTCCAACACTTGCTTTAATTATTTTATATCTGCAGAGTTCACAGCAACACATTAACATCTAAAAAAATGTCGAGGCAACCTATAACACCTTTAAACCATTCAACTAAACCAGATTGCCTGCTCAGTTTATAAACTTAGCAATACCATACAGTACCTACTATGAAACAATTATAATGCAGGTACAAAATTTAGTTGCAGAAACCTATCTTACTTTGATAGTTCAGAAACTACAGTTGGTAGGTTACGCTGAAGAGTATCCCCATGCCCCAACTGCCCCTTCTGCTAGAAAATATTAGTGTCAAGTACAAACCAAACAAAATCAACTTTCATTACATATTTATACCTCATTGCGACCCCATGTATAGCAACGACCATCAGCACCCAAAGCAACAGAATGGCAAGCCGCTGGCAAAACAAAAGGAGACCAATAAGATTGACTAGCGACTTAACAGAAGATAAACAAAGGATGAAAAGGTAACTTGTTTAATATTTAATTAGAGGTTCCTAGTGTAATGATTTGGGCATAACTATGCCTCCCTCTGTCCCTCACTCATTCTCACTGATACCAAGCCCTAGCTGTCATAGAGTTATAACTGCTTAGTGAGGCTTAAACATACAAGCCAGCCCACGCTCACCCAGAATATTTATATTTACCAACTGTAGATCAACAAATGATCTATTGAATTCCCCTTTCTGGGCTTCTTCACAGTATAATCTTACTCTGCATCCTTTTAGTTAGTCTCCACCATCACATCCAATCACTAGAATTCAAAGTATTTGACAACGGAGCTACTAGGCCTTCTGTCATCAACTCAGCATAGTATTCGATAGACCTTATTACAAAATCATTTCACAACACATGAAAATCGAGATTTTGAAATCGAAGAACCTTGCAAGCTATATTTTTGCAACAACAATAATTGCATGTACATGACAACTAGCGTGATTTCAATATAAAAATGATTTTCTGGAGTAATGAGATTGACATAAATAGTGTAATGGATTTTAAATGTAATGGACTGATCTAATTCCCTCAACTTCTAAGAGGCATCACTTGTTTGCCAAGGGATAGCAATCCTAATCGACTAGTGCTTTGCATCCATAGCAACAGCTAACTCGTGTGCCTGGTCATCGCTAACCCTAGGCATGGAAGAATTTTCACTGTGTTTTTCTTCCTCTTGGATAGTTATATGTAACTCTTCGTGAAAAAAGAAGATAAAAGTGTGTTCTTCTATCAGCTACTATTATCAACCCACTTTTGAAGCAGTTTACATGGTTCGTTATGCGGGATGTTTCAAACAAGCTATAATCAAATATCATAGTCGATATTTTACTATGATTTGATAACTCACCCCAAGGGTGCTAACGTCAAATTCAGACAGCTGACTGATTACGAGGCACCACTCATTTCATACACGTGCCTACTACAGCGAGTTTCATTGGTTTACTGAAATGTCCTGTAGATCAGGGTACAGCGAGTCCTTGTGACATGATATAGATCATTAGATTGTTATAGGACCTAACAAAACGGGCGGCGTTCCAGAATAAGTTCATTCAGAAAGTTCAAACCAAGACCAGCGACCGATTTAACTTCCCCTCATCTCGCGCCCGCCCAGCTCTACTCATCGAACATTTCAATGCGCAGGCTGGCGCCATTTCCCAACCCACCACCACCACACCACACACGCACAACAGAGAGGGACCAGGGAAGGGACACTCACTGCAGCCGGTGGCGACGGAGCGGATGTCGACGCCGACGAGCGACCGCAGCCGCGTCGGGGAGACCAGGTTGCCCTGCATCGCGCCCGGCAGCTTCCGGTTCATGGCGACGAAGTTGGTCCCGCCGCAGTACAGCAGCTCCCCGCCAGAGCCGGCATCCTCCTCGCCCCCTCCGGCGGCGGAGGCCTTCTCGGGCTCGGCGCTGGCCGACATTCTCGCCGGCGGCGGGTGATATCGGTCGGAAACCCTAGATTTGGTGGGGAGGAGGCGGAAAGGTGGAGCTCGGTTTGAAATTAAACGATGCTGGGCCAGATTGAAAACTTCTTTTGCGGCGGGATATTTATCTAGTATATCTGCTGGTCGCCACAGTACAGTTGGGGCTGGGCAGTGCGGCAACTAGTTACCGAGAATGCGCGGAGATATTTTGTACAGTTGACGTGAATATGACTTGTGGGGCCATGCTAGTTTTCGGGCCACTTGTCACCGAGCGTGCTCTAGTCCGTGTGCAGACGTGCCAGTGACTCGTGCTTATGGTAAAGTAACGATGAATTGCTGACATATGGGCCGTATATCTTTGGGAAGCACCACTCACGCTTGACACGGTACATCTTCACCATTCATTCCATCGGCCATCTATCTAATGGAGATTATCTCCCAGAAGCTACCTTCGATCAGCTTCTCCCAAAATCTTATCTGTCAAAATCGTTTATACTTTTAAATTGACATTGAAACTACTAGTTAAGAAGTTTGAACGAATTTTAAAGATGAGATTTTGTTAGAAGCTGATCGAGGGTAGCTTTTGGGAGAAGCTGGCCAAGAAGCTGAAAAGAAGGGGCCCTATATTTGCTCCGATCTCTAGCACAGGGCGTATGTTGACACTATTCACGAATTATACAAAAATGAGGTCATGTTGTTTGGTGGGCTATATTAGGCCTGAGAGAAAGGATTACGCGTGTTTGGTTTCAGCATTCTTATGTGGTCTGGTTACCTCTTCTCCGGATGGTGAGTTTATCACGCATCACAAGACTAAACCACAACAAGCACACACCAATATGCACATGACATTAACATTGTAGCAAGGCAATCGCATGGCATACAAAGAAAGTTCACAACAAACAAAGACAAACAAAGTTCACAGGTCGATCAAGGCAAGGGCTAGATCATGCTCTAGGCACTTCCTTCATCACTTCAGTCATGGTGTAGTCGAAGATGATAACCTTGAACAAGTCACCCTTCAGCACCTTGAAGGTCATGAAGTACCTCATCTTGATCTGGTGGGCAATGGCGAAGCCAGCCCACCCCTGGCGACATGGGTAAGAACTATCGGGTCCCTATGATTAGTTATCCTAGGCGCATAAAAGCTTATGCCCACGAAGGCTGATACGTCGGAAACGTATCTATAATTTTCGATGTTCCATGCTTGTTTAGTATATACTTTGCTTTGCTTTGTCTATACTTTGAGGTGTTTTTATATCTTTTCTGAAACTAACCTATTAACAAGTTGCCACAGTGCTTGTTGCCGTGTTCTTCTGTTTTGGTTCCAGAAAGGCAGAAAATCAATATTCTCGGAATTGGACGGGACAAAAGCCAAAGTCAATAACTTTCTGTGAGGAACAAGAATCCAGAAGACGAGACGGAGACGCGAACCAGGGCGCCTAGACCCCCCTAGGCGCGGGTGGACCCTGTCCCGCGCCTAGGCAGGGTGTAGGGCCCCTGGCCGCCTCCTCGGCCTCCCCCTTCGCCTATAAGAAGCCCCCGATGCAAAAACCCTAAGTACCCGATCAATATTTCACGAAACCTTCTGTAGCCGCCGCCACCGTCGTCCCAAGATCGGGGGATCTGAAGTTCTACCCAGCACCCTGCCGGAGGGGAGATCATCCCGGAGGCCTTCTCTCCGGTATGATGCGTGATACGCCCAATTTGCATCACCTTTCTATATCATATATTACCTCTATTCATTGATGTTTGCCTTATTGTGAGGGGTATTACTTATGGCTTTTTCATCTGTTTATGCATGTTGGATGATTCTTGGAGGATGGACTGCCGGAGTCTGGATTCTGATGGAAAAGAAGGCGTTTCGGTGTAATTTCGCAAAGATCAGAAAAATACCAGAAAATATGGAAACGCATTATTCTCCAGAAGAATGAGGGAGCTAGAAGGGGGGACGGATAAGGGCCTCATGGGGCCCACACCCCCCTAGGCGCGGGCCCACCTGACCCCGCGCCTAGGACAGGTGTAGCCCACCTGCCCGGCCTCCGACTCCGCCCCTTCGCCTATATCTTCCCTACGGAACCCTAATACCAGGAAAGAGACCACAGATAGATTTCCATCGCCTCTGGGGTGGAAAACACCGAGAGGGAAAGATCTCTTTGACAGACAGATTTCTGTCGGAGGAATTCCTTCCCGGAGAGGGAGACCGTCGCCATCAACACCGTCATCAAGCTAGGCTTCATAGGTATCATCGTCATCATCATCCACACCATCATCTCTACCAGCACCAGCACCATCACTCCGTCCCGATGTAACAATTGTGTTGGATATTGCTTAGTTCATTAGGGGAAACTTTCAGCTTCATGCGAGAGGAAGAAGATACAACTGACTTCTCTGTCCCATTCCAAATCTCATGGCTGACGCGTGATATACGACGCAAGAATCACTGGCGACATTGGTTGTTAAGTCCTAGATAATATGTTCCTTTACCACCGGAACTTTCATAGTAGGTTATTACCTCATGGTAAATAACCTATAATCACATTATTATGAAAATAGTGTTTTCTGACCTTTTTCAAATGCAGGTGATGACAACATTGGATTTGTAAAATACTTTACAGAAAATAATAAAAGGACAAGAGCAAGTGTGAACTTGCCTTTTGTGATTGCAAGATTATGCACTCACGGTCTTCGAGGCAATATAAGATCCAATATCTGAAATCTGCATCATTGGTCCGGTAAGGACTAATGTTTAAAGAAGCAATATGCAGTTATGCATAAGTAGTGCTATGCATTTTTTGTAAAACTCCCAAATTGAATCCCCAATACTTTGAGTGAAGTGAATTCAAGTGATTCTTTTCAGAGTTGGTTTATCTTCAAATTTTACTTTACAAGTAATGGTCTTTATAAGGAACATAAGTGTTAATAATCCAAATTTGTAAGTGAAGTATAAGATGATGTGATTATGGTGAATTGTCATGTGGTGACTACGATAAAAGTCCTTGGGATTGAGTTGTTAAGAGTTGAAGAATTTATTATGAGAATATTCTTTGAAGTGGCAAAAAGAATAACATTTGAAGAAAATATTTCCTTCTTAAAGTTTAAACAATCTTTATTGTTAATAGGATGTGATCAATGCCTTTTGGTGTTTGATTGATTAGTTTGGACTTGAGATGTTTTATGTCTTAATTGAAATAGATCATAGTTAACTATAAAAACATAAGTAGTTTATTAGACATAATGTTTTAAGATTTTTTTAGACTAAAGTTAACTTTAAAAGGGTAAGTAAACTTAAGGTGTAATATGTTTTAATTATTCCCAAGTTTTAGATTTTTGATAGGTATAACTAAGGTGTGGAATTATTCACTTTCTATTTAAGTGAATGATTAGATTAGTTTGTCTTGCTATTATGAAAAGAATATGTATTTATTTATTGGAATCATAATTAGATGGTCTTAGTAATTTGTTAGAATTTAAAGTTATGTTAATAGTGGTTAAGATATAATGATTATTCACCATATAATATAAATGGGTGATACCTAATGCTTACTTAAAAGGATTCTTAAGAAGATTTTTAAAAGAATATTTGAAAGTTAAAAGTTATACTTAAGTTTGATTATGAATTCAAGTTATGGGTTTGGAATTAGTACTAATACACTAATTACTCAAGGTTTTATAAGAATTGTGATTATTTATTACTTAAGAATTGTTTTTAAAGAATTCACAAAATAGGTATTAGGTAAGGATTTATTATTTAAAATATTAAAGACTTTCTAATAATATATTTAATATTTTTCTAGTGTAATTTATTTATTCAAGACCTTAAAAATGAATTTTATTTATTTTTAAGTATTATCTTAATTTTATAAAATTCATCAAAGAATTAAGTGTCTTTAAATATTTGCTTTATGTTTTATTTGTAAAACTCTAAGTGAGTATTTTTATAAAATAATAGAGTTATTTTGATACACAAAAATGATTTATTTATTTATTTTCTGGGTTTTTTGTTTTATTTTATAAATTTTCATTTAAGATTTAATGGTGTTAATAATTATTTTACCTTAAATTTATTTTAATCACTTAAAATTATATTTTTATTAGGTAGATATTATTTTTGTGGTCATTTTGATATATCATAAGTATTTTTAGGATTTTTCTATAATTTTCTATAGCTAAAAATGTTTGGAGGTTAATTTAGTAATTCATTTTTTATCTTATATCTAAACCTAATCAACTTGGGTCGTTTGGTTGGATATGTGGGCTGGCCTGGCCCAACTGGACCATGTCAGACCCCTCACCCCCGGTCCACCCAACACTCCACACACACACGCACACGCACACACACACACACAGAGACCTCATCCTCTCCTCTCTTGCTCCCGTGTGATGCCGCCATCGCTGCCACTCCGGCCGGTTACCGGCCGACCTCGGCTCCGTCTCGACCTCCTCCCTCTTTTCCTCGCCGCCGTAGCCTACGCCTACACCCCCTTCGCGAACCCAAGGAAGACCATAGCTCTCTGCCTTGCTTGGGTCAGATACGCTGGTGCGGCTCGATTTCGGCGAGCCTGGCCATTTCGGCCGGTGTCGATGGCCCTCCTCGACACGCCTATCAAAACTTCACTAGACTACCCAATTCGATTTGTGTTCCATGCCCCAACGTGCTCACTACCAGCCCCAAACCCTAATTCCTCTTTTGTTGTTACTTCGGCGGGACAGCGAGGTTCTTAGCACCCCCGGTGGTATGGTGTGGGCGTTAGGATGCTGGGGTCTTGTTGGTGGTGTGGTTGATGCAGCGCAGCGTGATGGTGCTCCCCGTGTTGCTGTACCATCGCACTGTGCTCCAACTCTCTGTTGTCACTACCACTACGGCTTCTTCGGCGAGCTTGATCTTGCCAACAGGTTGGTACCACCTTCCCCTCTCACAAACCTCTCTATATCTTAGTATACATCTTAACTAGGTTCATTTTCCTCCTTATTTTGATGCTTGATGCAACAGTTTGTTTGGTGAACAATTGTGAGCATGTGACCCTTAGCTTGATTGAGTGTTCGTGATTCTAGTGGTATATGGAATGCTTGAGAAATACACATTATTAACGCACTTAAAAAAATGTTGAATTGTGGTGGTTTGATTCTATGCTGCTGAAGGTAGTGTTACAGCCCACTTGTATCCTACTTGATTTCTTCTCTCTGTGGTGATCTCTAATTAGAGATCCCCTAATATATTCTAGAAACGGTTCTCTGATGTATATTTGATAACATTAGCAAGTTGTTGTGGTTGTTTAATTTACTTAGAATGGATTTCTTGCTTATGGATTAAAATAACTGAACTCTGAACCTTTTGGTTCAGGATGTTGTTGGCAAAGCTTCTGTTATTGACTTGACAATGGTTAAAGTTGAATAGCAGACTTGATTACTAATAGTGATTAGGGAATCTGATTACCTGAGGCTTAATTATTTTGTGATTCCCCTGGTTGCTGGACATTAAATTGGTCAGACATGAAAATTGTATCTTTGGTGATCGACTTGATGGTGCTTGTTTATTGTTTGAATAACCAGATGTATGTCTCTAGGTGTGGAACTTTTGTTTATATGATGAACTGAACCTAAGGTTCAGTAATGATCTTGGTCCCTTATTGTACATATTCTCTTAGAATGATTCCTAACCCAAGGTGGCTAGGAAAATGATTTAAATGACTATTGATAGTTTCTTTATTGTGTTTGTAAGCTGATAAAGGATAGAACTGCTACAGAGGTGCTACCATGATTTGGAATGTGCCCTGTAGTAGCTCATCAGTAGATCTGCTTTTATTCAGTTTTAAACTATAAAGCACCAGCTTGGTCTATGATGCATAGTTTGAGACTTAATTTGATAAAGACAAATAAGTTTGCCTTATAGATGATTCCTAGACTACTTGTCTAGGAAAATGATAAAATCATTTACTTGAATGACTCGAGGCTAGATGATTAAAGATAATTTGTAGAATGGCTTTATTTGGCTGGCAAATACTCTATTGACTTGTTGGTCAAATGATGTGGTTCATTGCCCTGGTGGCTTGATTAATAAAATTTGAAGTGTGCAATTAGTTTTGGTGGCTCTTATTGCTGTGATCTTACTACTGTGGTGCCTCCCTTTGGAGGGTGCACAGTAGTATGACCATGGCATATATAATCTGGTGCCTTTGCCCCTGCCAATGATGCAAAGGCTGAGGCATTGATATGAATAAGAATAGATGCTATTATATGGCTTTTAATAACTCCATGAGGATTTTGGCAAAGCATCTCTTTGCAAACCTGAGAGTAATACTCCATCCAATCCTCCTAGATGAAAATCTAGTGGAAGAGTAGATGGATCTAATTGATGGTTATTATTTCCCTTGTGTTTCCAGATCTGTATATAAGAGACAAGGATAGATGCTGCATAATCTAGTGGATAATTCTGATGATATTTTTACCTGCTGGTTATGATTGACTTATGGCCTGTTGTAAATCTTGATCAACTAATTCTTAGTCTACTGCTAGCATGCTCCTCCTCAAACTGTTGTTGATCTTCTGCTGGTAAGCTTTTGGAACTATTTCCTTCCTTCCTTGTGGTGTTGATCTGCTACTGGCCTCCTTTTTGATATTCTCCTCCTCCTAGTATTGTTTGATCCTGACCTGCATCTAGATGGCTCATCGAAGCAACCAGATTGCAAGGAATATAGGATTGAAACTAGGATGGTTGATCTATGTTGGTTGTATTGGTTGTTACTTACTATGGTGAAGAATTGAATGTGTGTTCTTGAGAAGAACATGCACTATGAATAGAACTGGGTGGATGTGGAAAGGATGTAGTAGCAGTACTGGTATGGTTGGTGTTCCTTTTCTATGATTGGCACCTTCCCTGATGTGTTCCTGTGTTGACAGTAAGGTGTGCTTGCATGCAGTGACTGTGTTGTGTGCCTGTTGGTGTCATGTGTGGATCAGATCAAGTGAAACTTAATATTTGCTGTCAATTCACCTTTTTACCACTTCATCTGGCTTTGGTGAAACTTGCCCCTATACCAGCCTGTGATGCACTAGTCTGAGGCTACCATTTGATAAGAACATATATTATTTATTTGGTGAAATTTTCCCCTTCGGATTTAAGCTCAATGATGAGACAGATAGTGCATTACACTGTAATTCTGAGAGCAACTTATTATACTAACCCCTCACTTCTTGCATGTTTTGTTGATCTTTTGTTTTGCAGGAAATAAAACAAAGAAGAAAGAAGATACCAGATTTAGTTTAGGTTTTCATTTTCATATTATTGTAATTTCTTTTTTTTTGTTTGAATAATGTAAAGACATTGTATTATTGTATTTCTTTCAATAAAGTTTATATTTACTTATACTAGTTTGTATTATGATTATGAAATATCTTGTAATAGTTTAAGATTTAAATTTAAATCCAAGTTATATTTGAATTGTATGATCTCATATTTGAAGTCTTGAATGTAAATTCTTTTCCCCAAAATTATAAATTCAGCAAAGGTCATGTCCAAATTCCTAACCCCCATCTAAGATGAACTAAGCCCCACTTCTCCAATGGCAAGAGAAACACTTATCTCTTTGTGTTTTAAATTTTAATTCAAATAATTGTGAATATTGAATCTTATTCATAAATAAGCATTCACCTCTTATCTTCTATTATAATTTAATTTCCAATTCTTATTCTATTTCAAATTCTTTTAATATTCAATTCTATCAAGTAAATATTCAGATTTGAATTGTCTTCCCCTAAAATACAAAAGTAAAATAGAGGTCATGTCGAAATCCATCGCACCTGTCCTGGTGTTTCCATCAGAACAAAAGAGATCTCGATCCCTCTACAGCTCTTTTAGTTTTGTGCGAAAATTCCCCGTATTTTCTTATGCATGAATGGAATGCACAACCCTGTGTCCTCTTTATTTATAGGTGCTAATGCTGGGATGTTACGGACTCCCCCCTTAAAATAAACTTCGTCCTCGAAGTTCGTATACTCTCACATTTTAAAATAAGGAATTGCCATTGTATTGATCACGACACTTCCCAGTTCCATGATAACCTGAATTGGAAATAATTGTAATATCTCATATCCATACCTTTTCCTTGAATTCTCCTCCTACTTGGCAATGTCCAACTTGTTGTCTGCAATGCACTAAGGTTCCTCTTACTATAATCCCTTAGGGATATGTCCTTACTAGAAGATCCTTCAATTTGGGTCTCTGCTTTAGTTCATTACCCTTATTAGGTATCCTAATACAACTCCCTTACTTGATTATCAAACTTCCTGATTATACTATATAAGTTCTTGGAAGTCTCACTAAAACAGGGTTTTAATTTGGTCAATAGTGGAGGCCAAAAGACTAACTTTTGATTTGTGATGGTATTGGTTTATACTGGTAGTCCTTCTGAAAATTGGATTTGAACACATTTAGTCCATACCCATTGGAATTTCCTTGTTCCTCTACACATGTCCAATTGGATGTGCTATATTACCTCTTCAGAATCACTTAAGAATTGTTTATTTTAGAATTAGTTTGTTAGGACTATTCTATTTTATTACTTCAAGATTTTGCCCTATTAGGCTTTTAGACAATCTTTTATTATTATCTTCGGTACTTTTATAAGAATGACTTCCTTTTAACCTTATGAAAATAAGGCCTGATGTTGTTGTAAGTTAGTCCTTCTCCATCCTTTATTCGGAAAGTTAGATAATAATACCTGCATTTCTAAGGTTTACTCTCCCCCTTAGGGTTTACTAATGGTCTTTAAACCGCTTATAAAGTAACCATTGGATTTGTAATTAGAATGTTGGTCTTTGTTCAGATTATACTTTACCTAATTCGGTCTGATGAAAGATTGTACGGTGTATCCACACATTTGTGGATCTCCAAAGTGAATCTTTCAGCATTATGGGTCTTACTTGCTATTTGGACATTTTCGCTTTGATAAGTGTGACTTCGCGAAGCGCCTCGAAAGACGATCTCTTTAAATTTTTATACTGCTTTGTGTCTTACTTATCTTAGGCCAAATTTTATGCTCTTTATGCAACTTCTAAGAAGATCTGGTTAACTATGTCAACCAACACCGGTTGCGGACAAGATACCAACTGTGGATCAAATACCAACTACGGATATTTACCAGTTGCGAACCATCCTAGGGTATATGTATTACCCTATGGTTTTCGATATACCTCTGGCATTCTCTCTGAATTGTCAGAGTTTGAATACCATTTTGATTTCAAAGCTACTTCTTTGTATTTATTCATGATACTTCCATGAACTTGCATAATTACTCCATTGACTTCTTAGCAAAATTACCTATTTTGATTGAACTTTGAGTTCATCACTTCTTGTTGCTGACAAATAATGATCTAAGCTTGATCCATCCTCCAAATTGAGTTGATAATCCTTACACTTGGCTTCATTCTTCATGTAAGTCTTCATTTTGGTCTTTGAAATTCATCACTCCCTTAAACGAATTCCCTTACTCTATCTAGGTATATAACATCAAGTAGTGACTGGATGTTGCAACATGCATTTGCACATCAAGTCAAACTTCATATACAGATCTAGTCAATCAAGAATATCCAAGAAAAACAAATAAATCCAAATGTGGTACATATAACACACAATATTCTAAGCCCAAAATATAATAGTTGAGTATAATATCTCTAAAATTCAAGCTTAGTTGTGTAGTATATGACACCTCCTCATATAGGTTTACATTTTGATACTTAGCACTTAGGGTCAACTATATTTTGTCTCAACATTTACCCAAATTGGTCAATTACAAATAGGATAATCTTAAGCAAAGTGGTTTCCATTTGGTTTCAACTAACCTTTGGTCTCATTTTAGAAAGATTAACTATAACCAACCTTTCCTTATTAGTAAACTAATCTCACATGATCTCTCTAAATGACTAATCATATTTTATTTGCTATCTTAAACCAAAGATTATTGTAAATTTTTAGCACTTATGAGTTCTATCATGGTTCTACTATGTAATTTCCATACTTCTACTCCAAGATAAATCACTAAATACTTGTCATACTTACACCTATATCATGGTTTCGGAGCTAATCTCACCATGATCTGGTTATGTCTACCTATACATCATGATTTAAGAGCTACTCACCTCATGATGACTTTACTTCTTACTGTACTGTCATTCAGTCTTGACCTAATTTCACTTCATCACGTAGAATTTCTCAAGTGAATCCCACACGATTACTACTCAATACATCAACATTTATCCTAATGATATTCATCATGTTGTCTTTGGTTATCAACTAACACTAATATTTTACTATTCTTACTTAAATTCTAGGATTAGGCTACACCATTAAAACTACTTCCACTGATATCTTACACTTGATCCTAATTTACTATGACCAATTAGCTTTCCTAAAGTATCTTGGTGGTTTATGTCTCCTTCGGAAGACACTGAAGAGCACTAAACTTGAGAAAAGATAAAATAATTACTCCTAAGAAAGAATGACTTAAGCATCTGACTTAGGTATGACAAGGTTATCCTCAAGTGGATACTCATCACAAGTCATAAGAATATTTGGTTTAGATAAGATGGCTCCTATAGTCACTATCCAACCTACAGATCTTTCTAAAAGGGTTTTAATCCTAAGGTCAAAGCATATGCTCTGATACCAACTGCGGTGACCCAGCATACCACTGCATGATGTAGTATACTATAATCGTTGATATAACACCAATGAAACACCGTTCACTAGTATTACATCCTTCAGAGTGGTACAACAGAAACACAACAGGTCCAAGACATGACTATAGGTTACAACTCAACTCTTTACACAAGATCCAAAGAACACTCTAGGTTAAAGAGAGAGAAAGAAACTTCTTACAAAGAAGAATCAGAACTAAACAACTCCAAAATTATAATACTATTAAGACTAATATCTTAACTAATGGTCTGGCATTGCTGCTATTGCAATATACTACAGAAATGGGTTCTATGGCTAGAGATTCTATTCTTATCTAATCAGCAACTTCGTCTTCACTTAAGCTGATGTATATGTTGACTTTCTTGACTTCATTGAAGAGCTTAAGCTTTTGATGATGATTCCTGGAGCATGGCTTGATGTAGTCATCGTATGTACTGGCTTTAGAACCTAGCAAGGGTTAAGAAGATACTTTGAGTACGAGCGTACTCAGCAAGTCCACTAGAAAAGGAGTGTTTGATGCACTATATCTGCAGCCACAGACCATAGGTCGTAGGCAATGCAGGTTTTCGTAAACATTTATTCAAAGGTTGCTTTTATTCTGAAAAGCTATGTCCGTCAGCCTTCACGGGTTTGCCAGAACTTTCATGGAGTTCCTTTCCCGCCGCGTTCGCAGCTCCTTCCCGGAACAGGGAGTAACAAGTTACAGTTCTTACACTCTGCAGAGGTGCGTTACTTTACCCATGAGAGACCTTAGCCTTGTTGCACAACCAAGTCATGACCTTGTCCATACTTCCTTGGTATGGGGCCCATTCTAAGATCCAAGCCAATCACTGCCCCCTTCGCGACCTCGCATGCCTCCTTGGTTTACACCATGCCCACATATTGAATTATGGCAATGGTTTGTACAGACCGTTAGATGCCAGAACTATCGTGGGACATTGAGGGTTCCCACCCATATGCTGCATATCCTCTATGAATTACCAATTAATATGCACGCTACGAGTTAAAACAGCCACAACCTACACATTCGGCTTCATGCGAGAGGAAGAAGATACATATGACTTCTCTGTCCCATTCCAAATCTCATGGTTAACGCGTGATATACGACGCAAGATTCACTGGCGACATTGGTTGTTAAGTCCTAGATAATATGTTCCTTTACCACCGGAACTTTCATAGTAGGTTATTACCTCATGGTAAATAACCTATAATCACATTATTATGAAAATAGTGTTTTCTGACCTTTTTCAAATGCAGGTGATGACAACATTGGATTTATAAAATACTTTACAGAAAATAATCAAAGGACATGAGCAAGTGTGAACTTGCCTTTTGTGATTGCAATATTATGCACTCACGGTCTTCGAGGCAATATAAGAATCCAATATCTGAAATTTGCATCATTGGTCCGGTAGGGACTAATGTTTAAAGAAGCAATATGCAGTTATGCATAAGTAGTGCTATGCATTTTTGTAAAACTCCCAAATTGAATCCCCAATACTTTGAGTGAAGTGAATTCAAGTGATTCTTTTTAGAGTCGGTTTATCTTCAAATTTTACTTTACAAGTAATGATCTTTATAAGGAACCTAAGTGTTAATAATCCAAAATATGTAAGTAAAGTATAAGATGATGTGATTATGGTGAATTGTCATGTGGTGACTACGATAAAAGTCCTTGGAATTAAGCTGTTAAGAGTTGAAGAATTTATTATGAGATTATTCTTTGAAGTGGCAAAAAGAATAACATTTGAAGAAAAGATTTCCTTCTTAAAGTTTAAACAATCTTTATTGTTAATAGGATGTGATCAATGCCTTTTGGTGTTTGATTGATTAGTTTGGACTTGAGATGTTTTATGTCTTAATTGAAATAGATCATAGTTAACTATAAAAACATAAGTAGTTTATTAGACATAATGTTTTAAGATTTTTTTAGACTAAATTTAACTTTAAAAGGGTAAGTAAACTTAAGGTGTAATATGTTTTAATTATTCCCAAGTTTTAGATTTATGATAGGTATAACTAAGGTGTGGAATTATTCACTTTCTATTTAAGTGAATGATTAGATTAAATTTGTTTTGCTATTATGAAAGGAATATGTATTTATTTATTGGAATCATAATTAGATGGTCTTAGTAATTTGTTAGAATTTAAAGTTATGTTAATAGTGGTTAAGATATAATGATTATTCACCATATAATATAAATGGGTGATACCCAATGCTTATTTAAAAGGATTCTTAATAAGGTTTTTAAAAGAATATTTTAAAATTAAAAGTTATACTTAAGTTTGATTATGAATTCAAGTTATGGGTTTGGAATTAGTACTAAGACACTAATTACTCAAGGTTTTATAAGAATTGTGATTATTTATTACTTAAGAATTGTTTTTAAAGAATTCACAAAATAGGTATTAGGTAAGGATTTATTATTTAAAATATTAAAGACTTTCTAATAATATATTTAATATTTTTCTAGTGTAATATATTTATTCGAGACCTTAAAAATGAATTTTATTTATTTTTAAGTATTATATTTATTTTATAAAATTCATCAAAGAATTAAGTGTCTTTAAATATTTGCTTTATGTTTTATTTGTAAAACTCTAAGTGAGTATTTTTATAAAATAATAGAGTTATTTTGATACACAAAAATGATTTATTTATTTATTTTTAGGGTTTTTGTTTTATTTTATAAACTTTCATTTAAGATTTAATGGTGTTAATAATTATTTTACCTTACATTTATTTTAAACACTTAAAATTATATTTTTATTAGGTAGATATTATTTTTGTGGTCATTTTGATATATCATATGTATTTTTAGGACTTTTATATAATTTTCTATAGCTAAAAATGTTTGGAGGTTATTTTAGTAATTTATTTTTTTATCTTATATCTAAACCTAATCAACTTGGGTCGTTTGGTTGGATATGTGTGCTGGCCTGTCCCAATTAGTCCATGCCAGACCCCTCACCCCCGGTCCACCCCTCACTCCACACACACACGCACACACACAGACCTCATCCTCTCCTCTCTTGCTCCCGTGCGATGTCGCCGTCGCCGCCACTTCGGTCGGTTGCCGGCCTACCTCGGCTCCGTCTCGACCTCCTCCCTCTTTTCCTTGTTGTCATAGCCTATGCCTGCACCCCCTTCGCGCACCCAAGGCAGACCCTAGCTCTTTGCCTTGCACAGGTGAATCTTGTTGCGGCTCGATTCCCATGAGCACAGCCATTTCGGCCGGTGTCGATGGCCCTCCTCGACGCGCCTATCAAAACTTCACTAGACTACCCAATTTGATTTGTGTTCCATGCCCCAATGTGCTCACTACCAGCCCCAAACCTTAATTCCTCTTTTGTTGTTACTCCGGCGGGACGACGAGGTTCTTAGCAACCCCGGTGGTACGGCGTGGGCGTTAGGATGCTGGGGTCTTGTTGGTGGTGTGGTTGATGCAGCGCAACGTGATGGTGCTCCCCGTGTTGTTGTACTGTCGCACTGTGCTCCGACTCTCTGTTGTCACTACCACTACGGCTTCTTCGGCGAGCTTGATCTTGCCAACAGGTTGGTACCACCTTCCCCCTCTCACAAACCTCTCTCTATCTTAGTATACATCTTAACTAGGTTCATGTTCCTCCTTATTTTGATGCTTGATGCTTCACAACAGTTTGTTTGGTGAACAATTGTGAGCATGTGACCCTTAGCTTGATTGAGTGTTCGTGATTCTAGTGGTATATGGAATGCTTGAGAAATACACATTATTAACGCACTTAAAAAATGTTGAATTGTGGTTGTTTGATTATATGCTGCTGAAGGTAGTGTTACAGCCCACTTGTATCCTACTTGATTTCTTCTCTCTGTGGTGATCTCTAATTAGAGATCCCCTAATATATTCTAGAAACGGTTCTCTGATGTATATTTGATAACATTAGCAAGTTGTTGTGGTTGTTTAATTTACTTAGAATGGATTTCTTGCTTATGGATTAAAATAACTGAACTCTGAACCTTTTGGTTCAGGATGTTGTTGGCAAAGCTTCTGTTATTGACTTGACAATGGTTAAAGTTGAATAGCAGACTTGATTACTAATAGTGATTAGGGAATCTGATTACCTGAGGCTTAATTATTTTGTGATTCCCCTGGTTGCTGGACATTAAATTGGTTAGACATGAAAATTGTATGCTGAGCTGATCCTGACTTCAGTGGTGCTTGTTTATTGTTTGAATAACCAAATGTTTGTCTCTAGGTGTGGAACTTTTGTTTATATGATGAACTGAACCTATGGTTCAGTAATGATCTTGGTCCCTTATTGTACATATTCTCTTAGAATGATTCCTAACCAAAGGTGGCTAGGAAAATGATTTAAATGACTATTGATAGTTGCTTTATTGTGTTTGTAAGCTGATAAAGGATAGAACTGCTACAGAGGTGCTACCATGATTTGGAATGTGCCCTGTAGTAGCTCATCAGTAGATCTGCTTTTATCTAGTTTTAAACTAGAAAGCACCAGGTTGGTCTATGATGCATAGCCTGAGACTTAATTTGATAAAGACAAATAAGTTTGCCTTATAGATGATTCCTAGACTACTTGTCTAGGAAAATGATAAAATCATTTACTTGAATGACTTGAGGCTAAATGATTAAAGATAATTTGTAGAATGGCTTTATTTGGCTGGCAAATACTCTATTGACCTGTTGGTCAAATGATGTGGTTCATTGCCCTGGTGGCTTGCTTAATAAGATTTGAACTGTGCAATTAGTTTTGGTGGCTCTTATTGCTGTGATCTTACTACTGTGGTGCCTCCCTTTGGAGGGTGCACAGTAGTATGACCATGGCATATATAATCTGATGCCTTTGCCCCTGCCAATGATGCAAAGGCTGAGGCATTGATATGAATAAGAATAGATGCTATTATATGGCTTTTAATAACTCCATGAGGATTTTGGCACAGCATCTCTTTGCAAACCTGAGAGTAATACTCCATCCAATCCTCCTAGATGAAAATCTAGTGGAAGGGTAGATGGATCTAATTGATGGTTATTATTTCCCTTGTGTTTCCAGATCTGTATATAAGAGATAAAGATATATGCTGCATAATCTAGTGGGTAATTCTGATGATATTTTTACCTGCTGGTTATGATTGACTTATGGCATGTTGTAAATCTTGATCAACTACTTCTTAGGCTACTGCTAGCATGCTCCTCCTCAAACTGTTGTTGATCTTCTGCTGGTAAGCTTTTGGAACTATTTCCTTCCTTCCTTGTGGTGTTGATCTGCTACTGGCCTCCTTTTTGATATTCTCCTCCTCCTCCTAGTATTGTTTGATCCTGACCTGCATCTGGATGGCTCATCGAAGCAACCAGATTGCAAGGAATATAGGATTGAAACTAGGATGGTTGATCTGTGTTGGTTGTATTGGCTGTTACTTACTATGGTGAAGAATTGAATGTGTGTTTGACATGGTTATACCCTACGGGTACGTAACTTCAGCATACCTAGTCCAGCCCAAGGAAGGCCCACGGCAGACATACGCTGGCCCATGAAGATTTTCGAGTGGCCAAGGCCCATAACGCCTTCGGATCCTTGGAGAGCAAGACTAGAGTTTGAATACAACTTGTAACCGACTAGGACTACGCCCGGGACCTGCCTAAATCTATATAAAGGCCAGGAGGGCACGTCCTAGAAAAACAACTCGACTCATACTTTCACGCATCCACGCCAGATCGAATCACAGACCGTAACCTTCGTCTACCAGAATAAAAGAGCGCATAAGGAGTAGGGTTTTCCCTCCGGCCTGAACACGGTAAATCTTTTGTCCTCGGTTGCTTGTCTCATAACCGTGCCACGATCTCCAAAGATCCCCATCTTCTCCAAAACCCAAGTCCATAACAATGGGCATTGACGCGATTAAACCTCGCCAATTGGTGCCGCTCAGGGAATTGGGGCTTGACAGCGGTCGTGACGGTTCCGACCCGATCGATCTACAACTCCGCGACGACGGAGAATCACCTCCTCTTGGCGCTGACTTCATCGCCCACTCGCCGGCTACCATGAAGGATTTCGAGCCCAGAGGCGACGGACCAAATTGCTCGGGAGCTTCGCTTCCAGTGGGACAACGGCACCTCCGCCTCGAGCGGGTTCCCGTGCCGTCAATCAGGCCCGCCGTGGGCTCCACACCTGCTACGACGTCACCATCAACAGATGAGTTCTACAGAGAGCTGCAACTCCGACCAGGCGATCCACCTTCGGATGAAGGGACCTACGATTCCGGATCCAAAGCTGCGGCAGAACCAACCAATCTGCAGCGCCATATCATGCGCCGCAATCATCCAAACCGACGAGGAAACGCCTAACCCGCCGCCCAACCCCAACCCGCAGGACAGAAACGGCGAAAAAGGTGGAAACGGCGAAAACAGGGAAAACGGAGGCCACCTCATCCAACTTAGCAAAGAAGGATGGGTCGAAGCACGCCGTGCCGTTGCAGGCGAAATAGTCCTACCTCTGGACTCCTCACGTGACCTACTGATGGCATACCACCACCTCCTCATCGAGGAGCACAAGAAGCAAGTCAAGATGCAGGAGACGCTCGACAAACGCAAGTCCAAGCAGGCGACGAGTCCAAATTTGTGCTCTCCGCCATGGGACCCGGCTCTAGCACAAACGGAAATCAGGGAAACAAGCACCGCCCTCGGTGGAAAACATGGACCCGAAGGAACGGCGCGATGTGACCCGAACTCTCCACACATCGTTCATGGATATGGACGCTGACGACAACATCATCCCGAAGACGCCACAAGCTGCGATCATGGCAGCCACTGCGTATCTCGCGGCTCACCCACCTCCGGAGGGGGACCCAAAAAAGGCCATGCATAGGTCCGCACTCACCGGACTAGGACTAATCGGAGCTGCGCTCCACGAAGATGCTCCTACGGAGCCGAAGAAGAAAGCTCCGGCCAGGCGCGACCGGAGCCCCACTCCCTCATCCGAAGATGAAGAGGAACACGATCTTCCTCGAAGGAAGAAGAGCTCGCACCGCCATAAACGTGACTACAACGTCAGAGACAAGCTTACACAGCGCAAGATCGACAAAGCATGCGCCAAACGCGCATACTTGTCTGAATCTGAGATGGATGAAGACGAAGGAGAACTCTGCGGGGCTAGATGCTTCAGCAGATCCGTCCGGCGAACACAGATGCCACGCAACTTCAAGCTTCCTTCGGATACTTCGAAGTTCAACGGCACGCAAGATCCAAAGTCCTGGCTCAGTGACCATCTGTCATCCGTCAAGCTTCACGGAGGCAACAAAGAAACCGCCATGCAATGCCTTCAACAGGCTGCTGACGGTCTGGCTTAGCAGCCTATCATTAGGATCCATCCGAAGTTGGGAGGAGCTCGCTTATAGCTTCATCCGAAATTTCAAAGGCACCAGCAAGAGGCCCGCCTCAATCGAAGAGTTGTGAGCCTGCACTCAGAGAACGGGTGAATCTATTCGCTCGTACATACTACGCTGGTCTACAACCAATAACTCCGCAGCACACATCTCCGAAGAAAGGGCCATCGACGCCTTCAGGGACGGCGTCAAGCGCCAAGACTTCAAGGAAGAACTTGGACGTGTAAAGCCCAAGACACTCGACCACCTCATGGAAATCGCCAACAGTTGGGCAGACGGCGAAGATTGCATCCAGCGGGCGCAATCAGATGAAGATGACGACTACGGCCGAAGACGTGAACGCCGCAGCAAGAGGAGATCGCACGTCTACGAGGACCGCGACGGACCCGACATGGTCGCAGCCGGCTACGCCGACCGCCATAACGACAACAGCCGCAAATGAGGATACCGCAGCGGAAACTTCCGCGACAACGGACGACCTACGCAGTCGTGGCAACGCCGCGACCGCGACAACGGACCCTCAGCATTCGACAAACTTTCGGGTCCATGCACCATCCACTTCTACATCGACAAACAAGATGGCAAAAAGAAAGCTAGCCACATGCTAAGGACTGCCGCGAGTTCCAGAAACTCAGCGACGACATGATGCAGATGAGGCAACAAGCTCCAATTCCTGCGTTCGGAAACGCACCTGCGCCAGGTGAAATAGCACACGGAGCTCCTCCACCGCCGCCTATTGGAGGCCCAAATCAACCAGTCGCACCAGCCGGGGTCGCATACCCCCCACCAAAGGGAGCGCTAAACATGATCCAGAAGGGACGCCCCACCAACAAGGTGCAGAAGAAAATCACCCGACAAATCAACTTGGCCGTGGCAACCCGCCGCAATCCTCGAGTACCTCGGCGGATCGAGTCCTGCATCACATTCACTGCGCGGATCACCCTTGCGGATCCTCGCCCAGGTCATGCTGCCCTGGTGCTGGAGGCGCAGATCGGAGGCTTCGAGATGAGCCGCGTCTTCATGGACGGCGGCAGCGGCATCAACCTAATGTTCGCAAGCACTCTAGCAGCTATGTGGATCCCGCAATGCAGCCTGGAACAATCAGAAACAACGTTCCACGGCATTGTCCTGTGGAAGGCATCTTCCGGCAAAATAGGGCTCGACGTCATCTTCGGAAGCCGGACAACTTTCGGCAGAGCGCCTAGAATTGGTGGTGGACTGGCCGTCGCAATACCATGCCATCTCGACGTAGCATTCGCAGGTTCTGGCGTCCCCACACTACGCATACCTACTACTCAAGATGTCGGGACCAAGGCGTCATCACGATCCCACGGAGCTTCACCCGATCGGACCAATGCGGCAGGATTTCAACAAAATCTCCGGTCTTCGGCATGCAAGACGAGCTTGTCAAGCTCCGCGAGGTGACGGACAACGGCTACCCCGATCACAAAGCGTAACGCACTGACATGTCTTTCGACTCCACCATCAACACCAAGAAAGTGCAGTCCATCCAACGGATGCCTCCAAGACGCTGATCGCGACCTCGCCAAGATCAAGATAGAAGGGCGCTCGTCAATTCCTCCGTGAGCTGGAAATCTTCACTGGTGTCCTGCGGACATGCCAGAGTTCCTGTGGAATTCGCCGAGCACGCACTCAATGTCTTCCTGCACACCAAGCCGTCAAGCAGTCCATCCAAGACGCCGAGCCGAGCCGAAGCTATCGGCAAGGAGATCAATAGATTACTCAGCAGACTTCATCCAGAAATCAAGGAAAGCGAGTGGTGGCAAACACGGTGATGGTCGAAGAAGGACACGGACATCCTGCGGATGTGCGTGGACTTCACGTCACTAAATAAACACGCCCTAAGGACCACTTCCTCTTCCTGGATCGACGGATCATCGATTATTGCAGGTTGTGAGAAACTCTCCTTCCTCGGCGCCTACTCAGGCTATAACCAGATTCGACTCAAGGTCGAGGATCAAGAAAACGGCGTTCATCACACCGCTCGAGTATCTTTGCTACACAATGCCCTTCGGGCTAAAGAACGCGGGTGCCACGTACCAGCGATGCATGCAGGTGTAGCATCCCAATTGTCTAACAATTGTAATGCTACTTGGTCTAGTAATATAATGGCTACTTCATATATATAATTGTTGCATCATCATTATATCATGCTCATGTCATCATGCCTCCTTGCATTTGAGCAATATATAAAACCCTTTTCCTTTTGGTTCTTATCTCATATGCATTGTTATTTGTATTTGCCTCTTGATATTGTATTTGGTTCTTGATATATTGTTTAAATGCCCAAGTTGAGTTGGGGGCATATCTTTTATTTATCTCCACCACCTTTCTTGTCATCACCCATCATTCCACCATTCCACCATATATGAGCATTGCAACTTATTTGGTTTTATCTTTAGCTCATATGTGTTGGTGTGGATCCAATTCTTTATCCACATGCTCTCATCTTGGCATCATGTTGTTTTTCACATTATTGATATATGAGAGCCACATGGCCACCTTTGCATGCCTTGTGAGTGGAACCCTTTTTCCTAGCTTCCATATGGATTATTATGGATTTATGCCCATGTTGGGATATTTTTGGGACTAGTAAGCATCTAGTGGAATATACACACTAGTAATTCCCAATTATATTCAAATGTGATCATTCCCATCTACTCCACTTGGAGCTTTCTTTTAAATTCTTTTGCTTAGGCCTTACTCCACATTTTGGAATGCATAATAATAATGCCATGTAAATAATCTTGTTTTCACAAAAATAAGCATGGTATTAATTATTTATGCAGGGCCCATGCAAGTACCACCTTTTGCTTGTCCTTTGGATTTTATTTGAATTGTTAGTGGATCTTATCCCCATATATCTCTACCCTCTTTTGCTTGATCTTGCTTGATACATGCAAGCATCAAACCCTAAAACCTACATCATCTCCATCCACCCCATCACCACCTTTTCTTCTCTTCTCTCTTTAGACTATATCTTGCTTGAGCTTGTCTTAATCATGCTTGATCTAGTCAAAAAGGACCACTCCATCTATCTCTCTCTCTAAACCTAAACCATACACTCATCTCTCCTCTCTTTTCCACCTAAACCCTAACCCTCCCCTTGGTCTCTCCTTGCCGAGCCCCTCCTAGCTGGCCCCACCTGGCCACCCCAACCAAACCCTAGCCCGAGCCACCCATCTACCCAACCCTAGCTCCAACCCGAGCTCCCTCTCTTCCTCCCTCTCTTTTCTCTCTCTGCCAAGCGGGTCCTACACCGAGCCTACCTCCTGGCCTCACCACGCCCCCACTGGGCGCCCCGATCACTGCCCGTGCCTGCCTGCCCCCTCGAGCACGTGAAGGAGGAGGAAAGGTGGCCGAGCCACCTTTCCATCTACCCCCCACGGCACCCTCTCCTCTCTCGCTTACCACTCCCACCTCTCCGCCTCGCCTCACACTCCCAGATCTACCCCAGCCGCCTCTCTCCCCTTCCCTCGCCATCGCTACTCCCATCACCGCCACCGTCGGCCAAGGCCCACCAGCAGTTCGAGGAGGCGGGCGTGGTGTTGTGGTCGTCGAGGAAGGACAGGAGGACCCCGGCGTCGCCTCTGTACCCAGCAGCGAGAAGAGGAAGCCCCAGGACCGCTGCACCACGCCGGACCCGACTCCAAACCCTAGCCGCCGTCCGCGAGCCACGTCGACGATCGCTAGCGCCCCTGCCCGAACCAAAGCCGCCAGCACCCTCTCGGTGAGCCCCTGTACCTCTCTGACATGGTCCCCTTCGCCGTGCAGCCCTAGATCCGCCGGCCCTTTCGAAGCACTCAAGGCCATTGCTTCGTTCTGTTTGCTCGCTCCCGCACCGCATAGCCCATATCTAGGCCCCGCCCGCTCTCCTGACACCAAGCCTAGCCTACCGCAGCGGTAACCGCCGCCGAGCGCGAGCCCCAGGTCGCGGGTTCGAGTTCCCCGCGCGCCGCGCGCTGCGCGTGCGAGCACCGATCCGTCCGCGGGGGAAGATCCACAGTGGCCGTGGCAGTTTAGCGAATACCCCCCCACCTTTTTGATCTCGTCAACCCGCGCTCCCCTCCGCCCCACCTGTCAGCCACCGTGGTTGTTTTGCAAAGAAGCACCCGCAAAGACCGAGCCTCAACCCGCCGTCCCCATCCGCGCCACGTGCCCGCCGCTCTCGCGTCCACTGACTCGTGGGCCCCGTTCTGCCGTGGACCCATCTGTCTGTCCCTCAGGCTAGATAACCCTGTGGTAAGAAAAGCCGCTGCGTCCCACCTGTTGCCCAGTCAGCAACGGTCCCACCCGTCAGTGACTGTGGCTGGGTCTGCCTGGGTATAAAAAGGTTTTCTGTATCTCTGTTTTAATTTAAATCTTTTTCAAAATTAATTCAAATTCAAATTTAATTCTGTTTTCAAATAACTTTTAAAATATATCTCCAAATAATACAAATAATATATGTTTTCAAATCAGAAAAATGTGAGGAATTCAAATATGCCCTCCAAAATCTATTTTGAACACTTTAAAATTCCAAGTTGATTAAAATTACAATAAATTGCCCTTTTGTCTTAATTAATTAATAACTTTTGTTTTATAACTCCAAATTTAACAAATAATATGTCTAAAATGATTAGCTCGACGAGACCTTTCTGTTTATGCATTCCATGTTTTGATTTGAAGCATGCATCATATAAATATAAAGTATACAGCAACTTATATGAGGATAAAATGGGGCCAAAACTCAATAAAATGATTTATTCTTGTATTCCACACCTCACCCATGCCATGCTACTTTATTGCCATGCAAATTGTGCATCATTCATCATGGCATGATTGTTTGCTTGTCGCATTTATTCATATGCTTGTGCACTTTATTTATGTTGGCCCTTGTTTGTTTGGTTCTTCTCGAATAGGCTGAATGGGATATATCAAGAGAACCAGGAGCACTACCCAGATCCATCCCTTGCTTCAACTGAGCTGCCAGGCAAGCACTACCACATGCTTGCATACATATAGTACCTATTGCCTCTATCTTATTCTTGCATCATTGAGTCGCGGTTGCATTAATTTGAATCCCAAGTATTGCATAGCCTTTACTTTTAAACCCCACCGAAGCTTGTTCCTCCATCCCATGAGCCATTACTACAGGAGTTGTTTGAGCCATGCGAGTCGTAGAACAGCATGGGTAGGGTATGTGAGTGTCGGATGGATAACGAGGTACCTAAACAACTTAACCTGAGTAGTAATGGGATAACTAATGAAAGTGGCATCGGTGAGCCATATTCGCTATTTGGTTTTTCAGCTCACTTGTGTCCGTGAGGACCCCGAGTACTTGATTCCTGTTCCTTGAATATTCGCTATTCACATCCGGGAGGCTTATGAACCCCTGAGCGAGCTTGATTCATTCTTATTTCTTGGGGCCACAAACTAGTTTGAGGTTTTATTTACTATCCTGTACTTATGCCATGCTTTCTTGTTTTTTAAATTGTGCGAGGTCTCGCATTAATCTTTTTAGGAAGCGGAGTGTTTTCGATGGTATCGACAAGCCAGTCACATTTTCGGGTTCCCGATCGTTTACATCCATTGGCGCAAACCTTGAGTCCGTCTCGAGTCGGCCAACTTCGTCGCGGTAGCAATGGGGTGGCCCCAAATATTTCTGAATCTGTGATCGCTTTGTCGTGGATCGCCTCGTTGGGTTTTGATTTGGTTTTTCCGAGGTTGATCGAGTGTGTGTTGCTATTTGTGCACCCTGCAGGTAAAACTTTCTGAAAGCCATGTCCGCGGTTATGGGCGACTTGGAGCACAGTTTCGATCATAGACAAGCATAACTAAAGTACCGCTTTTAATTTGACTAAGTAATCGACTAGTAAATAGTGCAACACTCATGGAATGGTTAATAAAACGCCAACGGATGGGGTTGTTCGTCGCTTCCTCGTTGGTAGCGAGGAGGAGGATGGATCTGTGGATATTACCGTTATAATCTGTTATAATTGTTGTTATTAATTCACGGACATCCGTCTATCTACGGTTGGGCGGATGGTTAGCGAGTATCTATAGAATTGTTAGGGTTTATCTTTTGCTGCAATTGCGTCACCCAGGTTGTGTCCCCTTTAGAGGCATAAAGACTTGCTGAGTACCCCTAGGGTCTCACACGATAAATTATTTGATTCAGATGAACAGGTACACTCACAAGATGGATACTGGGTGGAGGAGACGGACGATGTGGGCAACGATCATTCGGTGTAGAGATTCCGGGAACGGGGATCCGTGAGATCTGTGGGCGGGATCTGCTTATTTATGGGGCATCTTATGCCGATTTGCTTCTTATCCGTACTCGGATTGTGACTTCCGCTTCCGCCTGATACTCTGTTGATTGATGTATGAGGAGATATCCTAAACTATTATATCTATCTAGGACATTTGGATCTTGTCGTATGGCGTTGCTATATTTCCTTTCTTTTTAGATGGAATGGCTCTGATGTACTATTGTATGGTGGCTTGCATACATACTCATTTGTGTATGTAGTTGATCCCTTCGCCTGCCGATTACGCCGCCCGTTCTTGTCCCGATGTTTGGAAATGGTTGGGACGGCCGAAAGGTCTACCTGTGAGTGGCATTTGGGCCCCACCGTACTATTTCAACCATTTCCGTTCATCCAGGCTTGTAACTAGGAGCGTAATTCACCGAGGTAGTTACAGCAGGCCTGCCTCAAAGACCAAGATCGGTCGCAACGTCCAAGTCTATGTCGACGACATAGTCATAAAAACCAAGGAGGCAAGAACGCTTATCGACGATCTCCGCGAGACGTTCGACAACCTTGATCGCTACAGGATCAAGCTCAATCCAGAAAAGTGCGCCTTCGGCGTCCCCTCGGGTCAGCTGCTCGGGTACTTCATCTCTCAACGAGGGATCGAAGCGAACCCGAAGAAAATCAAAGCTATCATGACAATGGAGAAGCCGAAAAACCTCAAGGGCGTTCAGCATTTCGCGAGGCGTAGCGGCACTAAGCGAGTTCATCGGCCGCATGGGCGAGAAGGCCCTACCATTTTACCAATTTCTGCGCCAAGGCAGACAAGTTCGAGTGGACACCAGAAGCCAACGACGCATTCGAAAGCATCAAGCGGCTCCTCTCCACCTCGCCAGTTTTGGTCACGCGAAAAGAGCGCGAGCCCTTGTTGCTGTACATAGCAGCCACACACCAGGTGGTCAGCACCGTACTCGCGGTCGAACGACCCGAAGAAGGCAAGACCCACGGGATACAACGCCCAATTTACTACCTCAGCGAGGTTCTCACTCCAACAAAACAGCGGTACCGCACTGTGTCGGCCTACGGCGTGTTCATGACGGCTCGACGACCGAGCCACTACTTCCGTGAGCATCGTGATGGTCGCCAACGAGGCACCTAAACAAAGATCACGAATAATCCAGAGGCCACAGACGCGGCCCCGTGGGGGCATTGAACTATCACCCTGGACATCATCTATGAGAAGCGACACGCAATCAAATCTCAAGTCCTTCCGGACTTCACGGTGCACCGGATGGAGCTGCAATTGCCGACACCCAGACATGTCGATCTGCCTGGACAATGCATTTTGACGGCTCCAAACGCGAAGCCGAGCAGGTGGAGTCATCTTGACCTCCCCGCAAGGTGACAAGATGAAGTATGTCCTTCGGATGAAATTGAGCCTCCAACAACGAGGTCGAATCTGAAGCCCTCATCCATGGCATGAAGATGGCAAAATATGTGGCGCAACGCGCCTGGTCATCTACGGTGACTCCAACCTTGTCGTCATCAGACGATGAATGAGTGCGACGCACACGCCGAAAACATGATCGCGTACCGCGCGCTATACAACGCACTCGAAGGAGAATTCGACGGCTGCGAACTTCGGCACGTTGGAAGAGAGAGCAACGAGGAGGCCGATAGACTCGCCAACATCGGCTCCACTTGTGCAAAGGTACCACCAGGTGTGTTCCTCGAACAGATCTGCGTGCCATCCATCAAGCGAAAAATCCCCAAGGGATCACCCGAAGAAGCAGAACACTCGGGGGCTACGCTACCCGAAGGTCATGAAGGACCCGAAAATCTGGATACCGAAGTTGCCATTGTCAACCTGATGCAGGTCATGGCAGTCGACGAAACTTGGACACGTCCATACCTCCAGTTCCTGATAAACGGAGAATTGCCAGACAGCCCGACAGATGCCCGGCGCGTATCTCGTCGGTCAAAAGCCTTCACCATCATCAACGGCGAGCTGTACAAACGCAGCATTACGGGCGTACTACAACGGTGCGTCACCATCAATGACGGCAAGGCCATACTCCAAGATATCCATGAGGGCATCTGCGGCCACCACGCAGGTAGCCGCTCCCTCGTCGCCAAATCTCTGCGAGCAGGATTCTACTGGCCAACGGCCACGAGCGACGCGAAAGACATCGTCCGAAGATGCAACGGGTGCCAACGGTTCGCCGACAAACCGCACGCACCTGGGTCCGAACTTCGACCCATACCCATAGCCTGGCCTTTTTCCCAATGGGGTCTTGACATGATCGGCAAACTGCCAAAATCCTCGAAGGGAGGACACATCTTCCTCTTAGTCGCAGTCGACAAATTCACCAAGTGGATCGAAGCCATGCCAGTCACCAACCAGAAGGGCAAAACCGCCGTCAAGTTCTTCGAATCCATTGTCTACAGGTTTGGCGTACCGCACAGCATCATCACCGACAACGGATCAAACTTCATCTCCGAAGAATTCCAGGACTTCTGCGAAGGCCTCGGGATCAATATCACGTATGCCTCAGTGGCACACCCGCAAACAAACGGGCAAGTGGAAAAGGCCAACGGCCTAATCGGCGCTGGCATCAAGAAGCGCCTCATGAGCTCACTCGAGCACAAAGCTGGAACCGGACGAAAGAGCTACCGTCGTCACTGGAGCTTACGGACTACGCCAAACAGCTCCACCGGCTACACACCATTCTTCATGGTGCACGGAGCCGAGGCCGTGCACGCCATCAGCTCCACGAGTCGTCGCTTACGGTGCCGAATCCACCTGCACTTTCGAAGATGTCGTCGACACACTCGACGAAGCCGGGATATAGCGTGACTAGATCAGCGGTGTACCATGAGTCTCCACAACTACCACAGCCACGGCCGCGCCTCAAGGTCGCCGTCAAGGAGACCTCGTCTGCGACTCAAGCAAAAGCGACCGAACAAACTCGATTCACCATGGGAAGGACCCTACGCCATCACCGAGGTCATCCCAGGTGGCGCCTATCGCCTCAAGCACGTGGAGTCTGGAGTCGCATACTCCAACCCGTGGAACATCACGCACCTGCGACGATTCTACCCGTAGCAACCTACCCCCCTTTTACTTTCAATAAGGCTTACAGCCAAGGCTACTCAGACGAACCATGTACCTCCTCCATTACGACATAAATAAAGCTAAGTACCTCCCCCCAACCTTCGGTTGACTATTTTCTGCAACTTTACTACATGCTACATACGCACTCGGGGGCTCCCCTCACCTCACGATTTCATCGACTGAGGACAAAACGTGTACACCTGAATAGCTGACCACGTCAGGCAAACGAAAAGGACACGTACTCGGGGGCTCCCCCCACCTCACGATCTCATCGACTAAGGACAAACCGTGTACACCTGAGTAGCTGACCACGTCAGGCAAACGAAAAGGACACATACTAAATCAAAGCACTGCGTGCTCGTAAACAAGCAAACCTTTACAACAAAGGGCTCATACACGCCCAGCTGCAATATACAAATTTTACATCTATCTGTTTATTTTCAGGTCCTACCTATTCTGAAGAATAACCTGAGCACGCTGCTCAAACAAATCTACACTGCTCGCATATACGCCTTACAGCGTAATGCGGACGCATGTTCCACTCGCCACCATCTGGTCGAGGAGGTGGCCCGCCACAACAGCCAAATCCACGCCGTATGCACCCTCACAAGAGACAAGGCCTTCACCTGCGACGAAGCTGCTGCCGCACGGCTCCTTGACATTGCCGGCACTCAAACTTCATCGAAGACACGCAAGGGTCGTTGGCACGGCATCCAGCGGAAACATGACGTGCAAAGATCGAGGAAAGCGATATGCACTGCGGAGCACCCGCGAAACCTGGTAGACACGATCTTACACCGTCGCCAGAACTATAGCGCGATCACGATCCATCCAGAAGAAGCCGCCGGCCTCCATGTCCTGTTGAGTCAAACAATTGACTCGAACAACAATACGCTCCTTTTCTTCCCTCGGAGCAAGATTGGCACCTGCGATACCGACAAAACAAGAGTAAGGCCGCAGGCTCACCAAGAACCGAGCTACAACCCAAAAAAGGATCAACTTACATTGCAAGCGCCGGACAACACCCAGCTCCGCCATCAAATACTCCTCTCTGCACGATGCCGCTTTGGATTTCCAAACGTCAGCACGACCGCGGAACCCAAGCAAATCTCTCTCCAAGCTGCGCAAGCGATCTCGAAGAAACGCAAGCTGCGAGGAATCATCCAACGATGGTCGCAAGGGCTTTGAGGATGAAGTATCAACTGGGTCAGCACCCGAAGGAACCTATAGCAGCAGAAAAAAGAAGGCACAAAGACATTCAGCCAAGGATAGAGCATAACTCGGAGGAATTCATTAAAGTATATAAGGCCACTACGTGGCACAAGGATGGTTCTACAAAAGATATTTACAACAAAATAGACTACAAACTACCCTACGTCTACTATGCCTAAGGCGGAGGACACTGAGTCGCCTCGTAACCGCATCGCTTAGCTTTGGCTCGCCTCGCCGCAATGCATGCATTACTCAGACAAAGAAGTCAATGAGCTTGGGCCCATATCGTCTGCAGAAGTGAGCGGAGTAGGGGCGAAGGCTACCTCGGATCCATCTGCAGTGTAGGCATCCGAGAAGTAACTGCAGGTCCAGCTCCGGCCGCCATGGCCATCGCCACCCGACGGACGCTGCCGATGCTTCTTCGCTTATGCAGCTGCAGCTTCGGTGACAGAGCCTCTACCAGGGCATCCACGTCTTCAAGGGATGCGCCCTTCGGGAAGAGCTCCTGGTAGAAGCGACCAAGGACCTCTTTCGCCTTGACAAGGGAGTTGACGACGGTGCTACAGCGGTCTTCGACCACTACAGTGGCATCATCTAGAGCACTCCCGTGCTCCAGAGCACCGCGGTCGAACTCGATGCCTGCGGCATCTGAGACAAAAAAAAGGAAGACAACATGAAGAAAGGCAACATAGAAGAAGATCCGAAGAAAGAGGAGCAAGTACAAAAGCTAACACTCACCCGAAATAGCCTTGGCAGCAGCCATGAGCTTCTCCGCCACCCCCTTTTCACGAAAGCGGTGGCCACCGCTCCTCACGATCTGCGGCCTCCTGCAGGCGCTCTTCGCTCGGCTGCCTTCGTCGGCTCAGCTCAAAGCGCTTTTCGCTAGCGGTAGCTTCGCCTTCTGCTCCGACACAAGGCTCTTCTTGAGCATCGACCTCACGGAGAGAGTCGTTATGCTCTCTGCATTTACAACAAGCAAGTGTCAAAGAACAGGACCAGGATAAGCAAGAGAAGTACTACAAGGCGAATACCTTGAAGGCTGCGCAAATTTCGCCTCCAGCGTCAGGCGTTCCTCCACCAGCCGCTTGGCCTTTTGGACAAAAGGCTGCAGCAACAGACAATAGTAGTAAGAGCAGGACTTGGGGGCTACGCCCAACACAAAGAAGCATAAACAACATCAGCATACGAAGACACTCGGGGGCTCCCCCCGTAACATCAAACAGAAAAACTTACGTGCTCCGAAGGCGAACCCGCAGGCCCGCCTGCGACATTCTGAGGCGCAACCACCGGCCTCTCCTGCACAGGAGGAACGGGCGCAGCGTCACCAGAAGTTGCCACCGTCTGAGGAGGAGGCGACGCAATGTTCGACTCCCCCATCATCTCGTGCGCACCATCCCTAGAGCCGTCGGAGGATTGCCTGCACACGAACCAATCATCACAGGTGCAAAAATTACAAGGGAACAAAGGACAACAGTGGCAACAAGAAAACTTACGAGCCCAACGCGCTCAGGTCGAAGATAGGAGAAGCCCTTCGGGCCCTCTTCTCCTCCTTCTTTTCTTCCTTCTTTTCTTCCTTCTTCCGCTTTGATGGCGGGTGCGGAGCAACAGCTCGCACAGGAATGACAGGAAGGGGAGAGGAAGAACCCCCATGAACATCATCGTGACGCTCAAGGCCCAGAGGATTTCTGGGAGTCGGAGGAGTCGAGGCATCTGACGACTCGCTAGAACTCCGTGACCGCTTGCGCGAATGGTCCTCACTTGATTCGTCGGCATCCTCCACTGGGGATCGCGCTGACGGCGGCTCGGACACGGAATCCACCACTTCATTATCCGGGGCATTCGGATACCTCTCGGGCAACGGTGGTGCCATGCCCGACACTTTGAAGCCCTGCAAAAGGAAAAGGAACTTTGTTAGCAAACAAAGGAAAAAGTACACAGCTGACAAAAACAAAAGGGAAGCACTACGTGCGCAAATCTACACCTTCGGTACGACCAACGTCGACGAAAAGGGAGGAGTCAGCGACTTCCCCGGGATTTTTTTGTCGGCCTTGAACTTCAACAGCGCGCGAAGAGCCTTGTCAAGTTCCACCTCAGAGATTTTCTTACTCGAAACCCTCGTCGGATCACGGCGCCCAGAGTAAAGAAATATCGGATGCGCCCTCGCTTGGAGAGGCTGCACCTGACGCTCAAGAAAAGTCCGGATGATGTCGACACCGTTCACCTCCTTCTCAGGAGTCAATTGGAGATCCTCCACCCGACGATACAGGGCCTCTATCTCCGCCACCTCACCATCCAAGATTTGGTTTTTCCAGGATCTCTTCTTCTCAATCAACTGGGAGGGGTCAAAAGGAACGAGACCAAAATCTTGCCCAGGCAGTACGGAGTCACGGATGTAAAACCATTTCCTCCGCCAGTACTGGACAGATTCGGACATGGAAAAGGAAAAGAATTGCACATTGGGACTGAGGGAGATGATGAAACCCCCAATGGGATACACACCATCAAACAGATCGCCTCTTCACGGAATAAAGCTTAGGAAGAGGCCAAAGTGCTCAATGCCAAGCCAACACTCATAAGCGTGATAAAACACGCAATGTGGAGAAGAGAATTGGGAGATGATGATGCAACCCCTAGATAGAAGAAGCGATCCACGAAGGAAGTCATGGACTGGATACGAAAACCCACGCAAGACGAAGGCAAGAAACATAACCCGGTACCCAGATGGGGGACGGGGGATTACCTCATTGCCGGGGAGTTTGACGGCCGTCGTATCCTGTGGGATCAGGCCCCGCTCGCGCAGCTTGCGGAGATCGCTCTCCCGTGTCTCTGATCGCCGCCAGCCACCATCGGTGACGCGAGCAGCGGCGGCGCTCTTCTTGCCTCCGGCGGCGCTGGTCCCAACTACAGTTGAGGACTTCTTTGGTTTCCCCATGGCGCTACGGCGGTGGTGGCGTTGCCAACGAAGAAAGACAAAGGAAATATAAAGGAAAACTCTCAGCGCGCAGCAAGAATCGCTCAGGAACAAGGAGGCAGTGAACAGATGAACTGCTGCGGTAAAAAACAGACCACGATTTCACCAGGGATTATAACAGCGAAGACGACGCATGCTGGCCGTCCATCGAGAAGAACTAACGCCAACGGTCGATCTGGCCGTACACGTGTCAGCACCAAAACGAACCGTCGTTACCACGCCGTCCACTACGTGCGGAAATCGAGGAGATGCCGTAATCATCTCCACGCCGCGCGTGACCGGTCAATTCAAAGTCAGCAAGTGGGACCCACACTTCGTCCAGTAAAGTCATCTCTGTCGCAGCAGACGCTTGAGGTCATCGACCGTAAGCACTGACGTCATCAAAAGCTATACTAGCACCACTTCGGCTCCACAGCTAAAAGTACTCACTCGAATCTACGATTCGACTAAATACTTGGGGGCTACTCCTATCAGGAGCGCTAGCCGCACCCGGCTGCATAACCGAGGACAAATTACTTCTACGAGTCCCACGTCCGAGTCTACGACTCCACTACGGACTCGGGGGCTACTCCCATAGGGAGGATGGATTTAAGCATCCGAAAATTTTCGAGTCCTGCGGACTTAACGTGAAACAATGCTTGAACTAAAGTCTCGCTCGAGTCACGACTCGAGCAGAGACACTTGGGGGCTACTCCCATAGGGAGCGCTGGTCGCGCACCCTATGAAATCTTCGACTGCGATCTTTCGGATCAGCACGCAAAACTTTTCGGCAACTCTGCCCCAATTAATGCTAAGTGAGTAACATCCTCCTTGGCCACCTGAAACACCTCCGCGGTGATAAACATTCGGATGCTGCGTCTGCGACGCAAAGATAAGACCTACAGATATCATCATCGATGGCCGCAACGCACCGATCGCGCTCGCTAGTATGAACTGCATCAGCAGTGCGATGAAAAATCCCGACGGACGCGTTGGGTACACCGATTAAAATCACTGGAATTCCACTCCTATAAGTCCTCCGCGGCCTGAGTTGAATTACGCGAGCATATGTTCCGGGTTCGAGTCGAGGGACTTGAATCTGAAGAAGATCGTGTTGTTTTGTCCTAAGACAGTTAACTGACCCTGATCTGTCGGGAGAGTCAGGCACACGCATCAACAATCCCTACACACTCAAATCATTCTCTGATGAACAGAAAAAGCCGTACCCGAAAGATTGAAGAGTCCTCAGCCGAATCTACGATTCGACTAATCACTCGGGGGCTACTGACATGGTTATACCCTACGGGTACGTAACTTCAGCATACCTAGTCCAGCCCAAGGAAGGCCCATGGCAGACATACGCTGGCCCATGAAGATTTTCGGGTGGCCAAGGCCCATAACGCCTTCGGATCCTTGGAGAGCAAGACTAGAGTTTGAATACAACTTGTAACCGACTAGGACTACGCCCGGGACCTGCCTAAATCTATATAAAGGCTAGGAGGGCACGTCCTAGAAAAACAACTCGACTCATACTTTCACGCATCCACGCCAGATCGAAGACCTCAGTAACCTTCGGTTCCGCCGTAATAAAAGAGCAGACAAGCAGGAGTAGGGTTTTCCCTCCGGGGGCCTGAACCTGGGTAAATCTTTTGTCCCCTGGTTTTTGTCTGTTAACCGTGCCACGATCTCCAGCATCCCCATCTTCTCCAAAACCCAAGTCCATAACAATGGGCATTGACGAGATTAAACCTCGTCAGTGTTCTTGAGAAGAACATGCACTGTGAATAGAACTGGGTGGATGTGGAAAGGATGTAGTAGCAGTACTGGTACGGTTGGTGTTCCTTTTCTATGATTGGAACCTTCCCTGATGTGTTCTTGTGTTGACAGCAAGGTGTGCTTGCATGAAGTGACTGTGTTGTGTGCCTGTTGGTGACATCTGTGGATCAGATCAAGTGAAACTTGATATTTGCTGTCAATTCACCTTTTTACCACTTCATCTGGCTTTGGTGAAACTTGCCCCTGTACCAGCCTGTGATGCACTAGTCTGAGGCTACCATTTGATAAGAACATATATTATTTATTTGCTGAAATTTGCCCCTTCTGATTTAAGCTCAATGATGAGACAGATAGTGCATTACACTGTAATTCCGAGAGCAACTTATTATACTAACCCCTCACTTCTAGCATGTTTTGTTGATCTTTTGTTTTGCAGGAAATAAAACAAAGAAGAAAGAAGATACCAGATTTAGTTTAGGTTTTCTTTTTCACATTATTATAATTTTTTTTTTGAATAATGTAAAGACATTGTATTATTGTATTTCTTTCAATAAAGTTTATATTTACTTATACCAGTTTGTATTATGATTATGAAATATCTTGTAATAGTTTAAGATTTAAATTTAAATCCAAGTTATATTTGAATTGTATGATCTCATATTTGAAGTCTTGAATGTAAATTCTTTTCCCCAAAATTATAAATTCAGCAAAGGTCATGTCCAAATTCCTAACCCCCATCTAAGATGAACTAAACCCCACTTCTCCAATGGAAAGAGAAACACTTATCTCTTTATGTTTTAAATTTTAATTCAAATAATTGTGAATATTGAATCTTATTCATAAATAAGCATTCACCTCTTATCTTTTATTATAATTTAATTTCCAATTCTTATTCTATTTCAAATTCTTTCAATATTCAATTCTATCAAGTAAATATTCAGATTTGAATTGTCTTCCCCTAAAATACAAAAGTAAAATAGAGGTCATGTCAAAATCCATCACACCTGTCCTGGTGTTTCCATCAGAACAAGAGAGATCTTGATCCCTCTACAGCTCTTTTAGTTTTGTGCGAAAATTCCCTGGATTTTGTTATGCATGAATGCAATGCACAACCCTGTGTCCTCTTTATTTCTAGGTGCTAATGTTGGGATGTTACAAGAATTGCCATGTGTCCTCGAGAACGTTTGGTCCTTATAAGTATTTCCACCGGCTTGTCCTTTGCTAAGAAAGGATTGGGCCACTTGCTCCGCTTGTTTGTTACTCTTGTTACTTGCTCTTTGTTTTGTTGCCTTGTCAAGAAAACCACTAAAAATCCATTTGCTAAGTATTCACAGGGATTTCCTGCTCCATACCACTATTCAGCACCTTCTGCTCCTCTATGGGATCGACACTCCTATTTATCAAAAGTACTACGATACACCCCCTATACTTGTGGGTCATCAAGACTATTTTCTGACGCCGTTTCTGGAGAGTAAAGCGCTATTGAAGAGTGGAACTGGTAAGGGAAACTTTTACTGTGAGTATTGCTTTTGTTACTGCTTGTTACTTTGTTTCCAATATGGATAACCCACTTGGTTTTTTGTTTGGGAAAACTACTACCACTGCTATGGTAGTAGATGAACCACCTCTTGTTGAAATAGATCCTTTTAAGATACCTACAAGTAATGTTAATCGTGTTATGGATAATTATTATTTTGGGGATGGAACTGTCCATCCTGGTGATCACTTGCTTCTTATCCATGAATTATGCGGGTTGTTTAAGTGTGCAGGTATCACAACTAAACAGGTGAAGAAAAAGTTACTCTCCATATCCTTGAAAGGGAGAGATGAAGCATGGTATAAGCTGCTAAAGAATGGACAATCCATGGAATGGGAGGAGATGGCATCTCTCTTTTACTCTAAATTTTATCCTCCCAGTGAAATCCATAAGGATAGAAGTCTTATATATAACTTTTGGCCTCTTGATGGAGAGAGTACAGCTCAAGCTTGGGGGAGATTGAAGTTACTAGTGCTTAAATGTCCTATTCATGAACTCCCTAACAATATTATTCTCAATAACTTTTATGGTAGGCTTTCTCTTCATGATAAAGATTTACTAGATGCTTCTTGTGCTGGATCATTCACACGTATGAAGGAAGAAGCTGAATGAGATCTCTTAGACCGTATTCAAGATAATACCGAGGCTTGGGATAATGACAAAGGAAGAAAGTCAGGTATAAACTACGATTATGAATGCATTAAATCTTTTATGGGTATTGATAACTTCCGTGATATTCGCAATGAGTTTGGTCTTTATTCCAAAAGTATTGCCAAATTTTTTAAGGCCTTTGACTCTTACATAGAAATCCCCAAGAAGAAGTGGAATAAGTACCATGCTCCGTATAAAGACATTGTTAGTCATGTTCCAGTTAGAAGTACTCAAGTTTGTACCACTAATCACAGTGTGCCTGAACCTTATGTTCAGAAAATGCATTTTTCCAGCTAAGATAAAGGATTATTCTATGATTATTAGTGCAAATAATAAAGGGACCATGAAAACTGCGGAGCCTGGTAAGCAATTGAATGTTGAACCTGTGGTAGCTATTGTGAAAGACCGTGTCACTAGAAATAGAGAGGATGAGCATATTGTCTTCTGTGAAGATGCTTCCAATATTATCTCTCATCCTAGTAAAGTTAGAAAGGCTAGTGTTCCCGTGCTTTCTGTTAAAATTGGTGATCACTGCTACTATGGTTTATGTGATATTGATGCTAGTTCTAGTGCTATTCCTTATAAGCTTTACAGGGAAATTATGCATGAGATTGGTCCTTGTGAGCTTGAGGACATTGATGTGGTTATCCACCTTGCTAATAAGGAAACCATTTGCCCCATTGGCATTGTAAGAGATGTGGAGGTTCTTTGTGGTAAGATTAAGCATCCTGCTGATTTTCTAGTGCTTAATTCAGCAGTTACTAAAACTTGTCCTATCATTTTTGGTAGACCTTTTTAAACACTTGTGGAGCTATTATTGATTGTAAGAAGGAAAAAGTTTCAACTAAGTTTGATGGAGGTTCTTATGAGTTTAACTTTTCCAAATTTGCTAAAGCTCCTTGTGAAAATAGCTTGCCTAATAAAGATTTCAGGATGAAACAACTTGCTTCTGTTGATCCGGTTTATGACCTTGGACTTCTTTTTGATGACAGTAAGTATGCTTACTCTGATGATAAAGTTGTTTCCAGTGATAGTTATATTGTCAACTTTATTCAAAGTGCTATTGATGTTGTTGCTGATGTCGCAAGGGCTGACTGACCCTCCTACAAACACACACATTCGCCACTACCTAAGAAGGGTGCCTCTTCTGCAAGCCCTTGGTCTTTGTCGGCCGACGCTGTTGCAAAGCTTGGTCACTTGTGCATCATATATAGGAGGATTTTGCTATGGCTGTTCTTTTGTTGCATCATGCGAAAGAGAAATTTGCTGCTACCCTTCTTTCGCTTTGCATCATAGGAAGAAGTAATGTGCTACTATCCTTTTCGTTTTGCATCATAAGGAGGAATTTGCTTAGCCCTGGTTTTTGATTTAGGAGGAATTTGCCATTACCTTTCTTTTGCTTTGCACCATAAGAAAAAAGTATTTTGCTATGATCAGTTTTTCTATTTGCGTTGACTATTCTTTGGATTTTTGCATAATATAGCAAGGGAGAATTCTGATGCAACCGGTGTGTGACCAACGGAAACGGTCACAACAGTAATCTCGTTGGAGCTCTTCAGCGTTCGTGGGCTCTGCTTTTTTGCTGCATTTTTTTGCTATGGGAGACGACGCTGCTGCTGGGCAAGCGCCATCATGCCACACTGCTGGGCGAGCGTCACCGTGCTTGCCGTTGCGCGGGAGCGTCTTGGTTGTGGCTGCCTGTGGGATGGCCGCTTGCCGGCAGAACTTCATGCATGAGCGATTGGAGGAATAGGGCAAGAAGGATTAAGTCTGGGGAGACGACATAGACGCGTCGACCATCGAGTGGTCAAGCGGCTTCGAATCAGACGGTTCCGGACCTGGAGGATCGGGGCGTTGGATCCTTCGGAGGACGCCCAGTAGCTGCCTTAGACGCCCTGGGAGGTCCTTTCTCACCTCTCATCATGTTTCTCACCGATAAATGATCAATGTACCCCCCAGTTGGACAACTTTCTACCCATGGTGCTGCTCACACGTAGAGCGCCGTCACCAGATCGACGTTGCTCTTGCATAGACACTGCCACAGCTCGCAACCATGTTTTGTACAAGGTGGCGCCGGATAATCCTGGAATAAATCCAGGTAAATACAAACGTCCATGCCAAGTCTAGGACTTAAACCTGGGTGGGCTGGTTCCATCACATGGAACCCAACCATCAGAGCCGTGGTAGGCGACGTACCCGTCAACAGCGAGACGCGTGTGGTAACTTTGTTAATCTCAAAATCTGTCGGCTCGGTCCTTCAGAAATGCTTATAGAGATAGGGTGCGTGTGCGTGCTTTCATAGGGGGTAAGCGTGTGTTTGGTAGCCCGGGAGGACAATCTCACCTCAGACAAGCTGAGTCTAGCTATGCTGACTAGATACAAGTGCTTTTACAATGTGGTGTTTGGCAGGTTGTGTTAGGTGAGCTATGCTTAGTTGAGATTGTGTTTGGTGACAACTTATGGAATGAGCTAGGCTAGCTATTATTAAACAACAATAAATCCCTAGCTAAAAAGATAAAAAAGCAATCGGGTCCCCGATTACAAAACCAAAAAGCAACCGGGTCCTTGCTGGTCGGGCTCCGGCGCTGCCACGGCCATGCGCAGCCCGCCGCCGGCGAGTGAGCCTCCGCCGTGCGCCGCTAGGACAACCAGCACCTTCGCCGCGAGCTTGGTGGCGAGGCCGACCTGCAGCGGTGATGCGGCAGCACGCGGAGCAGCGTGGTGGCGAGGAGGTGTCTGTCCATGTCGGAGCGTGGTGGCGAGGCCGTGGCTAGCCGTGGCGGAGCCTGGAGGCTCGTCCGTGCTAGAGAGGAGGCCGAGGCATCTCGCCGTCGAGGAGGACGCCGGGTCGAGCTCCGCCAGGACGACCACCGCGTCAAGGGATAGGCCCCCCTATGCGTCGAGGAATTGACCCGCCATGCGCCAGGAGGTGGAAGCTCGCTAGGGACGAGGACGGGAGGCGGCGGAGCTCGCCGCGCCTCTGCAGCCTGCAGGGAGAGGACGAGACGGAGCTGGGGGACAGGGGTGACGAGACACGGAAGGGCATCGTGCGGGAGGGGGAAAATGAGGGATGCGGGCCTCGACTCCTGTCGGCCCGTCACGCGCGCGGGACGAGCTCGGCAGTGCCGAGTTGCGAAGCTCGATTCGAGCTTCTCAACCGGGCAGGGCTCGGGGGCCTTTTTCGCACGAGGTCGGCACTGCTCGAGGGAACCGACCCGAGCTAACAAACAGCGAAACGTCAAATGAGGGGAGAATTTTTGGATTGTCCCGGTCTACCAAACACGCCCTTAGCTGTGTTAAAAAAATACCATGTGGTGCCGAACGGGCCGTGGCCGACCCTTGTTCTTGGTCTTTTAGTTGGTGGCCGACGCGGACTAGAGATGGAACAAGACCGGGGGTCGGACGGGCGTCGATCGGAGTGTTATAATGGCAATGTGTTATATTCGTTTTGTGACAACAAAGCTGTTCTTGTTTGGTCAAGATTGCGGATTTATTATTCAAACATTATGTCAAAGCACCTAAAGCTATACTCTGTTTATTCTTAATTCTACATTGCATGGAGTTTTTTCTTTTAGAGTATAAGTGAATGCTAAGCAAACACATAACAAAAGCTCCAAGTGATATTATATCATCCATAACCAGTTTTTATGTCTATTGCACCTTATGAGAGAGTAGATAAGTGAACCCATGAACCTCAGTCCACTTTTTATTATAAGAAACACCTTTTACACAGTTTTATTTTCTTTTATATTTTCTACATTAGTTAATCCGAAAATACAAAAATACATTTACTATTTGCACAAACAAACACCCAAAAAGAACTTCACTTTAATGTATTTACTTTCTTGCCTAGTTATAAATTTTTACTTTTAACTATTTATTTTTTATTTCAGTTTTACTAATATGAAACCTTATGCTTGACAACCACATGGTGGAGTTGGGGACACACGACAAACACTTTGTTTTGTTGGTTGTTAAAAGAGGACAAGAAAAGGAGATTCTTTGTCAATTTTTTGAGAGTTCGATATAAACCCTCGAGTCATCCTTGTGTGAAAAAGACGTTTGCTACAACACTCTACACGTGAAGCCCCATCTACAAAACAAAGCCACCCATCACCGTCATTGCTGCTGTTGCAAGGGCCGACTGCCCCTCCTACAAACACACACACACACATTCGCCACTACCTAAGAAGGGTGCCTCTGCTTCAAGCCATTGGTCTTTGTCGGCCGGCGCTGTTGCAAAGCTTGGTCACTTGTGCATCATATATAGGAGAATTTTTCTATGGCTGTTATTTTGTTGCATCATGCGAAACAGAAATTTGTTGCTACCCTTCTTTCGCTTTGCATCATAGGAAGAAAGAATGTGTTACTACCCTTTTCGTTTTGCATCATCAGGAACAATTTGCTTAGCCCGGGTTTTTGATTTAGGAGGAATTTTCCATTACCGTTCTTTTGCTTTGCACGATAAGGAAAAAGTAATTTGCTATGACCAATTTTTCTATTTGCGTCGACTATTCTTTCGATTTTTGCATAATATAGCAAGGGAGAATTCTGATGCAACCGGTGTGTGACCAACGGAAACGGTCACAATAGTAATCTCGTTGGAGCTCTTCAGAGTCCGTGGGCTCTAATTTTTTGCTGCAATTTTTTTGCTATGGGAGACGTTGCTGCTGCTGCTGGGCAAGCGCCATCACACTGTTGGACGAGCGTCGCCGCACTTGCCGCTGCGCGGGAGCGTCTTGGTTGTGGCCTGTGGGATGGCCGCTTGCCGGCTGAACTTCATGCATGAGCGATTGGAGGAATAGGGCAAGAAGGATTAAGTCTGGGGAGACGACATAGACACGTCAACCATCGAGTGGTCAAGCGCCTTCGAATCAGACGGTTTCGGACCTAGAGGATTGGGGTGTCGGATCCTTTGGAGGACGTTCAGTAGCTGCCTTAGACGCCCTGGGAGGTCCTTTCTCACCTCTCACCGTGTTTCTCACCGATCAATGATCACTGTACCCCCACATGGACAACTTTCTACCCATGGTGTTGCTCACACGTAGAGCGCCGTCACCAGATCGACATTGCTCTTTCATAGACACTGCCACAACTCACAACCAAGTTTTGTACCAGGTGGCGCCGGATAATTCTAAAATAAATCTAGGTAAATAAAAACATCCATGCCAAGTTTAGGAATTGAACCTAGGTGGACTGGTTCCACCACAGGGAACCCAACCATCAGAGCCAGTGATAGGTGACGTGCTCGTCAACAACGTGGTGTCTGTAGTGACTTAGTTAATCTTAAGATCTGCCGGCTCAGTCCTTCAAAAATGGGGTGAGTGTATGTGCATGTTTTAAGTGTTTGTGTTGTACTGTGTTAAAAAATACCATGTGGTGCCGAACGGGCCGTGGCCGACCCTTGTTCTTGGTCTTTTAGTTGGTGGCCGACGCGGACTAGAGATGGAACAAAAACCAGGGGTCGGACGGGCGTCGATCGGAGTGTTATAATTCGCCCTCGATCCTCGAAACGTAGCTCCACACAAATTAAGCAAAACAAGGCCACGCAGCGAAACCCGCCGGCTCTACTAACGAACCTCACGATGGCACTGCGCTCTCTTGTGAGAAAGATGCCAGCCGTTGGCCTCAGGTCGCCGGCGGCGGCTTCTCGCCTCCATGATAAACGCCATCCATCTTTGCCTCTTGGAGCTTGCATCGAGCTTACATGTTGAGCAGCAGGCCGTCTCTCCCGAGCTCCTGCCTGCATCCAGGCGGCTGGCGCACTGTCCCCCTCTCCTTGTGCGCTCCTCCCCCTCTTCTTATGCGCCAACACGATTCAGGCGAAGCCAATCAAGATGCCCCTCCCAGCCTACGCATCGAGGCTGCAATTTGCGCCTCATGGAGCTAGCCATGGTGAAATCAGTAGTAGAGCTAAAGAGATAAGGAAGAGCCTAGAGTTGTACGTCTGAGCAAAGCATAAGGGGATAAGGCTTATCAGAACACGATACGAGCTGAACTGATCCAAATCCAAGCCCCAGCCCAACCGCGACCCATACTACATGCGTCTGTCTGCCGCGCGTGAGGCTCGCTGCCACGTCGGATCGTACGTATATCGGACAAAAATTGTCGTACGTATAGCAGCGCCCAGTGTTATAATTCGCCCTCGATCCTCGAAACGTAGCTCCACACAAATTAAGCAAAACAAGGCCACGCAGCGAAACCCGCCGGCTCTACTAACGAACCTCACGATGGCATTGCGCTCTCTTGTGAGAAAGATGCCAGCCGTTGGCCTCAGGTCGCCGGCGGCGGCTTCTCGCCACATGTCGTCCCCCACGCTCTCCCCGTAAGCCAAACTGCCACTCTATTACTCGTAATTTGCTCCGATTGTCTGATTCGATTTACTACTTAGATCTGAACCGTGGCGGTCGATTCTAATTTACTTATAGTGGATATGAGATCACACATACAGATTCAAAAGTTAACCCCCCCTTATGAAATTTAGTGGATATTCTTCTCGAGCGTAATAATATTTAGCATGCATGGTTGAATCGCAATCTTGCCTGAGATATGAAATCATGTCGTGATGATAGAGGTGGTACTTTGTAACATAGGCATGCAGATTTTCTTGCGCGAGATATGAAATCATGTCGTAACTGAACCAACCGTAACATATTGGCCTGCATGATCTATTAATTTATATATCAGTCAAAGAACTCTTGGTTCCCTTTTGTATAACTTTTCATGTAAACACTCTTTGCCTTTTGGCAGAAAAAGTACAACGATCCTTCTCCGAGGCTGAACAAGTTATGGGAGACGATAGACCGAAAGATTGCTGAGCAGGAGAAAGCTCATAAGTAAGCGACTGCATCTCTTACTTAGATTATTGAGCGATCAGACATTATAAGTCTATTGTTGTTATTCTGCTACAGTTTGAATACTTCTTTACTTAACAGAATTGCATGTGCCTTTCATGTGCAGAGATATGATGGCAATGGTTCACAGAGGCTGGGACAAATGCGATAGGCAAACAAAGACATATGCCTATGCGGTCCATGCCGTCTCGGCATTCCTAGTGCTTAATGCATCTGCTTCAGCCATCCGGTCTCGGTTATGATGATTAGTACTCCCTCCGTTTAAAAATATAAGATGTTTTTAGCTTTGTGAGTGAAATGTATCTAGACTTTTTTTAGTGTATAGGTTCACTTAAGTTTGAAATGGACCTACTATTAAAAAAGTCTAGATACATTTTATTTACAAATCTAAAACATCTTATATTTTGAAATAGAGAAAGTACTACTATTGCGCTAGTTTGTACAGTACTACCTTCGTTCCATAGTGTATATGTTGAGGCATAATGTACACATTATCAACAATGTAATTCACGTACTGTACCAAAGTGCTCTAGCTTACCCAATACTTTTCTGTAGGGAAACATCAATGTTAGAAGTTGTATATGGTCACCTATGAGGCTATGGCTTAAATCAGTATACCATATGTGTACATTATATATATATGTCCGAGACAAATTGAATCATGTAGCGAATACTATATAGTATTTTCTCGCCATGGGCTCTGCTAGATATGCTATGGTCCGCAAGGATTCCGATGGTTCTTCTAAGCAATAATGTGTATGCTTTCAAAATTATATTTTATTTATTAGTTTGTGGATAAAATTTATTTGCCAGTTACAATATATATAATATGTGTGAATCTCTAAACATGAAAGTAAGCCTCTTGGCCTCTGCATCCTTAGAACCGCACATTTCCTGAGGTGGAAGCCACTACATGCGAAGCCACTACATGTGTCACGTTTCATGGAGATGCCAACGATGGAGCATATGACAGCAGTCAAGCATATCCCGCGCTATGTGGCAAGAACTCTGAATTGGGGAGTGCACTACTCCCGTGGCATTGGTGACGCACCTCTAATCGTTTACAGCGACGGTGACCTAGGAGGCGACGTCGACACACGTAAGAGCACCGTCGGAGTTCTGTTCTTCCTCGGCAGTAATCCGGTGAGCTGGCAATCATAGAAGCAGCGAGTGGTGGCTCTTTCATCCCGTGAGTCTGAATATGTTTCAGCAACCACCGCAACATGTCAAGAGATTTGGCTCGCTCGCTTGCTTGGAGAAATCAGAGTTGAAGAGCAGAAGCCTGTGGTGCTGAATGTCGATAACAAATCGACAATCTCTCTCAGCAAGAACCCCGTCTTTCACGACCGAAGCAAACACATTGAAATCAGGTATCACTTTATTCGGGAGTGTGTTGAATCCGGGAAGATTCGGATCAAGTTTGTGAGGTCTGAAGAACAACTAGCTGATGTGCTTACAAAAGCACTTGGTGGAGCCAAGCTTCAGGAACAACAAGCGAAGATCAGAATGGTGGAGATCGACAAGACGCACACGCTTTAGGGAGTGAATGTCGAATAAATCTTGTGCTGCTAGTTTTCAGTTAATTTGTTTTCTGCAAATAATCTTGTCGTGACAGAAGTCTGCGTACTCATTGTCATTGTACAAATTCAGTTAGCTGTCGGGTTAGCCTAGCTAGTTGTTTCAGTTAGCCCAGTCATAAGGAGATAAGAAAAGGTTACAGCCGTACGCAACAACAACAAAAACATGTGTCCCTCTCGAGTGTCTTGTGAATTCTGTGTGAGTTTGCAGATTCGGTGGTGTCAGGCAAGAAATCTGTGCTGTGAATACACGACCTTTCCCTTTCGATCTTCTTCTTTGGTTGGTTGAAGTGTGTGCGCACCTACTACGTCATTCATTTGTCGACACGAGTCCACTCTCTCGACCTAGATCCGCCTAGCGCAGTCAGAAAACGAGCACGCCTTTCTCCTCTCTCACCCGACCCAGCCGATCCTAGCCGTCGGTATCCTCATCCCACGGTTACCGACGCACGCAGCTCCGCCCACCCACCCCCCACTGACATCGCCGCGGTCCCCAACCGCACCAAACGCCACCATCGGACCAACCCCATCTCGACCGCGCGAGACAGCGACCCGAGCCGCACATGTTCCCAGACGCGGCCGCAGCCTCCCGCTGATACTCGGCCCCACGTCCCGACCCGACGGCAACTGCAGCGCGGGCCCGTCGCACGTAATATATCCCGGCGACGCCTCCCGTTTCCGGAGGAGGGAAAAATCCAAGGCTCCGTCCGTCCGTCCGTCCGGAGGCGGAGAGAGGCGGCGGCGCCCGATCCACACACGACACATCTCGAGGCGCGCGGCGCACGTCCACTCCCGTGAGCCTCACCACTACTTCTCCTCCACCACCACCGCAGTTCCTATCCCCCCTCCCTCTTACACCCTCTCTCTCTCTCCCCCCTCGTGCGCCGCCTAATAATAGCAGGATACTGGGCAGGGCGCACACTCCGGGCGCCATGGGAGCCCTCGAGGAGGCGCACCTCGCCGCCGCCGCGTGCGGGTGCGACGACGACGAGGAGGAGGATCTCGTGGTGCGTGGCGATGGCGGCGGCGAGGAGGAGGCGGGAGACGCCATGGAGGCCGCGGTGCGCGCGCTGCTGGTGGGCCTCGGCGAGGACGACCGCCGGGAGGGGCTGCGCAGGACGCCCAAGCGCGTCGCCAAGGCCTTCCGCGACGGCACCCGAGGTATGCCCGCCTCCTCATCCCGTCCCCCCGGAACCCCTGGATCCGTTCGTAATCTCGCATCGTCACCGTAGTTCTGTGAAAGACTCTGGCGCCCCTTTTGATCTGTGATCTGTAAGCTGCCCTGCTCCAACTGTATCTACAGACCGGCGATCTGTCCACCACACCCGACCTGGTAGAGCGACGCCGTGAGGAATTTGAGCATGGTAATAACTTGGATCTCAGAACGAGGGGTCTGGGAATTGTTCCCCGAATATTCCATTTCGTAATCGTAAGTCTCGTAACCTTGCTCGACCGAGGGTTTAAGGTGGTGGTACTAGTTTGCTGCGAATGGTTTGCTCGTCAGTCGTCATCATTGCTGTTATAGCTGGTGGAATGAAGACATCTCTCTCTTCTATTGATAGCCCACTTTTGAAAAAAAAAAAATCAGTGATTGGCCACCTATCCAACTTAGGTGCAGTGCCCATCCTCCATGTAGCAGGAATTTACATATGAGAGCTTCGAGTGGGCTGGCGGCAATGAACCTCTGATGGCTGTTGTGGGTCTGAGTCAGTGGCGGACCCAGCTTCCCTATAGCCTGGGCAGTTGCCGGGCTTCCGGCTGGGCGTTGCAGCTGCTATTTGACTAAAATTTAGCTTATTAAACCTTTGAATTTACGATTTGCCCAGGCTTCACAATATTCTTGGGTCCGCTAACTGGTCTGAGTGTGACAGTTCTGTTCTGACTTTGCAATATGACTAAAAAGGGCGGTCCACGTTGTCTCAGGGGCAAACACTGGGAAATTCTGTAACTAAAACGTTTTGACTCCGGATGCAACACGTGGAGATTCTACAGTTAACCCTCGTTGTTGTCGTTTAGTTATAGTTATGATTATACTTTGTGTGAAAGGATGAGCACATAGGATTTGGGTAATTAAGATTTAGAATGATGGAGTCTGGGGTTTGTCTTATATAAAACATACTAAACAATTGTTGACTGCTGAATACTCCGTTGGATTGTTGCAGGCTAACAAGTGGTGATTATATGAATTTTTCTTCTCAATGTACTTCAATTATTTCCTAATTAGCGGGTAGCGCCAAAAAGTATGTTTTTGTAACGAGCTGTTAGTTATTGACTTGTCTTGTTCTTTGAACACCTGGAGTGTAAATCTACCTAACTCCTTTTATATTTTATTTTAAAATACTCTACTTATATATTAGGCAACTTATGTTTATTTTAACTTTCCGTATCATGAGTCTTTGGTGTCGATGTTCTCACCTTAATATTCCCTTTTACTGTATGAACATATCTGGGAACTTGTAGAACTCTAAAGGAAATCGACTGCTTTCAGCATTTCTTGGACAGATCTATGCCAGCTGAGAAATGCCAAGAAATGCAGTTCTGAGTGTTTGGGAATCTAGAAAGGCTACGAGCTATTGAAAACTAAGTTCACTTTGGTTTCTTGGAGGGTCCTTTTGGCTACAGATGAAAGAGCAAGCGCCCCCTTAGAAATATTTGAAAGAAAGTATTTGTATATCTTGGTTATTCGACAATTTCAATTAAACAGTGTAAACTATTATGTTACTTAGAAATAAGGAGGATTGCTGCTGATATATTGTATAGTAGTACAATACTATTGCCAATCATTGCTGGCCATAGTAAATTGCTTTTTCAAAGAAATACTGCTGTTTGGATTATAATTCTCGTTGTTAACCCACAAAAGAAGAATTACCCCTGTCTCAGAATCAGATAACAATGCAACTTTTTATACACAAATCAAGGGTAGGGCTAGTCGGTTTATGAGCTATTGTGTAGTGCTTGGTTGGAATGCAAATTGTTTTGCTTAGACTTGTGCTTTGCCAATTCCATATTTTTTGGTATTATATTTAATCACATTGAGCGAAGTTTTACTATTTAATTATCCAGAATGTCATTTCCTATCCATCTTAGTATAGAGATGATGAATCTTCTCTTGTTTTATAACAAATCTTTATTTTTTGTTTTACATTTTTCATGATATGGATGGGTGTGCCAGTTTTGTATTGAACCATTCATACTTAGGGTGTGTTTGGCTGGGATTCTAACACCAGATTCGCTGCATGGAAGCTGAAATCCAAACCAAACGCATACCAGCCGAACGCAAATTCTCGCAACGCAGCAGATTCTTGTAGTGCAAAAGGAAAGCTGGTCCAACCCCGGATTTCACCGCGTCACGTTGAGGAAAAATGGAGGAAATTACCCGCTATGCCACTACTAAATGAAACTGACCGGTTCAGTTTCCTCACGTTGTTCTCCAACCCTCCTCTCTCTCCTCCCGTACATCTCATTTTTCCCTGACTGGCACCAGGAACGGAAGAGGCCATGGTAGGGTTCCCCTCGCCGGCATATTCCGGCAGCCTCCGACGGAGCGCCGGCCGGTATTCCATCCCCATCGATCCGCCCCCTACTTCCTCTGATTGAATTGCTTGACGGTCGGCCAAACAGCAAGCGCCAGCTCCCGGCCCGCCATCACCTCCAGTTGCTCAGTCCATCGCGCCGCCGCCTCCAAAAACGACTCTCAACACCGGCCAGCAACGGATCGACTCCGCCTCCGTTAATTATCATTCTCCCCTCCTCTCCTTCCTCCCCCTCCTCCCTCACGTCCCATGTACTGTGTATGGCCTTCTCCTCTTTTTATGATTTTTTTTTGTCATTGATTACTTCAATTGGTCTCTGCAAATTTTCCGTGAAATTGACCTATACAATAAAGCAATGATTTTTGTGTAATTGGTCTGTGAAATGGTCCGTATATAACATCGTTTGGAGTTTGCGTGCAATCTGTTTGTGAAAATGCTTGTAGGAAGAAAACTGATTGCTATATGTAATCTCGTGTTATATTTTGGAGCATATTATTCCATGAGTGATGAAAATTAGGACCATATGTTCGAGGTGGCACAAGCGGCAACACACCCCATGAATACTATTCATCATAGTATATCTTAATTTTGGTAATTTCATGACATCACTTTCCACAAGAAATGAAAAATCCTTTCTAGAAAAGTCATTTTCGTGTCTATTAATCTAGAAATTGTTGTTTTACAGATGTATTAATGCCTTGGTGGCAATACGGATATTTCTTATTGAATCCGCAGTTCACAGTTGTTCCAACCAAACAACTTCTAGCTTCCCTGCAGTTGTTAGCTCGCAGCAGATTTTTCACAGCAGATTCCACACAGCTGATTTTCAAGAATCTACAGCTCAACCAAACACACCCTTAATTTATCTGAAGATGACAGTGTTGAGCATATGCGAGTGTTGTCCTGGCGTTACCTGGTTTTACTCTTCAAACATATCTGTTTGAACTCTTAGATAATTCTTAGGTCATGTGTAGAAGCTTGTCGTGATGTTAATATGCAAGGGCAGAAACTATTGCCCCTATGATTAACAGCATTTAACGATTATATTCTACCTTAGGACTTGTTTGGTCCAGGGGCCTGTCCCTTACATGTGGTAGTCAAACTAAATTCCATGGAGATGGGCTGGGATCCAAGTCCATCCCAGTCTGTCCAAACAAAGCCTAATTATGCACTGTCTATTCTTTCCAGTGATGATATTCAAGGTTGTTACTATTTGTATTATTACTTTAAAACTGCGATGCACTTGCTTCTTGAGGCTTATTTGGTTAATAGCTAAAAAATACTCTTGCAGGCTACAAGCAGAAAGTAAAAGACATTGTGCAAGGTGCTCTGTTTCCTGAGGTTGGTGTTGACAAAAGGACTGGTTCTGCTGGAGGAACTGGAGGCCAGGTTGTTGTTCGTGATATCGATCTTTTCTCATACTGTGAGTCGTGCTTGCTTCCATTCAGCATACAGTGCCATGTTGGCTATGTACCCTCGGGCGGAAGGGTTGTTGGGTTAAGCAAGCTTTCAAGAGTAGCTGATGCCTTCGCCAAGAGGTTTCAAAGCCCTCAAAGATTAGCTAATGAAGTTTGCAGTGCATTACATGCTAGCATACAACCTGCTGGTGTTGCTGTTTCTCTGCAGTGTTGGCACATACCTTTGCCAGAGAACTTGAAATGCAAGTCATCTCAAGGTTTAATTAGAACATCACATTCATCCCGCTCCGGAGTTTTTGAGGGCGAGAACAGCTCCTTTTGGGATGACTTTGTGGCTCTTCTCAAGCTTAGAGGCATAGACATGGAGATGGACAGCCATTCTGCTGTTCTACCTTGGTGCCCCTTAAGGCCTAACGAGGTTCCACTTTGCAATGGGCATGGCAAGAGGATGACAACCAATGGCGCAATTTCACCAAAATCTGGATCCAGTCCCTCTAATATGGTTTCTGCTGTTAGCTCAATGCTCCTATCCCTTGGAGAGGACCCCCTCAGGAAAGAACTTCTAGGCAGTCCTCAGCGGTATGTACAATGGCTGATGAGATTCAGAGCGTGCAGTCTCGATGTGAAGCTGAATGGTTTTACTCTCAACGGTGCCAGTGTATATGAGAGACCAGATGTAGGTGCTACTGATCATCGCGCAATCAGTTCTGAGCTGCATCTGCCATTTTGTGCCCAGTGCGAGCACCACCTCCTGCCATTCTATGGAGTAGTTCACATTGGTTACTTTGGGAGTGAAGACGGCGAAGCCATTGACCGCTCCCATTTTCAGGCTCTGGTTCATTTCTACGGGTGCAAGCTTCAGGTTCAGGAAAGGATGACGAGACAGATCGCTGAAGCAGTTTATTCCGTTTCACACCGTGGAGCCATAGTTGTTGTAGAGGCGAACCACATCTGCATGATATCAAGGGGGATAGAGAAAATCAGGAGTAGTACAGCAACAATTGCAGTTTTGGGCCATTTTCTGACTGATTCTTCTGCCAAGGCATCTTTTCTACAGAACATTATAGATACTGCTGATCTGGAAGAATAATACCCTTCAATCATATACCATTAGAGTCTCAGCCAAAGGATACTTGAATCTAATTACTAGTCTGTCATTCCAGCAACACACCGCAGATATGGTTTTGAAGCCTTTATCGAGCTATGGCATGGTTGCCATTTTACCAGCCATTGCATGTGGGTTTCGTTGCATGGAATGTTGTGCCTGAAGATGTAACCAGAAGCACCAAAAAGAAAGTTTTGGTTCCTCCCGTGTTGTACCATTTAATTTGTGAACGGCTTCTCAGAATTTGTAGCGATATAGGCGCGGCGGCTGTGCCGAGCAAATACAGCGTGTGTTCTTTAAGTGGGTTCTCTCATGTACTAGCAATTTTGGTGAGATAATGGCAGTTGTGCTTTGTGTGGCGCTGTTCCCTTTTCCTTATGATGACGGCTATTGCATGTGGTATCTTTGAGCACCAGGGTTTTTCGTTTTGGAGCTGCATGAACTGGATTCCGGTTGAGGTTAACAATGGTTGAAATGCTGGAACCTCAGAGGACTCGATTTCTGCAGCGTCCAGGACAGTATAGAGCTTTTCTTTGTTAACGTCATTTTCTGATGAAAAGTGAAACTGGATGTGTGTAATACTCTAGACTAGATACTTAACTAGATTCATATGAATCTAGACAAACTTGAGTCAACTAAGGCCCAGTTCTTTTGACGGCTTCTCGGCATCCCAGCTTTTTGTGGAAGCCGGTTCAAAAAATTTATAAGGCTTCCAAAATGGTTAAGGCTAAACTAACTTGGAAGCCTCACAGAATTTTAGAACCGGCTTTCCCAAAAAACTAGAGGTAGGACGGCTTTTCGAAGAAGCCGCCAAAAGAACTGAATAATATGGATCCGGAGGGAGTAGTATTTTTTCCTCGATTCAGAACGGTCATTACATGATCACCAACTTGTTGAACAGTTCTAACTGGCAAACCTGTGTGGCTACGTGCATCTTCGCGAAGCGACAGTCCAGTAGTAGGCAAGAAAACAGTCCTTTGCTTCTACTCCCTCCTTTTCAAAATAGAAATGAATCTAGACTTGTTTTAATATGTAGGTTTATTCAACTTTGAGACAAATCTACTTTTTCCGTTTTAAAATATAAGATGTTTTAGGTTTGTAAAGAAAATAAATCTAGACTTCTTTTAGTATGTAGATTTATCTCAAAGTTAAATGAACCTATATACTAAAATAAGTTTAGATTTATTTTCTTCACAAACCTAAAACGTCTTATATTTTAAAACGGAGGGAGTACATACTAAAAGATGTCTAGATTTATTTTTTTTACAAATCTAAAACATTTTATATTTTGAAACGGAGTGAGTAGTGGACAAAAAACAAATCGTAAATCTGAGTCGCGTTAACAGTCATGCAAGGAGGATCACACGTTCCACGGGTGTTCTGGATTCAGTTCCGTCCAAAGCCCAACAGGAGGGAGCGAGACCGGCGGATTCAGTTTGGACTGGTTGGTGGAACTGGAACACGCACGCGCGGGCGCGAGGCCGACCTCCCCGGCCGGCGCGCGGCCACCACCAACCCTTCCAAGCACCAAACCAAACCCCGGACTCGCAGCCTCGCTGTTCTCTTCCTGCCACGCAGCGACGGAAAGCAACGCGCAACCGAGGACACAGGAGCTCGATCATCAGTGGCAATGGCACGCCGCGCCGCGCCGTGCGTGCGACAAATGGACGCTGGCGAGCTGTCTCAGGAGGCGGCTCGCCTCTTTGCCAACGTCCGACTAAAGTCGGCGCCATGGCTGCGTAATGATAGCGGTGTGATCTGTCGATCTCGACCTCCGACGACGGCGACGATCTTAATGTGTCTGTCCGGCGTGTCCGTGTCGCGGCGCGACCGGTCGGTTAAGCTGATCGTTCTTCTGTCGCCGTGTCAGAACGCAGATCACTGGACGACAGTCGGGCACGTACGCACGCACGTACGTCCTCGCGGTTTACGCGCGCGTGCGTGTCGGAACGATCGACCTCGATCTTGACCAGCTCATGTGTTGCTCGTCGTGACATGGCCTCCATTGCTCGTCAGGAAAACAAACTACCGGCCAGTCAAGTGCCTGAGCTAGCTGACATCCCATGCATGTCCCTCGCTGGTGTACACGGTGTCAGGAAAACGTACGGTGTGGCGCTCGACGGATGCATGCATGAGGGCTTTGGTAGTTACGCACCTAACACGAGTACCCGAGGGCGGGCGACTCCCTATCCCTTGGCACCAGATGCGCGGGCGCCACATGCGTGCTCCCATGGTTAGCTGCCTGCGTAGGAGTAGCTCGCTAGCTGCTCGTCGCGTCTTCCGCCCAGACTCCCGAACCCCCGGCCTGTATAAAATGATCCTACGTACCACGTCCCACAGAAATCACAACGACCCAGCACCTCACGAACCAAACCAACCAGTCCAGCATACATACGAGACGCACGCCGGTCGGCCGCGACGCCCACGTACGCACACCACACCCGCCTGGATCGATCGGATCGGATCGGATGGCGCCGGTGAGCAACACGCCGTTCCTGCCCACGGCGGCGTGGGGGGAGGCCACGCTGCGGCCCTCCTTCGTGCGGGACGAGGACGAGCGGCCCAAGGTGGCGCACGACCGCTTCAGCGACGAGGTGCCCGTCATCTCGCTCCAAGGCATCGACGGCGCGCGCAGGGCCGAGATCCGGGACCGCGTGGCCGCGGCCTGTGAAGGGTGGGGCGTCTTCCAGGTCGTGGACCACGGCGTCGACGCGGACCTCGTCGCCGAGATGGCCAGGCTCTCCCGCGAGTTCTTCGCGCTCCCCGCCGAGGACAAGCTCCGCTACGACATGTCCGGCGGCAAGAAGGGCGGCTTCATCGTCTCCAGCCACCTACAGGTACACACACCTCCTACATGCATGTCATGCCACCTGGAAATAAAGATTCGGACATAAGAATTTCTATACTGAAAAACCCACGAACTATGAGCGTGCAGGGCGAGACGGTGCAGGACTGGCGCGAGATCGTGACCTACTTCTCGTACCCGGTGAAGGCACGGGACTACGGGCGGTGGCCGGAGAAGCCGGCGGGGTGGCGGGCGGTGGTGGAGCAGTACAGCGAGCGGCTCATGGCGCTGTCCTGCAAGCTGCTGGGGGTGCTGTCGGAGGCCATGGGCCTGGACACTGAGGCCCTGGCCAAGGCGTGCGTGGACATGGACCAGAAGGTGGTGGTCAACTTCTACCCCAAGTGCCCGCAGCCCGACCTCACGCTGGGGCTCAAGCGCCACACCGACCCCGGCACCATCACGCTCCTCCTCCAGGACCTCGTCGGCGGCCTCCAGGCCACCCGCGACGGCGGCAAGACATGGATCACAGTCCAGCCCGTCCCCGGCGCATTCGTCGTCAACCTCGGCGACCACGGCCACGTCAGTCCCTTCCACATCATCGATCGATCACCAATTAATTTGACATAGTTCTAAATCTTGAATATGCCTCTTGTGTCAGTACTTGAGCAACGGGAGGTTCAAGAACGCGGACCACCAGGCGGTGGTGAACGGGGAGAGCTGCCGGCTGTCGATCGCCACCTTCCAGAACCCGGCGCCGGACGCGAGGGTGTGGCCGCTGGCGGTGAGGGAGGGGGAGGAGGCCATCCTGGAGAAGCCCATCACCTTCACCGAGATGTACCGCCGCAAGATGGAGCGGGACCTCGACCTCGCCAAGCGCAAGAAGCAGGCCAAGGCCGACCAGCTCAAGCAGCAGCTGCAGATGCAGCAGGAGGCGATTCTTGTCGCCGCCGCCGCTCCCAATAAGCCCGCCACCACCAAGTCCCTCAACGAGATTCTTGCCTAGATCATACTCCGGCGGGCGGCGGCGATTACTTGATTCATGGGTGGTCGATCTCGTAATTAAGAGATTATTATGAAGTAATATCATCCGTATATATACATATTTGATGTGTACGTACGTACGTAGCAGCTGGCAGTAGCCGAACCTGTAATAACGTCTAGTGTGTCGTGCGTGGAGCCGTGATTGAGGAGCTGCCACGGGTATGATGTGTGTATGTGCAGAAATTAAGCGTGTACGGTACTGGTTTCAGATTCCTTTTCTGAAAAGGTTTAATTCAGCCGTGACGGGTACATTCTTTTCGTGACCACAAGTTCTCCGCGAACATATATACCTATATAGATAACAATTACACGAGGCAATCTAACAAGATGTCTAAAGACATCAAAAATACACACAGCCAAAAAAAAAAGAGATCCCGCCGCAGCGATGAGCCACTTGGAACGCAACAGTAACACTCAAACCGCCACCAAAGAAAACACATGTTTTCAAACGAGATTCTTCAAAAGTAACACCTTCAGGATGAAAACAATGCACAAACGTTGTCGTTGCCCGATTGAAAATCTTAGATTTTCACCCTAAAGAAACTCCGAGTTTTCAAAACAATTCCTACCGCAAGGGCATTGCCAGGTATAACCAATGAAGTCCAGGCCTTTGAGTTTTCACCCTAAAAATCGTGACTCCATACTCGAGGAGCACCACCAAGAATGCAGTCCACCAGTGTTGCCAACCATGCTTGCCAAGGTTGCTGCTGCAAGTCGCCAAACACCCAACACAAAGAAAGAACCTGCGCCGCATTGTATCCTCTCTGCCATTAACAACCTCCGACCGCAGCCACCATGACATTCTCCACCTCTATCAGTTTCATGGTCATCTATATGAAGACATGTCCCATGGCACCGATATGGAGATAACAAGGGCGCGCACGACCGCATTGATTCCGCTCAAGATATCCAGTAACTTTATGCGCCAAACTACGGAAATCTCCGAGAGGAAGACATAACTTGTCGACGGTCATATCAAGGAGGCCAACATCAAGCAGATCGACACCATAATGCTCGAAGAATAGCATGATCTAACCAACTTTATTCCGCTGCACTTCATCTCCAATAGAAGGCAAAGACGATCTTCAGCAGCCTGTGCCGCCCGAAGAATCCGGCAAGCAGAGCCGTCGTCAACCCAAGCGTGCACCACCACCTCGATGCCCATCATGCTTTTCCACAGGACGAGCCCGACCACCACCACCATGGCCCCCGACGCAGCACCATGCCATGGCATGGAAGTGCTCCACCGTGTCCAACCCGCCGCACAAGGGAACAAAGAATCCCCGCCACCATCGGTGCTGCTAGGACTTTTCCCGACCACACTCCATGGCGGCGATGATAGAGGACGGAGGAGTGGGAGGGGACGTAGGGCGGTGGGATCTAGCTTCGCCGCCATGCGGGGGTGGCATGGGAGGGACATGATGGCCCAGGACAACATTCTAGTGCTTCACATAATAGAGTTAGGAGTAATTTAGATGATGGATCTACCTTTAGCTAAAAACGAGGGACCCGAGAAGATTTTGCACTCGACCCAAGCATGATCGAAAAGACTGAGCATATATAGTTGAATGTAAGTGCAACTTGGAGGTGAGGCGCAAGGTGTGCTCGGATCCCACCGTGGATGTCACTAGCTTTGTTCTTGTTGTTGATGAAGACCATTCTCTAGCTAGTGCGTTTGGTTGCATAGCTCGTCGATCTACTCATTGAACACGTATAATTGAAAGATATTCTCATAGACCTTTTTTCTCCATGAATAAGATATACATGTGCCCCTTCTCACGTGGCATATAACAATGTGTTCTCCTTTTCTTCTTTATTTTCTCAACCTGGGGAGTATAGTTTGGTTCTTAATGGGTAGTGGCGTTTTTAATCTTGAGCCCGCTCTTCTTATTTATTTTTTCAATGGCCAAGATTTAACATGATGCCTTTTATTTATTTTTCACTTGAATCAATTGACGTTGGCTGAATCCTTTACATTGTCTTGCCCCTTCCTTTTTCTTTTCTTCTCTTGGACTTCTTCTTGTTGGATTTGAATTCAAGTACTCCTTTTTTCATGAGGGATTTTAGTTTGTGGTACGATAAATTAAAAGGGAAAAACGTTTTGAATAGAACCCAAAAAACATGTCTAACCATCGAAATAAACAAAAAATTTACCAGATTTTAAATCCTACTAAACATTTACTGGAAACTAACTTATTATTGAGAACCATCAAGGATAGAGGAGCTTGATTACAGAATTGTATCCTTACTTAATGTTGGATTATTAGGCATAATTTCCATAATTAATTCCAGAATATAAATCATGACAAAACCAGCTACTAGCTCATGTAACTCGAACATACTAGATGTACTAAACAACAGGATGATCGGAAACAAACAACAGCTAAACATGTACTCGCAGAACATGATGAATAACCAAACAGAAGCACGTAGCACGTACCGTTCGTTTGTCGTAGTAGAAACTTTGGGGAAGACTGATCGAAGCAGATGGCGACGAAGACGACGGTAGGCAGCACCGCCTGACTTGGATGGAAGACGACCCGTGATGGAGAACTCGAGCAGTCGCGTGGAGCGCTTCCCCAAAACCTTATTCGCCCTCTCCCGTACAGGATCACAAGGGCGAGTGGTTCCGGAGACCTGCTCTCCCGTCCACCGGTGCACGCCGGCAAGCGGGATGGAGTCGACTACGGTGACGGCGCAAGTAGAGAGGATGGCAAAACCCTAGATTGGTTTCAGTGGGATGTTGTGGCAATAGTCGCGCAGGACTTTATATAGAGCGGCTCAGGAAACCCTAATGGAGGCGAACGTGGGCCGAGTCCACGTTGCGCACGTTCGGATCGGTTACAGTAGCCCACGATCCGGGAGCGACCCGAATAAGCTAACTGTTTGACACGTCTGTCAAAACCTCATAGTTTTCCTGAGCAGCAAAATAAAGCTCGGCTCAGCGAGATTCCCGCAACCCGCGGCGCGCGCGTGTCATGGCAGGCGGGCGGGCGGGCGGGCGGGCGGGCGAGCGTCGTCGGAGGAGGAGCGCGCGCGTGTATCTCTCTTATTGCCACTCACTTACAAAGTGGTGCAACACTCCACCTTATAAGGTGGTGCAACTCTCCTCCAACTTCCCATGTGGGACTAAACTTGAGCTCCCACTCCACTTCCACGTGAGCTGCCACAAACATGGGTTCAATCACATATGGGCTGCCACAAATTTGGGCTTTGAGATTTAGGGAAAATCTGAAATACACATGGGACTAAATGAATTGGCCCATTATTTCTAACAATCCCCCACAGATCTCAAATGCCCATTTGAAGATTTGCCAATCCTCGTTACTTGTTTATATACCAGTGTTTCAGCAGAGACTGTTAAGTTGAACTTCCGCCTAGAATCTTGAACTACGTCTATCAACAACTTGAACAATGGACGAACCTTGAATTGCAAGTTTGGTGCCAATAGATTTCACTCAAAATCATAAGTAATACTTGGCTGCCAGTAGCCTACCCCGCGGGTTGGAGCATATGCGTCATACTCCCTGATCTCTTCATGAGTTTACTAGAGATCACCCAAGTCTCATAGATCGCGACGTTTACAGTCGAGCTCATATATGTGTTTTTTTTAAATGCCCTGTAGGACGGCATCTTTGCTAATTAAAGCCAACAGAAACACATTAAGGCATGTTGCCAACCTGCCTTACAGATTATGAGAGTTATGCATCTTCACATAGAGAGGGTTACAAAATACTCTCCTCCGTCAAACCACTAGCTTGTTCTTCTCAGGTCCTAATTCACGGGATCTCCGATCACATAGGTTGGGTTACCACTAACGTGTGACATCCATGGGTCTTAACCCCATCTCCCTCGATGTACTTTCTATCACATTTCGTGATAGTCCCTTTGTAAAGGGATCTGCCAGGTTTTTGTCTGTTTGAATATATGTAACAGTTATTACTCCGGAGTTTCTCAATTTCCTGACAGATTTCAAACGTCTCTTCACGTGTCTTGATGACTTCGCGTTATCCTTAGAATTGTTCACTTTGACAATAACTATTTGGTTGTCACAATTCAAAAGGATTCCCGGCACAGGTTTCTCAACCACAGGCAAGTCCATCAAGAGCTCACGCAGCCATTCTGACTCAACAGTGGCTGTGTCTAAAGCAGTAAGTTCTGCTTCCATAGTTGACCTCGTCAATATGGTTTGTCTACGAGACCTCCATGACACTGCGCCACCTCCAAGGGTAAACACATACCCGCTCGTGGCGTAGAGTTCATCAACGTCAGAGATCCAATTCGAATCACTATATCCTTCAAGTACAGCAGGGTTCCCTAAATAGTGAATCCCATAGCTCATTGTACCACATAGATAGCGCATGACCCTTTCAAGTGCATGCCAATGATCAATACCCGGGTTAGACATGAACCTACTCAACTTGCTCACAACAAAAGAGATATCAGGTTTTGTAGCGCTTGCTAAGTACATGAGAGAACCAACAACTTCTGAATATTTCAGCTGATCTGTGTAGGGTTCGCAGCATAGAAAACAAAAATTTTCCTACGATGGGAACTAAGTACCAAGATCTATCTACTAGATACAAACAACGGGCGGATGTATATCCGTAGAGAACATACCCTCGAAGACCGACAAAGCTTAACGAGTTCGACTCGTGGTTGATGTAGACGATCTCTTGCCGATCTCAAGATCGAGAGGAAGTCCTAGCGCCGCAAATCAGCAGCGCATCCGTGCTCGCACACACGTTCGAGGCACCGAGCAACCTCCGCCTCCTCGCTCCAGCGATGCAGCGGAAGCACAACTCTTTCTTGCCGAATAGCCACCGGGAACATGTATCTCGCTAGTCTGAGACCATGGGGGATAAATTCTAGAGGGGGAGAGAGATCCTTCACGAGGAGGTGTGAGTGAGAAGTGAGGAGAGGGGTGCCTTTTATAGGAGGAGGGGGGATCCCAAGGGGGTGGCCGGTGCATGGGGGCTGCCCCCTTGCCCTCCCCTCTTCATGTGGGTGGACACTCCACTCACAAAATTCCTTTAAATTCCCTCCACTCAAAATCCCACTCAAACATGCCATTAAATTTCCACCAAATTTAATGCAAACTCTCATTAAATAAAACTCTTTTATTTTATTCAGAATATTGTCAATTACTTTAATGACAAACATTCACAAATAAACCCTTGCTAGAATTCTATTTCACATGCATAACCACTTTATGCAATTTCACCCGAAAACCTGTTTCGGTATCTAGTGAAATAAATTCCTGCACTTGTTCATTCTTTCGGCATGAAACTTTTGCTCCAATTGGATGTCGGTGTCTCTTAAGTGTGTCACCCTACGGTTCGTGAATAATGCGGACATGATCGAGACCTCTCTCAGATCAATAATCAAGCGGATCCGAGACCCATACTGACTCCCACACATTCAACGATGACTTTCTTGTGAACGTCGGAACCTTTTACGCTAGTATCTTAATCCCTTTGTTTTACGATATATTACATGTCCGAGATTCGATCATCGGTATCTCCATACCTAGTTTGATCTCGTTACTGACATGCACTCTTTTCTCGTTCCCGTGATATAACATTCTAGTGATCAAATCACTTGCTTGCAAGATAATCAATGTGATATCACCGAGAGGGCCCAGAGTATATCTATCCGTCATCGGGATGAACAAATTCCATTCTCGATCCATGGGCCTCAACATAACACTTTATTAGTTCTGAATCCATCTTTATAATCACCCAGTTACGGTGTGACGTTTGATGTTATCAAGAAACTCTTACGACGTTAGTGATTGACATGATCTCATGGTCTAAGGATTAGGATCACTTCGTAAGTTGTTATAGCAATATAAACTCAATGACTTTGATCGTAATGCTATACTTCGGATGAATGTTCATCACACCATTACACTAATCTTGTGATCCCGTTATTAACAACATCCAATGTCCATGATCAGGAAACCTTGATCATCTTGTTAATCAACGAGCTAGTTTATGAGAGAGGCATAACTAGGAACTTTCTGTTTGTTTATTAAACACACATGTATTAATGTTTCCGTATTAATACAATTATAGCATGCAAAATAAACATCTATCATATACTTGGAATACACATAATAAACACTTTATTATTGCCTCTTAGGGCATATTCCCTTCAATCTGTTGGTTCCTTCTTATTCTTTCGTAATGTCAAACTGGGATCATAAGGTGTTGGATAAGTCTTGCCATCATTAAAGCCAACTCGGCTCAAGATCTTCTCAACATAATGAGATTGCGTTAAAGTAATCCCATTCTCGTTCTTAATAAGCTTGATGTTCAGAATCACATCAGCCTCTCCTAGATCTTTCATATCAAAACTCTTTGACAGGAAAGACTTGACTTCATTTATCATTTTCATGTTTGTACCAAAGATCAGAATGTCATCCACGTACAAACATAATATAACGCTATCGCCTCCACCATGGCGATAGTAAACACACCTATCAGCCTCATTAATGACAAAGCCAGCAGAAAGTAGAGTTATGTCAAACTTCTCATGCCATTGCTTAGGTGCTTTTTTCAGGCCATATAAAGATTTTAATAGCTTACACACCTTTGTCTCTTCACCTTTTACCACAAACCCATCCGGCTGATCCATATAGATCTCCTCTTCCAACTCTCCATTAAGGAAAGCTGTCTTCACATCCATTTGATGAACGAGAAGACCATAAGAGGCAGCCGGGGATAGTAGTACTCGAATGGTGGTCATTCTAGCGACAGGTGAATAGGTGTCAAAGTAATCTTCGCCTTCTTTCTGTGTGTAACCCTTAGCTACAAGACGCGCCTTGTACTTCTCAATAGTACCATCGGGCCTTAGCTTCTTCTTGAACACCCACTTACATCCCACAGGTTTACAACCATAGGGTCGTTCTGATAATTCCCAAGTTTCATTAGAAAGAATCGAGTCCATCTCATTTTGGACAGCTTCTTTCCAATCATCTGCATCAGGAGATGCATATGCCTCAGTAATGGATCTGGGAGTATAATCCACAAGGTACACGATGAAGTCATTACCAAAGGATTTTGCAACCCTCTGTCTCTTACTCCTCATGAGAGGTTCATCGTCATCCTTCTCAAGAAATTCCTCATGTGGTTGTTCAGAATTCTCAATAGATGCACTAGATTCAGGAAGTATTTCAGAAGAAATCCTACCAATTCTATGCATATCTTTCATAGGAAAAATATTCTCAAAGAATGTTGCATCACGAGATTCCATTATAGTATCAACATGCATATCAGGTACCTCAGATTTAACCACTAGAAATCTATAGCCTACACTCCGTGGAGCATATCCTAGAAAGATACAATCCACTGTCTTGGGTCCGAGCTTGCGTTTCTTGGGGATCGGTATGTTAACCTTCGCCAAACACCCCCAAGTGCGTAGATACGAAAGTGATGGTTTTATCCCAACCCACTCCTCATAAGGGGTCTTTTCTTTATTCTTGTTAGGAACTCTATTCAGGACATGACATGAAGTCAACAAAGCCTCCCCCACCATGCCTTTGATAAACCAGCAGTGTCTAACATGGAATTCACCAATTCAGTCAGCTTGTGGTTTTTCCTCTCGGCAACCCCGTTTGTTTGGGGCGAGTAGGGAGGCGTCCTCTCATGAATAATTCCGTGTTTCTGACAGAATTCATCAAATATTTTGGGAAAATACTCACCACCACGATCCGACCTAAGACGCTTGATCTTTCTCTCTAGTTGATTTTCAACTTCGGCCTTATAGATTTTAAAGTAGTCTAAAGCCTCATCTTTAGTTTGCAACAAGTAAACATAGCAGAATTTGGTAGCATCATCTATCAACTTCATGAAATATCTCTTTTCACCTTTTGTCAACACACCATTCATCTCGCATAGATCAGAATGTATGAGTTCTAGAGGTGCCAAGTTTTTCTCCTCGGCAGCCTTGTGAGGCTTTCGAGGTTGCTTTGATTGCACACAACTATGGCACTTAGAACCTTTGACAATAGTGAAATTCGGAATTAAACTCATACTGGACATCCGAGATATCAAACCAAAATTAATGTGACATAAACGAGAATGCCAAATACTGGTATCATCATTAACACCACCACAAATATGATTCATGGATTTATTACAAAACTCTAAAAGTGAAAACCGGAACAAGCCTCCGAACTCATAACCTTTACCAATAAATTGTCCATGTTTCGAAACAACGACTTTATTAGACTCTAAGACAACCTTAAACCCATCTCTGCAAAGAAGGAAGCCACTAACGAGATTCTTGTTCATAGTAGGTGAAGGGATTCGCAGCATAGTTAATCAAAAAATTTCCTATGGATGCGAACAAGAAAGCCAAGATCTAATCTAGGAGATGCAATCAACGAGATAGATAGATGAGATCTTCATACCCTTGAAGAAATCGCACAGCGGAAACGTTCAACAGAACGTGATTGATGTAGTCGTACTAGACATCTCCTCCTCGCGATCCGATCCGATCCTACGCCGCAAGTGGCGGCACTTCCGAGAGATGCACACGTACGGTGCCGCGTCCTTGGTCCAGCAAGTAGGGTGGAGAGATTGATTGGATCTGCAGCACGACGGCGTGGTGCTATGGTGGAGAGTTTCTGCGGCAGGGCTTCGCCTACGCGCAGTCGGGAGATAGAGAGGTGGAAGGGCAGCAGGACGGAGGCTAGGGTTGGAGGATTGGGAGAGGGGAAGGGTGCGCCCCTGCCCTCCTTATATAGGGGGGTGGCCGGACCCCTTGGCCCCTCCTCCAAGCCCTAGGGCGGCGGCCCCAAGGGTGGAGTGGGGGGCAAGTTTTCCCCTTCCTTCTAGAAGGCTCCCCTAGGGTTTCCCTAGGGCTGGCCGGCTGGGCCTTTGGGGCCTTGTGCCCCTGACCCAAAGTGGCCAGGGCACTTCCCCTTATTCCCACGCAGGCCTCCGACAAGTGGGCCCACGTTGGTCCCACTCTGAAACCTTCTAGAACCTTCTGGTACAATACCGATAAATTCCGAAACGATTCCAAAATCCAAAAACTGCTTTCCTTTATATGAATATTATTCTCCGGACCATTCCGGAACCTCTCGTGATGTCCTGGATCTCATCCGAGACTCCGAACAAAAACTCATAAACCAATTATCCATTCTATCCTAGCGTCGATGCACGTTAAGTGTGTGACCCTACGGGTTCTAGAATATGCAGACATGATCTTCTATCAATAATCAACAGCGGGATCTAGAAACCCATATTGACTCCCACATATTCATCGATGATCATATCGGATGAACACGATGCCAGGATTCAATTAATCCCATATATGTATTCCCTTCGTCACGCGATATTTTACTTGCCCGAGATTCGATCGTTGGTATCGACAGACCTAGTTCAATCTCGTCCACAGCAAGTACTTACTCGTTCCGTAATCCGATATCACTTTGTGATTAACTCCTTAACCACGTGCTTGAAAGCGGTGTTGATATCGATTACCGAGTGGGCCCGAAGTATATCTCTCCGACTCGGGAGGGACAAATTCCATCTCGATACATACAACCCAACAAGTACTTTCCGATCACCTGAGAGACACCTTTATGATCACCCTCACATAGGATGACGTTTGATGACCTCAAAGCTTTCTTCCGATACCAGGGAGTTGTATTATCTCATGGTCTAAGGAATACAATACTTGACATAAGAAAAAGCTTCGCAAAGATGAACACAATGACACGATCTAATTGCTCTGCTTAATTTGCGTATGTCCATCATATCATTCTCCTAATGACATGATCTCACTATTAATCGACAACTCATGTCTATGGTTAGGAAACCTTAACCATCATTAATCAATGAGCTAGTCCATAGAGGCATACTAGGAACACGGTGTTGTTCATAAACCACATAAGTATCAAAGTTTCCGCTTAATACAATTCTAGCATGGAATATAAACTTTATCATGAACAAGAATTATAACAATAACATCTTTATTATTGCCTTTAGGGCATAATTCCAACAGTCTCCCACTTGCACTAGAGTCAATAATCTAGTTTACATCTGGCAACAATCTAACACCCATGGCATTAAGGTGTTGATCATGTTTTGCTCGTGGAAGAGGTTTAGTCAACGGATCTGCGATATTCAGATCCGTATGTACTTTGCTAATCTTCAGATCTCCGTCTGCTATATAATCTCGAATTATATGAAAACGGCGGTTGATGTGCTTGGTCTTTGGATGATATCTTGGTTCCTTAGCCAGTGCTATGGCGTCAGTGTTGTCGCACAATATATCCAGTGGGTCCAAGGCACTTGGAACCACACCAAGCTTAGTGATGAAGTTCCTGATCCAAACTCCTTCACTTGATGCTTCTGAAGCAACCATGTATTTCACTTCTGTTGTAGATCCCACGATCACGCTTTGCTTGCAGCTTGTCCATCTCACAGCTCCACCATTCAAAATATAAACGTATCCTATCTGAGATTTAAATCATCCGGGTCGGTGTCGAAACTAGCGTCGACGTAACCTTTTACGACGAGCTGCTCATCACCTCCATAGACCAAGAACATTTCTTTAGTCCCATTTAAATACTTTAGGATGTTCTTTACGTCTGTCCAGTGTTCCACTCCTGGATCACTTTGGTATCTGCTCGTCAAACTAAGAGCATTGGACACATCCGGTCTAGTACACAGCATGGCATACATGATAGAACCTATGGCCGAGGCATATGGCACTTTGCTCATAGTATCTCTATCATTTACCGTAGCTGGACACTGAGCCTTGCTCAATATCTTACCTGACAACATGGGCAATGAACCTTTCTTTGCTTTATCCATACTGAACCTTTTCAGAACTTTGTCTAGATATGTACTTTGGCTTAAAGCTATTAGGCGTCTTTGTCTATCTCTATAGATTTTGATGCCTAATATATAAGCAGCTTCTCCTAGGTCTTTTATTGAAAAACATTTATTCAAATAACTCTTCACATCGTTAAGCATACCAATGTCATTTCCAATAATCAATATGTCATCCACATATAGTACTAAAAATGTCACGGAGCTCCCACTCACTTTCTTGTATATACAAGCTTCATAGCAATTTGGAACAAATCCAAAACTCTTGATCACTTGATCAAAACGAAGGTTCCAACTCCGAGATGCTTGCTTCAGTCCATAAATGGAACGCTGAAGTTTGCACACCTTATTAGCATCCTTAGGATCGAAAAAACCTTCGGGTTGCATCATATACAACTCTTCATCAATGTTTCCATTGAGGAACGCAGTCTTGACATCCATCTGCCATATTTCATAATCATGAAATGCAGCAATTGCTAATAAAATCCGAATGGACTTAAACATCTCTACGAGAGAGAAAGTCTCATCGTAGTCAACACCTTGAACTTGCTGAAACCCTTTTGCGACAAGCCGAGCTTTATAGACAGTAACATTACAATCCGCGTCCGTTTCTTCTTGAAAATCCATTTGCACTCAACGGCCTTACGGTCGCTAGGAGGGTCCACCAAAGTCCATACTTGGTTTTCGCTCATGGATCCCAATTCGGATGGCCTCTAGCCATTTCTCAGAGTCTGGGCTCATCATTGCTTCCTCATAGTTCGCAGGTTCACTGTTGTCTAACAACAAGACGGTTGAGACAGGGTTGTCGTACCATTCAGGAGTGTCACGTGACCTTGTCGACCTGCGAAGTTCAGTAGTAGCATCGTTCGAAGTTTCATGATCCTCGTCATTAGCTTCCTCTCTTGTTGGTGCAGACGACACTGGAACAATTTCAGGTGCTGTGCTACTCTCCAACTTGAGAGAAGGTTCAATAACCTCGTCTAGCTCTACCTTCCTCCCACTCACTTCTTTTGAGAGAAACTCCTTCTCAAGAAAGGATCCGTTCTTTGCAACAAACACTTCTCCTTCGGATCTGTGGTAGAAGGTATACCCAATCGTTTTCTTAGGGTATCCTATGAAGACGCATTTCTCCGCTTTGGGTTCGAGCTTGTCCGGCATCAACTTCTTGACGTAAGCTTCGCATCCCCAAACTTTAAGAAACGACAACTTAGGTTTAGCACCAAACCATAGTTCATACGGTGTCGTCTCAACGGATTTAGATGGTGCCCTATTTAAAGTGAATGCAGCGGTTTCTAATGCATAACCCCAAAATGATAACGACAAATCTGTAAGAGACATCATCGATCGCACCATATTTAATAGAGTTCGATTCCGGCGTTCAGACACACCATTGCGCTGTGGTGTTCCGGGTGGCGTGAGTTGCCAAACGATTCCGCTTGCTTTAAGATGCGTGAGAAAATCATAACTCAAATATTCACCTCCACGATCGGATCGCAAAAATTTAATTTTCCTGTTACGATGGTTTTCCACTTCGTTCTGGAATTCTTTGAACTTTTCAAACGTTTCAGATTTATGTTTCATTAAACAGATATACCCATATCTACTTAAGTCATCAGTAAAAGTGAGAAAATAGCGATATCCACCACGCGTCGAAACACTCATTGGTCCGCATACATCGGTATGTATGATTTCCAATAAGTCCATTGCTCGCTCTATTATTCCGGAGAACGGGGTTTTGATCATCTTGCCCATGAGGCACGGCTCACACTTGTCAAATGATTCAAAATCAAGAGACTCCAAAAGTCCATCAGAATGGAGTTTCTTTATGCGTTTTACACCAATATGACCTAGACGGAAGTGCCACAAATAAGTTGGATTATCACTATCTACTTTGCATCTCTTCGCCTCAATGTTATGGATGTGCGTTTTATTGCTTTCGAGATTCAGAAGAAATAAACCATTCACAACAAGTGTATGACCATAAAAGATGTTATTCATATAAATAGAACAACCATTATTCTCCGATTTAAATGAATAACCGTCTTGCAACAAACACGATCCAGATATAATGTTCATGCTCAACGCAGGCACATAATAACACTTATTCTCCGGAACCTTCTAGAACCTTCCGGTACAATACCGATAAACTCCGAAACGATTCTGAAATCCAAAAACTGCTTTCCTTTATATGAATCTTATTCTCCGGACCATTCTGGAACCTCTCGTGATGTCCTGGATCTCATCCGAGACTCCGAACAAAAATGCATAAACCAATTATCCATTCTATCCTAGGGTCGATGCACGTTAAGTGTGTGACCCTACGGGTTTGAGAATATGCAGACATGATCTTCTATCAATAATCAACAACGGGATGTGGAAACCCATATTGACTCCCACATATTCATCGATGATCATATCGGATGAACCACGATGCCAGGATTCAATTATTCCCTTCGTCACGCGATATTTTACTTGCCCGAGATTCGATCTTTGGTATCGACATACCAAGTTCAATCCCGTTCACAGCAAGTACTTTACTCGTTCCGTAACCTGATATCACTTTGTGATTAACTCCTTAACCACGTGCTCGCAAGCGGTGTTGATATCGATTACCGAGTGAGCCCGAAGTATATCTCTCTGACTCGGGAGGGACAAATTCCATCTCGATACATACAACCCAACAAGTACTTTCCGATCACCTGAGAGACACCTTTATGATCACCCTCACATAGGATGACGTTTGATGACCTCAAAGCTTTCTTCCGATACCAGGGAGTTGTATTATCTCATGGTCTAAGGAATACAATACTTGACATAAGAAAAAGCTTCGCAAAGATGAACACAATGACACGATCTAATTCCTCTGCTTAATTTGGGTCTGTCCATCATATCATTCTCCTAATAACATGATCTCATTATTAATCGACAACTCATGTCTATGGTTAGGAAACCTTAACCATCATTAATCAATGAGCTAGTCCATAGAGGCGTACTAGGGACACGGTGTTGTTCATAAACCACACAAGTATCAAAGTTTCCGCTTAATACAATTCTAGCATGGAATATAAACTTTATCATGAAGAAGAATTATAATAATAACATCTTTATTATTGCCTCTAGGGCATTATTCCAACAGTAGGGACATGCTGCATGTTCCTCAGCTACACGATCTTTCCGGAAGTAAACTTCAGATCCACCGTGCCAACACCACGAACAGAAGAATGTGATCCATTCCCCATTAGGACGGATGAATCCCGAGCGACCTGATAAGAAGTGAACATAGAGATGTCAGCACACACATGAACATTAGCACCCGTATCAAGCCACCAACATGGTGATTAAAATACTGAAAGAACAGTAAATAAATTACCATACCCATTAGTATTGCTAGCGGTCACGACGTTGACAGTCTTGGCCTTTTTCCCTCTGCGGTCTGCGCGTTCTAGACAGTCCTTGGAAAAGTGGCCGGGCTCTCCACAAGTGTAACAAGACAGTTCAGTCTTGTCCCTGTTCGTCTTCTTCTTCTTGAAGGTTGTAGTCTTTACAGGCTTGTTAAAGGAGGGTTTGAAGTTCCCTTTGTTCTTGCCTACAGATTTTCCTTTCTGCACAAAGTTGGCAGTAGCATGACTCTCTCCTTTCTCAGTAGTGTCCTTAGCCCGAGCCTTCTCCTCAACATCAAGGGACGCTATCAGATTTTCAACTAATATCTCCTGTCTCTTGTGTTTGAGAGCTGTGGCAAAGTTCCTTCATGAAGGGGGCAACTTAGCAATAATGCAACCCGCCACAAACTTGTCGGGTAAGGTACACTTAAGGAGTTCGAGCTCTTTGGCAATGCACTGTATCTCATGAGCTTGTTGAACCACAGGAAGGTCCTTTGTCATTTTAAAATCATGAAAGCTCTCCATGATATACAGTTCACTGCCAGCATCTGCAGCACCAAACTTTGCATCCAGTGCATCCTAGAGCTCCTTCTCGTCTTTTATGTGCATAAACACATCACACAGACGGTCGGCAAGAATGCTCAGAATACATCCCACAAAGACAGTATTGGCATCCTCGAACTTCTTCTGATCCTCGTCAGATATAGTTCCTTCAGGTTTGCCTTTACTGATATGGAACACTTTCATCGTGGTCAGCCAAAGCTCAGCCTTGTACTGCCACCTCTTAAAGTGCACACCGGTGAACTTATCCGGCCTCGGTGCATCGGTAAAGCCAGCCATTGTTAATTCAGGAAATTGCCTACAATAAGCTTTTTGGATTGTTGGATTATTAGGCATAATTTCCACGATTAATTTCAGAATATAAATCATGACAAAACCAGCTACTAGCTCATGTAACTCGAACATACTAGATGTACTAAACAACAGGATGATCGGAAACAAACAGCAGCTAAACATGTACTCGCAGAACATGATGAATAACCAAACAGAAGCACGTAGCACGTACCGTTCGGTCGTCGTAGTAGAAACTTTGGGAAAGACTGATCGAAGCAGATGTCGACGAAGAAGGCGGTAGGCAGCACCGCCTGACTTGGATGGAAGACGACTCGTGATGGAGAACTCGAGCAGTCGCGCGGAGCGCTTCCCAAAAACCTTATTCGCCCTCTCCCGTACAGGATCACGCGCGCGCGCGTATCTCTCGTATTGCCACTTACTTAAAAAGTGGTGCAACACTCCACCTTATAAGGTGGTGCAACTCTCCTCCAACTTTCCATGTGGGACTAAACTTAAGCTCCCACTCCACTTTCATGTGAGCTGCCACAAACATGGGCTCAATCACATATGGGTTGCCATAAATTTGGGCTTTGAGATTTAGGGAAAATCTGAAATGCACATGAGCCTAAATGAATTGGCCCATTATTTCTAACACTTAAGTTCTTCCAACCATTTTTTCCAAATTCACCCGAGTGGCTACGTTGAAAAAGAGAGGATTATTATCACCCTTGTAACAACTTGAGAAATTGAACCTTGAACTCATCCATCTGCATCGGCAAGAGCAGAGAGACCGACAGTTGTACCCCGTGGCCGCTCTTGGCGCGCATCAGAGCCACATGACCATCATCATTCATCCTGGCATTCTCTGTCCGTCTTGGCTTTCCCCACCCGAAGTCTGCGACCTCGTAGGCCTCGAAGCTCGACGAACCCGACACGTGCATTAGACGGTCCATGTCAACTGTGAACAAGGATGTCACAAAATCCCACCCAGCCATTGGGTCCTCCGTCATCTTGCGGGCCTCATCCTGTAGTGCTGATACTGCGGCCACCAGGGCATGCTCCCCACGGAGTTCATGCGCGGGGAGCTTTGCGCGGCACCCCGTGAGGCATGCGCCCATGTACCTTCTGTTGATAGGAGGGTTAAGACGGCCACGGACATCGGCGAAGAAGAAGAAGAAGACGTCGTCATTCTCTGCGAAAGGCTTGCACCGGGCAAAACATGTCCAAGCGAGTGCGGCTACGATAGCAAAGGTAGACGGCGGAGAAGGCAGCGGCAGAGGCGCCACCCCATTGGATTTGTTGAGATGGATGATTTGCTGCCTGATGCGTTGGATGTCCATCTCCTCCAAGGTGAATGTCCAACGCCGGCTGTACCGCGGATGATCATCGTCTCCTGTGGCCGGCCACGGTGTTGTTGCCTATGACGGACAAATGTGATGGTTTGTCAAGAAAGGCTATGAAACAACGTATATATGATTCGTGATGCATTAGTTGTAGCATTTAGGCTTTGTGTGAGTTGAGATTGATACTCTATCTATGTTATGTTTTTGATATATTACAATTTCCCCTTTCCAAAATAAGATGCATATAGTTTTTGGTTAAGAAATTATGAACATTTATAATCTCAAATCAATATTGTTAGATCCATCATAAAATATATTTTTCTATTATAAACGTTCGGTATTGTAGATATTCATATTCTTTTTTCATATAGTTGGTCGAATTTTATTTTTTTACTCTAATCTAAGTAAAAACTACATGCATCATATTTTAGAATGTGGAACGGAGGTAATAGATGCTGTTTCCAATAATATATGATTTTCGTGCATCAGTAGATTCGGTAGTCGACAAAGAGGCTAGGCTCGTTCCTTGTAAGGAAAGGACATACCAACGGCAAATTTGGCGAGTGCTTGCGCAAGATACATCTCGCGAGCTCGTCGCCACGAGGCACGTTGACGAGCGAGCGGTCGAAGGTGGGTGCTGCCGCGGCCAACGTGTCGCCGCGGCACGCCGTCGCCCATGCCTCCACGAACGTCCACAAGGACCGCCCGTCGGCGACGGCGTGGTGCACCGTCACACCGAGCGCCATGCCCGTGCCGCCCCCGAAACACGTTGCCTGCACGGCCAGCACGCGGGCCGGCAGCTCGCTCATGTCCACCTCGGGCACAAGCAGCCTTAGCACGCTCACGTCGTGATCTTCATCGCTGGCGAGGCGCCGGAGGTCAGCGTCGGACTCTGCGACGACGAACCTGACGCTATCAGCGGCTGAGCAGCTGATGCCGACGTCGCCGGTGTCCCTGAGATGGACGAGCTTGCCGGCGAGCGGCCCGAACTGGCCCAGTGTGGCGGCAAGGGAGGACTGCAGAGACTTGAGAACGGTGTCGAAGTGCGGTGCGTCAGCGGCGTCATTGTCGCCCTCGAAGTCGAACAGAAGGACGTGCTGCAGCACCGGGAAGAAACTGACCCACTGCGCTTCCATCGCGGTGAGCTTGATCGGCTCCGGCGCCACCGTGATGGTCAGCGGTGCGGCTACGTAGCTGGTGTCAATAACTCTCACCGGAGACATGATCGATCGATCGTGCGTATGTGTGGTATGACCGTATGAGAGGAGCTGATCCAGCGCATTTATATATACAGATAGTTGATACACATATAGAAGCGTGACCATGCACTTTTTTTTTGAAAAGATATCATAGGAATACCAATTACAACCTCTGCAACAACAAAAAAAAAACACATAGAAGCGTGACCATGTGCAACAAGAACGATTCATAACATGCGGTCCGATACATAGTGGAGCGTGCTGTCTAGGGGTGTGCAAAAACACAAACCGGTGAAACTAGATTTAAACCGGCTGCTAAAAGTGTAGTTCATTTTCTTCCACATCTCCGATCTACACCTCCGAACCAGTGAAAAAGTTGAACTAGATAAAAACCGGTTAAACCAGCGAAACCAATTTTGCACAGTGTGTCAGAATGGCGAAACGACCTATGAACTTAGTTGGCTTCTATCCTGAACACAATCAAGTAAAAGAGGAGCAACACCTCTAGATGGGCAGGATAGAGGCAAAAAATAAATAAATAAATCTCCATTCATTAATGTAAGACTTTTTTTTTTTTCAAAAATACATATATCTACACGTTTAATTGTTTAGATTTATACTATATTTTAGTACGAATCTAATCTATTTTAAAAGATTTAGAAGGTAGTTTTATTAGAGCATCGGGGTCCCACTCCCACTGCACACATGCGGTTCAATAAGCTGATTCACGCCGAACCGTTCTTTATTTGAATCGCACCAACATAGTGTCTGGTTACACTGTTACCATTAATAGTCAGAAATACAAAATAATACGAAAGTTGTGGATGACGTTGTTGATATACCTCGCGGTTGGCGTGTGAGCTTATAAAATTAGATAATCAGATACGTACATATCTATGGTACTGTATAGCTAGCTAGCTGGCTACAGATTGTTTTTTTAATCTACAACCGGCATCTTCTGAGACCAACACTATACTCAGCTTTATGCCTTTATATCACAAACAGTTGATGTTTTGGACATCGAGACATTCAAACATATATCTTTGATCACTAACTTATTTTGTAATACATATTTAAAAAATATAAATTTAAAAGGTTCCGACGAAAATCTAGCTATGCATAGGATTTCAAATTTAAATATGAAATAACTAGAAGTATATTCATAGTCAAAGTTGTGAAAAAAATCACTTTCAGCAAAATGGGTAGTATGTCCGCATTAATTGTTGCACACAACCATCTCTGTTACTTAGTTTTTCATTCAAAGTATTACACCTCAAGGATAACACAAGGTCGATACATTTTTCGATGGAGGCCACTTTATTATTACTTAAAAGATTTAACTATTACACTCGATCTCTGGATAACTAAGATGAACACAACCACAACATGTCAAAGTCGAAACAAGTAAAAAAGGTGAAATACATGTAATCATCAAGAAACCGCATACCACCTAGGGAGATGTAGGACTGATCCGTAGGTCATGCTACCATCCATGTTGGATAATAATATCTCTTGTTATGTCCTCTAATCGTGTAAACACCTCCGAAACAGGTCGTGATTATCCACACATTATAGAACAATCACAAACGGAGTGTTCTTGATGATCACAAGAGCATCTTATTGTATAGGATGGTATCTAGATCAAATATATGATCTAGAAGATGGATTTGTGTACCTATGTGATGTGCAGATGATAGAAAGATGCATTTCTAATAAAAATTGTGTTGTTGTCCAGATTTTCTTGATAATTTGTGCAAATCACTCTCTTCAACCCTCATTAAGTATTCTCTTTACCCACTAATCTATTAATATTTGATCCTAAACACTAGACTATAAACTTTGTAGATTCCTATTTTGCTTGGCAAAGATCTATATCTGCTCCTCCTTGTTCTTCATGTTCTTGAGTTGTTTCTCAAGTTTTTGCTCCCTTTCTCCCTCTAGATCTCTATGTAAAGTGAGCGTGTTTTTTTGTCTAAGCTAGGATGGTGAGTTGTGAGGCTTGGGGTATTGGGTACATGGATATTTATAGTGTCCTAGGATGCATAGCAGGGTGACACCTCACTATTTTGCATGGGTGAATCATACTTTAATAACTATGCAACCATCCTTGTAGTTTGACTTTATGTGCATGTTCATCCCTCCTTCATGGGAACATGAAAACTCAAGTGGTGACTCGTCACTTGCGTGGATGACTAAGCTACCAGGTGTCAAGCTCTCATGAGCTATCTTGGTGGCCAAGGTTCCTAAGGTAGCTTAGGCTTGAGGCAACTTGGAAGCCAATTTTCCCATGTGGCATTTTGAAATATTTATTTTTGGCTCATGAAAAGTGGCATTTGTCACTAGATGGGATTTGGGCTGAATTGGACATGTGGGTTGCTTTGCATATCAAGTGAAAACTTAATTTTCAATTAAAATTGATCATTGTAGGCCTTAATCTTTTAGTTCTTCCCATTTGAGAGAAATCTCAAATGAGTTCCTGGTGTTTTGGAAGTACTTCATAAGATCTTTACCAACTCAAAATTGAGTTGAGATACTTATAAATAATTTAGGATAGGATTTCAGTAGTTTTTCTACTGGTAGACAATGATCTTGGTGAATTGATGTTCTTATGATGAAAATCATAGATTCATATTTATGTGTCTTACCCAGGGCAATTGTTTGTCTTCACTAGTAATATTCATTAGTAGGCAAGGTTTAGGGTTTACTCTACTCTAATTCATGTGATTATCTTGCTAGCATAGCACTAGGGTTTAGTGTTAGAGTAATGGCTTGGATTCACAAGGGTGTGAGGTAAAGGTCATCTCTACACTTGTATTTCTAGGGTTACAGTCATAGATGAGAAATGGTCTTGTAACCATGGTTTAATCCTAGGGTAGGCTTAGTAGAGTTGAGTCACTTGTTATGCATGCAAGCATAGGGTTGATTTTTATCTCATGGATTACTATGATATATTAGATATGTTCCCTAACTTTAGAATATAGTATGCGTCATCCACTTAATTACTCATCCAAAGAATTGGATATAAAAGAGGCTTTAGGAATAGAATATTAAGGAATAGATAAGATGATTTCTTGACTAGCTTCAAGTATTTATATTCTCAGTAGCCTACTACTAATGAGTTGTCAACAAGGTTTACTCCAACTAAGATGTAGTTGAAGTGACCGGTTTTTCCAGCTAAAGTTGGTAATAGCTTGTGATACAGAAGTTCAGATATTGTCCTGCTTAGGATCCACTAGGATCCATAGTCAACTTATGATATTATCAAAGTATACATCATCTACTCCCAAGGTGAATTGATGGTGATAAACTGGTCTTGACAATGGGTCAACTTTATAAGGCCTTAGAATGGTTACTTGTTTATCCATAATACTCACTAAGTTGAATTTCATAGGATGGTACTTAAGACTTATCATTAAGTGCCTTTATCATCCTTGATTATCAAGATTGAAATGTTGAGTAGAGAAGACTAGATAAGTCCGGGTTTAGATAAGTCAAAGTATGGTTTATGGACTTCGATAATTTTACTTGTTACATGACTCTTGTGAATCACAAGTGTTGGTAGAATGAATGATGTTTAAGAGAAGATAGAAAATATTAAGATAATAATAGATTTGATTTTCCTTCGGTGGAGTGATAATGTGCTAAGAATTATTCACCACATGTGTTAAATAAGGTTTAGAGAAGATAAGTTAAACATCAAGTTTTTATTTATTTATTCAAATGTCTTGTGTGTTGATTCAGTTTTATTTACGAATCTTACACCTATATTTTTTAACTTAAAAATTAACCAAATATTATTTCAAAGTTTTAACACTCAGCATGATGAACCAGTCCTAAATCATCAGCTCAAGTGGAACCTCAGTCACTTTGACAAGTTCTATCAAAAGGTTTTTAGTTTTCTTAGATTTTATATGCATGGATGCAATGCACACAACTATGTTCTACCTATTTTCGAGTCTCTCAGATTTACTGGGTGTTATAATCATGATCTTAATTTGTTCTGTTTTTTGCTTGCAAGAGTGACACCACGTGAAGATCAAGATCATTGTTTAGCATTCTTGCAAAGTCATATGTGATTTTTGTTTAGCCACAAATATTGGTGCGAAATATTATGTACGCTTGAACCTTACAACTTATGGATATGGATATGTATGAATTTTTCTATGTACAAAACATGTTTTTATATGTACATTAATGTATGCTGTATTCATATTGTAAATATGGATTTTTGAATTCCAAAATATAAAACTAGTGACAAGCATGAAATTATAAACGCCAGCGCTAAAAACCATAGAGCGACGACCGTCTGCTCACAGGTTATCACCGATAACGGTATCAGTGACAATTTTCAAAAATAAAACATGTCAGTATTGATATACTAATGATAACGTGGCATTAGATCTGCATGTCAGAGGCAAGATATACCCGACGGGCTAGTGAATAGTCACATGTTAGCAGTAAGATACTAATGATAATCAGTATAGAAGAACGGTTGTTAGTGGTCACGTACTAATGACGGTCTCTCTAAATATAAAATTGTCGGTCATTATTTACAAAAAACATCCACTATATAACCAGCGCGACACATGGACACTACAAATGACAGCATCACGTTAAAGCGACACGTCACCAATAACTTACTGTTGACACGTACATGTGTAGTTTTCTAATCATCACTTACTGGAGCACCGTCATTATACATAGATTATGCGTACGCCGCTGGAATGTCGCTGGTTACCCGCGCCTCGCTAAAGTACCTGCATCGATCGATGAAAATCAATTTGGTTATTAGCGCTAACTGTTTGGACGATGAGTACTGTCAAAGTCAGTGGTAAGGTGTTACCAATGACTGTATACTGCTGACAAATGGCTCTATCATTGATGTAGTTGATTCCTGACCTATCACTGCTAAGCCTTTTTGTGCTAGTCCGGAGGACTACTATGAGCCCATGGAGGAGGAGATGGCGAAGGAGGAGGTGCTCCGGGCCACTATTGAGCTCTTCCAACATGAGGAGGATGTCAAGTAAACTGGCCTCCACCAAGCCATGGAGGAGTCAATGATCAGGGCCGGTCCATAGCATGGGGCAGAGGGGCGGCCGCCCTAGGCCCCAGTCATAAGAGGCCCCGGTCCATGTATTGCATTGTTAGGGTGATATGCTAGTATGTATCTTTCTCCATTCAATTACTTTTCAATTACTCATATTTAATTTTGCAACTCAATCAGCGTGCCCTTATCTGGGGATGACATGTGTTTTTTACTCCTTAATAGTACTTAAATAGCACACATGCAAATGCGACCTATGAAATGAGTTCACTATTTCTTGTTTATTCTTGGCTTAGAAATATTTCCCGAAATTTTGACTATCAAAATGAATATCATAAGCTTCAAGGCACAAACTAATTAGCAGGAGTGTTCGTATAAAAATCTAAAATTAAATAAAATTCGTAGTTATTTAGCCTTTGCATGGCAACACATTTTGAGAATTTCACGGTGGTATGTTTCTACCAAATATATAGACACATGTTTTTTTTTCAAAAGTGTGTTTGATATGTACCAAGGCACAATCATGTTATTTTATTTTCTTAAAGTTCAAATTTGAGAAGTTACTCTATTTGTTTGAAAATCCATTCTATAATGGCACTGTAATCTTTAAATTCTATCTTTGATATGTGAGATTTTTTGAAATTTTGGAACCTCTAGGTTTGTGAGAATTTCCCAAAGTTTATAAAAAATGAAACATGGTTTAAAATTTTGGAAAGAGAGTTGTAACACATATAGTAGAACAACCCAAATAGAACCACCCTAGTTAGGATATTTCTTCGAGCGTATATTTAAAAGATCTCTATCTTGACATTTAATGATATTAAAATATATACATCGACACACATACAAGAACAAGCCTTATGCATTACTACTAAGGATAATTAATTAAATGAGGAATTTTGTTACAGCATATAATTTAAATTTAGAACAGTCAAACTATTGATTGATACATTACAACTTAATAACAAAGAGTACTATAACGGGAAATACATTGGTTATGTGTGCCATCTAACTAAATAAAACTATGATAATCCAGTTGTAAGAAATATAAATTTAAATAAGTATAACAATTTAGTATAAAACATATTGCTTTTATTTGCCTCAGACCCATTTTTTGTTTAGACCGGCTCTGTCAACGTTGATGGCAGCTGCACCGTCTGCGACCCCTCTTACTGAGCCACCGCTGCCTCCACCTCCGGCCGAAGGAGCCTAGCCATTGTTGAAGGTCTTCATCGCCATCACCATCGACGAGGACGAGGCCATAGGCCGCCATCGATGACATCACCACTAGCACACCCTATTAGAGTAGAGTGAACTATTTTAATGTTTTTATTTTTTAGCTGGACAATTTCTTTTGTTTAATATATAGAATTATATATGTTGTGCCCACTTGTTTTGCTGGCCGCTGATGGGTGAAGTGGCTACCCCAAACAAACAGAGCTAGGGCATATATACTATCCGCGGACCACCACAAACTGACCGAATTAGACATAAGCAGCGTCAGAGCACTGTTGGAGTTGCGCTAACGACTATGACGATGACCTCGAGATGAACCATGCTAACATCAAAGCACGACTCTAAACACGTGTCCTGCACTTGCTTTTTTTTAGAATCACAATTGAGTGATATTTTTGGATAGTTATATTTTCTTAAATTTATTTATAATTATTTTGTTGGAACTTCCTACTAGGAGTAATACTTTTGTAACTTGTGGTGGAAATACTTCTTTTTCTGCGCAAATAGTAGACTACAATTGAGATATGGTTTTAGAGTGTTTTTTTTACAATTATCGTTTTAGAGTAGATTGGACCAATAAGGTAGAAGGAGAAAGGAAGGCAAGTGGGATAACCCAATCGACACCTCCATCCCAATTCCCAAAGACGGCCGACTCCAAAGCGAGGTAGCTAGCCGCCGCCTCCTCTCCTTCAGAAACCCCCAACACAACCACGCAGATCCACCCAATTTTCCAAAAAACTCGACGAGGCGGAGCTGGTCCACCCGAAACTCGAAATCCCTCGGCGAGGCAGAGCAAATCCGCCCATGGCCGACAAGAAGGAGGAGTTTTCTTCGATGATGGAGCCCGATTTGAAAAGCGTGGGCTCAGAGGCGATCGGCGGGTGTTTCATGAAGCGGAAGGCGGAGGAGACCCAGGAGGCGGCGACGGTGGACGTGGTGGTGGTAGATCGTTCGAGGTCGCAGTAGGTGGTGCTGGTTCCTCCGGATTCGTCGGAGGACGACGACATCGACCCGGCCGACTACCACTACGACTCCGACGAAGACCCAGAGGTTAGCTACGCCAAGATGAAGGCGTGGTTCGAGGCACGTCAGTAGGAGCGCGAGGCTCGCTACCCCGGTCTGACTTACAAGGATTACTCCGTCGTCGAGGTTCCCCATGAATATGACAAGGACGAGCTCGGCGACATGGATGATGGGGCTGCTCCCAAGTGATATTACTTTTTTCGAGAACAACCTGCCAAGCTTTTATTGATTCATAATAATGTTTACAGGAACTGTTACATCATAAGGGGTGGTAAGCCATAGATGACGACCAACTCCTAGATTCAGAACGCGCTTAGCAAGGTTGTGAGCTTCATAATTTGAAGACCTTCCCTCGAAAACAAACTTGCAGTGGTGGAAATTCTGGGTTGTGAGATTGATCTCAGAGATAATCGCTCCATTCTTGCCCATGGATCCATCAGATATGTCTTGTACCACCTGCTTGCAGTCTGAAGTCACCTGAATCCTCTCGCCATGAATGTCAGTAGCTAACGCCAGTGCCTCGCGGCAAGCTAGCGTCTCCAAAATAGCCAGATCAACGATACCATCATAGACCATGGCCAAAGCCCCCTTATAGATGTCGTGCCAATCGCGACACACTGCCGACACTGATCCTCTGTTGCCTGATTTAGATACTCCAGCATCAACATTAATCTTCAAGACGCCAAACGATGGAGGAGCCCAGGGGCTGCTGTTATTGCATGTAGGTCTACTAGTCGAGCTTGACGGTGGCTTGGCAATGTCTTTGAGCTCCTGCACATAGGACTGGATGAAAAGATGAGTCGACAGAGGACTCTGAAAGATATCCTCATGGATGGCCTTCCTCCGTGCATCCCAAATAGCCCGGAGAGTAATGGACATGTGGGAGAATTCATCATGCAATAATGACTCCATCATCTCAAATAACCACTGTTTTGCTCTTGGTTCCCCATTTGCTGCAATATGTTCAGAAATTGATCTATCCTCTAAGGCCCAAACGCTGCTCGCCATATTGTAATCCATTAAAGAGTGCCTCCATGAATCACTCCCGCCACAGAGAGAGCATTTACTAGTGTTTGACATGTTCCTGTGCTCAAGAACGTCACGGGTTGGAAGGGAGTGTTGTGCAAGTCTCTAAAGGAAAACCCTGACTTTCGAAGGCACTGCAACTTTCCAAAGCATCGACCATCCTTTCTCCTCGATCCTTCCAGAAGAGGACCCTGCATTACCCTCAAAATAATTTTCTCTGCTGATCTTCGTGTTGATTATCATGCGATAGGCAGATCTCACGGTGAAAATGCCCTTGTTATCTTGGCTCCAGGACCAGAAGTCTGGCTGCCTACGCGTACATAAGGGTATACTCAGGATTGCTTTAGCATCCATCGGGAGAAAATGTTTTTTCACAAGATCCACCTTCCAAGAAGCTTATGAGTGATCGATAAGCTCAGAAACCATCTGAGGCGAATTATCCTTGATAGCTACAATCGGCCTCATCATGCAATCGCAGGGCAGCCAGTTATCAGACCACACTCTCGTCGTCCTCCCATCACCAATACGGCAGATCAGCCCTTGGCGCAAGATCTCTCTTCCATCAAGAATAGATCGCCATATTTGAGATGGATGGGTACCTAGCTCTGCTTCCAGGATAGAAGAATTCAGGTAGTAAACCGCCTTAAGGGTCTTCGCACTCAAAGAATCGGGTTGTTGCAAAAGCCTCCAAGACTGTTTGGCAAGCAAGCAGAGGTTGAACAACTCCAAATCCCTGAAATCGAGCCCTCCTAAGTGTTTAGGGCGTGTCATAACATCCCAAGACACCCAGCATGGCCTCCTTTTTCCATTCTTTGATCCCACCAAAATTGTCTTATCATTGAATTTATGTGCTCACAGAGGCCTCGAGGTAGTTTGAAGCAGGCCATTGAATAAACAGGTATGGCTTGCGCCACACTCTTAATCAACACCTCTTTGCCTCCCGAAGACAAGATTTTTTCTAGCCATCCTTTTACCTTGCTCCAGACACGATCTTTTAAATGTGCCGTACCTTGAGTTACCCACATCAGTTGGCATGCCCAGGTACCTATTCGAAAGCGCCTCGGTGGTTACATGCAATATCCCCTTGACAGTATCTCTGACGGATTGGGGACATCCTTTGGTGAAGAATATCGAAGATTTCTCCCTGTTTATTCTTTGCCCGGAAGCCTCGCAATAAACACCAAGAAGATTTGACAACTCCTCCGCTCCCTCTCTACTCCCCTTGAAAAACAGCAGGCTGTCATCCGCGAATAACAAGTGGTTTATCGACGGAGCCGATGGAGCCACCTTGATACCACCAAGATGCAATGACTGATCAGGAACTTTTAAAAGGCACGAAAGGCCCTCTGCTGCTAACAAGAAAAGGTAGGGTGAGATAGGATCACCTTGCCTAATTCCTCTTGTAGGTTTGAAACTCTCCAACTTTTCTCCATTGAACAAGACTGAGAATGAGACCGATCGAACCATTCCCATAACCACCTGGATCCATTGTGGGGGCAAAGCCAAGCTTCAACATCATGGCCTCAAGATAATCCCACTCCACACAATCGTAGGCCTTCATCATATCAAGCTTAAGAGCACATAAGCCGTTATTCTTTGATCTATTTCTTTTCATGAAGTGTAGACACTCGTAGGCACAAATAATGTTATCTGTGATTAATCTTCCAGAGACAAAAGCCGACTGCTCTTCGGAGATAATATCAGGAAGAATAAGCTTCAAACGATTAGCAATTACTTTTGAAGCAATTTTATAGAGAACATTACACAAGCTAATAGGTCTAAATTGTGCCAGCATGTTAGCATTTTTAACCTTGGGAATTAGAACCAAGACGGTATCATTGATGAGCTCCGCTGATTCTTTGCCTTGGACAATGCCCAATACTGCCTTTGTAATATAATCTCCACTTACATCCCAATGCCTCTGGAAGAAATGTGCCGGGAAGCAGTCAGGACCTGGAGCTTTAGTTGGAAACATTTGAAAAGTGCATGTTTAACCTCTTCTGGTTTATAGGCCGCCAGAAGGCTCTCATTCATAACATCACTTACTTTTCTCGGAACATGATCCAAGACCCTATCCATTCCCTGCACCCCTTCTGATGTGTACATGTTCTGATAGAGATCTGCCGTCATAGAAGCCAGAGATAGAGATCTGCCGTCATAGAAGCCATCTCTGGCTTGTCACTCGTATGCTGCCCATCCTCACGGACTAAAGTTTTGATCATATTCTTCTTCCTCCTCATGCTCGCGCGCTGATGGAAAAACTTGGAATTCTTTCCCCCCTCCTTCAGCCACTCGACACATGATCTCTGGCGCCACATCATCTCCTCCCTATGGTATAGCTCAACAAGGCGGTCATTAATTTTTATTTCCTTATGAGTTGGTCCCGCGCGAGCTGGGGCCCTTCTCAGCTGTTTGAGCTCGTGTTTTAGCATCTTGATCTCCTTTCGCACACTACCAAACGTCTCGACTCCCCATCTTCTGAGGCCAGCAACCATACCCTTTAGCTTGTCTCGAGCTGTGGTCAGATGTGTATCATTAACATTATTCATCCAACCTGTCGTCACCACTTGCTTCAAATCAGGGTGACGTTCCCACATGGTCTCATAGCGAAAGACCTTCACACTTTGATTAGGTAACCCGTCACCCTCCTCCAGCCGCACCAAAAGTGCGTTGTGGTCTGATGTTGCTGCTTCGATGTGACTCACACATGCCATAGGAATTTGGGCTGCCCACTCCGTAGATCCTAACGCCCTATCAAGCCTCACTCTTGTGAAAGATCCTCCAGTGACCTTCTTCTCCCATGTCCAAAAATGCCCATGGTAGCCTAGATCAATCAGGCCACAGATGTCCACCACATCACGAAAACCTTGGATTTGTGTGTGGCTTCGAACCCCCACTCCGGCATGTTCATTTGCTTGCAGCACTTCATTGAAGTCACCTACACACAGCCATGAGAGAGCACTGTTTCCACAAATTTCACTCATCATGTCCCAAGTTCTATACCTTTCGCTTGTTCTTGCCTCCCCATACACCACTGTCAAACGCCAAGGATCCCCCAGGCTATCCACCAACACATCAATATGGTATTGAGATTGTCCCAGGACATTTAAGTTTATATCATTATTCCAGAATATTCCGATCCTTCCTTTCCTCCCATCTGATTCAACAGCAAAACCTTTATCGTATCCCAAAGTGCCAGAGAGTAGCTCTACTCTAGCCTTACTGATTTGTGTCTCCAAAACGCAAAATATATCCGGGGAAAACTTTGCAGCAAAGTCACGTAGCTCATTGACTGTCGAGTCATTGCCCGCTCCTCGACAGTTCAGGCTGAAAATACTTATTGGGCCTGGCGGTGCTCCCCGAGGGAGCCCGCCAACGCGCCATTTTTTGTTTTTGTGTTCCCCCTCTCCTCTTCATCCGTTTTCTTCCTCTTAATGTCTCTCACAGGGTTCGGACTAGGGGGTGCCGCTGGCTCGAATTGGTTTACCATAGCACCAACCACAGTGGATTTCCCTGCAGGAACAATAGCTCTAGATAACATTACTCCGTCAGTCGTAGGTGAAATAGCTCCTCTTTTTCTCCCTGATTCAGGGTCATCATCCATTGTTGTATCAGAGTCACCTCTGGCGTGATCTTCAGGAGGCATCTCAGACCGACCCCTGCCTCTGCCGAATGAAGTCCTGCATGCGTTACGTGATCCTCTCCCCCTCCCAGGGCGCCCTCCTGTTCACATGGTCCACTCAGCACGGAGGTTTTTAAAAACCAACGCCTGAGGGGGTGAACTCCGTCACCATGATCTTTGTACTCATGGCCCAAGTGACCACAAACCTGGCACCAGTTCAGAAGTCTCTCATACTTCACAAGGAAGAATTCTCGTTTGCCTGCACGGACCAACGAGACGAAGCTTTTAAGAGGTTTCCTTACATCAACTTTTACCCTGATTCTATAGAAATTCCCCTCGAAATCATTCGAGGTACCCTCAGATGTGATAAATTTGCCTACTTTAGAGGCTAGCGACTTGAGCATCGGGACATACCCCACCGTCAGATCATGTATCTGGATCCAGATATCAATTGCGGATAGATCAATCGCCGAGGGTTTTGTGAACCCGTCATATTCCTCGATCAAGACTGTATTCTCTCTGAATGACCATGGACCTCCATGCATAACCCTCTCCCAATCTCCAAGACAAGCAAATTGGAAGGTGTGCAGGTTATCCTCCAGGGTTTTGGTCTTGACCTCTTGCGCTAGTGCCCAAGCAGATCTCATAATCTTATAGAACCAAAAGCTCGAGTAATCTCCCTCTGTAAATACCTTCGCAATGGCTAGCCACCGTGTTGCCTCCGCAGGTGGCGGCCCCTCATCTTCAAAAACCACATCATCCAGATCGTCCTCCGACAACCCCATCTGCTGCATCAGTCTAGCGATGCCATCTTCCCCACCAACGGATGAAGAGCTCGCCGAGTCCTCCGCCATGACCTAAGGAAGGCCCTAGCACCGGACATAACCCTAAACCTCTCCGATCTCAGGGAGATCGGGCAGATCGGGGAAGGAAAACCTCAACACCGGCAATAGAGTCGCCGCGAGAGACCGAAAACCCTAACTAGAGGGAAACTACTCCGCCCCAAGTGATATTACTTGATCCTGTGATTCGACTGAGATGGAGGATGTTATCTACCGTTTATGTATCTATCTATATTTGTACTAGTTGATCCGGTGGACACCTACGTTATTGATCCATCTATCTGTGTGATCTTAAGCTTAGGCATCGATAAACCAATGGCATGTCCGTGACTGATAATTTAAGACTCTTTTTCTGTGTATTACTACCTCTGTTCCACAATATAAGATTTTTTAACAAATTGTTTGAGCTTGCTTAAAAGGCTTATATTATGGAACGGAGGGAGTAATATATTATTATCATCCAAGTTCCTAAATCAATTGTGTTACTTGAGAACCGTTTGGGGCATGTTATTGTTTTCTAATGTCATGTGTGATTAATTCTGAGCGTATTTGTGCCTGTTGGTTAGATTGTTTAAAGGTAAAAGTCTATTCCAAACCCTTAACTCGTAGAGGTTTCGCTGGTTTAAATTCTAAAGTTGAAATCTCCATAAACTAGTGAATCCTGATCTACATCAAACCCTGGAAGGTGTTTGGTGTATCGGGAAATCACTGATCCTTACCGGACTACACGCTATAACACGGTAGTCATTTTGGGGCACTTGAAAGTGCCTCTACATAGGATAACAATGCCTCTAAAAATCTTTAGTGTCACTCTAAAATATGACCCTGATACTCATGTCGGTAAAAGTTTTAGGGACGTTCATCAAAGTGCCTCTAAAGACTTCAGTGACATTTCAATAAAAGGGCATCAAAATGTCTTTAGTGACACTTTGAGAAATGCCCCAAAAGCTATTTTCAGAAATAGACTACATAAATCTTTTTAAAAGTCCTTTTCTTGGATGGGGCGGCCCGACTATGCATTCATAGGAAATTAGATTTTTGTTGGGGCTTGCATAACCTAAGGCCCATCTAGGTTTGGCTGATGACGACGTGGCTTGCGAGCGCTTCGAGTGTGCGCGAGCAAATGCGGCACGAGTTTTCTAATTGTACGTCCGATGGAAGGGAGAAGATCTATCTAACCTGGTCGTATGTTTATTGGGCGCCGATGTGGGACTAAAAAATATCGGTGCAACTTGTGAAAGGAGAATTAGAATGGCCGTTCGGAAGTCAGTGGCTCAGGGCACCCACAACATTGTGCCAAAAGTAGTTCCAAAAGAAAATTTTGGCTTTTATAAGTAGTTTTGTAGTTCCCGAAACAACAAAAGAGGGAATCGGAGCTACTAGCCGCTTCGATGCTAAATTTCTTCTTCCAGTATAGTACTGTATCCGTCCCATCTAGCAACGGAGTAGGGAATTTTCTTTCTAGCATCAAACTCACGACAAGGACATAGAGGTTGGAGAGAAGATCTTTCTTTAGGTAGTTTTATATTCAGCGACCGGTCCATGCTACAACAATTTAACAATGGCAACGTTGTACATCTGTTGCCAAATTTGACTACGATACCAAATTATGTTTGTATAGGTATTTGGCTAGGGCAAAGCTGTGGATGCCCTCACGCTGAAGGTAGAGCAGAGCCGTGTTGCCTCGCGGGACTAGTTTTGATCGAAAAAACTAGCACCAACCAGCTGACTCCACGTCGGTTCATAAGATCCATTCTGTAAGATGTTTCCGTAAGTGTAGTATTATTGTTTTGATCGTCTTTTCCTCTTTGGTGACTAGATGTGTGTATGGATCAGTACTAGCTACGTATGGATCGAAGCTAGCTTAGGAGGAAAAACTAAGTATATATAGCATAAAATCATCAGTCAAATGGTTAGATCGTAAAGTCATGCGTACCAAAATAACCTTTACCTACACATTAAGCAATTCGCTCACCGGTTAAATTTTAGAAATATCAAAGCTACACGCATGCTCTAATCATGACTTATTCTTACTTTTGTTGTGATTATATATTTCTAAAACGAACCTAACGGTATATGCGGATGGAACAAAATACAAATCAAATGAAAATAAAATAAAAATCAATGAAACAAAAAAGAAAGTCATCATGGAATAAAAAGATACTAACTAGAATAAATTTTTTAACCAGGTGGAGAAAAATTGACGACTACAACATGAACAAACATTTATACTCAGCATAAGAAAGGAACATTTATACAACATGAACAAACATTTGACGACTACAACATGAACAAACATTTATACCATACCAAAAATGACATATGTGATGCGAAGAAAGTGAAGTACTGTAGAAGATCAAGGAGAGGATGGTGGTATCGTATACCTGGAGATGTTGATCGCCACCAACTATGATACGCATGGCCTACCTCCTCCCGCCGATAATGATACACATATCCTGCCTCGCAGGCATGGTTGCTTTGTCGGTATGACATGGTACCTGACCACTACTTGAGCGCCACCATAGCACAGTAGACAATCCTAAACATTACCAGATGATTCAGAAACTCGGGATACATAGTTAATGTTGCTGATAGTGAATTCACATCAAGACCAAGGCTGGAAGTAGTAGTAGTATCTAAATTGATGTCTAGTTTACTTCAGAGTTTATATTTTCAGTGAATGACCCAGGCTTCAAAACCATTTTACAGAAGGTCCAGATGCGTGGACTGAGTGTTCATCGTCGTGGTGCCTGTATTTCAGTCAATGACCCAGCCAACACTTATTATGGATCGAAGGGAGTAGCAAATTTTAGAATAGAGGAATTTTGTGGTAGCACGGCAGCATGTGCTAGTAGATTAACATAGGAGATGTTTGTTGGCTACACACTGACATGTAACTCAGACGCGAACTTGGCCTTGTGGCCTTAATCTTGATGTGAATTCCATGCATATTGTGTATTCTTGTGTGGGCTCTGCTGTTCATACAAATTTAAGAAATTCACAGCTTTCTGTTTGCACAGCCCAGATATGCACTTCAGCGTTATAATGTGCCAATGAATGACCATGGTTTCATTATGAATTTGGCCCCTATTATGTGTAAGTTATATCTCAATGTGAATTGCATAAGTTAGAACTCAAATTGAATCGCATAAGTCAAATTGAAGTGCATGAGTTTCATCTCAAACTGAAATCAATACCCCAGTACTCAATAACATCTGCACACACGACCATGTTCAGACAAAACATTCTTCCATAAATTCAGGAACAGCATAATAGCTTTGCAACAGATTCCTGTTACAAAAATAACAGAAGAGTAGCTACACTGAGTCACTGATGGTCCCAAAATATCTACAAAACTACTAAATCCTCACATCATGGCATCATAATCATCCAATGCACCATTATACTCCATGACCTTCTTCTTGATCTTCGAGGTATCCACCCAGGTGATGAAGGCTTCCATCTTCCTGGTTACAAGAAAGGCTGGATCCGTGACTGTCTCAGGGCCTACACGCACATGCCCTTGTTCAATGTAGGTGACAGCCTCTTTAAGGTGTTCCGCAAACTTGAGCTTCACCAAAACTGTTGCAAGTCTCCGCCTACAATAGTTTAGAAAGCGACATAGTTAGTGGAATATGATATGTCATGTTGCTTCCTACAACAAAGCTACTATGGTTATTGAGTGATTCATGGCAATAAAAGCTTTAAAAAACAACTAACAAATAAAATGCAGCATTTGATGAAGCTAACAACAATTGAAGGGAAAATAGTTCCTATAACTCAGGGAGATAGAGGCCTGCAGAAGGCGCTCACTGAAAGATTCTCGCATTTGACCAAGCTCTTCTTTGTTGGAATTACACCCATATTATACCTGAAATTTGAGAAAACTTCCTTGGACCATATAAATGAGCTGTCAGTAAAAGTATCAAGTATAAAATGGAAGCAGCAAGCAAGAATTGCATGATTGAATCGAACAGAAACAACTTCAGATGTTCATAATATAATAAGATGGCATACTGAAGCAGCATGATATATAGACAGTATTTGTGTCGCTTTCCAATGCCCGGGAGAGTATCAGTATCCAAACATAACCAATCCATTGCCATGTTGAACGAACTAATTATTAGAGTGCACACTCTGAAGAATATGATGAGACGCCGATAATCATGTAGAGGGTTAGCAAGTCCTTTTTACCACATCATTTTTAACTAGGACTATTTTAAAATAACTGCAGGAGAACTGCTATATCCATTCATTGATTTAGGGACAGGCAGGCTAAGTGGACCAAAGATCTGAAGCAAACAATGATAGCCCAAGAAACCTCATATGAGTTACATTTTTCTTAGCCTTGATCAAAATGAATACTGTTTGCACAATCAAAAATAAATCCTGAATAAATCATCAAGTACTAATGGTCGAGTCAAAGGAAATAGATGTTTATAATAAGATGGCCCACTGAAGCAGCATGGCATATAGACGGTATTTTTGTCTTTCTCCTAACGCGTGAGAGAGTATCAATAGTGGGGTATCGAAACGAAAGCAATCCATTGCTGTGTTGAACGAACTTATTATTAGAGTGCACACTCAGACATTAGCAGAAGCAGAAAATATGATGAGATGCCAATGATCATGAAGATGGTTAGCAAGTCTCTGCTACCACTTCATTTTTTAGTTGTTATTTTAAAGTAACTGCAGGAGAACTAATATATTCATTGATTGATTTAGAGACAGGTGAAGTGGACCAAAGATCTGAAGCAAACAATGATAGCCCAAGAAACCTCATATGAGATACATTTTGTTTAGCCTGGATCAAAACAAATACAGTTTGCGCAATCAAAAATAAATAATCAAGTAGTAATAACATAGGCCAAAAGTAGAATTAATTTGATAGACCTTACATAGAGCCATGACTCTTATATATTTCTAAATCTATAACAATCCAGTTGGCAATCACAGATAAACATGGAGGACTCGTAATGTCGTGGTACATGATGGATACAGTGTACAGTTAAACGGTTAAACAAACACAACCACAGATCCCTTTCGGAATCGAGAAGAGAACATGCGGCAACTTACAGCTTGTCGATGAGCATGTCCGCATTTGCTTTATAATGTTCACCAGCTTCTGCGCCATACAGCAGATCCCATTGTACCTGCGCCACCACAGAATGAACGACCAGCACTTAACATATGCTCGAGCAGTAATCCAAGCACAACCACACCTACTGAATCGAAACACGAACATGACAAGCTAATCAATTCCGGAAGCAATTGACCGATGGTTCGTAAAGCAGAGGAACAGGAGGGGGTTGATTGGGTGAGAGAGGAGGGATGTACTTCTTGTAGTCGTCCCTCTCCACGAGGCTGTAACGCTGCGTGACGGCGGCGTCGCGGTGGCCGCCCTCCCGCTTCCAATCGAGGAAGTTGACCTTCTTCAGCAGCTTCTTGTCGTGGAACTTGAGCTTCCTCATGCTCCGGTCTCACCTTTGATGTGAGGAATGCGTCTGTCGAGCGGAAGCAGCGGTTGCGCCGGTGGATGATTCTGGGAGGAGCGCGTCCGGCGGCGTGGGTACTTGTTTGCGCGTGAGCGTCAGGAGTCAGGACTAGGGATCGTAGTGGCATGAAGGGGGTGGGGCTCCGTCTTGGGCTGAGTGGGCTCGTTTGACTGTTTGGGCTCAGCGAGTGGGATCTGGTTGGATGTAGATATTCAGCTTTTCTCTTGGGGGGAATATGTTTGCCAACAGTCTTAAAAAGAGATGTTTGTGCCTTTTAATTTATAGTCAAAGTGGGTTCTCTGATCGTGACGGTGCATTTTTTGTAGTGGTTTGAGCTTGTTGGAATTAGTTGCATCTTTTGTGAGCCGTAAACTTGTTGGGTTGCGATGTAATGTATGTATATATGAATGCTCATGTTAATTCAGCTACAGTTGTATTCTATGTGTTGTGAGTTCTTTGTTATGCTATTTGTTTGGTTGAGATGTAATATAGATATTAGATATTTAGTGGGGGCCGAAATGCAAAATTGGCATATAGCATGCGCCGACATGGATTATGAGACATTGCTGCTATTCCATAGTCTCACAGCTGCCACGACACTACATGGGCTGTGGCGTAAATGTCTTGCTGCCGCGGAAGCGCTACCTCGACGGACCACGTTGTGCCGCACCAAAAAAATCGTAGCCGTTGCATAATCCCCGGCACAGTTATCCCTAGCGGCTTTTCTTTGTCGCGCCAGCGGCTATGCCTCGGCGTTTATAAGCGCCAGCGCACGAGCTCCGTGTTGTAGTGTATGTTCACCGACGATATTCCTAGTAGCGCCGGCGCATGTCCCAAATCGTTTGATGGCGGTAAGTAGCACCAGCGCACCAATTTTTTTGTCAGTCGACGCTAGCGTACGCTGTTATAGTCCTTTTTCTAGTCGTGTAAATATAAAACATGATTATAACAGTAGATATGATGCAAATATGGTGGAATACATCACAATATACAAAATAATCATGTATGCATTTTTACATGCATTAAGCTCCTTGTGGGTAATGCTATAGTTGAACCCTACATTTATTTTAGGCATATTGTTGATTTTTTATTTTTTATTAATCCTATAGTGGAACAAAATACCTAGAATACTTATATTTATTTTAGGTATCGTCATAGAACTTCCGTGGTAGTAGGTCTGCGGCGCGATCGGGTGCCCGGAGGATGTGGGCGAGCCATCCCCGGCCTGTGCTGACATGCTTTCCTACAGGTGGCTTGTCGACGACACAGTGGAAGGTGCGGGCGCTACTACCATGGAATCGATGATGGACCATGTAGGAAGGTCTACAATTTTGGTGGGCGGTGAGGGATAAGCCGAATGGTGCAGTGGCGCGAGAACAGAAAAGGGAGGGGTTGAAACTTTCTTCCCGCCAAGTGCCGTTGGTGTTTTGGTATGCATGAAAGGAAATGGAGTGGTGTAGTAATTGAAGCGGCGGGACATGCGCAGCAGCTACTAGCTGACAAAATGGATGCACCTTTGAACTGCGCGCGCGGTACGTACGGTAGTGATCCGACGGACCGGACCCGCTGTGTACGTAGAGTAGAGGTACCGGCCGGGTGACAATAACACACACACAGAAAGTAGCATGTACTGTACGCGAACGCGAGCAAGAGAGAGATACGTACAACTGTTGGCAAAAAAAAAAGGAAGGAGAGCTCGAGATACTAGTACTGTGACTGTGCGGCCGGGCCGACCGGCCGTAACAAACTCTCTGACACCGCTCCGCTCCGGGCTCTGTGCGCGCGGCAGCCTGCCAGCCAGCTGGGTGTATAAAAGCATTGAATGCCACCACCAAATGCACCTCGGCCGCTTCGTCCCGTTCATCCACATCCACGGTCCACCACCACCACGCTCCACACGCCGCGCGACGCCTTGGCAGCAGCAGATCCTTCCTTCCTTCCTTCCTTCCTTCCTTCCTTCCGGTGGCGGTACGGTAAGGTGGGTGCCTCCCTCCCTCCCTCCCTCCCTCCTCCTTTCTCCCCTGCTGCAGCCGTGTGGTGGGTGCTCCCTCTCTCCTTTTCTGCCATGGCTTTTCTTCTCTTCACTTGATGCTGGATCCGACCATCCGTGGTTTGATTTCTGGCTTGGATCATGTACCTGCTGTTCGTGGATCTGTGTTCCTCCGTGCGTCTGTAGCTAGCGTGTGGGTGGCAAGGCCGGGATGGATATATGCGCCTGTGCGATGATGCGGGCTCATCTTAATTAATCTGGCGTTTGAATCTTAATTACACGGTTGATGAACTTGAGTAGGAAGGCAGGACGCAGGAGACACAGTGATGAATCGATGTATGGCAATGCAAGCAAGGCTACTTAAATTAATTAGGTTTCAACCTGCTTGCTTGCATTGGCTTGCTTGGCTGCTGCTGTGTGTACGCAGATTCGTATTTGTTCAAATTAATAGTTCAGATAAGTTGCAGTGCAGGTCGTGTTCATCTTCACCTTCTTCAGTCGATCGCTAGCTGCTTGATGCATGGATCTTGCTTGTTGATTGCTTTGTTCAGTCTGCAATTTAATTTCCGTATCATGCGCATATATATACTCTAGTCTAGTAGTACTGTTATATCTGGTGGACTAATAACTATCGTCCCATCGACATGCTTGTCCTTGCAGATCGATCCAGAGGCCGGCGGCACATCATGGATCTTAGTCCCGAGTCACAGCAGAGCCTCCTTGTGGCCGGTACGAACCCAGCTAGTATTGATGATCTCTACTTAATACTACATATATACACACGCGCCAGAGCCTCCTTGTGGCCGGCCGGTACGAACCCAACTGCACTATTGATGATCTCTACTTAATACATACTCCACATCTGAACAATTAATGTATCGGCTAGCTGCTAGGGGGGATCGAGATCAGCATCCCACAGGTTACTTTCGTAAGTACGCTTCATTCTGTTTTTTCTATCTCCGCATGCAGGCGACTTCCATACGCTTCTCGGCTTGGCAGCTCCACTGTAAGTAATAAATCCTGTGACGACAGAGTTCCTGGCCATGAAACTTGGCAGTACCTACCTTTTGCCTCTGTGTATATTGTAACAACGCCGGAGTGTACGCCTGCCTGCGCAGGTACACCGCCTTGCCGGCCATCTGTCAGACCAAGACCGTGGGTAGGCGCTCGCCGCTGCCCAACATCGCGGCGTGTTTCAGCTGCTGCGTCGGGATGCTCTACGCGTGCGCACGCAACGACCAGCTCGCCATTGCCGTCAACGCTATTGGAGCCAGCTTTCAGGCGATCTACATCGTATTTTTCATGTGCTATAGCGACGCCCGGCGGCTGGTTCTTTTGCAGTGTGTGGTGCCCACGATTGCTTACCTGTCTCTGCTCGCCGTGTACCTTGCCGGAGCGGCCAACGACGACACCCTCGCCGTCCTGGCAGGAACCTCCGGCTGTTTAGCCCCGGCCACCATCGCCTACCTCCTGGTAACGCGCACATACCCATCTCCTGGCATGCATACATTATTTTTTCGGTGCTTGTTAGTGCAAGTATGCTCGGTACTCAATCAGTAACATTCATCTTGCAGTACCGCAAGGTACTGAGGCCAGACGGGATCATGGAGTTCATGCCCCATCCAATTGTTCCCGCCTTTGCACTGGTTAGCACGCCGCTATTGTTGGAAATTGGCCCGATATGCGACGCCTTTCGTCGAGTACTTTCCGACAACAGACGACGCGATAGCGGCAAGATCACTCGATCAACTCCGGCAAGACGTGCAAGTACACACAGCCAAACTGGCTAGCTTTGATTAATTGATCAAGCTAGTACCAACACAACTCACTCACGTGAAAAACAATAAGCTTTGATGGCCACAGGTGCATATCGCACCTCATAGTTACTTTCGTATTGATTCTCACGAGGTGTTGTTTACAGGCCAGGATACACGCATATATATATGCCAAGACTAGACAACCAATGGTAGCTAAACCTAGTCTAATACATATACGTATAGTACCTGGACACCTACACCTACTCGGACTGCAATTCCAATACGTGTAGGACACGTGATTATCTAACAATCACCCCCTAATCACGATGTGCTTCTTTACATCGACCTGGGTCCCAAATGCGCCAGCTGCTCCTCGCGGGCGTCATCCACGGCATTACTTTCGCCGCACCCTTACTCAGTACCCATGTCACCGACTTTGCTTTTGTCGACTTCTCCATGGCTTCACGCCGACAACCCTTTTTGTCCGCGCCCTTCTCCATGCCTTCACGCCGACTGTCCTTTTTGTCCGCGCCTTGAGACATTATACTTGGTTCAATGAAGTACTTTCTCATCGATGTCTCGCATATTTGATCTACTACTTGCCGGTGCTCTTGGATGCAATAGAACAAATAAGTAGGAGGTAACTCAAATTTGTTTTCTTCTAGCTTCTCTATACCACGTGAAAAGCCTTTTGATGGATCTGCACCCCCTATTGTTGGGTCTCCTCCATCTATCTGGCCACCAGTCCACACTCTTGGACCATCGCCTTCTGGCCTTGCTGGCCTGTTTGCTGGGCTCACTTCAGCTCCCCCTCCTTTTCTTATAATTGCTGGGCAAACAAGTGCAGGTATCGCTACGCATGCATCTGTGCACCCTTCCAGTTTCGTATCTTCTGGCCACAGACTAGCCTTTTCTTCAAACTCTTTGTCTTCTGGGAGAATCCCTAGTGCTTCTGGCCTGGTGTCCACGCTTGGAGCTGCCCCTAGGCCTTCAATGTCTTCTGGGCCCGAACTTGCTGACAAGGATAAGCTCGATTGATCCATATTTTCTTCATACTCAAGATCCCACGTGACGTGAAAAGTTGAATATTCCGGTTCGTTGTAGCCCCAATTCCATGACTTGCCTTCCTCAAAGATTACGTCTCCCTTGAAAACAACCTTATTGGTATAAGGATTGCACAAGCGGTATGTCTTTGAGCCTTCATAGCCCGTCATGATCATCGGAATACGTTGCTCCGCCAATTCCGCGTTTACATGCGCCACACATCCAAAAGTACGAAGATGATCAACCGAGGGCTTCCATCCGTACCATGTTTCGTACGGTGTTGTACCAACTCCATTCTTAGTAGATTCCATGTTCAGCAAATACACAGCCGTATTGACTGCCTCACCCCAGAATTTTCCTGGCAAACCTTTACTCTTCATCATCCTCCGTGCCATGGTCAACACGGTTTGATGCAGCTCGCCTTCCTGATCAATGCGTAGAACTCTTATATTCGCCTCCACCTTGAACTCTTCGGCTTCCTTGATCTTCTCAAATGCTTGTTGAGCTTGACCCTTACTTTTCAGCAATACAATCCACATGTATTTACTATGATCATCCACCACAAGCATGAAGAACTTATTGCCGGACGGAGTTGCAGGTGAAATTCTAACGCATAGATCGCCATGAACAAGTTCCGAGGCTTCACTTGCCTCAAACGTGGCTTCACATGGGAACGGGGCACTTTGTTCCTCATGATGCACACACGGTAGATCGTGATCCACTTGTGCCACAATCTCCATGCGGTGATGGAGGATCCTCCTCATCCTTCAACTCGTTACTTGAGCATCGGCATCATCGGTCCATCATCTCCTTCTGGGCGATGAGAGCCTCTCCTTTTCCTTTGGTGCTTTCGGCAATCAGCCTTGAAGTGACCGAGCTCGCCGATTATGACACCTTACTTTCTTTATGTCAAACTTCCTCCGGTAGGCGTCATCTTCATCCTCCTGCCCCGCGACATACTTTTTTTGGGCGTTGTTTCTCCTTGCCGCTCGTGGAGCCTCCTTGCTTTTCTTTTGAAAGAGTCATCCATTGCTGCTTTGTGAGCATCAGGTGCTCAACCTGTTCTGGATCACCGAAGCTGATCCGGATTCTCTCATCGTGTGCCTTGAATCTTCCGACGAGATCCTCAACCGTCAATGTATTCAGGTCGAGACATTGTTCGATCGATGTAACGATCTGCATGTAGCGCGCCGGCGCCGCACGCAGGAACCTTCTGACGTTCTTGATCTCATCCAATTTCTCGCCATATCCCCTGATTGCGTTGACAAGGGTAACGAAACGGGCGGCAAACTGATCAACCGTCTCGCTCTCCTCCATCTTCAGATCTTCATAGCTTTTTGTCAAAGTTTGAAGATGCGCTTCCTTCACGCGGGCATGACCTTGGTGCAAGATCTTGATCGTCTCCCATGCATCCTTCGCCGATTTCTTTCCGACGAGGTGCTGCATCACGTCCTTCGGCACGACGGAATAGAGCGCCGTTAACGCTTGGCGATCCTTCCGGTACTTCGCGCCTCCCTTGACGTACTCGTCGCCTCCTGGATCGACGGCCTCCCAAACCTCCTGAGCCTCCATGGCCACCTCCATGTTGAGTGCCCATAGCCCGTAGTCCTTGCGATCGAGGCGCGGATACAAAGCCGCCCCCACCGTCTCTGTCACCGGTGCCGATGCCGAGCTCTCGCCAAACTTCACCATCGCCATGACCTCCTAGTACTTTCAGAAGATCACAGGCGACGACCTTGGCTCTGATACCAATTGTTGGAAATTGGCCCGATATGCGACGCCTTTCGTCGAGTACTTTCCGACAACAGACGACGCGATAGCGGCAAGATCACTCGATCAACTCCGGCAAGACGCGCAAGTACACACAGCCAAACTGGCTAGCTTTGATTGATTGATCAAGCTAGTACCAACACAACTCACTCACGTGAAAAACAATAAGCTTTGATGGCCACAGGTGCATATCGCACCTCATAGTTACTTTCGTATTGATTCTCACGAGGTGTTGTTTACAGGCAGGATACACGCATATATATATGCCAAGACTAGACAACCGATGGTAGCTAAACCTAGTCTAATACATATACGTATAGTACCTGGACACCTACACCTACTCGGACTGCAATTTCAATACGTGTAGGACACGTGATTATCTAACAGCTATATATCCTCTACGCTTTCGCCGGGAAGGACCGTAAGCTGTACATTGCGGTAAGCCATATTCTTTCGTGCATCTAGCTAATCAGCTAGCATTGATCCTTGCTAGCTAGCTCTATTATATCAGGAGAAATATCTATCTATGGGAATGAATGAATGAATGAACGTATGAATACCTGATCAATGTGCAGATTCCCAACGGCGTCGGCCTGGTGTCAGCACTGCTTCAGGTGCTCCTGCACTACTCCTTCTTGATACTGGACCAGTTTAGCTCTGACGTGCACGCTGCCCTTCGGGAGTGCCTTGTTGGCTTGTGACCGTTGCACTGTACCATTGCAGCAGAAGCAAAGCAACCATCTTAAATTATTTCATCTGACCACATTCCACTATTGTAATGTTATATTCCATCTACTATCATTCCATTAGCGTCGAATGAGTTAAGTTAAAGACTACATGTATCGATCGAGTCACTAGCTAGTCACTAGTATGTCGTTGGATCTTGCATGCATGCATGCCTTAATCATCAATACTCCCTGGCTCTCTCTTGATTTTGATCACTGCATCGTTTGTGCATGCCTCTACGTGCTTCATTTAGTAAGACCGTCTCGTTCTTACATATATCCACGTGCTAATTGCTTCGCAGCGGCTAACTTTGGCTAGATAATCGCAAGCAAATAACAATGCCACGTCTCTCATGTACTACCTCCGTTTGGGATTATAAGTCCCGCGCGGATAACTAGGTTGCCAATTTAAACAAGATAATATAAATATTATAGCATAAAAATTATACCATTAGATACTTTAGATGTTATATTTTTTAATGGTATAATTTTTGTGGAGTATAAGTTATATTTTATTGGTCAAATTAACAACCTAGGTATGCGCGTAGGACCTATAATCCCGAACAGAGGGAGTATATTATATTATATGATGCAACCCAAGAGATTACGATTTTCGAGGCCTTCACCGTTGTGAATATGATGAGGGTGCCTTCACAAAGATTGCTCCGTTTGGCCGGATGGATCCCTAGACATACATGCCTTAGGGCGGGCCATACAAGCGAGCGTATTTCCTGCATCAACATGTACATGGTTACGAGTTGATAGCATAAAACTACCACTTTACATATCAATTTTTCCAAATGGTACCGGTTGGTGTTTCAATCGGAAAAACACTACCACATCAGAACCAAATTTTCATAAAAACACTTCGCAAAAACACTTCCATGTTTAATTGACACCGTTTCTGATAGCGGGACCCACATGTAAGGAGAAAAGTTGCTAACATGGACTGGCCCCACCTGTTAGCTATATTAAAAAATAGTAAAAATATCAAAAAAAATAAAAAAAAGTGGGCAGCACAAACCCATCTCCCCCCATCGACTGACTCCATCGCCGTCGCCCTCCGCTCTCTCTCCTGTGGCCGCCGTCGCCCTCCCCTCTCTCTCCCATGGCCGCCGCCGTCCTCCCCTCCCTCTGTAACATCCCAAAAATACTAAACTTGGATCATCAAACTCTAAGCATCAAAATTAGGGTTAACAAAAACTTTTCTAAATAAAATTTTGAAAGCATGCATATGTGTATGCATTTCATTTTGAATTCTTTTGAACCACCTTGTTTATGTGTTCTATTGCTTGTAAATGGATGCTTAGGTGAAATAAACATCATCTAAACATTTCCCAAACCTTTCCTAAAGACAAATAAATCAAAACAAATAAAATAAAGGAATGGTCACTATGACCAATTTAACTCCCATGCCTACTTTGGCTGTCTCAAACTTTCAGAACCTAACAGAAACTTTTCTGGATCTTTGCACCCCTTGAATGTACTCATAACAAGGTATCAAGGCCCACTTTGTGATCATTCAGAAACTTTCAAATGCATAGTTTAAATGACAATCTAAAATTGAATCTTTATCATATGGGAAGATCCCACTTTTTCAAGAACCACTCGAACAAGCTCAACTTTCAAAACCCAAGCATCTGCAGACTCACCAGCACCAATCTAGCACACCCACCAAAAATCTTTTCAAAATTCAAAACTTGAATTCATGCGTCCATTTTATCTAACACTTGGCAGACACAAATCAAACAAAATCCAAACACTATTGTGAGTAGTGATTCTTGCCTAACTGGTTCCCTATCTAGCTCACAACCAGCTCAGTAGATCATCTAGCAAGATTAACCAAGCACTAGCACCACTGTGAGCTTGCCAAAACCATCAATGGTGAACAGCCGAAGCCAATCTTGTCACCCCCATGTCGACAACACGCTAGGAGGAGAAACAATTCCTAGCCAGCATGTCTGGGAGGCAGCCCACCGTCCACCGCCACTCCCTGTCCAGCGCTCGAACGTTGCCAGCCTGTCGTGGTGGTGGCACGGCAGATGCCATGGGTAGGCTAAAGTTTGGGGCCAATGGATGCTAGTGGGATCTGGGGAGGGAAGATGTAGTTGATTCTACACCCAGAAAGCTAATGCAAAGATCTTTATTTCTCCTTCCTTGGGCTACAAGTGCTCCTTGAGCTGTATACAAGGAGAAAGAGAGAACTTTACCAGCCTAACGGTACTAAGAAAGAGCCGATCCCTTCATCAGGGTCCAAGCCTCCCCTTATAAAGGAGAGCCTTGGGTTCTTCTAGGGCTGACGTGGCAAGCATATTCGAGGAATATGCTTGTCCCAATATAGTAGTTCGGCGCCCCTCTTTCCCTGTCGCCCTTCTAACTGCGGCAAGGTTCCAGAGGGCCCCTCCTGCGTGCCTCGAGCTCCAGAACTGTCACCCCCGTGACCTCCTTCTGCCCCTCCGCTGCTCGCACATTTGTCTTTAGCTCTTGGCTCGCTTTCGATTCATGACTAGGGTTTGACTTTAGGCTTCTCCTTCTCTTGCAAGCTTCGTATCATTCGGCCCTTCCTCGCATAACTCGGCCTGTCCTTCACCTGCATTAAGATCATTCGGGCCAACCCGGCCGACTTACGCAATATCTCGGCCGGGTAATGCCTTGCCATTACTACTGAGGTCCTGCCTTTCCCTATCTCGGCCGACCTTTACAAGACTCGGCCAGCTTAGAATATAACTTCGAAACCGACGGGAATAACCTTTCGTCTTTCCCCGTCCTTACCCTATCCGGGGTTACCTCCCCAACATTAGTCCCCGAAGCTGATATGGTCCCGCCGATAACCTCGGTTGGGTCGTATCAGTTTCATGATACTCATTATGCATTCTTTCCAAGTTATCTCCTGTTCGTTCGAGGTAACATCGTATTTACTAGTGCACGCCTCGTCCTACTTGTCATCCTCATCATTGTTTCTCTAGTTTTTTGTTCCTCTACAGTATTTACTGACAAGCTACGATTCTCGCCGCTACTGTCGCATTGCCGTCTGACGCCGCGGCGCGTTCTCGTTGGGGATCGTGAGCTCCTTGGTCAATCGTGTGGTCCTCGGTGCGGTTCTGCTCAGCGACGCGTGGTCGTGCGGCGCACACGATCTACACGACGAACCGCCACACCCACGATCCCACTGCTTCGCAAGCGGCTCGGTTATAAAGAGGGGCGCGGCGCTTGGGAGTTTACTTTCCCCTTATCGCCGCTTCGCGCTTCTTCTTCTTCCTCGCGTTTCAAGGCGCTTATGGTTTTCGCCGCCATTCAACCGGTTCTGCGACGAGGAGGACTCACTGCCGCTGTTCGCCTGCCTCGTCGCTGCTCACTAGCTCCGACGTCGTCGCCGGTGAGTTCTTTTCGGCCCCATCGCCTAGGCTTTCCTCTAGATCCCTTCGTCTCCCCTTTGTTCTTGCGTCGCGGTTCTGTCGTCGTTCCGCCGCCGTTTTTGCGTAGAATTGCAACGGGGCCTCGTAGCTCTAAATTTTCCTCCGCCGCCAGTTCTTCCTCCGTCGATCTTTCCGGCGAAATCATGTCTAGTTCCTTTAGCGGTGCCCTGGTAGAGGATGACGATGCTGGCTCTAGGCCTGAGCGAGGCTCGTGGCAGGGCTCCTTAGTTACCCGGCGGGAGATCGAGTGGCTCATCCGAACTCGGAGGATTCCCGTCGAGGTCTCTTGTCGTTTACCCGGCAACGAGTTATCTCCGGACGTTAAGGAGGGTGAGTATGTAGTTTTTATGTCGCACTTCTCCCGCGGCTTCGGTCTCCCTCTTAGCGACTTTGCCAGGGAGTTTCTCGACTACTTCGGCCTTCAGTCGCATCATCTTCCTGCGAACGCCATCGCTTCTCTCTCTGCTTTTATCTCTGCCTCGGAAGGGTATTTCGGCCTATGGCCATCCGTGCATGTCTGGTCTAAGTTTTTCCAGATTCGCTCTAACGTTGTTCCTGACAAGTCTCTGCACCCTTCCGAGAAACTGCTCACTCAATGTGGTGCAGCGTCCATCACACCTCGGAGGAAATCCGTGTTTCCTCGCGTTACGGGGCTTGGGTCGTGCAAGAAGTGGCACAAGTCCTTCTTCTATGTTAAGAACACAGGGACAGAGGACAAGATTCGGCTCCCTGCCTTTTCCATTGGTACGCCCTCCAAGGTGAACTGGACTTATAATCCGAGGAGGAGTCACGTCTTGGCCGAGCTTTTCGAGACTCGGCTCAAGGAGCTGATCCGGGCCGGGTTACGCGGCGAGGACTTGATGGCTACCTTCATCAGTAGCTGAATTTGCCCACTCCAGAAAAGGACGCACAAACTTTGCTACATGAGTGGTCCACTTGACCCCAACCGAGTCTCGACCGTGGAGCTGGATAACTATCTTGTTTTCAAACGTGTCCGAGCTATCTTTAAGACGGAGATGCCTGAAGACTGGGCTTGGGGATTGAAACCGTTTACCCGCGAGCGTCCTCCTCCCGCAGTAAGTTTAACCATTAATGCTTCAATTTTCTATTGTTTTCATAGTTGTTTTCGCTAACTTTCCTTCTTTTCGCCTCACAGAGGTTCGCAGAGCAAAAGGACGAGGATGCCGAGGTTTTCTCGCTTCCGTGGCCTGCGGACCGGAATACCCCGGATGTTGGGGAGCCGGATTCTGAAGAATTCGTCCCCAAGTCGGATCTCGCTCCGGCTCGTGCTCGTGGCAAGACCTCGGTCCATGAGGAGGAAGGTGATTCGGACGAGGTCCAAGTTCTTGAGGTAGTTGCCGCAATGCCTATTTCTTATGCATTTCCGGCTTCTACTTTCCCAGCTAATCCGGCCGGTCAGGTTCACGACGCCGAGCCTATTGCTTCCCGGCCCCCAGTTACCTCGGGGAAACGTGGGGCTCCCGTTGGTACTTCCGAGGCGGTCCCCAAGAAACGAGTGAAGAGATCCGCTCCGAATCCTCCCAGGCGCAAGACCATGCCAGGAGTCGCAGGGTAATTTCCGTTTCCTTGTATTTCTTGTTTCTCTCTTTTTGCTTTTCCAGCTGACACTCTTTTTTCTTTCTCATTTTCGCAGTGCTCCCCTTTCTGTTAAGCCCGGCGGTCCTAGCATGACTGGCCATGTGACTCGGCAGCCATCTCCTCCGCCCGTTGAAGATACCAGGATCCCCAGTCCTGTCGTGCTGCGTCTCCTCCAGCTCCGCATCTGTCACCTCCTCGCCACGATGTGCCTGATACTCTTTTCGACGTTGATTCTACTCGTGCCTCCGAGATTTCTACCGAACCAGTTGCCCCTCCATTGAATCCGAGCATATCTACCGAGCCTCTTTCTACCTCGGTAGCTCCTATAGTAACCCCAGCCCCAGCCGTGGTCGTTAATATCTCGGCGTCCTCTGCGCCTGTGATCCCTCCTGCTCCTAAAGGCACCGTTCCCATTGCCGAGGTATCGGCTTCTGCTGATGCCTCCTCTACAGTAAGAAAAGTTGTTGCCACCAAGGCTTCCACTTCCCAAAAAGGTCTTGCCGGCTCTTCTCAGTCGAGTATTGCCGACGTGCTGCGTAAAGGGATTGCTCCCACCAAAGCCTCCGTTACTCCGGCCGCCGGTACCCAGCGTGCTCTTCATAAGAGCCCTGCTGCCTCGGTAGTTACACAACACGTCCGGGGTAAAGTCCTTACTCGGACGACCAGTGGAAACAGCCTCGGCTCACTGGTGGAATATGCTCATAACTGGAATGCTGCTGATCAGCTCGAGGGCAATCCAATCAGTCAGCCGTTTCAACTTTTCGACATCAGCAGCCGTTTGGATCAAGCTGCCAAGATCATTCTTGATAGCAACAAGATGAATGAGGTAATTGCTGTTTCTCGAGGTTTTGACTGATTCTCCATATGCTATTATATATACATTAGTCCCTGAAACTTGCAAACGAGTAATTTGTTATTCGCTTGGAAGTTTTTATAATGCTCTACTTAATTCGACTTAATTTTAGGGTTCGAACCTATATCCGAGTAGATCTATCTTAAACTTTGCTTAAATTTTATCTAGCTGTTCTTTGAATATCCAGCCACATAGGTCCGGGTTAAGCTTTCGCTTGACTCGGATCTGTTTTACTTCTGAATTTCCAGCCGCCTAGGTCCGGGTTAAGCTTTCGCTTGACTCGGATCTGTTTTACCTCTGAATTTCCAGCTGCCTAGGTCCGGGTTAAGCTTTCGCTTGACTCGGATCTGTTTTAACTTTGAATTTCCAGCCACCTAGATCCGGGTTAAGCTTTCGCTTGACTCGGATCTGTTTTAACTTTGAATTTCCAGCCACCTAGATCTGTGTTAAGCTTTCGCTTGACGCGGATCTGTTTTGGCTTTGAATATCCAGCCACCTAGATCCGGGTTAAGTTTGCGCTTACCTCCGATCTGTTTTGGCTTTGAATATCCAGCCACCTAGATCTGGGTTAAGTTTTCGCTTAACTCGGATTTGTTTTGGCTTTGAATATCCACTCATCGTTTGTTCTATTGCTTCAAATTGCACATGACCGGCGGACTGCCGAGTTTCAAAGATTGCTTTTCTCACATAGGAAATTGGAAGAAAAATATGAAAAAGTTATTCCTGTGGTGAAAAAAGCGGGTAAGTCGACCATTTTCCTTGTCATCTCTGACATTTTCATTGCTTTGTATGCGGGATGTCGACTTACTTGTTGGTTGACAGGTAATATCAATAATCTCAACATTCGTCTTGAGAAGAAAGTCAAGAAATTGGAAGGTTAGTTCTCCATTCACCTCGTACTTTTCCCTCTTTAAAATGTGCGCTAAGTTTCTTTTACTTTGTTTGGCTTTGGTAAAGCCGAGTTACAAACCTTTGCAGCATCTCACCAAGATTGCACGCCCATGCCTGATGTAATGCTGCATTTTTTAGAACAAAGCGCTACTCACTCGGCACAGCTAAAAGAAAAGGATGATTAAATAGCTCGCCTGAGTGCCGAGGTGGAGGCCCTTAAGCTCTCTCAAAGGTCCGAACTAGAAAAGGTCGACCAAGAATTCTCCGAGGAGAAAAATTGGCTAGCTCTGCAACTGCAGAAGAATAAAGAGCTCCTTGAGTCTGCCGAGCTGAAAACTCGGGGAATGGGCGAGGAAATTGCTCGCTTTGAGAAGAGCAAGATTGACTGGGCTAAGGACCTTCAGATAATGATGAGTTATATTCATCGTAAGCATCTTAACACAACCGGATTATCTTTTTTCCTTTTTCCTGCTGCCCTCTGACGCCTCCCTTTTTTGCGCAGACCATTTTCCAGAAGCTAAGCCCGTGATCTCTAAAGCGGTCCTTGCTGATCGTGCGCGCCAAGGTCTCCCTGTTGACGTGGACTTTGAGTATTCAATGGAAGATTTCTTGGTTGCTGTCGGCGCTGCGGTTGGTCCGATGAAGATTATGGGTAGGGATTTGGTGCAGGCAGCTATCCGAGCCTACCATGTTCTCTGGCCGAATACTTCTGGGACTCCTGATATCAATGAGATCCAATTGCTGGTGCAAAGATTGATGGCGTCCGAGAAGCAATTGAGTTTTTGGAGGGAGTCAGCCGGACGAGCTGGCGCTGACATGGCTCTCACTGTTATCCTGTCATGGTATGAAGACATATCTCTTGATATCTTGAGAAATCTGCGCACTGGTTCCCGTTGGGTTGAGGACCCCGCCTTCGTCGCTCTACGGCAAGCTCGTGCTTTCCAGCTCGTTGAGTATGCCGACGTGCATACCTGGAACGAAGGTCCGAGTTTTCTTCCGAACCCGGACGATGAGGTCGTAGTCGAGGATGCCTCGGATGATAATTCGGCTAAACAAGGAGAAGATGAGGATAACTCGGCTACTTTTGGCGATTCTAGTTCGAGCTCGGATGGCAATGGCGACGCGCGATCCTCTTCCAAAGGTACTGGGCATTCAACTGCACAAACCGATGCTCCTCAGCAGCCTCGGGCTTCCGCCGAAGTCGCACCTGGTTCAGTGGAGGGTGAGGCGACCTCGGCCGAAGCTGCGCCTACCTCGGAGTGCCCAGCCCCTGACCAAGTTACTGCCTCTCCCGCTAAAAACCTTTAAGTTTGTTCTTATCCCTGGTATGTCAAGCGTATGATGTACGTGGAACCTTTGTCCGTCTTTTGTATAGTAAGGATTTCCTTTTGCCGTGTGCTTCTGGGACATATATGCTTGTAATTGTTATCACTTTATCTAAGTGATCTTGTTCGTCCGATTCTTTGCTTTGGTTGCCTCCAATTTTTTGTTGTTAGGATGTATCTTTGCCCTTGTTTTCTCGTGTTTTAGTCGAGTAATCTGGGTGTGATGAGCTTCGAATATCATACGGGATTGATCTGCTCTTATTCTGAGTGTTGAAGTGTGATACCTTTCTTGTATCAAAGATTGACTGCCACTTTGGAACAATATATGGCAGTCCTTGAGTGACTGCCTGTTCCGCCGAAGTCTAGTGTGTAAACCAAATTTCAGAAACAATATAAGACCGTTGCCGAGGCGCTGCTCAGGGTGTCGAGTTTTAGTGCTCAACATAACACTGGGGCGGTATATGGTAGTCCCCCAGTCGCTGCTTTGGATGCCGAGGTTTAATACATAAGATAAAATTGAAATAACATACAGCAGTCCCCGAGTCACTGCTCTGGATGCCGAGGTTTAGTACATAAGATGAAATGGAAATATCATACAGCAGTTCCCGAGTCACTGCTCTGGATGCCGAGGTTTAGTACATAAGATGAAATTGAAATATCATACGGCAGTCCCCGAGTCACTGCTCTGGATGCCGAGGTTTAATACATAAGATGAAATTGAAATAACATACAGCAGTCCCTGAGTCACTGCTCTGGATGCCGAGGTTTAATACATAAGATAAAATTGAAATAACATACAGCAGTCCCCGATTCACTGCTCTGGATGCCGAGGTTTAGTACATAAGATGAAATTGAAATATCATACAGCAGTCCCCGAGTCACTGCTCTGGATGCCGAGGTTTAATACATCATTGGTTCTTGACCTTGAGATACTATGCTATGAGTAAAATGGACGGAGCAAGGCTACATTCCATGGCCGCTTCGTTTCTTCGCCGACTTTGTCTGCCTTGTTCCTTCCGGGGGATTGAGCGTCGATTAAATAATATGCATCGTTATGCAATGCTTTGCTCACGGTGAAAGGTCCCTCCCATGGGGGTGACAGCTTGTGCATACCGGCCGTGCGTTGTACCAGTCGGAGGACTAAATATCCTTCTTTGAATACTCTTGGATTCACTTTCTTGCTATGGTATCGTCGCAAGTTCTGCTGATAAATAGCTGATCGTGATAGTGCCAGTTCCCTGGCCTCTTCTAGCAGGTCTACAGAATCTTGGCGAGCTATTTCATTTACCTCTCAGGTTGTATACTGAGTAACCCTTGGCGAGTCATGTAATATGTCGGCTGGAAGCACAACCTCTGCCCCGTATACCAGAAAGAATGGTGTATAACCTGTTGATCTATTCGGAGTAGTCCTGAGGCTCCATAATACGGCTGGGAGTTCCTCAATCCAACATCCCGCCGACCTTTGCAGTGGTTCAACAAGTCGCGGTTTTATTCCTGACAATACTAGTCCATTAGACCTTTCCACTTGCCCATTAGATGCTGGGTGAGCCACAGAGGCAACATCTAGTCTTATGTGTTTCTCTCTGCAAAATCTAGCGAAGGCTCCTTCTGCAAAGTTTGTGCCGTTATCTATAATAACACTGTGCGGATACCCATATCGTAAAATAATATTTTTGAGGAATTTCACTGCTGTGGGCCCATCGCATTTTTTTATTAGCTTCACTTCAATCCATTTTGTGAACTTGTCCACCATAACCAGTATGTGGGTCATTCCCCCTCGGGCCGGCTTAAATGGTCCCACCATATCTAAGCCCCACACAGAAAATGGCCAAGTGATGGGTATTGTTTTTAACTCGGCTGATGGCATATGTATTTTGGTCGCATATCTCTGGCAACCATTGCATTTCTCAACTATCTCTTTGGCTTGTTTCAACGCCGTCGGCCAATAAAATCCATGCCTGAATGCTTTGGCTACCAAGGCACGAGATGAGGCATGGTGTCCACATTCTCCTCGATGTATATCTAGGAGGATCTCCTGGCCTTCTGCTGAACTCACACACTTTTGCAATACGCTTGTGACGCTTCTTTTATATAGCCCATTGTTTATAATTGTATAAGCTTTTGCTCTCCTTATAGTTTGTCTTGCTAATACTTCATTACTCGGCAAAATCGCATCCTTGAGGAAAGAGAATATGGGTTGTGCCCATGCTGGTGTGATTTTCTCTGGTGTGGTCTCACTGTCTATTTCCATGTTTTCCGCCGACATAGCTACCTCGGCTTCATCCATTCTTACTTCTGATATCCTCCTCTTGGGGAGTTCCGGGTTATATTGCTGGTCTACTTCCATCGGCACCTTATTTCCTGCTGGATTTGCCGGAATGAAGATGGATTCGGATTCTGGGATGGAATTATTGATGGTTTCCTGAGGTGCTCTAGAGCAATACCTGGGGGAATTGACTGCCTGGTTGATCCTAGCTTTGACAACGTGTCTGTGGCATCATTTTCTGCCCGAGGTATGTGGTGAAATTCACACCCCTCAAAGTATCCGCTGATCTTTTGCACATGAAATCTGTACAAGGCCATATTATCATCCAACGCGTCCCAATTGCCTGAGACTTGCTGTACTACTAGATCCGAGTCTCCATAGCATAAGATTCGGCGTATGCCAATTTCTTTTGTGACTTTCAATCCATGGACCAGTGCTTCATATTCGGCTACGTTGTTTGACGCGGCAAAGTGTATTTGCAGCACATATTTCAGCTGATCTTTTTTGGGCGAGGTTAATACTATTCCTGCCCCCAAACCATTTCTTAGTTTGGAACCATCGAAATGCATCGTCCAATAATTTGGGTCTAGAAGTGGTGGCTCATACTGCACCTCGGCCGCCATTTAAAAAAATCGGCATCGCACGAGATTTGATTGCATCTCTCCTATCGAATTGTGGAGCATATGGTGACAACTCAATTGCCCATTTTGCTATTCGGCCACTTGCGTCTTTGTTGCTCAATATGTCGGCTATGGGTGCTTCACAGATCACTTTGATGGGGTGCTCTTCAAAGTAATGTTTAAGTTTCTTTGCCGACATATACACTCCATAAGCCATCTTTTGATAATGTGGATAATTTTGCTTTGAAGCAGATAACACTTCGCTTAAATAGTACACCGGCCTTTGTACCGACTTTTCTTCTTCGAATCGTTCTACAACGACTACAACACTTACTACTCTATTGGTTGCCGCTACATAGAGTAACATAGGCTCTTTTGATAATGGAGAAGCCAAAATGGGTGCTGTAACCAACATCTTTTTCAACTCATGAAATGCATTGTCTGCTTGTGGAGTCCAAATGAACCTATCTGATTTCTTCTTCAGTTGATAGAGTGGTAGTGCTTTCTCTCCCAGCCGACATACGAACCGACTGAGCGAAGCCAAGCATCCCGTGAACTTTTGTACGTCGTTTAGACACCTCGGCAGTTCCATCCTTTCTACTGCCCTTATCTTTGTTGGATTGGCCTCTATACCTCGGCTAGATACCAGAAAACCGAGTAATTTTCCTGCTGGCACGCCAAATGTGCACTTTTCCGGGTTAAGTTTCATTCGGAATCTTCTCAGGTTCGCGAAAGTCTGCCGTATATCATCCAGCAGTGTTTTGCTCTCCTTGGTTTTGATGACCACGTCATCCACATATACTTGTACATTTTTTCCTATCTGGTCGTGTAGACATTTCTGCATGCATCTCTGATATGTTGCTCCTGCGTTTCGCAGGCCGAATGGCATCGTGCGATAGCAATAAGCCCCGTACGGGGTAATAAACGCAGTGTTTATTTGATCGGCCGGATTTAACGGTATTTGGTGAAAACCAGAATACGCGTCTACAAATGACAATAACTCACAACCAGCGGTCGAATCAATGACTTGGTCTATTCTAGGTAATGGAAAAGGATCTTTTGGACACGCATTGTTCAGGTTCGTGTAATCGATGCACATTCGTCATACAATGGCTACATTCGGATCATCTTTCTTCTTTTCTACTAGCACCGGATTTGATAACCAATCCGGATATAACACTTTCATGATGAACCCGGCCGCGAGGAGCCGAGCTACTTCATCCCCTATTATTTTTCTCCTGTCTTCGGCGAAGCGGCGGAGAGGTTGCTTCACCGGCCTTGCTCCTGGCCTTACATTCAGAGAGTGCTCAGCCAACTCCCTCGGAACACCTTGCAGATCCTGAGTTGACCATGCAAAGATATCCCGATTCTCACGGAGGAAGTTGGTGAGCCCGCTTTCCTATTTAGCATCTAGGCCTGCACCAATAGTAACTGTGCGCTCTGGGAATTGCTCGTCTATCTGAAACTTCTTTGTTTCTTTAGTCGGCTGAAAGGAGACACTTCCATGTGGATTGGCTAGTGCCGGCATATTCAGCTGTGCCGACTGGGCGAGGGCTGCTACCTCCTGAATCCTTCTTTTTTCTCTTGCTATAACCAATGATTCGGCCAAATTTGATCCGGCTGAAGCACATTCCATTGACCTCTTGTAATCCCCTGCTACCGTTATCACTCCTTGTGGTCCGGGTAGCTTCATCTTCAGATAATTTACATGACAACTGCCCATGAATTTGGCTAACGCGGGCCATCCGAGTAAAGCATGATAACAACTCTCTAGATCCACTACTTCAAACTCTAAGTTTTCTGCTCTGCAGTTATCCCTTGTGCCGAATAACACATCCACTCGGACTTTACCAATGGGTTCGCATGAAAGCCCTGGCACGATCCCATGGAAAGTGGTCCTCGTGGATTGCAGCATGTTCTGCGATATTCCGAGTTTATGCATGGTATCTTTGTACATGATGTTGATACTTCTCCCATTGTCAATGAGAACTTTTGAGAACTTTACATTAATGCTTGGTCCAATAAACGTCGGATCCAACACCAGTGCATACGACCCTGGACTCGGCATTATTCTGGGGTGATCCTTTATGCTCCAAGTAACTTCCTGATCTGACCACGGTACATATCTCGGCACTGCCGGCATAACTGCATTTACTTCCATATGCCTGCGTTGCACACTCTGCTTGTCTTATTGTTCCGTCGTGAACACACAATAAGACTGATGATGCTCTCTGTAATCATTGCGTCTAGTATTTCCTGGAATTGCCCTTCCATCCTGGCCTTGGTTCATCACTTGATGTACCGCATCCCTCCGGTCCGAGTTATCATATCTCGGGGGGGGGGGGGGGAGGCGGCAACATCAGCTGCTGTGCATTTGCACCGATCAACGTGGCGATCTTGATGTTGATGCCCTTGAGGGTCTTTGCTGAATACTGCGGGTTTCCCATTGCATTTTTCATCCATGCACATTGGCGGGTTGTATGGCTGGCTGGTCTGGATGGGTTTGACGTGTGAAATTTACACGGCTGATCTAACATAGATTCGAACATGTACTTCGGCCTCTCCTGCCATTGATTCTTTTGTTCTGGGGTCCACTGTCTTTTCCCTTCATTCCTTGGTGTCCATTGCTGAGGACCATTCTTTTGCCGTTGAGTTGTTCCGTGATTCGGCTGATCCTGTGCTACCGCTGCCACTTGGGCCGAATTATATCTGTAATCCGGCCTTTCTTCTCTTCTTCTTCCTCTAAAATCATTGCGCCTGGATGACCCAGCCAAATCTCTCGCATACTGGTCTTGTTGCTCCCGATGGTCTGCCGACATTAACTCTGGTTGCGTCGGATCTCCCAATGCATAGGAGTCCGCTATTCTGATAGTTTCTGCCAATGTGGTCGGCATATCTCTTTGTAGTCGTTGCCATAACACACTGCCATAACGGCATCCTTGAGCGAACCACGCTATTGCTTGGGACTCTATAACTCCTTCACACGAGTTTCTCAGGTTACACCATCGAGTTAAAAATTCTCTATCTGTCTCATTCGGCCTCTGCTTGCACATGGCTAACTATTGTGGCCTGTTTGGCCTCTTGTATGTGCTGGTAAAGTTACTGACGAACATTTCCTCAAAATCTAACCAGCAGTTGATACTGCCTGCTGGTAGATTATTCAGCCACACCCTAGCTGGTCCTTCCAACATTTGTGGAACATACCTTACTGCCCATCGCAAGTTTCCACCCGCTATTTTCACAGCAGTGGCATAATCAATCAACCAGTCTTGTGGCTTGGTACTCCCATTATATGTTTTCGTGCCCCGTGCTAGCTGAAAGTTCGGCACAGGTGGTTCGCCCATGATCCGTGGTCCAAAGCATGTCGGACCTGGTGGACCCTGTTCTTCCAATAGCTCGGACCGGTATAGCCGGTCCAGCTTTACTCTTGCATCATTTGATGGCAAATCTCTGTAGAGAACTCTGTCTTGTATTCCATAGTGGTTGTTTCCTCCATGGATCGCATATTCCATCTCGGAATAACCATCATTGTATCTTTCATTAATTTGATTGTGGCGAGCTGGCCTCATTTCTCTTTCCTGCCGGGGTTCATGCCTCGGTTGCGGGTTGAGTGGCGGTTCTCTCCTTACTTCGACCGGGGTATTATTCTCATGATTGCCTCTTCCGGGTTCTCTTCTGTCGAGATCTCCATTGCCTCGGCTTCCGCCGTCTTTCTCAATACGGTCGGGGTTCCTCTCCCCACTGTTACCTCGGCTTGCATTGCCTCTGTTCTCATTTGCCTTTCCGGCCATCGCCGGATCATATGGAACAATTTGCTTGTTTCTCTTTCCTGAGGTTACTGCTTTGTCCCTTCGTGCATTATTTCCGGGTGAAGATGCTGCTGCCACGGACAAGGCAGGTGCTGCTCCAGCCGAGTGAACCATTCGCGAGGCCCCCGGCCTCGCCGGGTCTGTCCTGAGCATCTCTTCGTTCTGCTGGTTCGCGATGCGCACCAGCTCATTTACTCTTTCTTGCTGTTTCTGCCGGGCTTCGCCGGTCAATCCTTCTAATTCTAATGCTGCGGCATTTGCCGCTCTTAGGTTCTTTGCCGGGGTACTGTATCTCGGCAAGCCCAAATCAACCGACTCGGCTCTGCGAGCATCATGCTCCTTGTTGATATCATCTATGAGGTTTTTCCCTCTTAATCTCAACTCGTCCACCCGCTCGGGAGCGACGTCAAGCTTATTAGCTTTGGCGTATTCCCGCAGAGTCCTATTCAAAGACTCCCGCAGGGCCGACACCTTTTTTGCCTCTACCAGCACTTTTAGCCTGGTTTCTTCCAACTCTCCCTGAGCATTAGCCGGATCAAGTATCAGCGCTACAGGAGTAGTCAGATTCTCTATGGTTGCCTGAAGGATGTTTTCTGGCCTTTCCAGAGGTGGTCCTCTTACTCTTGGTGCCTTTGGGGTAGTGTCCTGTGCTTCGGTCTGTTTGGTCACTGGAGGGATTACCTCAGCCTGTGGTGCCATTTGTCCCGGCGCGATCTGCACGCCTGCGTCGGGGTCTCTGGTTGATCCGGCCCCTGCTACTCCCTTCTGCACTCCGGCTGCGACCATCACCTCGACGCTGCTCAACGGACGCGCTTTGCCCGTACGCCTTGCAGTGCTAAGGGGTGGCTCTCCTGCAACAAAGACTTGGTGAGGATAAACGCCGGAGATGTCAACGCCGACGTAGACCTTGTGCTCGCCCAGGCCGATGAAGACGCCGTTCCTCGGGGGAGCTTTTCCCCTGAAGCTGCCCGCGTTGTCGCTGACGTAGTCACAGTGATCGAATCTCCGGACTAGGCCAGAAACCACGCGCTCGCCAGTGTTGATGAAGTTTCCCGTCCGGATCATGACTCCAGCTAGCACCGCTACTAGCCCCACGGTGGGCGCCAACTGTCGTGGTGGTGGCACGGAAGATGCCATGGGTAGGCTAAAGTTTGGGGCCAATGGATGCTAGTGGGATCTGGGGAGGGAAGATGTAGTTGATTCTACACCCAGAAAGCTAATGCAAAGATCTTTATTTCTCCTTCCTTGGGCTACAAGTGCTCCTTGAGCTGTATACAAGGAGAAAGAGAGAACTTTACCAGCCTAACGGTACTAAGAAAGAGCCGATCCCTTCATCAGGGTCCAAGCCTCCCCTTATAAAGGAGAGCCTTGGGTTCTTCTAGGGCTCACGTGGCAAGCATATTCGAGGAATATGCTTGTCCCAATATAGTAGTTCGGCGCCCCTCTTTCCCTGTCGCCCTTCTAACTGCAGCAAGGTTCCAGAGGGCCCCTCCTGCGTGCCTCGGGCTCCAGAACTGTCACCCCCGTGACCTCCTTCTGGCCCTCTGTCGTTCTGCACATTTGTCTTTAGCTCTTGGCTCTGCTCAGATTCCGCGACTAGGGTTTGACTTTAGGCTTCTCCTTCTCTTGCAAGCTTCGTATCATTCGGCCCTTCCTCGCGTAACTCGGCCTGCCCTTCACCTGCATTAAGATCATTCGGGCCAACCCGGCCGACTTACGCAATATCTCGGCCGGGTAATGCCTTGCCATTACTACTGAGGTCCTGCCTTTCCCTATCTCGGCCGACCTTTACAAGACTCGGCCAGCTTAGAATATAACTCGGAAACTGGACGGGGAATAACCTTTCGTCTTTCCCCGTCCTTACCCTATCCGGGGTTACCTCCCCAACACAGCCACTGGACCACACGCACGGACCGCGCCCAGACCGCCAGCGACCATGCCGAGCATGCGCCAGAGCGGCACCCTCTACCGAAGCCCACAGACCGCGCGCCGCCCTCGCCGCGTGCATACACGATCACCACCGACCCAGGAGACCGCCAGACATCCTCGTTCGCCGCCCCGTGCCGCACAACCATCGCTCGCCGTCGAAGACGCCACCTCTGCCGTGCAGAGCGTCGCATGTTCCAACCAACCCGCACCGCCCCACGTCTCGCCACCGTAGCGTTGAGCATCGCCCCCGACGAGCTCACCGTGCGCCCCGTCGGTCCCCTCGCTCGACTATAAATAGAGGCCACCCCCGTTTGAACTCTTCACACCATTCTACTCCCCTCTCTTCACTGATCGTGCCACACCGTTCCCGGAGCAAGGCGAGCAACACCTTGTCGGAATTTCATCGGAGCCCGCCGCCTCTGGAGAAGAAAGGAGCCAGCGATTGGAGCCGCCCCAGGAGAAGCCACCGGTACCAGGAGATTCGCCGTCGTCGACTTCGTCGTTCGCCCGCCTCGCCGACCTTCGCCTGCACCTCGGTGAGCCCCAGAACCCCCATCGGCCGCTAGGTTTACATCGCCCGGCGTTGCTCAACGTCGACGATGACTCTCAGCCGTTGGATTAGAATCAGATCGAATGCACCGCGTTGCCCCGTACCGCTTTGCACCCCCCTGTGTCACTGACGCGTGGGGACACCCACTTAAACAGCCCGCGGAAGCGCTGCTCTTAGCAGACCGGCCCAGTATCGTTTCCCGCGCAGCCCAGTTATTTGAATTAAACCTTTTCCATTTTATTTCAAACACACTTCTGTACCCAGTTTCAAAAATCAACCCAGATCGATTCAGTGCACCAAATTGAATGAAACTAATTTTGTTAGAAAGGTCTTGAAATGCTGAATCCAAGCCCGTTGGATTCAAGTCATTTGGATCTATAGATCATCCATGGTAAAAATAACAAGGCAGACGCTTTTCTGCATTCAAACATTTTTCAAATTTAAACCATAATAGCTTTTGAGTTGATTCCAACTCTCAAAATTCACATTTAACCATACCTTTCAGAATATATAAAAATATATAGGTTTACTTGCAGAAATAATGTTCAAGTAATAAAAGAATGCCCCATAGGCATTTCTAGTCACTTTATTTAATTAAAATAAAAGGGTAAAACCTTATTAAATTGTGACACCACTTTAAATCACATTCCCATGGACTAAAATATGTGGTGATGACATGTGTCAACAGGATCCCATGTTTGGTTTGGAGAATATTAAATCTTAAGTAGTTTTTCAATGAGTAGAAATTACTTTTCTAAAAATAAAAGGAATTAAACCAAGCCTTAATCTTGTAACGTTAGTGACGATGTTAGATCATATATAGGACCCTTGTGTGTTATGATTGCAAGTAGTTTAGTATTGTTTGGTGATTGTGTACCTCGTATTTATTCATAGACGCTAGTACCGACCAAGGATACGAGGAGGAAGGAGGATTCTACGAAGAAGAAGCCGAGGAGAACTTCAACCACTGCTCTGCACAAGGCAAGCTAAAACTTGCAAGATTCTCTACTTTAGCAAGCCTTACTAATCAAGTTGACACATGCAAGCCCATACTTGCAAGCCTAATACTACTAGTGAATGTGCAAGCTAAAACTTGCAAGACACTCTGCTTTAGCAAGCCTTACTAATCAAGTTGACCTATGCAAGCTACTACTTGCTTGCTACCATGCCACTGTATTCCTTAAAGCATATATGATCATAACCACTTGATAAACTAATCCTAGTTTTATTTGTAAGTTTATTACTTTATTTCTTTATCAAAGCTCTTACTTAGAGTTTACTGGAATAAATGGTAGATACTAGAAGGATACTTGAAGGTTGCATAAAGAGCATAAAATTTGGCCTAAGTTAGAAACCTTGATATCAGCCTAAGACATAAGGTTGTACTTAGTTGAAACTCCACTAGTCCACCACCCCTCATTAGTACTTACCCCCACTTGTAGATGCTAGTGCTAAGCATAAAACTTGATCAACTTTAGATGGGAATACTTGATGGAAAAATGGTTATGAAAACCTTGTAATGATGGATCATTATATTGAAATGTTTTGGACATGTGTTTCCGAACACCTGATGATTTTGGTGATGAAAATGTTGAGGCATGAGCCTTAACCCTTTATAAATCTGATGGTTGTCTGGATGCGATACCATTTCAATTTTATCGTACAACCACAATACCCGAAGATTGGGTAGGGGTTGACTGGAAACTTATATACCTTAGTATTAGTTCCCTCACGGCCAAGGTCTGAGTTGAGGCTACCTTATGAAGATTGTCCACCTGTGCAGTATCCAAGATGACAGTTGGTCATGGTTGGGAGGCCAAACTCACAGGAGAGGTGCTTATACTAGGGCGTGTAATTGAAAGGTTAGGATTGATTATCCACATACTGAGTATGGTGAATTCAGGATTTGTTCCTGACGGATGTATCGAATGTTGTGGTGAAAGTGTACAATCTCTGCAGAGTGTCAAATTATTCGAATAGCCGCGTCCGCGGTTATGGACAGTTGGAGTGGCCATACCGTTCTCCCGTCAGACTTTTCAAAATGACTTGTGACATGAATTGAGACTTTGACTTGACCACAACAGGGTTGTGAGATGAAATATAAATTCCCACTTAGATGTTATAAACTTCAACTAGCAATTGTTGCTCCTAAACTGAGTAGCGATAAATCTGGCTTTTGCAAAACAACCCTAGAGCCTAGTGTCCTACTATCAAAAACCCCTTTCCCTTGTTAGTATTAGTTTGCGAGTACTTAAAGAGTACTCATGGCTTTGTCCCTGGCTATTCCCATGGCCAGACTATGAAGAGGAGTATCTGGAGGATGGACCCCAGGAAGGTTACGACAACTAGGATCATCTCCCATCTTCAGTATTGCCTGTGACCCCGAAGATGGAGCTTCGCCCACGCTACCGTTATTATTACGTATTCCGCTGCTTGATGTTGTATTAAGAACTGGATCATGAGATCCCTATTTATGTAAAAACTTATGTACGGTTTGTAATGGATGATGTACTATGGTATCCAATTCTGTTATGTCTTGCAAAAATGGTAATCCTGGGATTGCGATGTATGACATAACAGACATCTGGGATTAAAAATCCGGGTGTTGACACCCTCTCTCTCCCATGGCCGCCGCCGCCTTCGCCTCCCTCTCTCTCTCCCATGGTTGTCATCGCCTTCCCCTCGCTCTCTCTCCCATGGCCACCTCCGCCCTCCCCTCCCTCTCTCTCCCATGGCTGCCGTCGCACTCCGGCCGCGTGAACCGCGAGAGATCCATCCGGGTCAGCACCGGTACGTCGGTACGTCCAGGTGCGCACTCGGTAGTGGCCAGCACTGGCGTCGGCTGGCTGGTGAACAACACCTGCGTGCCCCCGTCGGTGGACGCTAATGAGGACGCCACAACCATGGTGCAGGACAACTCCATCTCGTTGGCGGCAGCCGCACAGAGGCCGAAAACATCGTCCTCTACGGGCCAGCCGTACCCTTCCGCCGTGACCGATAGTGTCGCCGCTGCCGACGATGATTGCGACGAATTAATTTTTCTAGTTTTATGTGCTGTGATACAGTATCTACCTATGATACCAACGCAATCTCTTTCATCATTAATTACAGTGACACATAAACATTTTGCATGCATGTAATGCATAATACTACCTATGATACCCTAATTGGGTCTAGTCTAATAGAAACGACGTCTATGCATGAGAATGAATGAACGAATCAATACCTGATCAATGTGCAGATTTCCAACGGCCTCGGCCCTGGCGTCGGCGCTGATTCAGGTGTCCCTGCACTTCCTGTTCTTCTACTTGGACCAGCCTGGATCCGACTTGGAAGCTGCCCTTCGGGAGTGCCTAGTACGTACTGACCATCCATCATTGCAGCAGACTCAAAACCAACGCTCTTAAATTATTGATGAACGACTACCTTCCACTACTATTGTGCTCTCAAAACCAACGCTCTTAAACCAACGATTATAAGTCCCGCGTGGATAATTAGGTTGTCGATGTAAACAACAAAATATTAATAGTATATCATAAAAATTATACCATTAGAAAATTTAGAGGTTATATTTTCTAATGGTATAACTTTTGTGACATATAAGTTATATTTTGTTGATTAAATTAACAACTTAGGTATACGCGCAGGACCAATAATCCCGAACAGACTCTACCATTAGCTAAGACCATCGAGAATCGAATGAAATTAAGTTAAGACTACAGATTGCGGATCCATGCGTCGAGTCATTACGTCCTTGGATCTTGCATGCATGTGTTAGATCAGTGCATTGTTCGTGCATGCCTCTACGTGCTTCAGTTAGTAACACTGTCTCATTCTTATATATATCTACTCAATTGTTTTCGGAGCGGCTAACTTTGGCTAGATGGTTGAAACAAAAAACAAAGCCATGTGTTTCATATATATGAATGTCCGAAATTACTCAGAATAAAGAGATACCCCTGGCCCAAGTGTAACAACCTAGTTGGAAGAGTAGGCTAATCTTGGCGGTAAGAGCATACCGAGATGCATCCCAAGATGTATTAGTCATCTCCACACTACAGGAATCAGGTACTATGCTCGTCTGCACAAGCCCATTTGCTGTCAGCACAGTACTATCACTACGGGAATAACAATATAGGCCGACGGCCCTTTTATAGGCCGATGGCAATATGTCGGGGCCGTCGGCGTAGCTTAATGGGCCGTCGACTCAGTTTTACCGTCGGCGTAGGATAGATAGGCCGACGGCAGCCGTCGGCGTAAACGGGGCCGTCGGCGTAGCATACTAGGCTAACGGCAAAGCCGTCGGCGTAGGTTTCAGACTACGCCGACGCGTAGCCATTTTTCTTTTTTGTCCCATTAATCTTAGAAAAATCATAACTAAATCATTTAAATTCAGAAAATTACATATAATATATAAAAATTTGCAGAAAAATAAGATCTATCTATATAAACTCAAATATTACACATTTGTTTAAATATATATATATAATATAAATACTTTCGTATAACATATTTTTTCATTTTTCGAGTGCAAAAAACGGGGTGTTTTGTGAAGCCAACCAACAAATGAAAGTTTCAAAATAATAATACCACATTTTTCAAAAATAATAGACCATATTGAATGCATAATTTCCCAACCTGGATATCTCAAACCTTTTCGTTCACCTCTCATAAAAAAGACAAAACCCTGCTGAATCGGTAGGAAATGAGTTAGATTTGAATTACAGGTACATGATATGATGCTCATGATTTTTTGCAAAAATCATTTTTAGGTTCACAATATGCTATTTCATTAGACATATAATGCAAGTTTAGTGAAGCTCATCCCCGAGCTAAGAATCTTCATGCCTCTCGATTTACAAAGTTTGACGATAGTTTAAAACGGGCATAAAAAATTCAAAAATGATCGAAACAATACAAAACTTTCACGTGGTGTCATATTATGTGACATAGTTGCATGGAAAAATACCAAACCTGGTATATTGATTGTGTCTCAAAACAACCTTCACAAAATGACCTATCTCAATCGAGGTTTTCTGGATTTCAGGTCAAATGACCAATATTATTGCTAGAATCACGATATAGTTTGCAATAATGCGTCCATATTATGCACGCATGTGTATCATGGGATGGCGAACAATGTTGCAGGAGGAAGTTTTCCTTTTCGTCGCACCAAAAAGGCAATATTTATTTTTCGAGTGCAAAAAACAGGGCGTTTTGTAAAACAACCATCAAATAAAAGTGTCAAAATGATAATACCACATTTTTAAAAATACTAGACCATATTGAATGGACAATTTCCCAACCGGGGTATCTTAAACCTTTCCGTCCACCCCTCGTGAAAAAGACAAATTCCTGCCGAATCAGCAGGAAATGTGTTAGATTTGAACTACATGATGCTCATGATTTTTAGCAAAAATCATTTTTAGGTTCACAATGTGCTATTTTATCAGAGATCTAATGCAAGTTTAGTGAGGCTCAGCCCAGAGCTAAGAATCTTCATGCCCCTCGATTTACAAAGTTTGACGATAGTTTGAAACGGGCATAAAAAATTCAAAAATGATCGAAACAATGCAAAACTTTCGCGTGGTGTCATATTATGTGACATAGTTGCATGGAAAAATACCAAACCTGGTATATTGATTGCGTCTCAAAAAAACTTTCACAAAATGACCTATCTCAATCGAGGTTTTCTGGATTTCAGGTCAAATGACCAATGTTATTGCTAGAATCGCGATATAGTTTGCGCTAATGTGCCCATATTATGCACTCTGTATATCATGGGATGGCGAACAATGTTGCAGGAGGAAGTTTTTCTTTTCGTCGCACCAAAAATCCATTTTTTATTTTTCGATTGCAAAAAAAGGGTGTTTCATGAATCTTGACATAGTTTCAGTTGGTATAATATTTAGAAGTTACGATATATAATTGAATAGATGATAGGGATGTCAAATTTGGATTCCTCTCATTTTTCTGATCGATTTGGATATATTATTTGTCGAGATTTATGGATTTGTAGATATGAATTATTCAAATTTAAATGAAAAAAGCAAAATAAATAAAATTTATTTTATTTTTATTTGAATTCAAGATTATTATTACTTATTCATTGTTGTTTACTCAAATAATTGTATGGAATGTAAAAAAATAAATATGTCTAACATTATAGTGTAATGGTTAATAGGTTTGATATGGTAATTTTCACAACAAGTTCTAGTTTCTTTGTTGGAAGCTCTGTGAAAGGAACAAAGAAGTTAAGCGTGCTAGGGCTGGAGTAGTATTAGAATGGGTGACCGGTTGGGAAGTTTGACTAATTGTGCAATTTGACTTGAGACTAAGTACACTTAGAATTAAAAATGTCCATGTGAGATTAACAAGTTAAACAATTCAAAAATGTTAAAAAAAATTGATTTTTTTTTGGAAAAATCTAGACCGACGACTTTGCCATCGGCGTAGCCAAACGGCCGTTAGTCATTTAGGTGGGCCCCATATGGTCTACGCCGACGGGAAGAGAGGCGACGCCTACGGGGTTGTAGGCCGACGGCCATACACCGACGGCAGCCGTCAGGCCAGCCTACGCCGACGGCATTTAGGGACTACGCCGACGGGACCCAGCCGTCGGCGTATTCAGCTTCTCTTGTAGTGTATGCCGATGGCCATGGCCATAGCCACCGTCGGCGTATGACCTGACCGTCAACAAACCGTGCATCGGCATAGCCAAAAGGCCATCAGCTAGGTCCATCGTCGGATATCTCTATGCCGACGGTTTTGCGCTGGCCATCGGCACACTCCGGCTATCGGCGCACAGGACTCACGGACCACCAGATAACGCCATGAGATATGCCAACGGCCAGACAATCGGCATAGCATGGGACATGGCTGATTCTGGAGGGCGTCTAGAGAGGGGATATGCTGACGGCCCGGTCGTTGGATTAGCTCGGCACACAACATATGTTGGGAGCTCGCCTGGGAGGGGGCTATGCCGATGGCTGACCTTAGTCAACAACCTCAACCTCGATGCCCTTTGACACGCGGCAACCCCTAGGAATGTGCCTGGCACGACGATATGCAGTCGGCCAGGCCGTCGGCGCAGGTTGTCGATTATGGGTGGATTTACGCCTGTACCTTACATGGGCATTAAACCACCATTCCTAGCCACGCCTATCTCTACGATCAAAAGAACTAAAGTCCTGCATCTAGAAGCTCTCAGCCGATCTGATCTCTGGGGTTGCAAGATGGCTCTCTGGAGATTCCGAAGACCAGGCGTACGTGCAAAGAGGAGCGAAGATCAACATGACGTGCAAGACAAGATGAATACCTATCGTGACTAAGAGAAACTCTGGCACCATCGACGCCTATAAGTATCTGAATACATTAACCTGGCGAGGACACACCATAATCGCCCATATTTTTGTTATTAGCCTTAGTCATAAACCCTAGATTCATCTCTCGCCGGATAACATTATAAAACCAGCGAGATCATATTGTAACCACTTTGTACGATCTCTTGATCTCCTTGTGACTAAAGTTTGACGAAATCCTCCCCATTATACACACATTGTCGTCTTTGTCTTTGGAGATCCTAACCTGCTGACCCGAGCCGAATTGTCGAAGGAATAAAATATTTTTTGTTCCTCGGAAGTGAGACTGTGGATGGATCATGAAAATTATCCTTCAATAGTTGGCGTGCCATGAAGGGGGAGCCCGCATTATGCAGACTGGATATTCCTTGATGATGCCCGGTGTCTGGGACCGCCGGGACTACGATACCTCCTACAACTCGATCACCTCGGACAAGATCAGGCGAGTCAGGGAGCTGATAGACTCCAACTGGAAGCAGCTTTCGTCTTCGATAGGAGGACGCCGAGGTTCTTCTCACCTAGAAATGGACGGACAAAGCACCTTTTCGGTGGCCCGTGCCATACGAACGGTCACATGACCTCAGGGGTCTCGACCATCCGCCTTGGAGTTCCACTATGCGGGGGCGGAGCCAGGATTTAGGTATAGGGGGCAATGCAATAATCGAGCCAAAAAAAAGCTGCCTCTCAAGCTACATCAGAAATTTTATATTCAAGTGTTGTTGACATTTAATTTTTCTCCTACATAAAAAGAATTGCAAGGGTGTATAGAATAGCAAACAATGGTGAACAAATTCACACATGGGCCATAATGATGAGGTTGATAATCAAAATATGTTATATGGCACAAAATACCTTGCCGTGAAACTTATCATCCAAAAGTTTTAAGATATATTAAGCAAATTAATCAGTTTTATCTAAATTGTGTGATTTAGCTATAATGTTTACAGGTTTGAATAATATTGGTCGGACAAGTACTCAAATTGGTTAGTATTACATGAGCAGTACTGATCAACATTGCGGGAGTACATATCTAGAGAGAATTAAATCCAACTCATACTTGTCTCCTCTGCAAATGCGTATATTTAGAGGTTGAAGCAGACTGGTTGGTCCCAGGGCAGCAATGGTCCAAGCTTCCGGGCAATTTTTTGCGCCTACCCATGCCCTAGATCGACAACAAAAATCAATAGAAAAATCAACTAGAATAACAGATGATAGCCGAAATAGTCGAAATCTGCGAGGTAGTGGAATTGCACGGCGAGCCGCCACAAAGGCCCTACGGCCCTAGCAGCGATAGAAGAGATAGAGGCGGCAGGCAAGCACGCAGCTTCGATCAAATAAACCGTGGGAAGCATCCACCACCAGCAAACAATCCGGACTGTCCATATTTCACAATGGCCTAAACATGTACAAATACATGGGTTGTTATGTATTTGGACTTCATTGCATCGGTGTGCAATGGACTATTTAAACAATATTTAGCTAATCAAGTGATTATTAGCATATTTATAGTATAGTTTATTATTAGTAGGCCTACTAAATATAGCTGAGGGGGGCCGATCATTAGGGGTGCTATGAAGGGCGCAACCACCAGAGTAGGATGGAGTACGTCAACACGATGGGATATGCGAGCAACGGACAAGGGGGCTGGACGCACCTTGATGGACCCCTGACCAACCTCCCAGGTCGGCAGGGCAGAATCAGGTCTCACCCCTATGCTCAAAAGAAGGATGCCCAGGTAGGCAGACGTCGCCAATACAGCAAACGAGGGACAACTGGTGCAAATTCCATAGGACAATCTCTCACATATATAACCAGTGTAGCACCGTACAATGCTCGATGGAGTTTGAGGTGGAACATGAGCTAATGACCTTGCGAGTGTTTCCATGTATCAACATGATAGGGGAAGAAGACGGGGAAACGGACCCACGAACTCTCTTTGGTCCTCGAAATCCTCCTCTTTGTACGAGCTAAACCATCTATGGACCAGATCGATGACGAGCCAGGCTGACGGAAGCATAGCTCGGTCCGCCACGCTCGGATTAGGAGACTGTAATGCCCCAACATTTAGGACAATTCGAAGTGCAAAAGTGAGTGTGTGCATCTGCATTCATGCATCTAAAAACCTGGGTAATTTTTTCGCAAATGTTTAAAACACATAGTGATCAAAGTTTCTCTTAGTCCGATGATTTAGGTTTAGCTCATTAGGTAAGTGCTATGAATTTTGATATGACCTTTGCTGAATTCTTTGATTTTTGAGGGGAAATAATTCAAATATAAATAATCAAAACAACATATTGGACTTCCCACTAAAATGAAATTGAATTTCTAAGAATAAAGTAATTCCATAAATAAAATGCAATTATCAATAAAGAAATGAAATTAAGAATTTACAAGTCAAAACAATAAAGACTACAACAAGTAAATGAATTACAATAAATCCACCACTAGGTAAAGAGAAGAAAGAAAATAAAAGAATAAAAGAAAGGAAAATTGGATAATATAATATGACATTACAATAATATAATCTAGGAATTTCTATTTTCGTGTCCCTGGTTCCTTAGCTGTACTCACTTTTTCCCAGCCGCTTAAATTTTTCTTACTTTTACCCATCTCCTACTATGAAACTCTCACAAGGTCTGAAACTCGCTCTCCGTCAGCCTTGTCGTTACATGCTTACAAGTGGGATCGCGTTCTGTCGGGTCCCGTAGTGGATTCTTGCCGTTACATGCTGATAAGTGGGGTCGCGGTCTGTCGGGTCCTGTAGTGGACCCTTGGCGTTACATGCTGACAAGTGGGGCCGCGTTAAGTTGGTTCCTGTAGTGGACACCTCTCTCCACTTATTCAGATCAGCATGTGACCCACAACTTATTCCCGTGAGTGTCGGATCCATAGTTTACCCAGCTTGGTGTTGCAAGATGGGACCCCGCGCCCGTGTCGTTGCCTCCCCTTTCTTCTTCTTCTCTGACGATGACGACCCTTTGTCGAGTTTCACTTCGGCCTCCCGTTCGTCCTAATCGGAGTATGGTGTCGTCCCGTTGAGCTATATGAAGGATGACAATGGCAACCATGCGCAGGGAAGGTTAGAATCACACCAAAATAAACCTTCAAGCACACTTTGATGAACCTATAGAATGAGAGACTCTATCTATCATCGGCATTGGTATTTTATGCCTCTACTTTTATTTTTGGGCCCACTTCTTAGTTTAATGCCCGACTAGAAGACTCACTTCTTAGTTTCATATCTTCCCTTGAGATGTTTTGCATCTCATACCAAAAGTAAGCATTGAATACATATGTTAACCCTTTATAAAGAATGTAAAATAAAGTTTTGATCTATGTAGTTCATGTCAACAATACTAATAAGGATGGGTTCTAAGTAGCTTTTGTTTCAAAAGTTATATATGGTTTATGTGTTAAACATTTCACAAGTTGAATGTCTAATGCACCTTTACCAATGAACTGACACTACAACCTGTCATTGTATAGCATAAGTTGTGATAAAAATTGCATTACCGAGGTACCTCTTACCCCTTTGTGACTATACACCCAACATACGTTTGGTCGCTAGAAAGCATGCTTCTTTTGCGTTATTTTCATAAGGGTCATATCTCCACATTTCCGAAACAAGACAAACAGACATATTAGTCCTCTCGACATTTTTTTTTGAAAAGAGCGTCATTCATTGTCATGATGTAAGTTTCCACCATGTCATGCATGGGTTTAGCTAGCGGCCTAGGAGCATTTTTCTTTCCTTATGCTTACTCTAGTGTATAGTGCAGGACAAAGCAAGAACAAACATGATATTTCAATAACAAATATTGTAAGCTTGTGGCATGACAGCATGGTTTGGCCAACAAACAACTTATAAAATGTAAAGCACATAAAGTTTCATAGTGGTATCATCCCAAACCTTACTTTCTTATGAGCTTTAAATTACACAAAAGAGATGATTTTGAATATTTTGGAGGATCAAGATGCATATTATACCTATAAGTAGCTTTTGCCACAAATAGGTAGATATGTCTAATCTAGTTTAAGGGGTTTGGGACACGTCTTAGCTTGCATTGTGAAGGTTTAGCAAAAAGAGATCTAAAAAGTGTGTCATCTAGTTCATAATGTCAACATTTATTTTCTCACCTTCCTCCTTATAGTTGAACAAAAATATAAATAAGCAAAGAGTACAAATTAATCGACACAAACAAACCATACTTCATGTAAAGTATTTGAGCTTAGTAACTAGACATAATATGAATTTTAGCCTTTTGCTTTTATCCCCCCTTTTATTTTATTTGAAGGCATTCATATTTAGTTTCTACACACGGCGACTGAACCTGCTACATACGGCTTCTGGTGTTGCTACGCTAGTGGAAAAATGGCCTATAGTCCCGGGTTGTAAGGGCCTTTAGTCCCGGTTTTGCATCCGGGATTGTGAAATCGAGACTAAAGGCCCCTATCTTTAGTCCCGGTTTGATACAACTCGGGACTAGAGGACACCACATGGTCATTTTTGCAGTGTGTGGGAAGAAAGTTTAGTTCCGGGTTGTAATACAGCCCGGGACTAGAGATTTGTTTTCAATTTTTTCAATTTATATTTTGAAAATTTGTTTTCGAATTTTTTATGAACTTTTGAATTATTTGACTCGTTAATCCTCTCACTTGGAACATTTTTAACATTAACTATATTTAATCTTAGGTCAAATTACACTTGTGGTCAAACTTTCTAGTCTGTCACTCATCCTTACACTACTCCACACCCAGCACGCTTAACTTCTTTGTTCCATCAGAATGTCCTTGCGCGAAGCCATTTGTAACTTGTTGTCAACACTACCATATCAATCCTATTAGCCCATATCAATATAGCATACATCTTTATTTTTCGAAATTACAAACAACTATTTAAGTAAATAACAATAAGTAATAATAATATTTTAATCTAATGAAAGTAAAAAACAAAATAAAATAATATTTTATTCATTTTTTTTGCCATTTATTCATTTAATATGGCATAAATAATATCTTTAAATTTGTAAACCGAAATTTGACAAATAACATATCCATTATTATCATAAAAATGTGAGGAATCCAAATATGGCATAAACAATTTGCTATAAAATTAATTTTTTAAAATAACTTTTTCCTTTTCGAATTTTAAAAATCTAAAAGAATGCCAAATGGCCTAAGCCTGTTGTAATCGAACTCAAAAAAAAAATTCGCACATTTTGATAGCTTGTACGTTTTTTTTACATCGTACGCAAAAGTTATAGCCAGTTTAAGTTACCTGTGTCCGCACCCCTTTAGTACCGGGCCGTATCACAATCCGAGACTAAAGGGTGTTGCCCGCGCCCGCACTCCTTTAGTCCCGGGCCGTATCACGACCCGGGCTAAAGGTTCAGAATGACCCGGGACTAGAGTTTTCTCGGGCTCCTAGCCGCTAAAAATGGTACAAACTGGGGCTAGTGCTTATACTAGTTCCGGCCCGTAATAAATCGGGACTAGTGTTAGACTCTGGACGGAACCGAAGCCCCCTTTTCTACTAGGGCTACCTACGGCGATAGTCGTTGCTACCCGCGGCATCCAGACCTGCTGCATGCGGTGAGTGGCGCAGATACCTGCAGCGAGCAGCCTTGCTACACACGGCGACTGGATCTGCTACATACCACTTCTGGTGTTGCTACCTAAGGCGAGCGACGCTGCTACAATGGAATATTTTTTTGCTACAAGTTTTTACTCTGACGGTGTATCCGACGAAGTCAGGCTTTTGCTAGAGTAGCATAATCATCTGATTTTCTGATTTTGCTATAAAACGCCATTTTTTTGCTATGCGGTATCCGGCGACGTCTTCGGTGAAAGTCTCCGGCGAAGTCAGTTTTGTTACATTAGCATAAATATTATGCTACATAGCCTCTGGTGGAACTCCGGTAAGGTCTCTGGTGAGATCTGTCTTTTTATTTTGTCTCATGGACAAACCTTTTTTTTGCTACCGTGTAGCAAAGCGGGACATTATGTAGCAAAAAGGAGACACAATGTAGCTAAAGCGGGAATTGAAAGGACACGTGTGACCCGGGATCCGAAATTTTGACCCCCGGGACGCGTAGCACCGCCCTTTTGAGATCAGGCAAGTACAAATATCGACCATCAAACAATTTTGGATGTTACTCCATATGTTTAAAAATTAGTGAGTTGAATTTATATAAACTTACATATATCTATACATGTTTTATTATATAAATACATAAATAAATCAACACAAATTTAATTCACTTATTTCAGGACGGAAGTATTTTTCTACGGGTGGCCAACTGAAAGCGGGCCGGGACCTATGTTGTCTGGGAATTTAAAGGACATCGTGTGATCCAAGATTAAAATTTTTGATCCCAAAGACGCGTAGCACCGCCCTTTTGAGATCGGGCAAGTACAAATATCAACCATCAAACAATTTTGGATGTTACTTCATATGTTTAAAAATTAGTGAGTTGAATTTATCTAAACTTACATGTATCTAAACATGTTCTATTGTATAAATACATATATGAATAAACCAAATCTAATCCACTTATTTTAAGACGGAAGAAGTACTTCTCTACGGGGTGGCCACGGCGCCGCCGACTGAAAGCGGGCCGGGGCCTAAGTTGTCTCATCCAGCGTATAGCATTGCCGCCGTATCCGCGTACGTTTGTTACTTGTATTACCTCCAAAGTCCTAGGTGAAGATGGAGACGGTTTAGTCAGCTTTCCCTCATATATCCCCTACTACTAGTAGAAACTATCGAGCATCTCGTCTTCTATATACGGCAAGGAAGCTGCCAACGAGCGAGATCGATCTGGTGTTCTGGTCGGTAGGCATCATGGCTAATAACGTGGTGGAGAACCAGAATAATTTCGTCAACGAGCCGGTCGTGGCGGAAGTGGAGCCAGACGAGTGCGCCAGGTGCACGGTCATCCTGATCGTGGCCATACTCACCCTCTCCCTCACAACGATCGGATGGAAGCTGATCAATGTCTACGTGTACGACCAATCCCCTGAGTCAAGCAGGTCGACCGTCGCCGCCTTCGTCGTCGGGCTCCTCATCGCCACCGTCGCCTTCTTCGCCCTCAACGTCCTCTTGTTTATCGTCGGCGAGTGGGAGCATGGGAACCCAAAGGGGTATAGATTTGTGGATACCTTGCTATCCATCATTCAATCCAACTAAGCACGACGTACTACTCCTGAATGTATTTTCGATTGGCCGGGCCAGGATAAAATCGACCAATTTGTTGATCAATTCATATGTAATCGCCCCTCCCAATTATTAATTCTTACTTTTCACGCAATCCGCGTGACCGTATGATATATGTATTCCTTGCATGTATATGTACGGTGTACCAAACTACGATGCTAATCACAAGGCCAATAGTGAAGGCTTTGACAACAAGAAAATTGCAGCAAGCCGTCGTCCGTCGGCCGATCGTCGCCTATCGCCTCGCACCCTCGTCCTGTGCTGCGGCCTGCCTCTCGTCTCACCTTGGCCATTTAGTGCATGTAGGTCCGAATTCTGAATTTCTGATCTCAGTCCTGCAGTCTAACGTTGCCCCTAATTTTTGTTCTAATTAGTAGTTCTTCTTTATATTTTTAGTGTGGTTAATTGTTATGGCACCTGATTCCGGTGCTAAGAAAAGGAAAAGGAGGAAGGAAGAATAGAAGTTGATTGACTCACAAAGAGGATACCTTCATAAATTTTTAAAGAGGAACACGAGCACTTCGAGGAATCCAGTTAAGTTAGCACTAGTTCTTATTGGAAAACAGATTAATGTTGATCTAGAGGATGATATCGGTACAGAGGAGAACGATGACATCAACGCGGGTAATAACAATATAAGTGATCATCATATCGCATTTGATTCATCTCCTACAAAATCTTCTAGTGTTGATGAGGAACCAATTAGTGTGGATATTTATGATCCGGCATCAAGAAGAAGTTATTGGATGAGATTGATATTGATACCATTGTCATTAGCTTCGCATCTAAGAATACACGGAGAAATTTTGAAGGTAATATATAAACATTGCCATTTTTATACGAATATTACAAATGGGTATACTTGAAGTATTTATTCTTCATCATTTCCTACATGTATATCAAAAACAAATTAGCAAGGGGCCCTAAATTTTAGTTTCGCCCCGGGCCACTGAAATCTCAGGACCAACCCTTCCAATGGTAGCAAGATCAAGTATGTATTTATCCTGGCTATATATGCATACGAGGAAATTTAATATATACATCACCGCCTAAAAACATGTTGCTTTGGTGTTAATCAATTTGGATATAATATTTTATTCTAATAATAGGTTTTGTTTGTTGCTATATATTTGTGATTTATCATTTATGCCTCTCCCTCACACGTCAAATCTACATAGTAGTAAGTCTCACCGGTTACAATTTTTCTAACCTTTGTTCAAGTTCACGTTTAATTTTAGGTAAGAGGCTTTTGCTAATTTATTTGTAGGTTAAATATGTACAAATGTAAAAACACATGAAGTCGTTTTCTTTACATTAGTAGTATTACAACGCAAATTAACTTTCTCAAATATAATTTTGTAGGGATAGTAGTTCAACCAATCTCTTAAGCAATAATACATTTATTTACATAATAATGTTTTCCACATTGTTGATAACCAAAGTGACTGAAAAGTATTATTTACAAATATTCAATTTAAAATATTTTGATTGAAACGGTAGTATGTAAGGTCACAAGTGTCATGCCCCGGAAAATATTTCAAAATAAAATTGCGTGTTATTTTCTATTTTGCATTATCATGACATCATGCATATTTGGTCTCTAAAATATTTTCATCAAAAGCCTATTTTGTTTTTTAATTAGTCCCCTTCTCTAATTTCAAATTAAAACCCCCTGGTCTTTCGAGATATTTTATTTTTCTAAAAACTATTTACAAAAGTGTTTTAAAATAAAAATAAAATAAAAATGTTTTAAGTGGAGGAGGCAAATAAAGGGGCAGTACTAAAGCATCGACAATAAGGATAGCAATAGATCAAAGGAAGGAAGTAAAGACTATAAATGCAAAATAGGTAGAAGGGGGAGAATGCTCGCCTGTGAGACAAAGTCGGAAAACCGGAGGCTTGTCGCAACTCGCACCAACTCATCGTCCTATCCGGTGAAAAACAAACACTTGAAAGAGCAACCGATGCAATATTTAATAATACGGCGAAAGATCCGGCATGTTTATGATATGATGCATGGCATGGCAATATGCGGTCTAACTTAGGAATATTAAGTGGGATCGGGATCCCGACATTTTTATTATTAAGTTCAAGTTATTTAACTAGCTGCAATATTAAATGTTGAGTTAACAAGGCGGAGTATGGTATTGATGAACTACACGATTTAAAATGGAGTCGAGATATTATCCCACATATAGCCTCCATACTTAATTATTAGGTGATTCGACCAAATACCCCAAACAAGTAAATATGTATGCGAGCATGAATGATTCGAACACCCTCTGCTGCATCTCAAGGATATGGCTTGGCGAGGCGGAGGGCACAAACGACGCAGGCGAGGGCGAGGACCGGCGGGATCGAGGAAGAGGAGGCCCGTGCGACGCTCGGGTCGCGGATGCAGCGGGGCGGTGGACCTGGGGCTCTAGGGGCGGCAACGGGGACAGGGAGCGATTGAGGCGAGCGAGGCAGGGGATCGATCGAGTTGGGGTTGGGTTGCGTGCGTGATGTGTATTCTGTGTGCGTGCGTGCGTTTCCTGAGTGTGGGGTGCGGTGTGAACCAGGGTGTGTGTGTGGTATGTTTTGGGTCAGGTGGAGCGCGTGCGTGGTGTTGTGTGTATGCGATGTGTCTGTGCGTGGGTCTGGCGGCGGCGTGGTGTGGGATTAGGTGTTAGGGTTTGGTTTAGATCGGGGTCGTAGGTGGTCTTCCGACTGGGCCTTTGGGCCTCGTCGTTTGACTGCCTCCTCCACTTAAAACATTTTTATTTTATTTTATTTTAAAATATTTTTGTAAATAGTTTTTAGGTAAATAAAATATCTCGAAAGACCGGGGTTTTTTAATTTGAAATTAGAGAAGGGGACTAATTAGAAAACAAAATAGGTTTTTGATGAAAATATTTTAGAGACCAAATATGCATGATGTCATGATAATGCAAAATAGAAAATAACACGCAATTTTATTTTGGAATATTTTCCGGGGCATTACAACAAGGTTACACAATTATGGTAAAAGAAAGAATATTTTGGCAAAACATTAAACATTGTAGTTGATCGAATTAAATATACTAAATACAAATAGATGCAAAAAAAATATGACATCGATGGATAATTTTACAACTTATGAATTATATCAGGAAATCAAAATCAAAATTGATATGAGTGACATAATCCATAATCCCATGCTAATAGTTTATTCATAAATTTGGTAGTAAGCTTATGTGGTACTTCCTCCGATCCATATTACTTGTCACGGAAATGAATGTATCTAGACATGTTTTAGTGCCAGATACATCCAATCAAGTGACAATTAATATGAATCGGAGGGAGTAGTAAGCTAATGCTAATCCAAAATGTCATATAGCGAAGCCACATAATAAAACCAAGTATCGTTTAATTAGGATGTCGTATTATTCATAGTAAATGATACAACAACGAATGAAAATGATCAAAGATGGGAAGGTACCGAAGAAAAAGGCAACAAAATAAGATAGAAATATGACAAAATCCGTTTCAATACATATCACATTATAGAATATTAAGCAAAATAGTATCATTAAATTTGATAACATAAATTAAATAGTCAAGATGTCAAAGATAGAATAGATTTCTGTTATTTAGAATATACTTATAAAAAATGAAAGTTAAATCTTGGAGATGTTGTCGGTCTAATATGTGACTTATTTTAGAACATACATTGAATGGTCATATTCTATAATATGAATAATGAGGAAATAAATTGATTATGAAAGATAAAATCTAATTGTCACTATATAGTTGACATAGCGGCCAAGAATATTTTATTATTTACCTTTGTAAAACAATATTTTATTTATTCATTTAAAATGTTAACCATACCTTAAACTGCTTACAGAAATACTCAATCAAACGATTTATTAAATTACTATTTCTACATTAAAATTTCATCATCATATATATTTATAAGAATCCAAATTATCCTATTATTAAAGTATATATGATGAACAAAAAGGAGAGAGAATTGATCAAGAAAATCTCATGCTAGACCAAAATATTCAGCTAGCCGATAAAAATAGATAATTTTGTATATGACATATTATTCCCTTAATTGTGCATACCAAAAATGTGACCATTAATCTGACGTATTATATCATTACCAAAGTTAGTAACCATCTAACGACATCATCATGTGACAAATTATTAGTTACATATCAACAAATAGGTTTTGTTGGCGGGCATAAGAAGTCACATGAAACAGAAACTAGTACATCCAAGCTTGCCATATGTACTAATCTAATGTACAAAAGGTGCATATATTCATTGATACATGATTTTTATAGGAACATTCATTAATATCCCATAAATTATTACAAAAGACTAAAGGTGCCTTTCACACAATTAATTTTTTTTCATGATATTTATGGGATTAGAACAATGTTAATTCTAATCGCATAATACAAATTTTAGACATATTTAGATATTCCCCTCGTATTTGCAAGGGCCACTATGCTAGTTAATGGAGTGAAAGCCAAACATAAGAGCAATTAGCTAAAGCTATAGACTGTTCCATACCTATCCAGCGCGCTCGAGTTGATTTCACATAGATAAAGGCGGTATAGGCGCACCGGATAGACTCACAGCCGAAGCTGTGCTCGGCCGTGGGGCTCATGGCTCCTCCTTTACTAAGAACGCGACGTACGGCCGGTGGGATAATACGAAAGGAAAACGTGGAGGTCTATGAAAAGAAAAAAAAAAGGAAACCAAAGGTGGATCGTCCATGGCAGGGCACACGAAACGCATGCGTCATATGGAAGATCGGTCGAGCTACGTACGCGAGCGGATCAAGTTGCTCGCAGCCTCGGTGTGCCTGCCCAATTCAGTGGATCTTTACGTGCTGCCACCTCCTGCTGTAGTCTGGGACTCTGGTCCTCTCCTCTTGGAGGGGACTGCCTTCTCCAGCTCTAGCATGGTCCTCTGGGACAAAGAACCGTACGTATGTAAAACCGTGACAAGGCTCTGCACAGGTATTGTGCTCGATAGGATTATACTTAGGTTGCAAGCGGTATTCCCGCCCCAATGTTAAACCAGACATTTCCTTTTTTGTTTGAGGTAAAAACCAGACATTTCCTAATGAACTACAAGCGGGCCTTTGGTGAGATACCGCATGCAACTCTAATTATACTCAAGCACAAATAGGATTTTTTTTAACAATCAATATTACGGTATATTCATAGTAACATCTAATACATGGACAGACGACAACTTCAATCAAGTTTCCCCTTCATGCATCATTACTAACCACCGTGATTACGCTAATTAAATAGAGCACTGGCCGGACGAGCTCGGACAGCCGTCCGGGGTCGCCGGGAGCTGACTCCGCCCCTGATGGTAGAGATAAATAAGCTGTCTCCAACGATTATAAAATAAAGTCTAAAAAAGTTTACTAGTAAAACACCGAGGTTTTCAAACTCTTTCTTCTTCTAGGATTTTTTTCGATTAACACAGAGTTGAACAAATTTGTTTTATAGATAATTAGAAAGACTAATTCAGGTGTGTGGTTGGTTATACAGCCGACGTCGAATCGCTTCCAACAAAAAAAAGGTATAATTAACTTGTATCACGTGAAACAGAGATGAACTGTAGGCATCGATCGAGCGATCACAGTCGAGATCCGCTCATCTCATCTCACTTTCACCCACCAGTATTCTCAGTAGATGATGAGTGCTATAGTACTGTCCTCACGTGCTGGACGACACACGATATATACATGTCAAGCCATGACGGTGCCAATCCGGCAGCCAACCCCGCCCGGCCCTGCGCTATATATATTCCCAACCCGGCCGTCCGCTCTCTACACCATCAGCAGCAACTGCAAGTTCAAGGCAAAGAGCACCGCAGCAAACTAGCAGAGCAGAGCCAGATCGCCGCTTCAGTCCGCGCGGTTGGTTCACCATGTGCAAGGAGGTCATCAACACGGTCCAATCGGTCGACTGGCTGCGCCGCGCTGTGCGGAGGTGGCGCTCCCGCGCGGCGGCGGCCTCAGTGCGGCCCGGCAAGGACAAGGGGTCGACCACGGCGATGGGCGCCACGTTGTCGTCGGCCTCCGTGCCTGCGGGGCACGTCGCGGTGCGCGTGGAGGGCGGCCGCTTCTTTGTGCGGCTGGCGCACCTGAGCCACCCGGCGTTTCGGGAGCTGCTCCGGCAGGCGGAGGAGGAGTACGGCTTCGCGTCAACCTCCGGGCCCCTCGCGCTCCCGTGCAGCGAGGACCGCCTCCGCGACGTCCTCCGCCGCGTCTCCTCCTCTGAGGACCGCCGCTCTTTCCGTGGCGCCGCGCTGAGGCGAGGAGACTCGCGGCCGCTGCTTCCGGCGATGGCCATGGAGAATCTCCTCTCGTGATCCATGGAACGATCGCTCAGTCGCATCTGTACATCGTAGAAGGACTAGAAAGCCGTGTGTAATTAGTCCCTTTTCTGCAAGCACGCACAAGTAGCCGGCGGCAGCAGCCATCCGCCCATACCGCGGCGCCGTGACGTCCGTGGCGACACTAATGACGTCGTCTCTCGGCTACCTGCGGGGCGGCTCGTCCCTCTGGCGGGTGGTCCTGCGACCCCGCGGATGGACGAGAAAGTAGTGCCCAGCGTACCTCAAGATCTGCTTTCTGAAGAAGGTAGCTACTGAACATTGTGTGCTAAACGTGGAAGTTGTTGCATTGTGTGCTAAATCCTGATCTTAGTGGCCACACAGCATGGAAACCCCACAAGAAAGGAAGTTAGTATATCAAGTCGCAAACACTACATCGGAGGAACATCACTTCACATTTGTGACTACTTTAGTACAAAGCATCAAGACCAAAATAGATAAACATGCCACGTAGGTAGATGGTGACGTGGACTCCACGAGGGTTTCCAGGGGTTATTTGCAAAAATGCCACCATTATATTTCATTTGAGTCCCTCAATATTTGTTAGGATTCTTATGCATCTAGTTTCCAAAATGCCCCACTTCAGTCACTAAATTCCCTACTTCGCTTTGTTTCAAATGTATGTATTGCCTCGGTCATCACATCTCTCTCTCCCTCTCTCCAATTCTCATGTCCGGACCGGCACCACCCATCTGGGTTGAACATCAGCAATGGCGGCCGTGCCATCACGCCCCTCCCACATGATGGCGACTTCGAGGAGGTGATTCAGTACCTCATCTCGTTGATGCCGCCGGAGCAACAGGCGGACCTAGCCTGGGCCGACGAGGGCCGGTGGCTAGAGGTCCTCAATCAGGAGCGACACGAGGCAGTGGCCCGGCACGCCGTCCCAAACGTAGGGGCATGGAACCGCGACGGGAGGCATGCCTACTAGGACGACTTCGACGTCGACAATGTCCTCGCCGAGTGTGGTTATCGTTTGAGATCCTATCGTGTCGTGCCGCGACGACATGAGTTCTTCGGTGTGCCCCTGCGGCCGCAGTCTCCACCAAGTTGCGCGTCGTGCGGCCTTGTATGTTTTCCGTTGCCAAACCAGGCAAGTGACATCATGATGCGCTCTCCGATGCGCTAGGAGGTTAAGCAGGAGGAGGATGAACTGCAGCTGTTCCACGACGAGGACATCCCCGACAAGGAGGTGAGGGACGACACCGCCGACTTCGTGGCCCTCCTCGCGTACATGGTGAAGAAGGAGGTACCCCTCATGCCGTCGGACCTCAATGAGGAGGCTCTCCAACTCGGCTTCGCTAGTCCTAGGAGTATGTGCGCCTCGGCGAGGAGGCGCTCTAGTCGGGCATGTTCGATGACCTACGTGATTCTGCGCTAGCCTAGGGGAATCCTCTTCCGCCGCTTGTCCAACTCGAGTGGCCCTAGGTATTCCCCTGGACGGATCCGGAGTGGATCAACATCGCCTCAGACGACGACGACGACAAGTAGGGTGTGGCAACAGAAACCCTAGCTTTGTTGTCCTAGCCATTAGTTATTTAGGGATATTTAGTTTGTTTCAGGACAATTTTTGTTGAAGCTACGTAAAACTCCTAAATTTGAAAGTAATTTGGTTTAGTTGATGTTGATTTTGATCGTGGATCTTTGGGGACTTGGATCGTTAGGGGCCGTCTGTGTGCGCAGGTCTCCCCAAAGCGCCGATAGTTTGAGCGCTTCGGCAAGGCCACTAATGGCAATGTTGACGACCATCCTTTGAGAGCGCTAGTGGAGATGCTCTTAGCTCTGAAATCCTAGGAGTATCTGTAACGAAGATTGGAATTGTCGAAGGTGTCATGATGTTGTAGTGAAAAAAGAAGAGGCAGTGTCATTTTCCGGTGCACGTGCAGCGTGATCTGCGTCAATGACAACACTACTTTTTCCTGCAATAACTTGATCGGGTGCATGTAAGATGGATGACACGGAGTTTACCAGCATGGATAAGACTAGTCTCAATGGGGTATCATAGGTAGTATGATGCATCACATGCATGTGAAATGTTTATGTGTTACTGCAATCTCTACTATCTAAAAAGACGAAGTGTTCCGTCTCCTGCGGCTCCGCGTTTCGCTTCGTCGCTTCGTCCGTGGCCAATTTTCATTTTAGCCCCTGTCTACAACCCCCACTCCACGTACACCCCGTCCACACCGCCGCCTCCCCAGATTCGCACCTTCTCCGCCATGCCAGACCACGCGGCCTCCACAACCAACCTCCATACCTTGTGCTCCACTACCATGGAGAAGGAGGATGACTCTCCCCTCCCTACGGCGCCCTCCCTTTCTTGCGGCAGTGGCGGCAGTCGTGGAGGATGGGGTCGGGTCGGGGGAACGACGAGGTTGTCGTCGCCAGCACGATCCGACAAATTCTTTGGTACGCAACCTACCAACACCACGTCTCTTAGGTCTTGATCTGGTCCTATATAATTTTTCATTACACGGGAATTTCTTCTGGATGGTCTTCTTGATCAGATCATGGCATGTCTGTGTTCAGATCCGTTTTTAGGTACAAAGAGTTCATGGTCAGTACGTTTTTATGTTCTAGATGGTGATCTTGATCATGGTTTTTTTGAGTATTCCACTCCGATCTTCCCTCTCTAGATTGATGCAAGATTTTATTCAGTTGGATTTGTTTTTCCAAGTTCTTTCCTTATTCAAATCATATTTGCTTATATTTTTCCAAGAGCGGCACTGCAGATATTAACAGATAAAATGTTGGATCTTTATTCTTCATGACCTTTTTTGTTTGCTGATAGAATAGAATGAACACCCTGAATATTGAGTAACTCGTGGATGGATTTCTGGATGAGTTTTGTTTAATTAACTAACAAGTAACTGCAGGTATGGGCTATGGCAGGTGTGCACAGTACCGAATGAGATGATGCATGTGAACCGGATGTTGGAGTGAGATTTCTGATTGCCCGCACTGTCACAAAAATATGTAGTCAGTAACTACTGGTCTGATGGAAAAAAAATTCAGGAGCACGGGCCGGGTGGCATCACGAACGCCCTCGCCTGCCTCCACTCCCTTGATGCTGCCCGCATTGCCGCCGTCCTACGCCTCCAGGAAGCCTGTCCCATCTGGGCAAAGAAGGCACTCGACCTCCGCCATATTCATCGACATCGAGCATGGGCTGGGTGGGATCACGGAGGCCCTCACCTACATCCACTCCCTCGACGTTCCGGGCATCTCCGCCATCCTATGTCCTCCTAGATGAGTGGCCTTTGGGTGCACAGCTTGTTGCCGTCCAAGCGTTGGAGGTACTGCATACAAATTCCTTTGGTTCTCCAATCTCTCCCAAGTCTCTCTCGGAGGTCATGTTGTCCAGGTCAGGTCGTCGGCTGTCGTAGTAGTTGCGGATTGCAACTGGATCCTTTCTTTCGATATACACATATGGTTGCCGGGCGGTTGATTCACCGTGGCATGATTGCAAAGGTTTTTTTTTATGTGAAGTCGTTTGTTGAAATTTCTCGGCTATAGAAGCTTTGATACTACTATACCAGACTTCAAAGATCGGACACCTATAGCTTTAGCTTTATCATACTAGATTAATTGCCGTTGCAAAAAATTGAATAATCAAAATCAATAATCCAAGAGTTTGTAGTCTGGATGCTAAGGTATTCCTGGATATTCTTGTATGCTACATTTACATACATGTTTTAATTCTTATCACGTGCACAGTTTGGAACTGGTTTAATCTATGAACAAAATCTCTCATTGAAGAATCCATGGACAACGTACCTTACACAGTTAGTAAATGTTGGTATCCTTGGACCAAATGTAGGAATAGTATAGTAACAATGTAGAAGAGTGAGAAATATGCATCAATTTCTAAACGAGCGTCGGAGGACCTCGCGACGCCAACTTCTCTCTGGCCCTTTTCCGCTTTGTTTCTGATGGAGGCTACATGTATGTCGACTACACCGAGTGTGCCAAAAGACGGGAGCTCGCGCCCGTCCACCACGTCCACTACCACATGTCCATGGCGTCAACTCGTAAGTGCAACCCCTCTCCCTGATTTCTTAGGCGTGTTTGTTGTTGTTTCTGTCACGTTTGTTTCTGTACACTTACATGGAACAAGCTAAGCTGTTTGTCTCCTTCATCCTTTGTACAAACCTCTTTTCTTATGAAGAGATAGGGAGTCACTTGGCTTCTGGTTTTCTAAATATACAAGTCATATTAAAGGTAGATGGTTGTTATGCTTAGACGGACTTCCGAAGATGAAAAGCTAAATTGTATTGTTGTTGTCACTGATTATGATATGTCAGTTGTTTTACTATTGTAAGACACAGAGTCGGAGGCTTGTGATCCTTTTGATACTCTGAATCTGCAGTTGTGTTGATAAAAAACATCAAAAGGTGAGATTACATCTAACCACTAGGGTAACCTACTTTCTGAGGGAACACATCTCTATTACACCAGGTTTTTGCATATTCACAATGTATGGTCACTCATTATGTTCCCGCAGGTGATTATTGGAGGCAAAAAAAGCATCGTTTGGATTACAGGCAAGTGATACTCTACTTTGACTTTACTTACCAATGTTTGCATATTTCGTAATCTATTCATGTCTCCTCTTCAAATCTTATAGGCCGAGCTATGTGGCCTCTGGTCGAAATATATTATTTGCATTAAATCTGAATGGTTCGGACAAATCACTTCCTAGATGGATTTAGCACCATCTGTTGCCCCAACCTGACGTGTTATCCAGGCTACTTTTATGTGTCATGAATGTAATTTTGGGTCTTTAGTGGATGATTCCTATGTAGCCAAGGCCTAACAATAGACTTAGTTAGATGCTCAAATTTCATCATGGAAAGAGTTGAAGAGAGATTTTGAGCATGCCTCTGAATAGATGGTTTTTGCAGGCTAGGACTGCTAAATGCACTGCATATTCTGTTTAGCTCATGAACTAAATTTTTTAGCTCATATTCTGAAAGGAAATGCACCATTTGCTTTGCTTGACATGTAGTCACTTGTGCCACATTTTTCAGATTCCTAAAAGAAGACTCTAAGGTGGAGAGATCACATCGAGCATCAAGAAGAATATTGTTTGATCACCTATTCAAGGTACGTATTTGTGGGATTTTTTCTTTCGCTTTTTCTTGTGGGATGCACTGCTTTTTGGAAGTCATGTGAGTTTTCTAGAAGTTTATTTTAGAAAGTTATCTGATGAAATTTATTCTGAATCTACCTCCAATTCTGAAAGTTTTTTTAGAGAGTTTTCTAATGAAACTTATTCTCAATCTACTTCCAGTTCTACAAGTTTATTAGGAAGTTCTCTTATGAAAGTCAGACTATATATAGCATGATTTCATATTTGTGGATATACTATTGCTTTCTCTCATATCTAAACAAATTTGCTTGCTTCCTTTCCTATGCGTTGTTGCCTATGGAGCTTAAAAATATAATGAAATAGATGTGTGAAGAAGAATTTAACAAGCTAAAAAAAAGTTTACTTAAGATGAATAGTTTTCTATGTGTTGACTTCACCCTCTTATTATGCTCTACTATTATTACTCTGTTAGGACCATGTCACTCGGTTATAGCAAAAACTACAACTGATCAGATCGCTGAAAGCCGAGGGTCTCACTAGATAGTGTCCATGATCTCTTAGATTTTGAGTTGCGGTCTTACCTTCTCTGAGAATAGGTTCAGCATGTCTAATGACATGCATGGGTGTAGTTTATAATGGATCAGGTAACATGCTTTTACGTATATTAGAAAATATAAGTGGTTGCCTTTGCTAGGAGCTTGACTTTAAAAATGCATCTACTTGTTCGCCAAAAATAGATGTAATTGCTCCAAAAAAATGTTGTTGAGATGAAGATCAGCAAGACGACCGCCATGGGAAATTGAAAACAACTTGCGTTGAAACTACTTTCACACCTTGTATTCATGTAATGAAGTTGCACGCCACTTCCGGTGAGGCTTAGGTTAATTACTAGACAATTTTAATTTTCTACTTTGAACATTCTGTTTTCTCAAAGTCCGGTTAGGCACCATAATTTGCCTATATCACCCAATGTACATTTGGTGCACAACTGGATGGGATACCAATGCCAGCAACAATTGTCACCGTCCCAAGCAATAACATATGTCTATGAATGGTAATTGGGAGTTATGTATATAAGGTTTATATTGTTGAAATTCTCGGCGATTTGATGGTTAGTAAAATAATTTATCTTAGAATTCTTTATTAGATTCAAATTAAATCAAAGATCCTTTTCACGATTATTTTTTATCCAGTTCATTGTTCAGGAAAAATCCTAAATTTATTTTTACCTATATGGGTTGAATACATGCCTTCTGAAGCGAGAAAGTTATCTCAATGACTACACAAGCTCTGTCTATTTTGCATCAACATGTTCGAGTTTGATTGCATTTCCAGCAGCGAATGCTTTCACAGCAAACGAAATACCAATTTGTTTTCTTTAAGAAGTTCCTTGGTCATCATCAAGAGATAAATATATTAATTCGTGCATCTTTATTATTCACAAATTTGTACATGCCTCTTAGTAAAAAATTATATTGTCTTGTTGAAATTTTAAAATATGCAAAGCTTAGCTGAAATCAAATCGCCACACTCATGCCTTCATGTTAGAAATTACACCATTTAGTTCATTTCCTTGGATACACGCTTCTAATTTCTCGCCTCTACAGATTTTGAGTTGATCATGGGCATCGTGATGACATCAAAGGGACACATTATCATGGCACGGTGACAGTTACTCGCCAACGCTGGATGTGACAATGGGGCACAAAGACCAGTGAAATAGGATGTGGCTACGCTAGGTGTTGGAGAACCGAGAGAGATAAATGGTGGTCGTGTGGTGGTGGATTAAAAGGCGCAACACTAGGGTGGAGAAGGAGGAAGATGTTTTGGGCTAGAATTCGTGTAGCATGGCGTTTGATTCTTCTATCATTGTAGAGATACGTTAATGTTTATCGGTTTTCCCTAATATATACATCTATCATATTTATAATTACGAATCGGTGCCTTTTGATTCCTTTTCTAATTGTCCCTAATAAAAGCAGGTAGAATTAATAGCAAATAAAATTAATATAGAATGAACTATGCACCATTGATTCTTCTTTGGTTTTACTGAAATTTCCCATTGAAGCACACTCTTATATATGATCAGATCTACACAGTACAACCCTCTTGAGGAGGAAGATGGTAGAAGGTTAGGATAAAGAAACAAGATGACGGACGATACTTTACATATCTGTGGCAACACACAATTACATTTGTTAAATAAGATGACAAACGACACGTTTATACACCCTAATTTAATTAGTTCGATAAAAGATTGTGAGTACTTTCTTCTGCCATTCATATCTAGAATGTAGAGGAAATTAAGATTGCATATGTATGTTCTTTGGTTGGAAATATGGTATTTCAAATCAGTCTAAATTAACAATAATGTAGCCGATCCTATGTAAGTTGTGGATTATCGCATGGTTTAAACTGTGTGGTAGGACAATGCTTCAGTTTTTGATTTATCTACATGTCCTTGATGGACATTTTGTTATACTCTACTCAGATTTGCATCAAGTTACTCCTAGCTTATTCATTTAATAACAATAACCTCGAATGTGTCTACATGCCATCTTGTTAATGCATCAAGTTGGAGTATGGTGACTACAAAATATGATGGTGAAGGATTTGAAGTGATTCTTTGTCATGATTATCTCTTTATTTTATTTTTGTTTGTCTTTGTAAACTTATCTTTGATAAAACAAATCTAAATTGGTATATGGCAGTTTAGAGGGTTGTGGTAGAGTAAATAAATTAGACAGACAAAATATGTTATGTTATTCTTTTTATGGGTTAGTCTAATCCTGAGTTAGAAGGTGTGTTATGAGTTTAACTCATAGCTCTCGAGGTGGAGTGGAAATCTCACAATGGTTATTATTGTTGAAATTAGGATGATGAATGATGCAATCTTTGAACTCATCTACTATGGAAATGGCGACGTCGATTCCTACGCGCAACACAAGTCATATGAATACTGACCGTGAAGTACAGTGACATCATTGTTGGACTATGGTGACTACAAAACACGATGGTGTCACAAATGGTGTAGGAGGTGACGCCGATAGACTATAGACTGGTGGGAAAGAAGAAAGGTGACAAGTGTCTTTGCAGTTCTATGTTGAGAGAGAGAGAGAGCAACAAACAAAAGAGCACGTTCTTCAAATTGCATTAGATCATCCGCAAATCCTTCAAATCATCGGTAATTTTCATATACATTAAATATATATAAACTTTGAAATCCCGTGGCAACGTACGGGCATTTAACTAGTTAATTATAAAAGAGATTGTGTTGGTGTCATAGGTAGATACGATATCATAGCACATAGAACTAGAAAAACTAATCCCAAATAAATCTTGCAAACAAATTTACATTGAGATTCTATAAAACAATAAGTACACTAAGGATGACGCAAATGCAGCCATTCGCTGATCCGAGACTAGAGTTCCATACATACAGATCATACATACAGATAGACACGAGAAAAACAGGGAAAGAAAAGCAGACACGAGCAGAACACTGAACCCAAGTCTCCCCTGGCGCACGAATGAACGAAACCGGCGTATCCGCACACGGTTTCAAGGTCCGGCGCCCCGCAACCGGGGGCGCCATGGGTCGCTCATCTCATGTGAGGCACGCGGCCATGCTACTACTCGCGCGCGAGAGCGTCTCATGTGCAGCGCCCTCGCGCGCAGGGCGAACCCCGCCGCCGTCCCAGAGAGGCGCGCGTGCCCGTCACGCGCCGCGAGAATCGGCATCGCCGTCGCTCCCACTCTTTTTCTGAACCGCGAACGCCGACCACGTTGCAAAGGCGCGATCCCGATCCCGATCGAGCCCGTGACGGTGCAGCTAGCAGCACTTGAGCAGTACGTACGCCCCCATGCCGCCCGCGGGCGCCGTGCCATCCATGGCGCCCGGCACGTAGATTTTCGCGCGTCTCTGTGTGCGCCCGGCGGCGAAACCGGCCGTACATGGCAGGCGCAGATCCTGTGACGGATCCACGTTACGTCAGACAATCTGAATATCGGCCGGGGCATGTACTCTACCTCCATGTTCCTGACAAGACCCTGACGAAGACTATGCACTGATCGGTGCTCAATTATGTGCTGCTCCATTCCCCGTTTCTCAATCGTCAAGATGATAGTATTGCACATATCTATCTTCTCATCATCCGGTGACCTCGCTGGACTAGTAGCGCAATATTGTACTCCAGTTCGTAGGTGTAGCAGCCGTGCGGTCCGTGGGCGCGACTCGCTAGCATGACAAGAAGAAGAAGAACATGGCGTACGTACGTGTGCCAATGATTCAGCATCGTTTTCAGGGCTAGACTAGACTAGATAGATACTTCCCCGGAAGATCGGGTGGCTGGCCATGTCGCGCGCCATGCATGTCCATGCCTTCAAAAAATGCATGTGACCACAGGCTAGTTCACAGTTGGATAGGCCAGCGGCCGGCTGGTATTTCCAAATCCGCTGGCTGCCTGTGCCGATGGGCGACGGCGGATTTGACAGGAGTATCCTTATTAGGGGCATGCTTTTAGCCGATCATGTGCCGCTGACGGCGAGGGCTCAACGGTATCTGATGATGAACACTCACTCAAACGTGGGATCACAAGAAGCAGATGATCTTCCTATCCACCTGACCGGAACCAAGCTAGTATCCCCGTCTGAGCTAGATTGCACTACTTTCTGGCACGATCCAGTTTCAGGGCTAGCTACTAGTTAATTTGAGGTTTGTAGCATCACGTGCCTAATCTATAAGCTGTCGCGGAAAGATTTACTGTTTGCCAAATAAATAAAATACGTAGTCTATTTTTCGTCACTCGGTTAAGCAAACAAAAAAAATGTCTCTGCCACATGCATCCATCAAAGCGGTATGACCAATAACAAATTCGGTGGTTTCGCATGGCAACTTGGTCAATAAAAACAGCAACTAGAAAAGTAGAGAGGATTACAACAAATAAATCCCATCAGTAATAAATCAAGACTATTTGGGAAAACAAAGAAAATGGACTAAATTATTAAAATCTACTAATAAATCACAAAAAACAGGAACTAGAAAAGTACAGAGGAATATATACAACAAATAAATCACATAAGCAATAAATCAAGAATACTTGGGAAAACAAAGAAAAACATATTATGTTAAACATAAAAAATTCAAAACTATTATTAATAAAATTATTGAAAATAAAAGGAGAAATATTACGTGAAAACACACAAATCAACAAAATTCACAAAAATAGGAACATTAATCAAATACCACCATATCATTATCATTGTAATTACTAAATTATGTGTGAGTTTTGTTGGGTTTCCAATTTTAAGTAATAGTAATTTTGCAACTATATATATGGGTACATGGGGTTTTTGATATTTTCTTAATAAAGTATTTCTTAAATAATTTCATGATTTTTATACAGTTTCAGTTTTTAAGAATATTTTTTATTTTTATTTGTTTAACTATGATCCTTTTTTTTCCTAATTACGTCAACTATTTTAAATGATATGGTGGCGAATGCGTGAAACAACATTATGAGCCCCCATACCATGAGGTCAATGACACTTCTTTTAGTTTTAAGTTCACGATCCAAAGTGTTAGTATTGAAGTTTAGGGATCAAGTACGTGTTGACGTGAGGACAAATCACATATATATGTATTTTCCATTGGACAAACGAGATTATTGTCTTACAAACTCTTGAAATGTAAACATACACTGCATATATCACATGTTCATATGCATCTCCGTATTTAAGCTAATTCTCACTCGACCGAAAAAATATACACACCCATATTTGAAAAATAAGACGACCTAATTAGAAGCAGTGTTAGAATCCAGCGCAAACCAAGCATAAATGCGTTGTTAAAAGCCCGAAGACATGCATAGATATCCATATCCATTGATCATCCAGGTGGACTTTTCATATGGAGATACGTACTACACCCCAGCTAATCAAAAGGTGGGATGGTGCATGGGATAGACACATATGCATACACTGCACACACGCGCGGTCGAAATGCAAAGCAAGCCGAAGGTGTGTGCTCATCCATGGAGTCGATGGCATCTGCTGCTCCGATTCGCAGGAACAGCACGTGTTACGATGGGAGAACGTGGAGGTCCAGTATCGGTGGCCGGTGGCCGGGCACACGGAACGCATGCGTCATACACATACAGGAGATCCAGCATCGACCTACCTACCTACCTCGTAAAGAGACAGGGCGAGTGGATCAGGTTGCCATCTGCGCGCGTAGCTAGCTAGCTTGCAGGCTGTGCGTCGCTCGCCTGCCTGAGATTCCGTGTATCTGGCACTGTGACAGTGGTACTGGGAGCTAGCTAGCTAGCTAGGCTGGCACCGCGTTGGGTTGGGCGTACGAGCGAACAGCCAGCGAATGCCGGTGCGCGCGTACCGTTGCGGTGCATGCGCAGGTTGGCAGGCCACCGCGGTACGTAGGCTGTGACGAGGTAGTTGCCCCTGTGTGGTACAGTGGTAGCCTGGTCCTCGATCGGCGACATTGTCCACTCCGGTCATATGTGTTCGCACCGGTCGATCTGTACCGGATTACTTCACCGGACTCATCACAGATCGATCGATCGACGGACGGTCTGTGGCGAGGTAGTATACTTGGCTTGGCGCCTTAATTACCCTTCTGTACGTAGTGTAGCCTGGTCCTCGGCAGGGCCTGCCTTCTCTAGTTTGGGCCTTGGACCAAGAAATGCATGCATGCATGCATGCATGCAGAACGGGCTCGTGCTGGATTGAATTACTAGGGCATATATAATGGTTAATAATACCGTCTTATCTTATATCGGACATGTAATCTTGATACGATAACAAGATATTATGTACAATAGGTTATTTTTTAAGTTTTATCTCCAGCGACAGATATCCCTAAATATACGGTGATACATATTATGCTAAGAGCATGTAGAATGATGGAGAAGACATGAGAACCAACCTGTGGTTGGATGGTTAGGAGTGCAGTGTTACCCTCAACCCACCAGAGTTTAAACCACAGGTTTGACGCTTTGGTGTCTCATAAAAGGCAGAATATTTTTTCAGTGGGAGGCGACTTTCCCGTCGACAGCGAGACACCTGTGGTGACTTCGTCAATCTCAAGAACCGCCAACTCAGTCTCTTAAAGGTGCTCATAGGGATAGGGTGTGTGTGTGTGTGCCTGTGTTCATAGGGATGAGTGTATGTACACATTTTGAGCGTCTGCGTTTCTACTGTGTTTCTCAAAAAAAAATGTTGGAGAAGACATGCCTTTCCTTAGCCTAACCCTCCACATCATCTAGAGAAGACACTATATATAAGTTATACATTACATTCTCTCTTATTGTCATCTCTAGCAATTAAAGAGAATTAACTATTTTTAGTAAGAAATTATTTTTCTAAGGGAAGACATGTGGTACAATGGAGAGATCATCTCTTGGGTAAGATAAGACAGAGGTCTCGTTTTTGTTTCTTCTCTCTTCCAACTCAGCAATCATCCTACGTGACATTGCTAAGATAAGACCATTGTATGTGCCCTTAGACTCGAGCGGATGGACCATAGTTTTCTATCTCTTCCACTGCTAAAGAATGCCCACGCGCGCTAAAAAAAGAGAAAAAAAATCTTTTTACAAGAAAAAAACGACTTTTTAATTTCAGATGAATCAAAAAAGATTCAGATACTGTATGTGGTTATACACTGATACAGCAGTCGACGTCGAATCGCTACGACCAAAAAATTTGAGAAAAACCTGTGTATCACGTGAAACAGAGAGCTGTAGCCATCCGCATCGATCACACCCCACTCACCTCACTTTCACCCCAGCACACCAGTATCGGCACGCCCCAGAAATTATCCGAACCGTTTTTTACTGTTCTGCTACTCTCACGTGCGACAGTCCATGCCTACCACGGCGCGCTGCCATTCCCGTAATTTCCGCCAACTCCGGTGGCCGATTCCGAGCCCTCAGCGCTGGCTATATATTCCCACCCCCTCCTGCTCCAGGAATACAACATCACATTCACACACAACACGACTCGCCAGTCGCCATCCGCAAGTTCAAGGCAAAGAGCAGCAGACCAGACTGTCGCTTCGATCAGTCCCAGCCGCACTTCACCAGCATGTGCAAGGCCGTCAACCCGGTCCAGTCGATCGTCTGGCTGCGCCGCGCCGTGCGGCGGTGGCGCTCTCGCACGGCGGCCTCGGTGCGGCCTGCTGCAAACAAGGAGTACACGGCCGACGCGGCCGTGCCGGCGGGGCACGTGGCGGTGCGCGTGGAGGGCCGCGCCGGGGACTCGAGACGGTTCGTGGTGCGGCTGGCGCAGCTCAGCCACCCGGCGTTCCTGGACCTGCTCCGGCAGGCCGAGGAGGAGTACGGATTCGCGTCGACCTCCGGGCCCCTCGTGCTCCCCTGCGACGAGGACCGCCTCCGCGACGTCCTCCGCCGCGTCTCCTCATCATCCGGCTCCGAGGAGCGCCGCTCCGTAAGCCGACGCGGCGGCGACTCGCGGCCGCTGCTGCGCGGCATGGCCGTGGAGAAGCCCGTCTCGTGATCGATGGATCGATAATCGTCCTTTCGTAACGCTTCTGTACATTGTGGAAGCGAGATAGCCGTGTGCATTTGGCCTCTTTTCTTTTCTGCAAGAACGTACAATCAAGCCGGCACCGGCAGCAGCCAGCAGAGCGTGCGCGCCATGCCGTAGCAACCATGGGGCAAGACTTTTCCAGACTGCTCGACAAAACAGTGTGCCGAAGCTTCCCCCGACAGATCGACCCGATGTCAAATTAGTCACTACTCCCTAGTTTGGAAATAAGTGATTTGTATTTGTCTAGATTTATGTATTTCTAGATATGTTTTAATGTGTACATAAATACAAATCTTGACAAATTTAAATCGTTAATTTTCGGACGGAGCGAGTATTATATATCCTACACAATCAGTCGAGCTGACATGGCAAAATGTATATGGGCTCATACTAGTGTCTATAGTCGTTGATAAGTGGTCCAGTGACCTATTTGTAATTATTATTACTTTTGGATTTACTTGTACTGTTGTTGATGATTATTAATATATTTTTTAAACAAGGCAAAAGATTTGTCATTTTCATTAATTAAGGAGAAGGTTTTACAGTCAAATGCCTATTACAAGCCATAGGAATTTACCAATCAAAATGGTCTACTCTCTCGGCATTACATTGCTCAAATTTTTTGCATCGGCTATGCTCCAAGCCTTGGCTTCGTCTTTAATCTTTGCAATAACACATGGGCGGGAGAGGAATAATGATGAAAAACTCTAGCGTTGTGCTCGTTCCATATTTCCCAAGATATCAACATAATAATAGTAGCCATAGTCTTCCTCTCCTTGTCCTTTTCAAGAGCCACCTTTGTTCACCAAGTCTCTACTGATGGTTCATTTGCCCAAGTAGCCATGAAAGAGTTGTCGATACCACACCAAGAAAGGATCTCTTTCCAAATCCTTGTGGTAAATATACACTTATAGAGGAGATGTGCCGACGATTCTTGCACTTGGTTGCATAGGGGGCAATTTCCGCAATTTTGCCACCCTCTTCGTTGTAATCTATTCGTCGTCCAAATCCTATTTTGCGTTACCAACCAAGCAAAAAACTTGCATTTTGGAGGGGCCCAAACTTTCCATATCGATGCATTGAGAGTTGTAGAAGTGAGGCCTTCGAATTGCATTTTATAGGCTGACGAGGAGGAGTATGTGCCATCATTTGTGAACTTCCACCGGATAGTGTCGGGCGTGCCATGAGTAAGATTGATGTTGTTTAGAAGCTCCCATAGGGTAACGAATTATTTTATATGCTCCATATCAAAACCATGTAAGGTATTGATTTGGTTTACCCAAAAGTTGCCTTCCATTGCCTTCTTTACCGTGCAATTTTTTCTCTTGGACTTTTCAAATATTCTGGGTGCAATATCCTTTGGGCATATTCCTTTCAACCAAGGAGACAACCGTTGCGGCCGCAAAGAGACTTCGATCATTTTCGTTACAAGGCTTTCCAAGGCCAATCCAACTCTTGGACTCATCGGTCCATTCTAGCCATAACCATCTTAGTCTTAGAGCGGTGGCAAACTTTGCAAGATGTAAGATTCCAAGCCCACCAAGCTTTGTTGGGCAGCAAACTTTCTCCCAACTCACCTTGCATTTCCCTCCGGTTACTTTGTCTCCTCCCGCCCACAAATACGCACTAAGAAGAGCAATGGTCCTCTTGATGATCTCCTTTGGTAAATCTATGGACGTGATATGGTAGATAGCTTGTGATGTAAGGACGGCTCGGACCAAGACACGACGCCCTGCGATGTTGACATTTTTCCAATTTCCGGAGGCAAACTTGTCGGCGATTTTATCTTCAAGATGCTGGAGGTCCGCTCTTGTAAGTCTAAATATGCGTAGAGGAGGGCCCAAATAGCACATTGGAAAGGTTGTTCTTGTTGCCGGGAAGTGTTGAAGGATGTCCTCAAGGTCAATGCCTTCACAACGTATGGGGGCAACAAGGCTCTTTTGGCAATTGGCACTTAAACCGGTAACATCTCCAAAAGAGGTTCGAATGGAAGCAAGATTTGTAACATCCTCCTTAAATGGTGCCACAAAGACCGCCGCATCATCGGCATAAAGAGATGTTCAAGCCATTGTGGACCTTCGACTAATGGGATGAAGGAGCCCTTGAAGAGTTGCTTTGTTTAGGAGGTGGTTGATGGGGGTCAATGGCAATGACGAAGAGGAGTGGAGACAATGGATCCCCTTGTCTAAGACCACGACAATGCTTTATGGGATCTCCCGGCACCTCATTTAGGAGGACTCTTGAGGTTGAGGACGATAGAATGGCCCAAACCCAATCACAAAATTTGACCGGGAAGCCACAATGATGGAGGAGGTCCATTAGATAGTTCCATCTAACCGAATCGAACGCCTTTCTTATGTCAAGATTGAAAAGTAGGCATGGGGATTTTGACCTATGTAGTTTCCTTGCAAGGTTTCTCACATACATATAATTGTCATGTATGCTCCTCTTCTTGATAAAAGCACTTTGAGCAGTTGACACAAGAGTGTCCGTATGAGGCGCAAGACGTTTTGCCAATATCTTGGCAATGTATTTTCCAATGGCATGAATGAGACTTATGGGCCTAAAATCCGCCACATTTTTGGCACCATCCTTTTTTGGGATCAAAGCAATGTTGGCGGAATTGATCCAATGAAGGTTGGCAACATGAAGATTTTGGAAATTGTTTACAACTTTCATCACATCCGACTTAATAATATCCCAACATGCTTTGTAGAAAGCCCCGGTGTAGCCGTCGGGGTCTGGAACTTTCTCACTTGAGGACCCAAAAATGGCGTCTTTAACCTCATCCTCCGAGAAATCTTCATCTAACTCAGATATGTCACATTCCGGCACTGGGATGTTGTTCCAATTTAAGTTGGTGGTTCTAGGGACACCTTTTTTGATGACTGATGTGAAGTGGTTTTGTATGATTGTTTTCTTGTCTTCATGATTTAGATCGTGGAATTTCGCAAAAAAACTTTGGTAGTATATAAATTGAACGTACAGTATTTGCAAAAGTTGGATTTGGGTTTACGGCTAAGGTCCGAATTGGCCAGCTGCAGCTCCATCTCGAGTAGCGTTGTAATGTAAATGCCAGTTGTGATATGACGTTGTATCGTCTTGACAAAATGCTTTGAGTCAATAAAAAAATCATCGAAAAGAATGTGCGCTATCATAATTAAGAGGAGAGTACCCGCAAAAATAAATTAAGAGGAGAGTATCTCATTCGTATTGGACATCGGGTGTGTACCTTTTTTAGACTCAATCGGGTGTGTACCTTCGCTTGACAGCGTCGACCGAGAGAGAAGTTGCCAGGGAAACATTTGGTGTGGGTCCTACCGCCCTATCAACATGCCACATTGCACCAAAAATGAAAGCGGTCATTCCACCACACATTGAAAAATCCGACGGTAGGACGCATTCGCTCTTGTAGACTAAAATTATCCCACTTTCGCACGGTATATAATTTCATTGTCTGTATTACATATAGTCTATGACAACATCCATCCAACCAAAAAAAATGTGTAAAGTGGTTTGGATCAATTCTAGGGCAATAGAAACTGAGGTCGTAGTGAGTACGATAGAGGCATGAATAAAGGAGAAGAACAAAAAGAAGGAAAGACAGATGTGCAAAGAAGAAAATACATGTCTCTCCTTTCGTTGAGAATCGCATGGTTTATCTTGCCCCTCTCCCTCTCCCTTCGGCGTGTTAGAAAGCCAGACTAGCGAGGGAGCCCAGCCACCCCTTGCGCATAGAAGTTGTATGAGTGGTCTTAGATTCAGGGCTAGGTTTGATGATATGGCGTTTGGTGCGATATCATGGATGTTATGCCTCCTATCATGGATATGGACGAGATGGAAGGTATGCATCCACTCCATACTCGCCCAAACATGGTGTTCAATTGGGAGGATGTAAAGTTGCGTATGGTCTTTCTAGCCTAAGGGCGACCGTTTGGAGCTCTAGCATCGACTATTGATGTTCTTTGTGCGGCACCGTTTCCCTCTCTACATCCCGAACTAAATGGCCAAAGGTTAGGAAATTTGTCTTTGATTTAGTTCGGTGTGTTCCACTTGCATGATGCGGGTGGTCGTTGTTATATCTTGATCCAAATTCAATACAACGACTAGTTTGTGATGAGCGGAGCGAGACCCGTCGCCGGAGGCTTGGACTTGTTGTTAAGAAAAATCTCAGATTTATTGTGGAAAATAAGAAGTCAACCATCAAAACATATTTTGCAAGTACCATGCGTATGATAATTATCGAGTATATTTTTACTCACTCATTTCCAAGCTATAAGAAGTATTTTGTTTTCACTGTCTGAGGTTTTGACTAAGAATCACTCATTTAACATGTGATGATTTATGTGATAGAAGTAATTGCTGGTCAAATGGCTTGGCCAAAGCAAACGATTCTAGAACAAAGGGATCGAGTGGGAAATTAGCTGACTCACATGGTATTCGATTCCTTGCGGGCATTTTTTCGATAAACAAAACATGTATGTACTAGGAAGCAAATGAACTAAAAACGTGGAGTTCCATTGATATAACGAAATAATATCACGTTACCTCGCGCGGCACACGAAACTTGTGTTTGCGTACGTGTCGCGCGATTCGGACGCGCGGCGTATGAAAAATCGATTAGTCGGCAGGGTATCTCGCTGGCATGTACTGTAGATCTCAATATGTATATGATTAATCTCTCGAATCAGGGGGCTGTTTTCGTGTTCGGTGCATGGAGGGATATGGCTAATAATGTCCGGCCTGATCGGGGCCAGGACCCGACGCGTGCAAGCTGGTGGGCTGGGTTCGGCTGCACACGGCTACCCCAGGTTGGCGGCAGCCGGGGATCGGAGCGAGGATGTATGTACTATGCCCCACCGATCTCATCTCAATGTCATCTTGGCGGCGTGTCGATCGCGCGCAGCTAGCAACACAAACATCTCGCGGTGCAACCCCCAACCCGGCGCTATATAGTCCCCACTTCCACATCTGCACCCAGCTCGGAAGCAAGTGTCCCAACCCGAGAGCACCTCGCCGCGTCCGACCGTCGTGTCCAGCTCGTCGGAGCCAAGCAAGCAAGGCAGCATGTGCAACGTGACCACGATCCCGTCGGTCGCATGGCTGCGCCGCGCAGTGCGGCGGTGGCGCGCCCGCGGCACCGCGTCCGCCGGGGTGCCGGCGGGGCACGTGGCGGTGTGCGCGGAGGGCGCGCGGTTCGTGGTGCGGCTGGCGCACCTGGGCCATCCGGCGTTCCTGGAGCTGCTCAGACAGGCGGAGGAGGAGTACGGCTTCGCGTCAACCTCCGGACCCCTCGCCCTCCCCTGCGACGAGGACCGCCTCCGCGACGTCCTGCGCCGGGTCTCCTCATCCCCCGACTCCCACGATGAGCGGCGCCTCTCGTTTCGCCGCCGCCGGCCGCTGCTGCAGGGGATGGCCGGGGAGAAGCTCGTGTTCTGAGCGGTCGATCGACCAGCCGCGGCAAAGGCCGCGCCACCCACTGATGGCAGCAGCTGATCAGTTTTGACATGTTCTTCAGAACGGACGCGGGAAAAAGAAAGGCGCGCCCCTTCCCCGGCCGAAAAGATCGTGAAAGCGCCGTCAAAGGCCGGGCGTGCTCCCGAGCCCGTGCCCGGCGTAATGCCGGCGATCTAGTAGGTTCTAGGTACTATGTGTATGTGACACTAGTAGTAGTTGGTTGAAGAAGGCCACGATTTTTGGGATTGTTTTCTGTGTAACTCTGCAAGTAGTCCATCGGTTGGGCAACGCAGAAATACGAGTGGATTAATAAGGAAGATTAATTGATTTAGCATATAGTAGTACTTATTACGCACAATTTTTCTAGGTGGTATGGAGACTAGGTCTAAATTTTCGCAAAGCATTGGATGATTTTTTATTTTTTTTGCGATCGTCTGCTGAAATATTTTAGCATTGGGTGACTTTCATGTGCTCCGTGATAAGAGAATGTTGAATTTGCCATTGTGACGAACCGAAGAGCACGGGAAGCCAAAGTTGCATCGTCTCCAAGGAGTGGAAATTCCTTTCAGCAATGTGGGTTAATTTTCTGGTTGTTTCAGGGTATTAATATTCATTTTGTAATTAAGGAACTTTCTTAGTGGATTCTCGCACAAGCAGTTTAATCAAGTAAACTTGATCCATGTGGATGGAAGGCAAGAGTGAGGAGCGTCAGTCTTGCGGTGCTAATGAGACCGCTAATGAGACCCTATGATGGTTCAGTTGTACTTCCGGTGTCTTTGGCTCTGTCGTCAGGCGCGTCTAGTGGCCTTTTAGTTTTCATACACTGTTTGTAGCATTTCGCTTTCTATTTTTTACACTGTTGAGATTTGCATTCTGAACCGTAGGGGTATCGGTCATTCCTGACCATCCTTGTGTGTTCATTTTTGTAAGTTTGAAGGAGAGGGGAGAAACACCGAAGCAAAAGCCTACATTATTTTGTTTTGATCTTGTAGCAGATGTATGCTCTCACTTTCTATAGAATTTCATATTATCTCTTAATTGTACACATTATAAAGATGATACTGTATTTCTAGTATATCACACGGTGACAAAAAGGAAATGCATTTATCAGGATTTTCATGACTCTATTTATGAATTGTTTTTAGCACATGGTTAAACATAAGGATTAGGTATAATGATATTTATTTTTTGAGTTAAATAAAATTATTTGTAGTGGAGTATTTATCACCACTTATAAGCAACTTTTGTTTTAAGGGCATAATCAGTTATTTAGGGACATGATGCGTGGTTATTTTGTAGGTTGTACGGCTTTGGGTAATAATGGGCTGTGCTTCTCCTGCTTGGGAACTTATGGGCTGGGCTGGGCTAATTGCGTTGATATATACGTGTTGGCGACTAGAGGAGATGGGCCCATTGGACGTTCAGCGAGGACTCACTCCAGTAGGGCTCCAAGATCTGAGCTCACAGGATGCGATGCTCAAAGACAAGTACATCGATAATCTACTTGAGAGAAAGGGGTGGCTCACAGTTAACCATGTCCTGTTCGTGGACATGTGTGCCTCAGTATGTCTCCTGTCCAGCTTAATTTACTAAGTTTTAGCTACGTACTAAATTTGTTTTATACGTGACATCCTGCCATATTCTTTTGTAGGATTTCTCGGATACAGAACTGAACTTTGCACAAGAAATAGAGAAAGTTCTGGTTACTGACTTCTCTGTTTTAAACATACGGCTCAAAGCAGTGGGGCATGTGTATGGAGCAACTTTGTTGCATCTCTTTAGCGTCCTCCCTCCAGGTCCGTACTGGTATGAAAATATTTAGGGCCCGCTTGGATTATCGTTTATTAGCCCAAAAGCACCCGTATTAGACGGAGCCTCGAAACATTCTGGACTGAGCCGCATTAGCACTTGTTTCGCTGTTTTATTTTCCCGGTTTTTTCAGATTCGCTCCGTAACCGCCCGTAAATTCCACGGACCAAACCAGGTCCGATAGTATTGGGGCGGTTTTGTTGTGCACTAGAGAAAGCATGCGTAAACAGTACCCGGGTGTAAAGTATACGAACTTCCCAAGCGGGGCCTTAAGGTCGTCCTAGTGAGGTCAAAGAAGTCCGAGGTAAACACAACTGATCTCACATACATAGTACTTGTTACACACAATTTATCTCTCTGTGTGTGGAGCTAGCATAAATAAATATATAACACGTTATAAATACTCTTCAATGGCTCTAGGTGGCACAAGCATGCTCAGGGAATTGTTCCTGTGATTCTCCCGTGACATGGAGAAGCCAAAGTATGTCCATGACTCACCTGGAAGAGGTGGAAATCAGAGGCGTAGGAGGAGACGATCATGAGCTTGATTTGTTGAAAACGATGCTCAGATGCACGCCGTCGCTTAAACGAATGACCATTGAACTTGGAAACGGTATCAGATCATATGACTATGGAGGCTGCACTAAGAAAATCAGTAACATCTCCTTGGAATATCCTTCCGTGGATTTCCAAGTGTATGTCTCAGGCAGAAATGGTGCTGCATGCCTGCTCATCATGCTCGTAGATGCAACAGGGAATTGGGATTACATCCTTCATTTAACTTACATGTTTTACCCCTCTGGTAGACTGGTGCTCCATGCATTTTCATCCGCTCCTAGCTGCAACACGATCTTCTTTTTGTTTGCAAGGTGATATGTAACTGTTACCCTTGCCTGCTACTGATATTTTCAGAAAATTCAATAATAAATCCCAGTACCTGTTCTCCGAGCTCGAGAGGCTGTCCCTCAAAGGATGCATCATCAACGACCTTGGCACCTTGGTCTCTCGCTGCGTGTGCTCAAGGTGAAGGCAGCTATGTCCAATCGCGACATAACATAGGGCTGTCAAGTGTCTTCATTAGTAATTTGGAGCTGGGTACTTGTACTCCTTTTTCACTGCTTATTCTCAGGCATCTTTATGGACCGATCGGATCCAGAGGCCGGGCAAACCAGCCATCGCCGTGTCCTCACGCGAGCATAATCGGTTACGTGACGACAAACAAGATGATACTACTAGACAGGTGGAGCATGTTCAACCTGTCTATGCACAATACTGCATGCTTATTCTCAGGCATTACGTTGGGGCGAAAGAAAACTAAGACCTGGCGACTCTGAAGCCTGCCTGCTAGGCTGCTACCACGGCGCCCTGTCCCCGCTTCGTGTGCCGTGTGCGCTCATGTCCGGCGACTGAAACACGACACAGATCGAGAGCAGGCGTGCCACGGCGTCAGACGACAAGCCTAGTGCAGCAGGGCAGCGAGGTGACTAGCTACGGGCCATTTTCGGCCGATCTGAATCGTCTCAGAACGAACAAGCGACTGCCACGTAACCGTGGAAGCAAACAAAAGAATCTGCCGGTGCTCCGAGATCGACCGGCAGCTATATCTCTATATTGCGATTCCATCATATCCGCATGCATGCAGCTTATCCTTTTTTGATTAAAGTTTGGAGCCGCACGCACGCATCGTCCAGCACATCTGCCTGTGCGGAGGGGCCGGGCGGTGTGTTGCACATGCGGCAAGCGGGGAATCTTCACTCGACGGCTTCTACACATTTCAGAGGGAGAGGGTCAGTGCTATAATACTGTACTCGATTACTCGTAACGTTTTTGCTATTCAAGACGTCTGGTGTCAAGTTCTTCCACTCCATGAGCCACTGAGTGACAAGAACTCCATTTCTTGGCAAGGATCCAAGCTCCAGAACCGCAACAGCAGGTACAATTTTTATATTGCCCTCTTTATTCACAAGAGGTAGATAAGGACATGCCTTTGGACCTAGCTAGCTAGGTGCTTCTTCAACTAAGTAACATGAGAAAAATGGATGAATTGCAACACTATGTGATAACTGCATCTTATCTGCGAATGGTCCAATTTTCTTCAGAATCTGAATGGACTAGGAATTTTGTTGTCAGTTTGAAAATTAGAAAAACCATAAATATTTGGGGCTAGGATATTAAATATCATAAGGAAAGAGAAATTTACCAAAGAACCAAGGTTATTGGGGTAAGTCTTCCCAAAAAAACCAAATCTCAGGGTTTAGTCCATTTGACAAAGTTTCCGACAAACGAGTCCCACACCCCAACTCCTGAGGTAGACATGTCTCAAAGGTAACATGTTTCTCTTTGAAGAACGTTCCGAACTTGAACTGAATCAATTGCAAGATTTCAATTTTTATTAATATCGGCTAAAACTAGTTATAATATTATATTAAAAAATGTTTAAGAAAAGTTCTACTACCTCCGTTTTAACATATAAGATGTTTTAGGTTTGTGAAGAAAAATAAATCTAAGCTTTTTTTAGTGTTTAGATTCACCCCAAAGTTGAATGAATCTATATATTAAAACAAGTTTAGATACATTTGCTTCACAAAGCTAAAACATCTTATATTTTGAAACAAAGGGAGTACAATTTCAATGTGGACCAAGCATGGGTAGTTATTCTAAATTTGTTCTGCAAACTTTCGAATCTTGAAAGGATTTTTAGATGTTCAATAATGTGGAATTAAGCAAATGAAATAAAAACGTGGAGTTTCAGCGAGGAAGACCATGTGTAGGGATGCAGAAGTGGGACAATTGGGACAAGTGGGATATCACTTTTATACTACTAGACTAACTCTAATTTAGGTGGGATAACTGGGATAAGCGGAATATGTCAAATCTAAATCTAGCTTATCCCACTTGCCCCACTAAGTTCTAGTAGTCTAAAAATGGTATCCCACTTGTTCCAATTGTTCCACTTCTGCATCCCTAACCATGTGCTCGATCGCGTGCCATAAGAACTGCGCGTTGCTTAGAGCGGAGCCTGACGCGCAAGATACGGAAATCAATCTACGAGTGGAAGTAGCTAATTTTTTGCTGGCATGTAAGTATGCACGAACTCAATATGCTTTGATAAATCCCGCGAATTTAGAGGGCGCCTTTCGTGTTCGGCGCATGGCGAGATGGATAATGCCCCGCCGGATCGGGAAAAGGACCCGACGCGTGCAAGCTGCACGGACTACCCAGCAGGTTGGCAGCACGCAGGCCGCCGGGGTGGATGCATGCCCATGTCGTCTCGGCTCCGTGTCGACTGTCGTGTCGCGCGCAGCAACACACAAACCCAGAAGCCATCCCTGCAAATTTGCGCCAACCCGGCTGGCTGAGGGACTGCCGCCTAGCTCCTAGCGCTACATATTCCCCTCCCCGTCCCGCTCTTCCACTCCATCCATCCAACACCCCAACATCACACACTCCGAGCGTGAGAGCAGCAGCTAGCAAAGGCCCTCGATCGTTCGAATCGAGACCGACCCTCCAGTCTACATATCAGTTACTCCAGCATGTGCAACGTCATGACCATCCCGTCGGTCGCCTGGCTGCGCCGCGCCGTGCGGCGGTGGCGCGCCCGGAGCTCCGGTTCCGCGGCGGTGCCGGCGGGCCACGTAGCGGTCTGCGCGGAGGGTGCCCGCTTCGTGGTGCGGCTGGCGCACCTGGGCCACCCGGCGTTCCTGGAACTGCTCCGGCAGGCGGAGGAGGAGTACGGCTTCCCGCCCGGCGCCTCCGGCCCCCTCGAGCTCCCCTGTGACGAGCACCGCGTCCGCGACGTCCTCCGCCGCGTCTCCTCATCATCCGGGCAGCGACGCTCCTTCCGCCACCGCCGCGGAGACTCGCGGCCGCTGTTGCAGGAGCAGGGGGTGGCCGTGTAGGGGCCCGGCCGTCTCGTGGTCGCTGGATGCCGATACAACAACACTGTGTTTCTGCAAGCAGCATCAGGCGCCGAGGCGTCCAATCAAAGGGTGGCCAACGTGGCATTTGACCGTAGTAGTAATTAGTTGACGATATTTTGTGATCATTTTCGCTGTAACTATGCTAATTGTGTACTAAAATTAAAGATTATTCATCGATTGATACATACATAGTTCTTGTTGTACATTGTACAAATTTATTTTATGCTCTTGACACGGGAAGTATATACTACTCCATCTGTTTAGAAATATAAGACGTTTTATCTCTGTAAACCGAATGTATCTACTCATCTTTTAGTATATATATAGGTTCGTACAAGTTTGGAGTGAACTCATACACTAAAAGACGTCCAGAGATATTTATTTCATAAAACTAAAATGTCTTATATTTTTGAACAGAGGGAGTACCATCCATTGATGCCAAGATCCATGTTACCTGCTTTGCCCATAAAAGTATTTCACCTTTGTCAGCTCGATCTATTTTATTGGGGTCGTCTTGCGAAAATACACTAACTAATGCAAATATTTTTGTGTGAGTCGGTTTTAAAACATATATGTGTGCTACTCCTAAAGCAAGATTTTTGGCAGCTATGGTACGACCCTGCGCCCGTCTGGTCAGCTCTGCCCCTAGGTAAAGAAATTTTAGAAAATGGGCATTAGTTTAGAACTCGCACCATAACTTTCTCGATTTCTCATTTAGATCAGGAAATGGTCATATGATTTTACGAAAAATTACATATGTAAATGTCAACTCAATATATCCATGAATCATATTTTTCTTCAAGATTTGCCAAACTTACAATACATTTTTTAAAAAGTTTACAAACTGAGAAAGCCTCAAGACCTATTTTTTTTAATGGAACCTCAAAGAGATAAGACTAGTCATCTAGAATTTGAGACCAAGACATCCCGAGGTCTAGACTAGCATTTTCGCTTAACTTAGGTACAAATCCTGCAATGTGTCGAGGGCGTTGTTTTGGATGACGAGCTCCAGTGAGGACTTTTTTAAAAAAGATTAAATTTATAGATTCAAAAAAATCAAAAAAATACTAGAATGTAGGTAATGGTTTATAATGTAGGCGTGCAAAGAATCATCTGAAAATACTTCGTATTCTAGCCTCAGCAAAAAGGAGAAAATTTCAGATCAGGACATGAACAATGCAAATTTGAATGGGCTTTGTCATATTTGTCTTTTTTTATACGCCTGAGATATAATGTATTTTTGATTGAAAATTTGCGTACATCTATTTTGTGTTTTTTCCTACACGTAAATATTGTTTTAAAAAATATTTGTTGATTTTTGAAAAATAAAAAACAAGCTTCATAGAGCCCGTCCTCTAAATAGATTTTCTGGCAATGTTTCATACTATTAGAACTTGATTTCGCAAAAAAAAAATGAGTTGACAAAAAAGAAGGAGGGGGTTTGCTTGCAGGGCTGGGCCGGACCGCGCCACGATGCTGGCGGAGAGCATCGGATAGGTGGACTAGTGTCTTGGCAGGTTCACGCGTGCACCCTGAACAAAACTGCACATGAACTGGCGATTCACAACTCCTATCCTACCGATCTGGTTCAGAGGCTGAGCAAACAAGCCATCTGCCACATGTCATGACCAGATTAGGGACAAGCGTAGTACGAATTACCACCTGTACTTATCTGCATTCATTCTTCAGTCTAATGTTGCTTGCAGATTCCCTTTGTCATCCAGCATTTTGTTTGACCGTCGGTATGTACGTAGTGAGACAAAACATGATCAACCTGACGACTCTCAAGCATGTGTAGTACGCGGCTCCCTGTCTCCCCAGGCCGGTGCGCACGCATGCACTGACACTAAAACATGACAAAGAAAACAGGAGTGTCAGACGACAAATTAACCTCCTGCATGCAGGGCAACCACGGCCATTTCCGGCCGATCTGAATCGACTCACAAACCAGCCACGGCCACGTAGCGAGCGGCGGAGTCGGACGACGGCCGGAGAAGCAAACAAAGCAGTCTGCATCATATCTGCAGGCTGCATCAGTGAGACAGTGCTCGTACGCACGACGTCTCAGCTAAACTAAATAGGGCCGCCGGCGGGTACGTGTCATGGCGCGCGCCGGGGCCGGCGTCGCACATGCATGCGGGGAATCTTCACTCGCGGCGGGGGCGACGATGGCGTCCCTTGGATTGAGCATAATCGTTCCAACCCCAATAACGTACGTGGTGTCGAGATCACATCGTCTGTTCCAGCTTCTTCACCATGACAGTAGCAGTTTACTACTGTATTAGTATTAGAGTGCTAAATAAGTACTCCACCCGTTTTTAAAATATGCTCTAGATGCATATTTTAGTATTTTTTTCGAAACACAGTGACCTAGACACAATCTAGCGTGTAGGTTCAGTTATGTTTATCCGAACCTATCACTAAAAATCATCTAGATATATGTTTCTCGGAAAAAATTACACATCTTATATTATTTTAAAACGGAGAAACTACACGAGTATAGATGTTGAGAGCTCATAGATGTTTAAGTATATATGGTACTGCCGGGTGACCGGACTGCCGGCTGCATGCATTCATCGCCGCATCGGCATCGACCCTTCATGGTGCCTGGCTGTAATAACCGAGTGACCATCAAGTACCAGCGGCGAGTACTACAACTGCTTCTTCTAATCATTGGCGCCGCCACATGAACGTCAAACACCCATGTTCTCCCGTAGGGATTACTAGGAGAAAACTTTCAATTAATTGAATCGGGGGGAAGAAGAACCGGTCAACATCCAGATCAAATATTTGTGTTCAAGGTATCAAATGTCGTGTCATGCTGAGGATAATTATAAAAACAAACCATTATTAATATTATAGTTTCTAAAATATATTTCTCTGTATATGCAATGTGTTGTCGGTCTACTCTTGTTCCTTCACTGTCCAAGTCTATATATCAGAGTCATATCCCAAAGGCGTCTATGAATTTTTTGAAAAAACTTCCAATATCCCAAAGGCGTCTACCAATGATTGTAGTCTAGTAGTTGTTGACTTAGAAGTTGTTCTCGCATGGTTCGATTCACACGGAGCACACAATTAATTTTGTGCGATAACATTAGGCACATGTTACATACTACTTGCAAATGAATGGCAACGTGGAGCGCTTTCAGCAACGAAATACCCATGACTCCTCAATTTGCATGCTGTGTACACCGCAATTTGAGTGCGCAACATATGAAAAACCAACAGAGTGGGAGCAGATGAGTTGATTTCTTGCTGGCAGCCAGGCACGAGTGATTAATCCCTTCATTTATTTTTTTTGAAAAGGAGAAAATCTTCGGACATGTATTGTTTGATGCACACACGGGCCCGTAATTTAGGGGGTTCATAGCTCATGCCCCCTAATTTACATGCTGGAAGATAAGATAGCTAATTAGGGGGTTCCTTTTGAGTTTGGTGCACGAAGAGATGGATAATGCCCCGCCTAATCGGGGCCAGGGCCCGACGCGTGCAAGCTGCAGGGGCTGGCTACCCCCAGGTTGGCAGCACACGCAGTGTCAGGGAGGATGCAATTCCGGCGTCGTGTCGCGCGCAGCAGCACACAAACCCACCGCGGCCATGCCATCCCTGCAGATTTGCGCCAACCCCAACCCCCGACGCTATATATTCGCCGCCCCGTCCCGCTCTGCCACTCCATCACACAGCTCGCCACCAAAGTCTCCCACCTCCCACCTCCCAGCTCCCAGCTCGAGAGAGCAACAAGCAAACGCGCTCGCTCGACCCGCACTGTTGCTTCAGCATGTGCAACGTCATCACGATCCCGTCCGTGGCCTGGCTGCGCCGCGCCGTGCGGCGGTGGCGCGCCCGGAGCTCCGGTCCCGCGACGGTGCCGGCGGGCCACGTAGCGGTCTGCGCGGAGGGTGCCCGCTTCGTGGTGCGGCTGGCGCACCTATGCCACCCGGCGTTCCTGGAGCTGCTCCGGCTGGCCGAGGAGGAGTACGGCTTCCCGCCCGGCGCCTCCGGCCCCCTCGAGCTCCCCTGCGACGAGCACCGCCTCCGCGACGTCCTGGGCCGCGTCTCCTCGTCCTCCGACCAGCGCCGCTCCTTCCGCCGTCGCAGTGGTGACTCACGTCCGCTGCTGCAGGGGGGTGCCGGGGAGAAGCTCGTCTTCTGACTTCTGAGCGGTGGTCAAAGCGGCGACGCAACACACAGTTTCCGCATGCACGCAGGCACTGGCGGGCGGCGGCGGGATCAACTGGCGGCATGGTCTTCCGAGACCGTGCAAATACGAAAGCATCCTGTCAAAAGGCCGGGCATGCACGAACTGTAGGGGTAGGTAGACGAATACTAGTATGTGATGGTAGTAATTGTTGACGATTTTTTGGGATTGTTTTCTCTGTAACTCCGCTACACTCTCGGTTGTGCAAAACTAAAGATTTATGGATTCGTTCATGCATTGTTCTTGTTGTACTCCCTCCGTTTAGAAATATAAGATGCTTTAGGTTTGTGAAGGAGATGTATCTAGATACGTTTTAGTGTATAGATCAAATGAATCTAGACACTAAAACAAAAACATCTTATATTTCCAAACAGAGAGAGTACATAGTACTGTTTGTCATGTGTGTTCGTGAATCGTGATGATCTTGACGCGAGAAACTTGTGCTGGCCCTTCACGGATGCCATTAGCCGTTACTCGCTGCGTCACCCTCGAAGAGTTCGTGCCGGTATGTGATTAATTAGTGAGCTTATGTCGGTCTTTTTGTTAACCTTCAATCATAGATGTCATAGAAGATCACAGATCAATCCCGGTCTACGCAATATCGGTCCTTTTGTTACCCAAAAATATTTGCAAGAAGATCACATATGTCATAGCCCAATATTGGTGGGGTGACAATGCTCAAGGAAAGAAAATGCATTGGTACACGTGGTGGAAGCTATGTTTTCCGAAGAGTGAAGGAGGTATGGGATATCGTGACTTGCATTCTTTTAATCGTGCAATGCTAGCAAAACAAGCCTGGAGGCTTATTGATGCGCCAAATTCTCTTTGTGCTCAAATTATGCGAGCGAAATATTATTCGGATGAAGACATTCTGAAAGCTGGACCTAAATCTGGCTCTTCTTTCACCTGGCAAAGCTTATGTGCAGGTATCCAGACTTTTAAACGTGGCTATATTTGGCGTATTGGCAGTGGAGAATCTGTTGAAATATGGAAGGATCCATGGATCCCCTCAAGCCCTGATCGCCGAGTAGTGTCTCCACGTGATGGATGTATCCTAACTAAGGTGTCTCAATTGATTGATCCAGTGACGGGTTCGTGGGATGAAGAACTGATTCGTTCAAATTTCCATCAGATTGACATCGAAAAGATTTTAGAAATACCCCTGAATCAGAATGCATTTGAAGACTTCATTGCTTGGCAACACACTAAAACTGGTATGTTTACAGTACGATCGGCCTACCAGGTCGAATGGAAACATCAATTTAACGGAGTGACCTGTAGATCACTGATCTCTGGGACTTCGCTTAATAATCCTACTTGGAAAATCCTTTGGAAACTAGACGTACCAGCAAAGGTGAAATTTTTCCGCTGGAGGGTTTTGCATGGTGTTCTTCCGTTGAAAGATGTTCTTTTCAGACGTCATATTGGCACGGATGCGATCTGCCCTCTATGTAACAATGAACCTGAGGATTTTATACACATGATTTTTAAATGTGCAGGAGCAGAGAAGATATGGAGATGTTTGGGTGTTCAGGAGATGATCCAACAAAAAGTGCTTCCTGGTATGTCGGGCCCAAAACTCTTTGAGGCTATCTTGAATTCTCCTTCGACTATCCTTCCTGGTTATGATATAATCAAGCTTCATGATGTGATGGTACATCTGGTGGATGCGACGACAGCAGACCCACGGTGAGCGTGTGCCACCAACCTCAACTTACTTAAACTCAATTAAACCCATTGTTGGATTAGGCGGCGCCTAGGCAACGCTTAAGCACGCTTAGGCACTAGGCGGTAGACAAACGCCTCGCCTAGAGCATAAGCGTAAGTCTAGGCAGGATAACTAATAAATTTTCTTATCGAGCAAGAAATCATGAATTTTTTCACTTTTTAGCTAGCTGGGTCATATTCCAATGGGTCGTTTACTCATTTACATGCTCTAAATTAATGTATATCACATATAATAACCCATATATACCCTTGATGGTAAAAACTATATGCTCGCCTAGGCCACGCCTAGGTCGCTTAAGCACCGCCTAGGCTCTAGCCGAAGGCCAAACGCCTCGCCTACGCCTAACGCTTTTTCCAACCTTGATTTAAACCTATCACGAAAAATGCAGTGAAGGCTAGTATGATATCTAATGATCATGGAAAGAAGTGGATTAAACCCCTTGCACTGTCAGTTAAAGTGAATGTGGATGCGGCTTTTGACGCCACTAGCAGGTCTGGATCGACTGGTGTTGTAATTCGAAACTGCCGGGGCGAATTTATCACGGCCTCCTCAACGTTTTTATCACATGTGGCTTCAGCATCTTGAGCTGAAGCAATGGCAATGTTACATGGGCTCACGTTAGCCAATTGTTTGGGTTATTCAGACGTGCAAGCAGAGTCGGACTCAACTGAGGTAATTGATCAGTGTTCAGGCACAAACCGTATGTGGAGTCAAGCAACGACAACTTATGTAGATATACTAGCTCAAGCTGGAGGAATTGGGAAGGTCGAATTCACACATTGTCTAAGAGATGCAAATAAAGTGGCTCATGCACTAGCTAGGGATTGTTTTCTTTCTACAACCTCTTGTACTTGGGACGATGATCCCCCTAGTTTCATTTTGCAACTTATATTAGATGATGTAACTATTTAAACTCAGCGGCAAGTTTCTGTACGCACTCTTTTTCTTACCAGGGTACCCAAGGGGACTGGAAGGTTTTTAATGAGACGGCTTGCTTGCTTATATATAATGTGATTTGACCTCAAAAAAATTAGTGTGATTATGCAAACATATACTATTTTTCTTTGAAACGAGGCAAAAGTGTTGCCTTTCATTGGTATATAGGAGAAAAGAGTTGGCCCGTTTATAAGGAAAACATGCCGAAAAACCGATACAACATAACACCACACGCTAGCCCGAGGCTGCGTTCCACACAGGTTGACGAACAAACAGGTCGACACACCTCAACGCAATAGGCGGAGGCGAATGACCGGATCCACCGCTTTAACTACCACGCCAGACCCATACCGCACCCCTCCTGGCCGAAGACAATCCCGCCTCCGCCAAAACCACAAAAATAAACCACAGGTCCTACAGTCCGGCGGACGTCCAAAGAGTGGCCTCAAGAGGCAAAGCGACACAATGAGCGTCGTCCACGCCCGATCCCGTGAGGGATCTAGGGTTTCCCCCGGAGATCCTGGACGGAGGAGCAAGAAACACACATTTTCGATGAAGACTACAAGAAGGATGCGGCGCCCATGGGCATCACCGTCGTCGGTCCCGTCCAGGTTACTACTCGGTCGCCACAGGGACAGGTTGAACCTGTCCGGGCGGGACTTTAGAACATGGATACGCAGATATCCACTTTTTCTAAAACTTAGGAAATGAAAGTAAGTTCCCAAACTTATATTGTTGCATTTTTTATCATTTTCAAAAAACTTAAACAAATGGATAGATTAATTTGACATAGAAAATTTTCATCATTAAGTTTCAACTCAACTTAAAGGTGCACAATTTTTTCAAGCTTTTGCAAAACTTGCAAATATACACTTTGCTTGGTCTACTTTTTTTTTGGAGAATTTTAAGTGTGTTCATATGTTTCTGTCAAAACGCCCGTATGACTCAAATTCCTAGGCCTATGGCAATACATCTTTTTTTTTTTTGCACATGGCCTCAAATAGATTGGACTAGTGGTCAAGATCAATTTGAGACCAGACATATTCCTAGGCACCCATTAGCATTTTCTCTTAACCTGCCTACTAAGCCTACAGAGGTGTCGCACTAGTAAGACTCAATTTAGCATAATACAGTATGAATAGCTTGCGCGGCCGCAAGCGAGCAGCGGACAGGTGGACTAGATTTTTGGCAGTTTCATGCGTGTACTCCGAACGAGACCACACTACAAGATCAGAGCTGCTGATTAGGAACTCCTGTACATGCGCGTGGCAAGTGAAACAGGACATGTAACAGACGATCAGGCATGTCATTCTCTGAACCTCCTCGATCTCTTGCTGTGAGACCAGGTGACTTGACTGACCGAATACGGTTCAGTTCAGATCCAGGCACCGTCCACCGGTGTATTTTATCCACCGATCCGGTTCAGAGGTCGAGCAAACGGACAATGCATGTCCACACGTCGTGACCAGATGAGAGACGGGTGTAGCGTGTTTTTCTTTACCTGTAGTATCTATCTCTCGTGTTCTTAGTCTAATCTGAACTCCATTATCTTGTCAGGTCGAGTGAAAACTAGTAGCAGGCATGAACTGACGTTTCTGACACTTGAAACGGCTCACTGTCTCCCTGCCGAACATGGAGAGGAGAACATAACAAGGGGCAACCTGCAGGTGATATACTTCCCTCGCCGATGGAATGTAGCGAGACCATCTGCCATTCCGCTAGTTAGGTTCGCTTCTTCACAGATCGATCGCCACGTACGTATGTAGCCAGAGTGCCAGAAGATGAGAAAAGTGCGGAAAAATCGGTCACCAGATCGGCAGCATCCATCCACAGTGGATTGGTTCGGAGTTCGGACCCAGCTGCTAATAATAAACTACACTAAGCTTTCGGGTTATAATTGTCGTCCTGCATGATCCCATCGTATCCTTAGGCTGCACCAATAGCCAATCCGATCCGATTAAAGTTTTGCGCCGCATCGACCAGCATCAGTGAGACAGTGCTCGTGCGCACGACGTCTCAGCTAAAAGACGAATGCGGCGGCGTGTAACTACGTACGTGTCACCGGCCACACATGCCGGAATCTCTCTTGCGATGATGGCGTCCCGTGGATTGAGCCACCGTTCCTTCCAACCCCAATATAATTCGTGCGTCCACTTCTGGGCCGGCCTTTGTCGCGATCGACATCTCGCATCATCTAATCATCTCTACTCGCCGTAAACAATGCATCGGAGAGGGAGAGGTCTTAATTTTAGAGTGCTATACATAAATACGCGTACTAATCAAGTACATTATGATTGGCATTTTCGGTTTCGGTATAGTAGTATACAAAACCGTGACCATCAAGTACACAAAACCGGTACTACTTCCGCTGCTGCTAATCATTGGCGCCGCCCCATGCACGTCACAAACGACCCATGTTCTCCGGATTAGACTGCCCCAACCTTTTCTGCTGATCATCGATGTACATGTATGTGTGTGTGCTACCCAGCTCATATGAAAATGAAAGTGCTATAGGGTCATCGATCGATGCAAGTGGCTACAAGTCGTATGAAAATCTAGTAAGTACTCCTATGGATATATGATTGTGCTGCAGAGTCAGCCACATGCTTCCATATGCCACACCTTGACATGGATGCGTGCATTTTATGGATTTTTTTTTTTTGAGAAGGGACAGCTAGCCCAAGCTTTATTAATCGATCACCAACACGTTCCCAACTTCTTTTGGTGGATTACCTAGCCATACATACATGCCTACCAAAATATAATGATGTTGTAGCCCTAGCTAGGCAAAATGAGCATCCTCATTTGCTTCTCGTCGTTCGTGTATGAAGACCACTTCCTTAAAGCTGGGTCTTCTTGCTAGCACCTCCCTAATGATCATGCGGTGCCGACCATGACATTCTCCCTTCTGAATATCCTTGATAACATTGAGACGGTCTGATGACACTTGAAAATTATTGAGTTGCAGGACAGTCGCGAGACACATGGCCTCCACACACGCCATTGCCTCCAAAACCTCAGGAACAATAATACCATCGATAGCAACTGCCGACGCACCCAGAAATAGACCCTCTTCATTCCTACATACAACGCTAATGGCACCCCGGTTTTCTGTTTTCGCAACAACCCCTCTACATTAATCTTCAGTACTCCCGGCGGAGGTGTTACCCACTTCACCTTTGGCCTTGGAACTGCCCGATGTGTCACTTCTTTTGTGTTGTGTGAATAACTGAGCTCGGACAAATATCTGTTTATGAAAGCATGGGTTGTCAGGCACCTGAAGCATAGGTTCATAATTATATCCATTAATTTCATGAATGTGTGGTTCGTCAAAACCTACATAAATATCCATCTACCAAACTGAAAATAACACTCAAATAATAATAAAATTATGCTAGGACTTGTCTTCATAGAGCTGAACTTGTGTTTTCATTATTTATACTAAACTTTCTTATTTCTTACAACTCCCTAGATATTATTTTCGATACTATTTATCACATATCATTGCAAATGTAATTATTATATTTAAAAATACTTTCACAATGAAATTTGTTCTTCTCCCCCATTATTACATTATTTCTGAAAACCCTTTCATTGAATAGAGCCTTTCTAGATTCCGAGGGGGAGGAAAACATTGCATGTCTCATAGATTCTTTTGTTACTTGGAATCGACATGTATGTGATATATTTTGTTTCCTAAAATATGGTGACAGAATCCTGTAAAGTGTTTCATCAAAAGATTGTATCTATAGAGTTTTGTAGGGTATGTAATTACTAGCCTAAGTTTAAGTAAATAGTAACCTCTAGAGCGTAGCTATCAAAAGATTTGTCCCAGAATATTAGACATTCTTTGTTCGTCGGTTATTTCATGGTGAAGTATATTTTCAAGTTCCTATGAATTCTTAGGTGAGGTACATGTGTGTGCTATTTACTTGTACCAAAACAATACCATTTGTCATAGATATTGACATGGATATACCCTACGGGTGCCTCACGTTAGTATACCCGGTCCAGCTCAGGAAAGGCTCACTAGAAGACTTGCTGCCAAGAAGATTTTGGATGGCCCAAACCTATTACAAGTTTGACTTCTTGAAGGAAACGACTAGCAGTGGATAGAATTTTAAAGGGTTCAACCCTAACTTGTAACCGACTCGACCTACCCCGTGACCTGACCTATCTATATAAAGGCCAGGAGGACACGACGAGGAGGATCTCTTTACCTCGTACACACACCTCACGCCATATTGTATCTGCGCACCTCCTGTAACCTTCGGTTCCGCCGTAATCAAGAATAGACAAGCAGGAGTAGGGTTTTCTCTCCGGAGGAACCTGGGTAAATCTCGTGCTCGTATTGCTTGCCTGAATGAAAGATTTTCATCGCGCCCTCTAGCTATCTGTAGACCCGCGAAGAGATACGTGAGGCTTGGCTCTCTGGTTCGAACATGGGAAAGCGACGGTTGGATTTCTGCCAGGCACGTCTTCTGAAAGTTACACAACGATCGCTACATTTTTACTACTATGTGGATATCTCGATTTCTGAGCGTAGGAAACAACACGTTGTTTGCGTTCCTATTGTTTGATCAGTTTCAAGGCAATATCTTACATTAGAAGATACGATCTCATGCAAACCTGCCAACGGGCCGCGTTTTGACGTGCCAGCCTGTGGCCCGCGAGAAAAGCCCAGCACATGCCTGGTCCGCCATGTGTCGGGCCCGTGAAACACTGGTCCATGTCTATGCCGAGGCCTCATGCACGCGGGCAGCCTTGCATGACCCGTTTAACTTGCTTATGGTGCTAATATGGCAAATATTTAGCGAAAATAGTCCGAGATTGAACTCGCGCCCTTGCCCGCTAGACCCGTTCCCTTGACCAACATGCCAATGAAACCTTGCTGTTATATGATAGACTCGAACGATTTTGTATGTTAATTTGATGGGCCAGCGAAAATGACCAACGGGCCGCATGTCTCACGAGCCACTGTTCGACCCTTTTAGCCTGCATGTCGTGCCGGGCTAGGCCTGTGACGACAATGTCGGACCAGGCTGGCCCGTTAGCCAGGTCTGATCCCACGGCGTAGCTAGATCGCTGATGAGATTCTCTCGGAGAGAGCCATCAAAGATTCACCACGTAGGAATCGTATTACAAAAGCACCTCATCAAATGTTCACCTAAACTTAGACGGATGGAAAATGATTTGGAAAACTCCTATATTCTCTATGAACCCGCCTAATGATTTAAGACGGCGATGTACTTACACTCTGAGCTAGACGGAGGAACCTGAAGATTTTGAAAAACTTCGAGGCTACTGTTGTTCATATACCAAATGAGTATTTCATATGACCTGATATCGTACCGGCAAGTCTGGGTGGTCCATAGATGATGGTTAGCCTAGTCATACAATCGAGTTGTTGATAAATGAGACGGATATTCATCCAGGATGAAGGAATGCATCATGCCACCATGATTTGTTGGAAGCCGGAGATTCAGAGGACAAGACCATAGTATTTGTATTAGTCTAGGACTCTATCGCCTGTCCGGTTTGTACTCTTCTTATAACCCCTAGGTGCGGCCGACTATATAAAGTCGGCATACGGGATCCCTTGATGCATATATAACACACAACCCTATATTGTAATCGGGCACTGGTCACTGTCATGGTGAACTTATACCAGGAGTATGATCTCATCTTCGTCGTGAGATCCGAACCTAGATAACTCGTGTCTCATTGTTCGGGCAGCTCCTCTCCTTACGGCCCTCACATTTTCTCCCCCTTGAGGTACCTCTCACATCGGCGATACCACGACACTCACCTAGCCTTGGAACCAATGATTTGATGTCACTGTTATACATTTGCATTTCATGCCTACTAGGAAAATACATACAAGGGCTTCATGTGAAGTATTCCTCCTTGGTGGTACTCGCGAGATCAATGTGCGTACAATCGTATGGACATACGACGAGAGAGCAGACGTTGGCTTAATCCACTTATTTATAGTGACTACCACTTGGCTAATCATGCGCTGACAGAAACGTATGCCGTTTTCAAGCCTAGTGGCCATATACTGTGCGTACTAAGGAGATCAATCTGCATCTGAGAAGGCCGAAAGCTAACAAGAAGGTGCATGCCGAAGAAGCAAGCCATACGAGGCAGTCAAACAGATATAGCATAGAATACGCTTCACAGCCGACCAATGAGACGTCCTGGGCGCATGAAGATACTGACACACACGTTTGACTGCATAAGAGACATCTGGTCTGGTGATAGTGAGGTATTGCAGACCACCAACGAGGCTGCAGTACTCAGTAGCATCATCAGGCGAAAGGGGGTCTCCATCAAGTGCAGATAACCCATAAGTGGCAGACGTAGGAGTTCATGCTTGCACTTCAATATACCATCACGGCGCAGCAAGTCCAGAGAGTACTTATGCTGGGTGAGAGTCAATCCAGCAGAAGACCGTGAGACCTCCAGACAAAGAAAGTAGTGCAGAGCACCCAAATTCTTGACAGTAAAATCTCCACTTAGCGTAGAAACAAGGCGCTCGGCAGCAGCATTAGACGAGCTAATGTGGATGATATCATCAACATAAACCAGCATATACATCGTAGCCTCAGGACGTTGCAGAAGGAACAATGACATGTCAGTAGTGGCAGGAACAAACCTATGAGCCCGAAGAACCGAGCCAAGACGTGCATGCCATGCGTGAGGAGCCTGCTTCAGTCCATATAGATCCTTCACCAGGCGACAGAGATGTTGAGGATGTGTTGGATCAACAAAACCAGGGGGATGACGCATATAGACCTCCTCCTCCAGAACTCCATGCAGGAAAGCATTCTGCACACAAGCTGTCGGAGAGACCAACATCGAGTAAAAGCCAAGGAGAGCAGCAAACGAATGGTAGTAGACTTGATAACTAGATCGAACGTGTCTTCGTAATCAAGACCATACCTCTGTTTGAAGCCCTTAGCAACCAACCTTGCCTTGTAGCGTTCAATAGAACTATCAGCGTGCTTCTTAACCTTGAAGACCCACTTGGAATCAATAATATTGACACCAGAAACAGGAGGAACAAGTTTCCAAGTATCATTCTTCAGCAGTGCATGAAATTCCTCCTCCATAGCAGCGCGCCAGTGAGGAATACCAAGCGCAGCCTGAAAGTGTCGGGGCTTAGCAGTGGGATCAGCAACAACATGGGCAACACAAGCAGAAATCCATGCAACAGTCCCATCAGTGCGCTCCTTCGGACAAAAGATACCAGCCTGACTAAGTGCGCGAGGACGAAGCACCTCAGCAGCAGGTGGTGCTGGCGGTGACGAGGCTGGTGACGACGGCGATGTTGAACAAGACGCAGGCAGCAAGGTGGCGGCAGGGGGCCAGGCCCGAGGCCTTTGGCGGCGGGAGGCAGCGGTGTTGGACTGGCGAAGCGAGCCGCTTGGATCCGGTCACGAGAGGCCGCCGCTAGGCCCGGCGATAGGGAGGCAGCCGGGGAAGTATGGTCGGGCATTGGGTCGGGCGAGGCCGGTGCGGGCATGGCCAACACAGGCGGCACGGCAGCGGGCTGACAGGCGCGGCCCGGCGTGCATGCGACATGCACGGGATCGACAGTGCCAGCGTGATCGACGTCCATCGCCTGATCATCAAGGAGCTCGAGGCGAGCACTGCGTCCAATACCTGCAGCATGGTTAGAAAGCAACGCAGGAACATATGCAACATCTACAAATTTATTAGGCAAAGGTAAAGTGGAGTGTGTAGGTGATGTAGGAATAGTAGAGTTGTTCGGAAGTGCAGAAAAAAGAAACACATTCTCATCAAACACGACATCACGAGATATGTAAACGCGATTAGTGGGAACATGTAGGCACGTGTACCCTTTATGAAGGGAACTATACCCAAGGAAGACGCACTTTTTAGACCGAAACTCCAACTTATGTTTATTGTATGGACGAAGATGAGGCCAACATGCACATCCAAAAACCTTAAGAAACGTGCGATGGTGCTCGACGGTGTTGACGTGGAGCACTTCGTTGGTAACCCCAAGAGCAAGGTATAAAGAGCACAGCAGCAAGATTTCCCTCAGTAGAAACCAAGGTTATCGAACCAGAAGGAGGAAGGAGACATCACACAGGTGTTGGAAGCAATGTGGAGACTTGCACACACAAACTCAAGACTTTGCCCCAACGAATCAGTGAGGTTGTCAAGCTCACCGGTTTGCTGTAACAAAGGATTAAACGTATGGTGTGGAAGGTAATGGTTTGTAGCAAGTAAACAAGTAATAGTGTAAGATGTATCAATGGTAAAGATTGGACCTGGGTCCATACTTCACTAGAGGTGCTCTCCTTAGATAAACAACATGGTATGAAGGGTAAACAAATTACAGCGGGGCAATTTACAGGAACTGAGCAAGACATAACAATGCAATTACTAGCCAGAAAGATCCTATGAGGTTGATTGGACAATACAACAATATACATAGACCGTAATCCAACTGCATCTATGACTAGAAGTCCACCTTCAAGTTATCATCCGAACCCCCTTCATTATTAAGTTGCAAGCAACAGACAACTGCTTTAAGCAAAGTGTGTAAGGTAAACAGTCCACATGTTCCATGAACAAGAGACCGTTGTTTCTCCCTAGTAGAAACGACACATTTACAACCGAAGAGATTTCTGTCACTTCCCTTGGAAATTAGAGGCATGAACCCACTATCGAGCATAAATACTCCCTCTTGGAGTCACTAGCAACTACTTGGCCAAGATAACCACTAGCAACAGAGAGCATGCAAGATCACAAACAACACAGACATGATATAATCATAAAGATAAAACTATTAATCAAACCAACATAATAATCTCAATATCCATCAGATCCCTGCAAACACAACATGCATGATTACAAATAGATTAGATCTTGATCATGAACGGAGCTCACAAGATCTATACATGAAAGCACAAAGGAGGAGATATAACCATCTAGCTACTACATGGACCCATAGTCCAAGGTGGAACTACTCACGAATCATACCAGAGAGAAGGCCTCGGGGATGATCTTCCCTCCGGCAGGGTGTCGGGAAGAGCTTCATATCCCCCCGATCTAGGGACGATGGTGGCGGCGGCTTCAGACGGTTTCGTGGAATATTGATCGGGTACTGAGAGTTTCTGCATCGAGGGCTTCTTATAGGCGAAGGGGGAGACCGAGGCGGCCGCCAGGGCGGCCAAACCCTAGCCAGGCGCGTCCTAGGGTCCACCCGTGCCTAGGGGGTCTGGCCCCTCTGGCTGGCCCCTCAGGCTCTCCTCTAGACTTCTTGTTCCCCACAGAAAGTTATTGACTTTGTCCTTTGTCCCGTCCAATTCCGAGAATATTTCTTTACTAACTTTTATGAAACCAAAAACAGCAGAAAACATGCATCTGACACTGTTGCAACTTGTTAATAGGTTCCAGAAAACATGTAAAAAGCACCTCAAAGTGTAGACAAGTAAAACAAAGTAGATACTAAAGAAGCATGGAGCATCAAAAATTATAGATATGTTTCCAACGTATCAACGTGTAGTCTAGGAGTTCATTGAGCTAGAGTTCAAGACGAGTTTTCATTTGCAGAAGTCATGAAGGAAGCCTATTTATCAAAAAACAGGCTGTGGAAAAGGCATCACTCCAAAACAGAAACGAAACGGAGGCATGAGCTAGTAATGTAAGGCCAGTTTCTACAAGATGACGATGCTTCTGTTCAGCGGCAACATTCTGCTGATGTGTATGAAGACAAGACACACGGTGCGAGATCCCAAGCTTATTAAAAAACGAATTGAGGCGGTGATATTCACCCCCAGTCGGATTGAACGTGAAGAATCTTATGCTTAAGGAGACACTCAACATGTGCTTGAAACTGAATAAAAACATCGAACACATCAGATTTACGCTTGATAAGATAAAGCTAGGTAAACCGACTATAAGCATCAATAAAACTGACATAATAATTATGGCCACTAACAGATGTTTGGGCATGACCCCATACATCAAAAAACACAATCTCAAGAGGTTGTTTAACGACACGACTCGACTCAGAAAACAGAAGATGATGACTCTTGCCTTGCTGACAGGCATCACATACACGCTACGTATATAACACATTCTTTGGCAAATGATTAAACATAAATCTATAGAATAGGATTTGTCTTCATAGAGATGAACTTGTCTTTTCTTTATTTACACTAAACTTTCTTATTTCTTACAACTCCCGGGATATTATTTAATACACTGTTTATCACATATCATTGCAGATGTAATTATTATATTTGAACAATACTTTCACAGTGAAATTTATTCTTCTCCCCCTTATTACATTATAGTAGAGCTTTTCTAGATTCGAGGAGGGGAGGGGAGGGAGGGGGGGGGGGAGGCATTGCATGTCTCGTAGATTTCTTTTGTTACTTGGGATCAACATGTATGTGATATATTTTGTTTCCTAAAATATGGTGACAGAATCCTGTAAACTGTTTCATCAAATGATTGTATCTATAAAGTTTTTTAGGGTATGTAATTGACTATCCTAAGTTTAAGTAAATAGCAACCTCTAGAGCGTATAGTATGAGCTATCAAAATATTTGTCCCAGAATATTAGTCATTCTTTGTTTGTCGTTTATTTCATGGTCAAGTATATTTTCAAGTCCCATGAATTCTTCGGTGAGCTACGTGTGTGTAATATATACTTGTACCGAAGCAATACCGTTGTCATAGTTATTATAGACAAAAATATAAAACAAAAACTACCGCTTTATTGTGCATCAATATCATTTTCTTAGCTTGATCCAATATCTGTATAGAATTGTGCAACTCAACTAATAAATAACAATACTTCTTAGCAATTGTTTTCTAATAAAATGTTGCTAAGTTTGACCGTCTATAATCCAATGCATGCATGAAATTTATATTACAAGATATATGAGGAAATATAACCATGTAATTTGTATTACAAGATAAATGATGAAATTTATATTACAAGATATATGTGACGTCTCCATCTGTGCTAATGAAGTAGCATCGATTGGCTCCTCCGGCATTGATGAAGAAGATGCCATGGTGTGGCGGTTGCCTATGATTGTGATGTCGTGGATTGCCGGGGTAGAGAAGAGCTCCCGGGCGGCCGCTGTAGGAACAAGATGAAGTGGGGGTGAGAATGAGAGATTTTTATCCCGCCCTCCAGGGTTTATAGACCCATGAAGAGATGCGTGTGATAGAACGGGTAGTAGCCTAGTGTTTGGGTTGCAGTTGACGTATCCCAGCGACCGAAGCTCGATCCTTGTCAGGAACAAATTTTTGAAATTCTCACGCTGTCCCTCTTCTACTATACAAAAAGTGTCTAGTTCTTCTAGCACTGTTTCAATTTTTGTTTAAAAAGATGCGTGAGGAAGGATCTGTAGTGTGAACACGGTCAAGTGACAGTTGGATTTCTGTCACGCACGTGTTCTGGAAGTTGCACGCGTTTTGGAAGTTACACAACGATCGCTGGCATTTTTACTATGCGGATATCTCGATTTCTCAGCGTAGGAAACGGCGCTGTTTGCGTTCATGTTGTTTGATCAGTTTCAAGGCAATATCTTACACTAGAAGGTACGATTCCATGGCGTAGCTAGATCGCTGAGGTGAGATTCCCTTCACATAGAACCGTCAAGATTTACCGCGTAGGAAATCGTACTACAAAACCACCTCATCAACTGTTCACCTAAACTTAGACGGATGGAAAATGATCTGGAGAGCTCCTATATTCTTTATGAAGCCGCCTAATGATTTAAGATAGCGATGTACTTACACTCTGAGCTAGACGGAAGATCTTGAAAAACATTGCGGACTGGTGTTGTTGATATACTAAATGGATATTGCATATGACGTGATATCATACTAGCAAGCCCGGGTAGTCCATAGATGGTGGTTAGTGTTGGAGATATGCCAAAGAGGCAATAATAAAGTGGTTATTATCATATCTTCATGCTTATATAAATGTTTACATACCATGCTATAATTGTATTAACCGGAAACATTAATACTTGTGTGATCTGTAAACATAAAAGAGTTCCTAGTAAAGCCTCTTGTTAAACTAGCTTGTTGGTTAATATATGATCATGGTTTCCTGATCATGAACATAGAGATGTTATTAACAACAGGGTCATATCATTAGGAGAAAGATATGATGGACATACTCCTATAGTTAAGCGTAGCATAAAGATCAAGTCATTTAATATAGTTCATTTGCTATATGCTTTCTGATACATAGTAATCTAATTCTTTCGACCATGAGATCATGCTAATCACCATCACCGGAAGGATGCTTTGATGACATCAAACACCACACCGTAACTGGGTGGCTATAAAGGTGGCATTGAGTATTCGGAAAGTATGTGTTGAGGCACATCGATCAAGAGTGGGATTTGTCCATCCATATGACAGATAGATATACTCTGGGCCCTCTCGGTGGAATGTCATCCAATTATCTTGCAAGCATGTGACTGGCTCACAAGGGATCACATATCACGGGAACGATAAAAGAGTACTTATCGGTAACGAGGTTGAACTAGGTATGCAGAGATACCGACGATCAAAACCTCGGATAAGTAAACTATCGTGAGACAAAGGGAAATTGGTATCGTATGTAAGTGGTTCATTCGATCGCAAAGTAATCGTAGAAATATGTGGGAGCCATATGAATTTCCAGATTCCTCTATTGGTTATTGATCGGAGAAGTGTCTCGGTCATGTCCGCATAATTCACGAACCATAGGGAGACACACTTAAGGATTCGATGTTGTTTAGTAGATATCGAATGTTAGTAGGGATACCGAATGTTGTTCGGAGTCTCGGATGGGATCCGGGATATCACGAGGAGATCTGGAATGGTCCGGAGAATAAGATTCATATAAGGAAAGTCCTATTTCGGAGTTCGAGAAAGTTTCCGATGGTTTCATCGTAGAGGTTCTAGAAGGGTATAGAAGGTTCGTCGGTCCAGAAGGAGAATGGTCCATGAATGTGTCATGGGTAAGTGGAATTATTGGATCATATCCTAGGTCACTTGGTGTTGACATTTGCAAGAGATAAATATAGCTCTAAATTGAAAGTCAAACGGGAAGTTTGAAAAGTCAAACTGGAACAATGGTTTCCTAGTGGGAGAAGAAACAAGTCCTTTTCTCAATCCAACTTGGGTTTGGGTTTGGATTCAAACCCACCCCTCCCAAGGCTGCCCCTCCCTCTCATAAATAGAAGGGGAGGGCTGCCCCAACACCACAAGCCGCAGCCCCTCTCCCCACACACGAGTCGTCGCCGCAGCCCCGCCGCCGCCGGTTTGTCGCCGCCGCCCCTAGCCGTCGACGACACCTCCTCCTCCTCCCGGTCATCTAAACCCTAGATCTCCGGGAAACCCTAATCCACCATAACTCGCATCCGGCTTAGGCGAAGCCCTGCGGGATCTTCCCTCTACTTCCGACACCACGTCGTCGTGCTGCCGGAATCACGAGGGGAGAACTACAACCTGTGTTGCCTGCTGGAACAAGGGAGAGGAAGGTCTTCATCGAGTATCGAACTTGTGACCGACTGCGGAAGCGCTGCCGGAACGCAGCGCCGGAAGGATCGTCTACGCGATCTTGAGATCGGCAAGTGTACGACTACATCACCCACAAGAATCTGCTCTCGTTAACCGTTTTGGAATCTTCGAGGGTGAGTACTTCCCTATCTACTCGTTGCTACAATCTAGTAGATAGATTTTGGCTTGTTTGTGTGCATGCGGTAGAATTTTTTTGTTTTCCATGCTACGAACCCCTGTAGTGGTAACAGAGCCGTGTCTATATGTAGATCTATTGCACGAGTAAAACACAATGGTCATTGTGGGCGGTGGTGCTTTTATTATCAATTGCTTTTTGTGTACTTTGCATCTTGCGGTATGATGGGATGAAGCGGCCCGGGCTAACCTTACATGACATCGTTCATGAGACTTGCTCCACGCTCAACATGCAACTTGTATTGCATAAGTGGCTTTGCGGGTGTCTGTCTCTCCCATCATAGTATAGATTCAATTTACAATGGGCACTTGATAGTTCAAGCATCAACGTTGTGGTTCTTGTTCGTAAGTTAGAACGACACTTATTGAAAGCCCCAAACCACGTAAAATATGCAAAGAAAATTAGAGGCGTCTAACTTTGTTTTGCAGGGGTGTGCTCTGATGTGATATGGCCATGATTGTGATTATATATGATGTATGCAATGTTCCTTATTGTAAGCTGGCAACCGACAGGAGCCATATGGTTGTCTTTTAAATTCCGTTAAGACCTGCGTGTCTATTCAAAGTAGTTGTAATAGTTGAAGCTGGTAGATGACAACCATGAATCGACGCCATTGACCTTGACGCCATATCGGTGATGATGGAGATCATGTTCGTGCTTGAAGATGGAGATCGGAAGCACAAGAAGAAAGGCCATATCATATCACATATTATGAATTGCATGTGATGTTAATCCTTTATGCATCTTGTATTGCTTAGTTTGCGACGGTAGCATTATAAGATGATCCCTTAAGCACAAAATTTCAAGTTTTAAAGTGTTCATCCTTAGTAAGCACCGTTGCTAAAGCTCGTTGTTTCGAAGCACCACATGATGATCGGGTGTGTTAGATTCTGCGAGTATATACAACGTGAGCAAGCCAGATTTGCTCATGTGGAACCTAAGGTTTGATCTTGACGAGCCTAGCATGTACAGACATGGTCTCGGGACACGGATTACCGAAAGGTAAAGAATGAGTCATATAGTAGATATGATGAACATATTGATTGTTCGCCTTTGAAGCTACATCATCTCTCGTGATGATCGGTTTTGATGTGGTGGATTTGGTTTGTGTGATCACTAAAACAATGTGAGGGATATTGTTTTGAGTGGGAGTTCAACAGCAATATGATTAAAAGTTGAACACTATTTATTATAAATTAAATCAAAGTGAATTTGCATAGTTGTTGTAGTCATTGTCATCCGTTTACCACCTTGCGCTTAGTTATAATTGAGATAATAGAACTATAGAATTCTGGTTAGTTACTTTACGAACTGGTATCGTATTGTTTTGAAGTGTTAATCTAAAGTTTAAAAGTCCTATTGAAAACTTTCAGTAAGTTCTGGTTACTCCGTGAAGTTTAATAATTGGTATTAAATCAAGAGTAACAATTCCAGTGTTAGTATATAAGTATCATGTTTATCTCCATGATTCTTGATATTCAAAAGATTGTTTTAATATCAAAGTTATCTAGGAACTAAAAGAATTGTTTCAGAAACAATCATATGTGGAAGATATTGCGATATCTGAAACAATATTTTGTTTACAACATGATAGAGTATAATATGGCAAAGTTTATGTTCTTATATTTGATGAGAATTTGCAAAAGGTTGGAGACACTAGTTGTCCTAATCCTCCAAAAGGTTTTGGAGAGCAACATTATACTCAAGATTCACCGTTATAAGCTAAAGTAGCTTGATCATGAATAATTCCATGATAAGGGTGAATATTTGATGTAGGTAAAATGTTTACTACACCAAGAGATTACTAAAGAAAGGAATTTGAAAGAACACCAAACATTTGATGATGGTGATCTACTTCAAAGTGCAAGTCCAAAGACATTGGTATTTAACTATACATGCTTTGGACTATGTGTCATGTATATGGATCCACTATTGATGTTGATAGATTATTTCAAACAGAAAAGGAAATACTGAAAGATAATCTCATAAATATATGGCAGGAAAGAAAAAAACTAGAATTGTTTAGTTTAGGTATATAGAGGATATATGTGTTATGGATGTATTCTTTGCTTGTTAAATAATGTGGTTCTTAAGTATTGGATACTGAATTTGTTGGTCATACGAAACAACAGAATTCATGAACTACAATGGCCTAAGTAACTAGCAAAAGAATATGTGATGATGTTCATCGAGAACAAATAAAGGGTTATTGTGTTGCTCGTCAACATCAAAGCTTGCCTTCAAGATTTGTTTTATTAGGTATTATGAGAACAAAAGGGTTGTTCAAATAATTGCCGTAATCATAAAAGATGGATGATTTATAAATCTCGTTGGAGAAATCACATCCATAAAACTAGTGCTAAAATGTCGAAAGACAAATTGATTGAAAGTTCGGAAGTGACATCGCCGTTTAAATTATATTGGAAAGAAAACATGAAGAAACTTCACGTGGATGGAATTTTGGAGTCTTTTGATTTTTGATCAAATGACGCTTGTGAAACTTTCCTAGAGATAATTAAAACTTCGTTCATAGGCCAAAAGGGAACGAATGACTAAGCTTATTGGAACTTGTACATATTGTTGTATGAAGTCCATTATGTGTAGTCAAGAGCGATGAATTTTAACTTCATAAGCTTTCTCCGAAAATTTGAGTGAATATATGAATATTTACTTAATAAGGATGAAGTATGAAACATTTGAAAAGTTCAAAGACTTTCAAGATGAAGTGCAAAATCATTGTAATAAGAAAATAAATAGTTTATGATGAGATCATAAAGGAAGATATTTGAGTTACAAGTTTAGCATAACACCTAAGATTTAAGGAATCGTTCCATGAATTTGCATTTCCCGAAACATCATAAGAGTATGGAGTGTTCGAGATATGTAATGAAACCTTGTTTGACATGGTAAGATCAAAGGTGTCATTTATAAGACTGCCATTATATTTTAAAGATTAAAAGCTTTAGAGACTACCGTTTTCCACTGAAAAGAGCTCCATCATAATCCGTTGAAATGACACCATATAAAGTTATGGTTTGGAATAAAACCCAAGTTGTCCTTTCTTAAACATTGGTATGCTATGCATCAGAAAGATGTTTGCAACCAAAGTCGGATGAACCTGTCTTTGTATGTTATTTCGAATAACTGTTAAGTAATCCTCCATAACATCGGAGACAAAAGTGTTTGTCACTTAGAACGTCAAGTTTCTTTGAGAAGGAATTTTTCGTGAAAAGATAAGTGGGAGGACAATAGAACTTTCATAAGGTTAAAAGAACCTTAGCTATATGTGCAAAGTTGCGCAGCGCCGAAAAGTGTTCCGGAGGCAGCAACAATTCTCATGGCTCACGTGCCTCAAAGGTTGTGGTCACGGAGGTCTAAGTTCCTATTAAACCAAGTAGGTCAGGTAAAAAATCAAATACCTAGATTTGAGAGTTAAATCATTATTTGACAATAATGATCTGACTACATGCAAAGAAGCGATGATGGGCCCTGACTCCGTCAAATGGCTTGAAGCCATATAATCCGTGATAGTTCCATACACAAGAAATCAAGCTTTGAACTTGAAAGACCCTCGAGAAAGGTGTAAGACCTTACAGTCGTGTTTGGATCTATAAAGAAATAGACATGGATGTTTCACATCTATGAAATAGTCGACATGTTGGGAACGAGTTCACAACAATGTTCAAAAGTTGTATATGACAAGATTTGATCTTTCATAGCGATATTTAGTCTAGACGGATTAATGTAGCAACCACTACATATAATTTTGTTATGTGGTAGTTGAATAAACAAAACAAGTTCTTATAATAGAATTGTTACCTAGGACGTGTGCATAACACGGTCCATAGGATTTTGTTAATTTAAAGGATGCTAAAAAAACGTATGCAAACTACAATGGTTGAAGTGAGCATCGTGGAGTTGGAATCTTCACCATGATGAAATTGTTAAAAAACATTAAATTCATCAGAGACGATAAAGATGCTTGCATTTGCAAGAAATTAAGTGGGAGCGCTAAGACATGTTTCTAATACATTATGTGGAAGACATATTGTTGATTGGAAATGATGTATCTTTTATTAACACATATTAAGAATTTCATCCTGATGAAAGACTTAGGCAAAACCCAAAAATTTGGCATCAATAAACGCTAATATGGTTGTGCCGAAAGTACATAGATGATGTATTGAATGAGTTCAATATAGAAACTACAAGAAAGGTTCTTGTCGTACAGAAATGATTGAATGAGTTCAATATTGATGATATATTCAAGTGTATTGACACTAGGTAAGTGAAACAAAGATTCAAGTATAGATTGATACTTGATGTATAAAATCACAAAGAGTATTTATACCAATCATACTGTGATATGTACAAATCCAGATATGTCATATGCTCTAAATGTTATGAGCATATACCAGAATGATTCATAAGATGATCATTGGACAATAGTAAGGATATTCTTATGATCTTTTGGAAGAACTAAGAATATATTGTTTTGTAGAGGTGACAAATAGATGGTTAGTTCATTGTAAAAGTGCTACATTGATACTAATTTTGTCACAAAGTACAAATTAAGTTTATCTCAATCTAAACTAAGGGTGGCACAATATGATGGAAAGTGAGTTCCATAATGAATTTGGATGAGTTCCAAAGTTAAGACATTGTGACAGATACTACAACAAAAAGCTAAGTATATAACTGCTATAATAGCAGCAAAAGAGGGCATTTGTGTCAAGTAGTTTGTTATCAAACTGGGTGTGGTTCACAGCGGGATAGTACCATGAAGATATATTGTACGACAATATTATCAACAAGTTTTAACCCCAAGGAAATAAAAGGTCTCACCAAAGGGCCAAAATTATACAAAGCCATCTCATTAGAGAATGAGTGATGCGTAGAGACGCAAAGAGATGCAATTACACACGGACCTGAAAGTGTCGGATCCGGAGATCAGTTGACCACTAGCAATCGTGTAAATACAACACCGGAAAGCCATAGGTGTTGAATGCACAAAGGTTTGAAACTAGATTATTGACTCTAGTGCAAGTGGGAGACTGTTGGAGATATGCCCAAGAGGCAATAATAAAGTGGTTATTATCATATCTTCATGCTTATGATAAATGTTTACATACCATGCTATAATTGTATTAACCGGAAACATTAATACTTGTGTGATTTGTAAACATAAAAGAGTCCTTAGTAAAGCTTCTTGTTAAACTCGCTTGTTGGTTAATATATGATCATGGTTTCCTGATCATGAACATAGAGATGTTATTAACAATAGGGTCATTTCATTAGGAGAATGATATGATGGACATACTCCTATATTTAAGTGTAGCATAAAGATCAAGTCATTTAATATATTTCATTTGCTATATGCTTTCTGATACATAGTCACCTAATTCCTTCGACCATGAGATCATGCTAATCACCATCACCGGAAGGATGCTTTGATGACATCAAATACCACACCGTAACTGGGTGGCTATAAAGGTGGCATTGAGTGTTCGGAAAGTATGTGTTGAGGCACATGGATCAAGAGTGGGATTTGTCCATCCATATGACAGATAGATATACTCTGGGCCCTCTCGGTGGAATGTCATCCAATTAGCTTGCAAGCATGTGACTGGCTCACAAGGGATCACATATCACGGGAACGATAAAAGAGTACTTATCGGTAACGAGGTTGAACTAGGTATGCAGAGATACCGACGATCAAAACCTCGGATAAGTAAACTATCGTGAGACAAAGGTAAATTGGTATCGTATGTAAGTGGTTCATTCGATCGCAAAGTAATCGTAAAAATATGTGGGAGCCATATGAATTTCCATATTCCTCTATTGGTTATTGATCGGAGAAGTGTCTCGGTCATGTCCGCATAATTCACGAACCATAGGGAGACACACTTAAGGATTCGATGTTGTTTAGTAGATATGGAATGTTAGTAGGGATACCGAATGTTGTTCGGAGTCTCGGATGGGATCCGAGATAACACAAGGAGATCCAGAATGGTCCGGAGAATAAGGTTCATATAAGGAAAGTCCTATTTCGGAGTTCGGGAAAGTTTCCGATGGTTTCATCGGAGAGGTTCTAGAAGGGTCTAGAAGGTTCGCCGGTCCGGAAGGAGAATGGTCCATGAATGTGTCATGGGTAAGTGGAATGATTGGATCATATCCTAGGTCACTTGGTGTTGACATTTGCAAGAGAGAAATAAAGCTCTAAATTGAAAGTCAAACGGGAAGTTTGAAAAGTCAAACTGGAACAATGGTTTCCTAGTGGGAGAAGAAACAAATCCTTTTCTCAATCCAACTTGGGTTTGGGTTTGGATTCAAACCCACCCCTCCCAAGGATGCCCCTCCCTCTCATAAATAGAAGGGGAGGGCTGCCCCAACACCACAAGCCGCAGCCCCTCCTTTTACAGTGCCGCTTGTGACCACGCCAGCCGTTGCCGTTGCCTTGCGCCACCTCCTCCGGTCATCTAAACCCTAGATCTCGAAACCCTAATCCACCATAACTCGCATCCGGCTTAGGCGAAGCCCTCGGATCTTCCTCTACTTCGGCCACGCCGTCGTCTTTGGAGAATCACGAGGGGAGAACTACAACCTCCGCTGCCTGCTGGAACAAGGGAGAGGAAGGTCTTCATCGAGTACCGAACGTGTGACCGACTACGGAAGCGCTGCCGGAACGCAACGCCGGACGAATCGTCTACGCGATCTTGAGATCGGCAAGTGTACGACTACATCACCCACGAGAATCTGCTCTCGTTAACCGTTTTGGAATCTTCGAGGGTGAGTACTTCTATCGACTCGTTGCTACAATCTAGTAGATAGATCTTGGCTTGTTTGTGTGCATCTGGTAGAATTTTTTTGTTTTCCATGCTACGAACCCTGCAGTTAGGTCCATAGCCTAACCGGATGGTCGAGTTATTGATAGACGGAGGTTCAGCCAGGATGAAAGAAGGCGGTATGCCACCACTTTAGTTGGAAGCCGACACTTTGGAGGACACGACCGTAGTATTTGTATTAGTCTAGGACTCTATCACCTGTTCGGTTTGTACTCTCCTTATAACCCCTAGGTGCGTCCGACTATATAAAGCCGGCCTACGGGAGACCTTGAGGCATAACATACAACCCTACATTGTAATCGTGCACTTGTTGCTATTATGAGCAAGAGTAGGATCTCATCATCATCTTGAGATCCAAATCTAGGTAACTCGTGCCTCATTGTCTGGGTAGCTCCTCTCCTTACGTCCCCCATATTTTCTCCCCCTTGAGGTACCTTTCACGGCTCTGCCGTCAGCGATACCATGACACTCACCTAGTCTTGGAACGAAATAGCCCCGTGTGGTGAATCTCTCCCCCCCCCCACATGCTTTGAGAGTCATGCGAGAGAGCTCTGGCCTCTCCCGAGCCCCTCTCGCCGGAGTAGCCGGTGGGAGGCGGCGGAGGAGTCGCCTCTGTAGATGTAGGTTCTAGTAGTTCTAGTAGGTCTAGGTGTTGGCCTTGTGCCGTGTCGTGGCGATATGCCAGGAGGTTTCTGCTGGATCTAGCGAGTCAGATCTGGCGGATGGCGGCGGTGGTGCTCGCTGTGGTGCTCCGGTGGAAGGAGCTTGCTGCGGTGTGGTGCGGTGCCTTCGTCCCCTCCACGAATAAGGCTCGCGCTGGAGCTATGCTGCAGGCGTGGCAGCGGTTCCTCTCCCCTTCTCTGGCCGGCCGTGGTGGCGGGGGGAGAAGGTGGAGAGCATGGCTGCTGGCGTCTGTGCGGTGGCGACGGCGATGTATCGGTCTCGGTGGTGCGGATGCTGTTTCCCGCAGGGGATATTCAACGACGACGCTTAGGGCTGTCAACATCTTTGGCTGGAAGGTAGCCTCCCCATCTTCTTTGGAGCTCTTCATCAGCATCGCTTCGTTGGCGGCTTGGATCCGCCTGGATGCTGGTCTTCATGGCACTAGGCCTGCCGCTCCATCCCTTCTCACCGGCCAGCCGGTGTAGGGTGCTTTACCTCCAGGCCTTGAAGCCTTTATGGAGGATCTTTGCTTCCGAGGCGGTTGGCTCCCGCTGCTCCACCCCGAGTGGTCAAGTCCCCGGTGGTGAAGCAGTTGACTGTTCTCGACGGCGATGAAATCGTGGTGGAGGAGGAGCTTGGAGATGCTCTAGACTTGATTGCGTTTGCTCTCTCTGTTCCAGGGTCTCCTTTGGAAAAATTCAAGACCTGTGTGTAATTTTATATTTCTTTCTGGTCTTTTTTGTAAGTTGTACTCCACCACTTATAATATAAGCAGCATCAGGGTCCTTTCCGGACCCCTCCCCGTTCAGAAAAAAAAAACCTAGCCTTGGAACCAATTATTTGATGTCACTATTATACATTAGTGTTTCCTGCCTACTAGGCAAATACGTACTGTACAAGGGCTGCAAGTGAACTCTTCCTCCTTGGTGTGGTACCCGCGAGACCGAGGTGCGTACGATCGTGTGTACGACGGGAGAGCACACGCTTGATCTATTGATTTACAGTACTACCACTTGGCTAATCATGCGCTGACAGAAACGTATGCCGTTTTCAAGCCTAGTGGCCATATACTGTAGTACGTACTAAGGAGACCGATCGAGGTGTGTATAATCATCAATCCTGTGTAGTCGTTCGACGCGAGAGCTACCGCTGGCTCGACCCACTGATTTGCGGTAATCATGTGTTGACGGAGACGTATGCACATGCACGCTCCTCTCTTAATTTGTGGTGACTCGGCCTCAGCGGGATTTAACTTCTGTTTGTAGCCGGATACGGAGGTGGACTTGACACCAAGAAATATAAAGCGCTGGGTGTCATGGTCGACGACAGAGATTGATTCGGGATTAGCGTCTCGGTTCAGGTTGGGAGATAGCCAGGAGAGGCTGTTGCGTTGCGTGATTTTGGCTTGCCCATGGATCGCTACGTCTCCGTTTGACACGTACGATCACCAGCCTGCCGAACCAGAGTCGCGCCCAGGTAAGACGACCCACGGCGGCGGCGGCGGCACATGGGTTGGACCGCCGGAGCACAGCGAGCACTTACCGGGACAGCTTAACCAGTCTCGTCCCCGTAGACCGGCCGGTGGCGACATTATTGCTGGTTCAGAATGCTCTTGTGCAGGCGTCTCATCCTATCACTATTCACTACCGGCCGGTGGCGGCATTGATGGTTCAGATAGTATCCCATGACCATCAGTACTACGAGAGCATACTCCGCGGTTTGTGGTGCCACTGTCACTGATGCATCCAACTAGCTAGGACGCTCCTGTCTCGTTTGCGACAGAGTGATGTACCCCTGCTGCTCTGGTTCACATGTTGGCCCAGTGCACAAGCTAAGCCATACATGGTATCATGTGGAGCTTAATCAGAGGACGCGCTAGGGCTAGGCGATCTGATCCGTACAAGATCAGCGGATACGTGGCCTGAAACTGAAACAGTCTTCCGAAAGCCATGGCTCCGGCAAATTAAAGGAGGACCGCAGGAGGATGATCGACTTGCCCGCCCTGCTGCTGCTGCAGACAGCGCCCGCTCACATGCACAAGCATTCCGCGCCCCGTCACCTGATAGCGAGCTCTTCCGTCCTCCGTTTTCTCAGCGCTGTGCCGTGGGGCTAATTACATCATTTTGTGTTTGTTTGCGTAGGGCACCAGTGTGTTCAACCTTATAATGAGGGCCACTTTCCTCCAAGGATGTGCATGATTTTTCCCACAATTTTTCGAAATAGAAAAATGTGCCATTCTTCCCTCAACTATAGTCCGAGTTCAACTCTGGTAGCTTATTAACTTGTAATCATGCCAACCTGGTCGATCTGTGACACTATATGAACCGATTTGGAAAGACGTGGGTGTGGTTTCATGCAAATAGAAAACTAGCTAGAACTAGTTGAACTAAATTCATACAAATAGCAAATATGGGGAATATAAATAAGAAAATAAAAAAGGTGAGAAATATTGCATAGTAGGGGAACGTCATAGTTTCAGAATAACATGAAATTTACAGTTCACAAGGATGAAATTTAAGACGAAAAAATAGTAAGTACCTCCTCCATCCCAAAATATAAGGCGTGTTTTTTCTGCATGGTCTTTGATGATGCGCAACTTTGACCACTAGTATAAATCAAATTATATGTGTTTATATATAGTGTATAAATGGCATCGATGCACTCCTCTCGCGAATCTCTTTCATTTCATATGTACGCATACAATTTTTAGGACATACTAACAGTTCAGGAACAGAGTTTAACTTAGGCTGTAAAAGGATGAAAAGTATACTTTTCTTGTTTTGAAAACTAAAAACTAATTTTTTTGCAAAGCTCAAAACGATACGTTAAACAATGTCCCTGACCATTCCTCTTTCCAAACCACAACTAGTATCGTTCCAATGGGTACAAAGTACGACGCTATGCAAGGATTTAAGAGGAACATGCAGCGATCTGAGAGGATTTGCCAAATGATCGCGTATCGAACTGGCTGATGTTAACACGCGAGAAACAAATGAAACATACCGGAAAACTAGAAGCACGATGGAAAATGCCATCCATGAGGAGGCATCATATATTTGCACATGTTTCTGATTTAGATGCTAATCTGTGCACATGCCATAAACCAAACATAGCAAGAAAAATACTACATGTAGTAAAACCGAGGAATAATGTCACGTCGACCAACTCTGGACGAGCCCCTATATATAAAGCCTCCTCGCTGCTCTCCCCTGGAAAAGCAAAGCTCCATTTTCTCCACCAACTCCGCCTCCTCCCTCCGCGCCATTTAGCCGCCTACGAATAGCAGAGAGCAATTCTCCATGGCCAAATGCGGCAAGATCCAGAGCATCGTCCGCCTCCAGCAGACGCTGCGGCGGTGGCGGACGCGAGCCACGGCGCGCGCGGTCTCTGTTCCGGCGGGGCACGTCGCGGTGTGCGTGGGCGACGCGTCGCGGCGGTTCGTGGTGCGCGCGGCGCACCTGAACCACCCGGTCTTCCGGGAGCTGCTCAGGCAGGCGGAGGAGGAGTACGGCTTCCCGTCCTCGCCCGGGCCCGTCGCGCTCCCCTGCTGCGACGAGGACCGCTTCCTCGACGTCCTCCGCCGCGTGTCCTCCGACCAGGAGCGCCTCCTCGTCCGCGCCGGCCGCTCCTTCTGCTGCCGCGTGCCGGCCGTCACCACCACCCGCGACGTCGCGGCGCGGCCGTTGCTGCAGGGGATGGCCGTCGAGAAACTTGTATGGTGAATTGGTGTTGGTGATCGACCGAAGCTGCGTGCATAGCGTGCAAGGTCGCCGTGGTGGTTTCATTCCAGTGCCGGCTGCGGCAGCGGTTCTTCCGGACGCCGAAAGGTGGAAGCATCTGGCCGCGCGCGCCACTGCGGCCGAGAGAAGAAAACATCCGTGCCGGCCCGCGCGCACAGCAATAAGCGCCCTTAACAACCGTGCCGGTTCGCGCGTACTGGCGGCGCCGCCAAACCATGGATCGGTGCACGAGCGCAACTGAGGCAAGCAGGCGGGCACCCCGATCGGGTCGCACTAGCTCTAGCTCTAGCTCCGTACTGCTTGACTGCTGGTAGAAGATTGTGGCAGTTGATTGAATTAGTGTGATTCTTGAATCTGTACTGGGATAAAACAATTGTTCCTTGCTGTACATTCGATTGGTCGCCATTTGTCATGAGTTCATGATGTTGACGTGGCTAACTTTTGATTGTTTCTTTGCAAAAAAAAAAAACTTGATCGTTTCTTTGCTCTTGAGGACTTCAGACTTGCTCATGCCGTGCCTTTCTTGCGACACCAAGGGGTATCACATAATGATTTATCACAAACATGTTATTTAAGAATTTCCCAGCCTAACGATGTGTTTGGTTTGCCCACGGTTTTTTAAACGGACCCTATGGGGCTGAAAATCGCTAGTCTGGTTGCGTGGGCTGTATTTATTTTTAGCATCGCTGTTCTTAAAGCACCCCAAAGGTCGGCCCAATCCTCCGGTGTGGCCACGGGAAGACTCTTTGCAGTGGACGGTCCGACACTTGAGGATTTGGCCCAACCCTAGAGCCATGGGCTTCTTCTCCGGCTTCGAGGGCTTCTTCTTTGGGTCCGTGGCCATTTTCTTTGACTCTCTGGCCGGAGCCTCCACTATAAGTACTCGGATTAGAGTCGATTCGATTTGTGGTTAGGGTTTTCTAGGGCAGTGCCTCAATCGATTATGCACCTCCGATGAGCGACCGAACTTCATTTTTCCCGGCAACGACTAATGTCGTCCAACCAAAATTTGTTGAATTGGCCTAATTGATCTGGAAACGCAACACAAGCAGATTGGCGGTGTTTGTTTGTGCTTTGAACATTGTGATTTCTGCATTTCCCATCGTGCTACTTGTGTAATTAGGACATTGTAGTTTCTCCTTTGTCAAGGATGAGAACGAGGAGAAGCCACGCGTGCACTCCATCGGCAGTGGACTTGTCATCCGCGAGCGGCGGGCGTCGTCGCCACCGTGCAGCCACGTCAGGCCGAAGAGGGAGCCTGGCTCATCGGGGTCACTGGTGAAGAGGGAGCTGGACTCGGCGCCCGCGTGGCAGCCACCGCCGGAGTATGCTACCCGCCAGCTGTAGCTCCAGGACACCTAGGACCCGGAGGAGTTCCCCGTCATGAGGATGGCCGATCGCACCTCGTTTGAGGAGGTGGCGCCGGTCTCGCTGGAGTTCGCCTTGGCATGGTCGAAGGCCGAGGTGGAGAAGGAGGCGGTGGAGGGAGCGCATCGCACGTCGGCGCGCGCCAGGCCGGCAACATCGTCCTCCTCGACAATGAGGTCGGGTCGAGCCAACCGTGTCAGTGGTGTGGCGACAAAGGCTAGGGCTACAACCACCCGCTGCCAAAGGACGAGCCGCCGAGCGACAGCGACTACAGCTCCTTCCACTGCCACTTTGACATGTAGTTTAGGTTTAAATTCATGTATTTAATGTAGTTTCTCCATATTTATACAAACCGCCGTGTTTGCATAAATTTGTGTCAATTTAAAGTTTTCGGAATTAATTATCAGGATGGCTGGGAACTGGTGTCCACTCGCTCCCCCCCTCCCCCAATAGCCGAAACCACTCTGAAGACCCCATACCCCCTAGAAATCGGCTCGATCGAACGCCTTCAGGGACAGGAGGGGTGGGGAAGGAGCTGAGTGGAGATGCTCTAAATCCTAGTAAATCCGTCCGTTCCGAAAGTCTCAAAGTAGCCACCACAGGGACAGGGCGTGGCGAGATCGTTAAACCTGGTATGGAAAACCAAATGGTGTCTCCCATATCCCCAGCGCCACTATCGATCCCGGCCAGTTACACTGCACTCTTGGGTTCGTTTTCTGAATCCTATCTGTCCAGCAGGTATATATCAGAGTCGACGCTAGCTCTGATTAAAATTTCGCCGCGACGATCCAGCATCTGCATGCGCTCGTGCAACCGACGTCTGAGCTACGATAGCGCCGGCCATGAAGACGACCGGCCGGCGCGTACGTACGTGTCACCGCTCCGGGACGTCGCACATGCATATGCGGAGCCCCGCCCCCGGAATCTCCGCGACGGTGGAGAAATCATGGTGGTGGCCTGCGGACTGGAGCGAGCGAGCGCGGCTGTTCCAACCGAAATTTGGGTGTCCTGATTTTGGGATGCTCCTCTAATTAAACTACTGGGTCAGTACATCATTAAGGTAGAGATCAGGTCTTATTCATAGGCAGGCCGCTAAATATACTTTCTGTGTGATGTGTACATTCGTGGGTCAGATGCATGCATCGTCCTTTCTGGTGCTTAGTTGTACTAGCCGTGGACTCTCGAGTACTTGTAGTGACCAGTACTGCTTTTGGTACTAGCATGTTCTTGCATTAATCAGGCTAGATTAGATTTGAGAGGCTAGACGTAGACCCTAACTTTCCGCATGCTCATTGTGCTACCCAGCTAATCTGAAAGAACGAAGCTCTTTCTTTAGTGTGTTGTATGCAACTATCAAATTAATTGGGTACAAGTCATACGAATCCATCGTATAATACGGCTATATATGCTGCGGCGTCAGCCACATGCTCCCATATGCCGCAACACGATAGCGCCATGATTCCTATCCAATTACAAGGCACCCACTACGTAGTGTGCTAAGTAAACAATCCGAAGCGACGGCCTCAAGTGCGTGCTCAGCGCGCGTGGGTACATGACACTACATCTGATTAGCAAATTAGACGATGAATTTAAATTGGCCTATACGCCTACAGCAGATAGATCTTCTTGCAATATTGTTCCATTCGCACACTTCTCTAACGCAAAAAGGAATCTCTGATCGGTGAAAGGATAAACAAATCTTCTTATTAGGTAGGCTTAATCATTTTGTGAGATAATCATTTTTCCTCAAGCAAGATGCTAGTTAAAGACGTGCACCATTTGAAATTGTGTGTCTCTTGCTAATCATGAATGTTGTTCAACCACAATAATGAGATTCAGTCGTGATAGTTTACACCAAAAGAACAATGGAAATCTGTGCCTTTGTATAGTTCTATGCATGTCAACCACTCATTTAACTACTCCATATAACAAGACAACAAGGAAAGAAGGTTCCTCGATTATATTTTCTGTGATCCTTCTGGACCATGCAATGTCTTGTCAAAGAAAATCTTCCAATGTAGATACCCTGAGGGTAAATGTATTTCTTCTAGAACAAAGTTTGTGTTTTTTTTTATCGAATAACTCTCTTGGCTCCACGATACGGAATAACTTCTTATACTCCAACATATTGGAGTAACTTCACTTTGCCAAGAAATAATTAGTTTATTAGTTTGTTGATCACGGTAGGAACAGATCAAATTCATCGGTCAGGACATAAAGCATGCATTATGGTATTATGGAGGCTAAGCTTGATATGCTATACAGCTTGAAATGCAACGGGACAAGTGACACTATGTCCTAAAGCAGCATGACTTCTTTGTAATTCATAAGTAGACATTATGCTACCACTACACCACAACTGACGGTGCACTGAAGTTGACAAATAAGATTAAAATGTTGGGTTCTATTTTAATTCCCTTTTTCTCAGCCTTTTTCCCCTTTTTTGGACCACCTTTTGTTGCACTCACTCTTGGCTCTCTATGTCAAGTCCTTGAATAATCTTAATAAACTCTACAAGTTGGAACCATGTCCTAACTACCAATGCAATAAACCAGCCATATTTATATTTACTCTTTTACAGATTTTATGTCTGCAAAATATAGTTCATGTTGTTTGGTCTGAACTTCTGTAGTGGCAATCTTAGGCCGAATCTCTTTCTAGCAAGCTCGACACAATATATTGTACTACCATGTGATGAGAGAACAAAATCCGTAAAACAAAAGATCCTGCAGACAAGATGCACACAAACTCAAGTGGTAGGTATATCTGCGTACTGATGCTTATTGATGTATTGTCTACTAGGTGGCACAACAAGTCAAATTTGAAAACTTCAGTGTGATCTCGAAATTCTTTCTCGAAACAGCCTTTCACCCCGCTATATTAATATAACAACAACACGGTACAACACGTTCATTGCTGGGAAAACGGCACAAACAAGCCCAAAAGAAAAAAACAAGAGAAATAAATGCCAACAACGCCATATCAACAAGCGCTAGTGACCCTCAACCGTTGCACCCTCTGGAGAAGTTCCACCACGCTCCTATGCTCTGAATCGCCGTGTACAAAGCAACATCATCAATAAGGAATGCGATGATGACAATGTTGCTACCCGGACTGGTCATACGATTTCTTCTGGTTTACCGAGTGGGGAAGGGGTACATCTAACGCCCTTCAAGAAGGAGGCAAGCATCACCACGTTGGTCACGGCCAAGCTGACAGGGATTTTTCCTGACACCCAAAAAACCACAACCTATACAACCCGTCGTGCTCCACCGACTTGTTGCCCACCAATATGCACCACCACAGTCTTGTAGTCACCATCGTCGTCTTACCAAGACAAACACTGCAAAGCCGGCCGGACCGAGAACAAACAACCGTAGACAAGGAGCGGCAATACCAATCGCGACACGGGAGGGAACAACCTCCACCATCATAGGTGGTAGCCGGACGACGTAGTAGCGAGAGCACACCAGGCCCGGCCCCGAAAGGGCCCGTAAAGGAAATCCCCGAAAGGAAATCCTCCACCGGCACGGCAAGAGCTGTCTGGAAGCAGCAGCAAAGATAAACTAGGTCAGGCCTCGAAAGGGCCCATAAAGTTCCTGCCGAGACGTTACTACTCTTAGGACATCGCCGCTGCCCGACTGGACCTAGATGGACCTGTGAAGCTCCGGCCCCAAGCCGTAGGAGGTGCAGTAACGTTACACATGCATATGCGAAGCCCCAGCCCCCAGAATCTCCGCAACGGGGGACTGGAGCTAGCGCGGGAGCGGCTGTTGCAACCAAAATTTGGGCGCTCTGATTTTGGGCTGCTCCTCTAAATAAACTACAGGATTACTTCATTACAGGTAGTGATCAGGTCATGTTCATAGCCGCTAAATACTTTGTGTGGGGCAGATGTAGGGGTGGGTATTCGGTCATGACCGAAAATTCAGTCTTTGCATATTGGTCTATTTTAAAATCGGTCTTCAAAAAATAAAGACCAAAATTTTACTTGTTATTTTTACTAAACAATAAATTCGGTTACCCGACAATTCGTGTTCAGTTTCGATCATGACCAAATTGTGTGGTAGATATTATTAAATACAAAAGTTGGATAATATTTGGTAAACCATTTGGTACTATTTTAGTTGTAATTTAAATATAAAATACACTTCATATAGTCATATTAATCGGCAAAAACTAACATTCAATAATACTAAATTTGGCTTAATCGAGGAAGATAAATCTATAGTTATGGGCAACTAGGGATTTAAAACTAGGCCACTCTCACCTAAAGTTCAGTCAGTTCGGTCCATTCGGTTACCTAGAACTAATGACCAAATTAACTGAACTAATTTCGGTCTATAAATTTTGCTACCCAATATTTTGGTCAGTCCTTGCGGTCCCGGTCTATTTGGTTTCGGTCTCGGTCTTTTTAGGTTCGGTTATCGATTATCGGTTTTTCCGCCCACCCTAGGCAGATGCATGTATCGTCCTCTCTGGTGCTTACTTGTACTAACCGTGGACTCTCGAGTACTACTAGCATGTTCTTGCATTAATCAGGCTAGATTAGATTTGAGAGGCTAGAGTAGACCCTTACTTTCCGCATGCTCATTATGCTACCCAGCAGCTAATCTGAAAACGAAGCTCTTTCTTTAGTGTTGTACTACTATCAATTTTTTAGCTACAAGTCATACGAATCCATCGTATAGTACGGCTATATATGCTGCGGCGTCAGCCACATGCTCCCATATGCCGCACCACGATAGCGCCATGATTTCCAATTGCACCCACTGCGTAAGGAAACAAACAATGGTGATGGATGACCTCAAGTGGGTACTTAGCGTGGGTGCTTGACACGTAGAGCATCTACTACCAGGGCACATGACAAAACTCGATTTGGTGCATGCACTACATCTGATTACCTATAGGCCCTGCAGATAGATCTTCTTGCAATGTTGTTCCATTCTCATACATCTCTAACGCAAAAGGAATCTCTGATCGGTGAAAGGATAAACAAATCATTAGGTAGGCTTTATCATTTTGTGAGCTTATCATTTTTCTTCAAACAACATGCTAAGTAAAGACGTGCGCCATTTGAAATTGTGTCTCTCTTGCTTATCATGCATGTTGTTCAACCACAATGAGATTCAGTCGTGGTAGTTTACAGCAAAAGAACAATTAATGGAAAATTGTGCCATGTATGTCAACCACTCATTTAACTACTCCATATAACAAAACAACAAGGGAAGTAAGTTCCTCGTTTGTATTTTCCATGATCCTTCTATACCTTGAAATTTCTTTTCAAATAAAATCTTTCCAAGTTAGACACCATGAGAGGATTCTCAATGTGTTTCTTCCAGGAAAAAGTTTGTAGTTTTTTCATCGAATAACTCTGTTGGCTACACGATACGGAACAACTGCTTATCCAACATATTGCACTACCTCCACTTTGCCAAGAAATAATTACTTTATTAGTTTGTTGATCACCGTAGGAAAAGAACAAATTCATCAGTCAGCACATAAAGCATGCATTACTGTATATATTATGGAGGCTAAGCATGATATGCTATACAGCTTGAAATGCATCAAGACAAGTGACACTCTGTCCTAAAGCAGGAAGACCTCTTCGTAATTCATTAAGTACACATTATGCTACCACTACACTACAACTGACGGTGCGCTGAAGTTGACAAAAATATTGGGTTCTGTTCTGAACGTCTGATCGCCCTTTCCCTCGGCTGCGCTGGCACAAAAGATGCAGAGGCCTTTCCTTAACTTTTTGTTGCACGCACTCCTGGCCCTTTATGTCAAGTCCTTGGATAATCTTAAAAGACTCTAAAAAGGTTGGAACCATATCCTAACTACTGCCAATACCATAAACCAGCCATATTTATATTTACTCTTTTCCAGATTTTATGTCTGCAAACTATAGTTCATGTTGTTTGGTCTGAACTTCAACTTCTGCAGTGGCAATCTTAAGCTGAATCTCTCTCTAGCATGCTGGACAGAACATATTGTACTACCATGTGACAAGAGCACAAAATCGGGGAAAGAAAGGATCGTGCAGACAAGATGCACAAGAACTCAAGTGGCAAGTATATCTGCGTACTGATGCTTATTCAGGTATTGTCTGCTAGGTGGCACAACAAGTCAAATAAAATTTCAGCATGATCTGGAAGTTCTGAATCTCCGGCCAGAGGATGCAGAAAGCAGAAACTGTGCACAGGTGAAACCAAAACAAAGGCAGCAATCTGAAATTCAGAGGTGTCTCCGGACATATTCCACCTGCTCTGTCGTCGCGACAAACAGCCTCCAGCAGCGACGGCTTAACGATCGCCGCCTTTGTCGTCGAGCCAACCTCCCCGGCGCGGCGCCGGGCGGCACGTGCGCACGGCGCCGCGGCCCGCGGCACTGTTCTACTGAACTTTGGCGTGAGGGTGCCTCTCGTCTGACGTATTCGTACCTCCAGTTTTGTTTCTCGCGGATCGTGGAGCTAATCTAGTGGGTTTACTACTATGATCGCAGTGTGTTGGAACAACTCCCATCACTAATCAGTAGTTCATGGACTGGAAAAGTTGCCTTTCTATTTGTGAAAAGCCCCGCTATTTCCCGATTGGAAATTGATTTCCTTCTCAAAAAAGACTCACGTCCAGCTTTATAAATAAAACAACATCTATATAATATTTAGTACAATCCAACGACAAAGAGGTCCACTCCAACACAGCACACGGACTGCAACATTTAGCGAACACAGGGCCATGCCCAACAAACACACACATCCAGAGATACAAGAACCAGCTTCCTCCAAAGGAAGCACTCAACGGCTAGACGGTGCAGCAAGTTAGCGGGCTGCCGCTATCAAGCGCTCCATCATCACGTCTAGTCTCTCCCTGTCACGCTATCTACACAGCAGGTACCACTGTTGCAAAAAAAGCAAGAAATTTAAAGATCGAGTCAGAGGCACGGCGTAGGCAGATACGCTCGATGATCATCTTATTGCGGATGTTCCATAAGATCCAGGCCATCGCTGCAAACAATAGCCAAAAGAGGTGCCTCCTCCTGCTGGTACGATTTGCATTGGCCTCCAGGAACTCGCCTAGGTCTGAGACCTGCCACTTAGGTCCCAGCACCCCGTGGATGAAGTTCCATAGGAGGTGAGCCGCAAGACATGCAAAGAAGATATGCATGCCTGATTTCAGGACCGCACGCAGGGGACATAAGCCGTCATCAGGGCCATGACGCTTGGCCACCTCCACGCCCGAGGGTAATCGGTCGCGCAACAACTGTCAGGTGAAGATTTTAATCTTCAGCAGCAGGGGGGCCTTCCAGAGAGGGGAGGCCCAAGGTAAAGAGGGTCCTGTAAGCCGAACCAACCATAAAGGTCCCCAAAGGGGCCAACCGCCAGGAGAAATTATCCGGGGACTAAGCCGAGGACAGCGGGAGGCTGTCCCTCAGCTCAGCCTAGGACACCATCTCTACCTCGCCCAGGTTCCTTCGGAACGCAACCTGCCACTCCAACCTATCCCTCAGCCATAGCCTTCTACTTGTTATCATGATCTCATCATGATTGGTGATATTGTAAGTCTATTTGTTATCAATCTTTTGAAAATTTTCAATACAATGTTTATGATTGTTGATCTAATCATGTGTAAATAGTCCTGACGAGCTGGGGGCTAAGACATAGCCTCGCAGCATTTATGTGCAATCTCTAACGTCATGGGATATTATGTTGTGATTTCATATTAGATCTATCCTTTTGTATTCTTGTCTTTTGCCTGACTTGTTTCACTATCTTGGCTTCACGATACGGAGTAACTACTTATCCAACATATTGCATTGCCTCCACTTTGGAAATAATTATTTGGTTAGTTGATGACCGTAGGAACAGAACAAATTCATGCATTATGGTATATATTATGGAGGCTAAGCTTGAGCTTGAAATGTCCTAAAGCAGCCAGACCTTTTTGTAATTCATAAGTACACACTATCCTACTACTACACCACAACTGACGGTGCACTGAAGTTGACAAATAAGATTAAAATGTCGGGTTCTGTTCTCATCCCCTTTTTCCTCGGCTGCGCTGTGGCACAAAAGATGCAAAGGCCTTTCCTCCGGACTCCCTTTTGTTGCACGCGCTCCTGGCCCTTTATGTCAAGTCCTTGGATAATCTTAACACACTCTAAAGGTTGGTACCATGTGCTAACTACCAACGCAGTAAACCAGCCATGTTTACATACTCTTTTACAGATTTTATGTCTACAGAATATATTTCATGTTGTTTGGTCTGAACTTCTGCAGTGGCAATCTTAAGCTGAATTTCTCTACAGCATGGTCGACCGAATATATTGTACTACCATGTGACAAGAGAACAAAATCGTGAAAACAAAAGATCCTGCAGACAAGATGCAGAAAAACTCAAGTTGGCAGGTATAGCTGCATACTGATGCTTTGTTCAGGTACTGTCTGCTAGGTGTCACAACAAGTCAAATCTGAAAATTTCTGCATGATCCTGGAATTCTGAATCTCCAGATGATATAGAAAAAAGCAGAGATTTGTGCACAGGTGAAACCAAAACAAAGGCCGTGTTCTGAATTTAAGATCTGTCAGCAGCTTCCGACATCATCCCTCGGTTAACGACACTGCTAAACACTGATAAATTAATAATTAAGTGGAGTTTAGGGTGCTAAGATGGTTCATCAGGATGCAGAAGGGAGTATAGAAAACTGATTCATCATTACTTGGTTGACAACACTACTTAACAGAGGCGCGCAGTGTCCTCAATGTCAGAGCTTTCGGTATTATCACTTGGGTGACAATACTACTCAACGCAAATAAATCAATCAATAATCAAAGCGACCTTATGGTGCTAAGACAGTTTGTTAGGATGCAAGAGAGAGAGACTACAGTAAAGTGAGGCGCCGTTGTTACCATTCAAGGCTGGGAGAAACAACCGTCCGTCCGGCTTGAATACAAAACTAGCTGTCCATGCTGAAAAGAGACGAGTTCAGTCCGTAGGCTTTGTTATAGGAACTCCGTCCGGTGGTAACCCGATATGTGGATCTTGCAGCCAAAACCAAATTGGCTGGACGCCTGGACATAGTAGTATTACTTCAAGGTTTCAGGCTACATATCAGTACGGAGGAAGGGCTGCTTTTTGTTTCGGCCTGTACATGCAGGCACCCGGCCACCGGCAGGCGGCTACTGTCTCCAGGAACGGTGCTGATGTACGTAGCAGCAGCGAAAATGCCAGGAGCAGGAGGCTCGACGTTGCGCACATGATGCACGGATCGGACGGACCGCGACCGTGGTGAATGCACCTCTAGCTCTAGCTACCAGCCCCCCCGGCAACAGGCAAACCAAGCCGGCCGGCAAGTTAACCACCAGACACCAGCGGGCCGGGATCTATCCCCCCTCCGCCGCCAGCGTGCACATTTTGATATGCTGTATCCCCCTCTCATGGCGGCACATGGGTATGCATGCATCACCCCCACGCGCGGCGCCCTCCGTATCTCCGGCCGCTCAAACCTGCTCGTCGTGCCGCGCCGGGTGAGGCAAGATGTGGAGGCGCCGCGCGTCTGGCCGCCTGGGCATATTCCATCTGCTCTATATATCGCCGCAACGGCGACAGCTTAACGACGCCCGCCGCATCGTGAATTCGCGATAGCCCTTGTCGTCGAGCGAACCTGCGGCGTGGCGTGGCGTGGCGCGGCGCGCGGCGGCACGTGCGCACGGCCGGCCGCGTTCGACTGAACTATGGCGTGAGGGTGCCTGCCGCGTCTGGCAGACATAGTATTCGTATCTCCAGTTTTGTTTCTCGCGGATCGTGGAGCAGGATACTCTGGGCGCGGCGCGGAGCGGGCACGCGACGAGCTGATCGCGTTCCAGGCTGTTTGCTACACGTTTGGTCACAGTCCGTATATTTTTCTTCTGAGTTCTCATACTGACATGTTCATGTACTACTACTTATTCTGTAACCTTGCGCGTGAACAGCGAGAGTTTTGGATCTGACAGGACTGGTTTTCTATATGGGAGCACATGCGCGAGCACAGCGCCTCCGCCGCCACTTGGCCAAGCGCCGCACGGAGGATCCACTCGCCCGATCGATCAGGCTGCTCCTTCTTTCTCCAACACACTCGCACATACGACGATCTCATCTGATCCTCCATAACGCAGACGCATGCATGCACACGCATCAAGCACCAAAATCTATGCTTCACGCATTTTTTTCTAAGCATATATATATTCCATGCGATGCATAACTCTTGTCCCCTTATAATTGCTTAGCAGCAACACCGCAAAAGTACGTGTTCCTGATATCGAAATCTTCAGGCCATGAACCATACTGCCCCATGGCACACAATAAACTCATGATCCGCTCTCATGTACCTGACCCACAAAGATCTCACAAGAACTACGTCTGCTCCGTCTCAGATAGCATTTTAATGGCGTTATCAAGTGTACACAACACTGCTGGAGATTTACAATAGGAGGATATAATAATATATGTAAGCGTGTTGACGAGATGGGTGTTGACAGTTAGGCTCATGTTATCCAGGGAAATTTAGGAGGAAGAAGAAGGGAGAAATGATATGCACCGACCAAACAATTACTTACACATCAAGTGTAGTTTCTGTTTTCAGATTGTTTGTTGTTCAATCTTAATCATATTAATTATTTGTACTTGAATTTCATCTAATACAGTTCAATTGTACCAAGTTTGTTGGTTTAACAAAAATTATTTTACGGCTTCAAATTTCAATTTTTGTATATAGCTATATTGAGCCAGTCATTTAAAATAAAAACGTGCCAAGAAAAATGATAACTTTTCTTCGTGAGAACTAGATCCTGATCAAGAACAAAGACGTTAGGATCATCATACCCAACATAGATTGGCCTTACATCTCTAGTGAAGCGGGAAACCTTTAATTGGACCAGGACTGTGTCTCGGTAAAATCTCTTATAGACATGGTTAATCCACCTGTAGCCTATCTACCCATGGAATTTTCATAGAGGATAGAAACGTGAAGAATAACTTGATTATAGATACACTCTACATGAGTAGTGAGAATTTTAGTGAGTTTTTATATCATTTTTTGATTTAGGGTACATATTCATGTCTGTTCCTGTACTAAAACAAATGTAATTTACACTAAAATTTTCTACTCTTTATTTTTATTATATCAAATAGTTTATTTTTATATTTTCTTAGTTAGCGTAACGAATAACATAATTGTTTTTAAAGTATTACTTATGGTGTTATGTGTTATACAATCTAACATTTAGCAAGCATTGCAACATATACTTGTCTTGTGTTGAATAAAAACTGTTTTTGCAACAAACAAAATGTTAAACATTCATTTTTCTGTATTTTCCATATAATTATTTAAACCTAATACCCTTTTGTGTGAGAAAGAAAAAAAAGAAACCCACATGTCTCAAATGATTATTTTCTAATAGTTACACAAACATATAGCATATATTTCAATATGAAATATATATTTATATGTGGATTTTTGTGTATATTTATGGATTTTTATTAATTACTATCCATAAATATCATAGTAGAATTATCTAATGTGTGAATTCCAACAAATATCTTGATAATGGTTTCCTTTTTTATCTAATCTTATAGTTCAGTGATCAATAAACAATCAAATGTTATAAGGTCAATCAAAGTCTACAACAAAAATCCAAAATGCCTCATAAGTGTTTGCAAAACAAAGCCACATCATGGTTCCACAAAATAAAATTATCGAATTGTGTGTCGAGTGCATCAGTCGCCGCATGGACGAATGCCATAAACAATATGTGTTTGTATTCATGCGATTCATTTTTTATATTGTTAATATATAGACAAAATGGTAGTTGTGACAGGAAATTTGTGTGGATATATCGAGCCCGGGCTCCATTGGTCTTCTTTTTTGAATGGTTCAAAAATGTCAGTTTGAAGTTTCAAAAAATATCACAAAAAATTCTAGACATAGATATCAATATACTCTATCCAATACACAAAGTTTCACCCTGAAATAGTTTGTATTCTGGGTTGTATAAAAATATCAAAATCTTACATATGAAGTAATGAACAGTGCCAGATTTCAAATCATCAAAATCCGTCAGACTTTGTCATTTTTATTGAGAACATAATACAAAGTATTTTAGGGTTAGACTTTTGTATTGGATAGAGTACATTAATATCTACGTCTAGATTTTTTTTCATAATTTTTTGATACTTTGAAATCAAGTTTTCAAAATCCGAAAAATAAAGGGCTCCATGTAGCCCGGCATCCAAATTGATTTTTTGAAAATTTGGAGTACTATATAGTAAGCAATGCTATATATAGGACGAGTATACATTATGTGTTGTAGGCGTATTCAAACAATTTTATATTATTTTCCATACTTGTTAATTCATATGTTATTATATAAAATAGTTTATGGGGAACTTAGGCGTTGTGGTAAGAAAATTCATAACAACTTTCTTTGTGTTAATAACTTAAAATAAAAGCCTTAATCTTGCCAAGAATAATTCAATTTCTTGAAAGTTTAACATAGCCAAGGACGTTGATGGACTATCTTTCCTACAATCCATATTAAGTTGGTAGCTAATAAAAACTATAAACAAATTGACAAGTAATGTATAACTTATGCAAAGTAGCACCAGCCATCAGGGGATCAATAGAAACATAACTAGAACTAGACGTCTGGAGACAAATGTATGCGTCGGGGTTCAAGCTTAAAAATAAAACCGAGCCAACATGAAGTCCTCCTCTATTGTGAGTTATCGATTAGTATCTCAATTGCAACTTTATGTTGCATTGGCATCTAATCTTGCAAGATATATTTGACATGTATGTTCATGATAAATTAGAGCATGATAGGACAATCCTCACATATTCTTTTGTAAAAGCTATTATGAGCAATGGCACATTAGTTTTTTATCCAAAAAATCTTGCATACCATTATGGTTTGTTGTCCGTACATTTTTAACAACAAATTAATGTGTGCTCAATTATCGCAGAAAAGAAGCAGTATGTCTAAAACGACATCCCTTTGGGCACTAGGCAATATTGATACCTTATCAATAATGAAAATTATCCTAAAGTACTATAAGCGATGCATGGATATATAAAGAACAAATTTGGTTTTCAATATACATCACTAGTTAAATCTGGAGTATTTTTGGAACATTAAATAAAACCTATAGTTCAAGTAAAATTTCTTGGAAATTATACCCTAAATATTCTTGGATAAACGGAGCGACATTTTAGCATTGTTTCTGTTTTATTTTAGTTGAAGGGTTAAAATATTCTACGAAATTTGTTGTGATACTCCGGATTACTTCAATATGGGTTCTGAAATATATATTCCTCACAATTATCATCTAGATTGACACCAAATTCAAATAAACTTCATTTTCAAAATATGGTTCAAATTAGATGAAAATTAGATGAAAGCAATTCAAAATAACTTCCTTTTCTGGAATTCTTAAGACTTTCTCGCTGGGTCTTGAAATTTTTCCTCAAACCGAAGTCCAAAACCAAAAATAGTAAATGGTGCTCTCTTCGATCCATAATAAGTTCACTACGGGAAACAATTTTTTTGCCGTGTATACACAATACTTAGCAAAGAGAAGGAAACACATAGCAAATGCCTTTGCCTTTATCGGAAATAGGACACAACAGAAAAAAGGGCAAAGCCTCTTTGTCGTTTGCTTTGTTCCTGAAACTCGGCAAAATTCTTTGTCGTGTGTAATTAACAGTACACGGCAAAACAATCTTTGCCTTATGTAATTAACAGACATGCCACGTGGATAGCCCCTTTGCCTTGTGCATTTATAAACACATGGAAATATTTATAAATTTGTACCGTGTGCAAAATTTGAAATCACAGTGAAAATTTTAATTGTTTTCCGTGTGTAATTCTTCACCATCTACAAATATTTTCCGTGAACCAAACGTTGCCTTGTGCATTTACAAGATCTTTGTTGTGTGTCATTTTATCGTGTGCATTTACAAAATCTTTGCTGTGTGCAATGTTCCGTTGCACGGTTTAGTTACATGCATCTTTGCCGTGTGTTTTCCAGAAAGGCGATAGACGACAAATAATCATTGCCATGTACCATACACAGCAAAGATGCCATGATTTTCCATTTTTTCAAAAATCCATGCATATTCTAAATATATAAATTCATCTGATAGTTTTATACAAAAGATGCAATATATATTCAACAAACAACATGAACCTAACACAAATCCATAGTTCTATGACATATACATATTTCCATACTTGAATTGCACAAATCCATCAAGTTCGATAACATATTACATACTCCATACTTGTATTGCACAAATCCATCAAGTTCAACAAACAACATGAAGCTAAGCATAAAGATTTGCGTTGCATGTTTGACGTGTATTACAAACGGAAAAGATTCGGGCACCACTCGGCCCTCCCGCGGGAAAGGGTGGCGGGAAAGGAAAAATCTTTGTTGCACACGGCAAAGTTTCAGCAGATTTGTTTTGCGCCTACCAAGAATGTTGGCGAGAAAATGTTTACCGAGTGTGTGTTAGAGGGCACTCGGCAAAGATTCATTCCGGCACAGTGCCGTCAGACGCAAGTGGGAAGGCACGTGGCAGCGATTTTGTGTTATGTAATATTCTTTGTCATGTGTTTTTTGGAATTTTTCCGCACCATGTTTAAAACCTTTGCTGTGTTGTTAAACGTTTCCGTGTGCACAATCTTTACCGTGTTTCGGGAAATAAGTAGTCGGCAAAGACCGATATACTCACCAAAAATGAATTTTCCCATAGTGTTGGTGGAGGATGCGGAGGGAATAGTAAGCATTTCGAGTCTCAACAATGCACATTTTTTATTTGAATGACAGCAGGAGAGCTGCTATATTCATTGCAATAGAGGGTGGCATTTTACAGGATTAAGGCATGCGGAAAAAAAGAGATCGCCTGCCTGTAAAAGGAAAGAACAACACGAATTCAGCCTGGGTCAAAAGGTGCCCCTCCGTACTCATCAAATAGAGAAATAGGGGCGCCAGCTAATTTCCAAAGGGAGGCTTCTTCCCTGATCTTGTTCATGAGGCCGGTGACCGTCAGTTCTTCCTTTTGAAAAATTCGTCTATTGCGCTCTTTTCATAGTTCCCAACAGATCAGTTGTGCTGATGTAAAGGCCCTCTTTTTTAGCGCCTTGGGTTTATTGCAAATTAAACATAAAAACCATTATCGAATGGTATATGCCTTGTTGGCCCAATTAATTGGCTGTAAGAGATTAAGTTGAAGAAGTTCAGCACATGCATCCCATATCTTGTTGTTGTAGACGCATTTAGTGAACAAATGGCTGGTTGTTTCAAGATTCCGACAACAAAGAGGGCAGAAGTAGTCGTTCTATCATTGCCGCGACAGTAGTTTGTCAGCTGTCAGAACCCGATCAAGCATTAACGTCCAAATGAAGAACATACCCCTAACTGGTGCCCACCTAATGCAGCCCGTCCTACGGACGCACCTCCATCTACAACACCTAGCCCTCCCAATGGACCAATGACTCCCGCCCGAGCCAAGCTCCTACAAGCCAAGGTTAACTCGCTCCTTTCCTTGTGTGATTTCCATACGCCCCTAGATGGCCTGCTACTTCATACGCATACATTGTGCATCATCAGGTACGAAGAGAAGGACCCATGGAACGGAGAAACCGGAGCAGAAGCAACCAATCGCTGCCAGACTCCAGCGGTACTACCAGACCCTACGGCCGGTACTACCGGTTCAAGCGGCACAACCGGCTCCAGCTACCGGACGCCCCAGGAGGAACCCAACCAAGGCCCAGACGACTGCGGTACTACCGGACCTGGAACCGGTACTACCGGTGGGCGGTACTACCGCCCCTGGTACCGCTCGTTATAGGCGACTCGAGCCAGAGCTCCAGGATCTGCCCTGGCGGTACTACGGTTGCGATCGGTTGCGACGGTACTACCGTCTTGACTTGAACCTGATCGCGTCGATTAACGCCTGCACCCCCTCTCTATATTTTCCCATTTCGTTCCTAAACTACCCCTGTTTATGTGGCTGGCCTATATATAGCCCCCACCCTCTATTGTAAACCCTAGACTTAGATAATAATAGATTGAGGACACCCCTTTGAGGATCTTTCATCTATTGGTCTCATGCTCCTACCAAGGGGCACCCTATTATCCACAACATCTTGGATCTTGCCTAGTGCGTTCAAGTTGTACAAGGCCTTGGGATCTCGGTTTCTCGTCCCCAAGTAGTCAAGATCTCACCAAGCACCTCGCCCCCGTTGTTGGCCGTGGAGAGAGAGCTTCGCCCAACACCGATCCTAGGGATTATGTTGGACCGGTTGCCACCGGCGTGAGTTATCGACGTGTATCGTGTTTTGTGTGCATGAGTTCATCGGGTTCTTCGTGTGCGTGCATTCGTGGATTTCATCCCCCTTTTCCCCTTCCACCGCTTTCCCCTCGATCCCCGCGGAGATTCGTGAAAGATCGGGCCACCCCAAGGGGTTACCCCATAACATATTGGTATCAAGATCAAGGTTGATCACGAATTTCCCCCCAATTTTTCTTCCATCCCCTTAAAATCGAAAATCCCACCAAAAAGAGCCCCAATTTGCCTTCGGATCGATCTTTGGATTTGGTGAGTTTTTTGTGGTTTTGGTCCATAGATCTGTTGCTTTTGGAGTCGATCTATAGCATTTTATGTTCCTAGCCCAGCCTTTCGGTCATATTACCACGAATTTAAGGATTTTGTCAAGTTGATCTCGTTCAGTTCGCTTTGGCGGTACTACGATCGTCTGACGGTACTACCGCAAGTCACCGGTACTACCGGTCGCACAAGCGGTACTACCGCTCTCCGGTACTACAGGTCGTACCTGGCAGTACTACCTCCCGCAACTGACCGCGTTTCTTTTTCTCTTTGACGCCTCAACTTCGTTTGCTGACTATCTTCTTTAACTTGTTCGTGTTTCGCGTGTTTGTCGCCATTTTAACAAAAGCTTCCGCATCAAAGTCACCACGCGCTCAACGACACCGCGGCACTCGAACATCATCACCACCAACGGTTGCAAGTCGTCAACAATACCAAAGGTATAACTTGCGCCACTTTGACAGCCCCATATCTTCCTTTGTGTGTATCTATCCTATGAGAGCAACTCATTTTTTGTTTGTCTAAGCATTGTGCACTTGCCTTTGGAAAGTGAGAGTGTGAGGCCAAATACAAAAGTTGACATAGTAGCATAGAAAGGGAGAAAAAGAAAAAGAATCAAAAAAGGAAGAAAAATAGAAAGATACATAGTCTCCCAATACAAAGAGAATATCAAGCTTGTAAGCCAAAAAGAGAGAGGAAAAAGCGCACCAAGGCAAGTGCACAAATCTGTTGCTTATCCTCTTTTGGCAAACGAGTTGTGGTCTCTCCTTGAGTTGGCACGACAACCGAGCGTAGTCTTCGTTAGGACCTTTTGTGCTCATTTTCATAGTCGTGCTAACCCCGTTATTATCCACGTGTGCGTTCTTCTGTGTTTTTGTAGATCGTATCCTTTTGCTTTTGATCTTTGGGTCTTTACCACTTAGAACAATAACCTTTTGCTTGGATCGTTTCGTTTGGTTTTCCACAATCCTAACCTTCCACCAAAAGCTTTTGAGAGTTGTAGCGTATTGGTGTGTGAGTTTCTTTGCGATTTCACTTTGCACGTCATTAGTTCTCAAGTGTGGCAATTGGTTTGATATAATCTCCAAGGTGAGGTAAAAGGCTAACTCCCCGCATCCTCCTTCTCCATATACAACCCTTGTCGGCTTTGCATCATGGACAGGAATGGCGAGCCGTCCCAACCACCACCACCTCCGGAGGACGACACACAATACATGACAAGATGGGATCATTGGAAGGTCCGAGGTGAATTCAACTACCGTTGTGAAGCTCTTGAGCGGCGCCAATATGAACAATTTAGCGAAGCCCGCGTGGAATTCAAGAACATCGACAACCGCTTCGAAGAAGTCTGAGGACAAATGCATGCCATGCAACACAACCCCGGCCATCAAAATGAAGCTCTTGGTCGTGCCCTCGCCTCAACGGATGAGAAGCTTCAACGCCTCATTGATGGGCTCGCAAGGCCACGATCGCGCGACTCAATCTCATCACGACACTGCTCAAGTGAATCAAGCGCACCTCGTCGTCACGCTTCAAGGCACCGGGATGGACCCGTCCTTCAATCCATGAGCTCTTCTCAAGTGGTACCATCTCCGCGACACGCTGCGACGTCAAGCTATGATGGTGACCTCTCCGCAAGATCTCCAAGACGTGACGCGAACCGGGCTCAACAAAGGGCACTTGTGATTCAACAAGAACAACCTCACGTGGACCACCAAGCCCATCGTCAACGACGTGTTCTATCCACAACAAGTGAAGCATCCGAAGTGGACGAACAAGATCACCGTCAGCGTGAAGCACTCAAAGATCCACCAAGGCGTCATCATCGACATGAACGTCAACGTCGACAACATGATCATCATGATGAGCCTCCTCCACATCAAGAAGAAGGAGAGCATCCCATTGCGCATGTGGCTCGACGTCCTCCTCGCCACATGGCTCAAGACAATGCTCATCGGCATCAACCACGACAAGAACAAGAGCAAGCTCCCCAAGCTCGTCGTGAGGACCATCAACCTCCTCGTCGTCCTCAACCGTGCCAACAACACGAGCAAGCTCCCCAAGCTCGTCATCAAAACCAAGTTCCACCACTAAATGCGGCACCTCAACAACCACAAGAGCAACGCCACTATCACCAAACAATACATGAGAGCTCGGATGATGAAGATGGCCGCCAAAATCATGGCAACCGTCGACACCGAAACCGCAATGAGGAAGAAACTTTCGGCAAGCTCAAATTCACCATGCCCAAGTTCACCGGTTCTAATGAACCCGAAGAATATCTCTCGTGGGAACTCAAGGTCGACAAGATCTTCCGCATGCACAACTATAGCAATGAGAAGATGATGGCCATGGCATCCCTCTAATTTGATGAGTATGCCAACCTTTGGTGGGAACAAGTCCAACTCGCTCGTGAAGCAAAAGAAGAGCCTCCAATCTCAACTTGGCAAGATATGAAGGCTCATATGAGATCCCGCTTTGTTCCTTCGCACTACACGCGTGACCTCTTCAACAAGCTTCAAACGCTTAGTCAAGGGACAAAGACCGTGGAAGAGTACTTCAAGCAAATGGAGCTCAACATGATCCGTGCCAACATTGAAGAGCGCGATGAACAAACAATGGCACGCTTCCTCAATGGCTTGAACCATCCAATCAAGCGCATCACCGAGTTCCAAAAGTACAACAACATGGTTGAGCTTGTGCACATAGCATCAAAGGCTGAGCATCAAGTGCCAGAGCACATCAAGTACAACAAGCCAAAGACGTACTTCGCATACAAGCAAGCACCAACCACTACTCCAACAACACCAAGTGGAAGCTCATCAAGTACCACCAAGCTTCCCTTCAAGCCAACACTCCCTCAAGGAAAACCGCCCCCAAGTGGCAAATACACAAGGGATAATCAACCATTCAATGGTGAGTGCTACAAGTGTGGAGGCAAAGGACACAAGTCGGCCGCATGTGGGAACAAGAAAGTTTTGTTCATCCATGACAATGGCGACGAAGAATACTTGAGTGAAGATAAGTTTGATGCAAGGGTCAAGGAAGCAATGGCAGGGCAACATTTGGAAGAGGACCAAAAACTACTTGTGTGTGAGCATGACGCAAGTCCATCGCTTGTGGTCACAAGGGTCTTAACTACTCAAGTCAATGAGAATGAAGACCAACGATCAAACATCTTCCAAACTCGTGCCGGTATCAATGGGAAGTCCATCAAAGTTGTCATCGATGGAGGAAGTTGCCACAATCTTGCAAGCACGGAATTGTGTGAGAAACTCAACCTCACCCTCCATCCACATAAGCACCCCTACCATATACAATGGCTAAGTGACCAAGGGTCCGTCAAGATCAAGCACACCGTCTCGGTAACGTTCTCAATTGGACCATACAAAGACACGATGGAATGTGACGTGGTCCCCATGACGGTTTGCCATATGTTGCTAGGAAGGCCGTGGCAATATGACAAGCGTGCTTTGCATAATGGTCACTCAAACACTTATACCTTCAAATGGCTTGAAAAAACTTCTGTTTTGCAACCAATGACTCCTAGCCAAATAATTGCGGACAATGCAAAGGCTTTAGCGAGGGCGCAATACACAAAACCATCTTGTGAGAAGAGTGGTGAGCGAGAGAACCACACTATAGCGAGTGAGTGCCACAAGCCAAACTCGAGTGGAAAAACTAAGAGCGTTCTTCTTGCCACCAAAAGTGAGATGAGAGAAGTGCGGAACAACCCATCCATCTTGCACTATGTCCTTATATGCAAGGGACTAGAGCAAGGAACTAATGACTTGACAAATGTTCCTCCTTCTTTGATGGCTATTTTGCAGGAATTCCAAGATGTTTTTCCCAAAGAGCTTCCTCATGGCCTACCTCCTCTTCGTGGAATCGAGCACTGCATCGACCTCATACCCGGCGCTCCACTTCCAAACCGCGCCGCGTATCGCGCGAACCTGGAAGAGACAAAGGAGATAGAACGACAAATCAACCAACTCGTCTCCAAAGGTTTGATCCAAGTAAGCACTAGCCCAAGCGTGGTCCCCGTGATTCTAGTTCTGAAAACGGATGATACGTTGCGGTTATGCATGGACTGCCGTCCAATCAATGCTATCACCGTGCGTTATCGACATCCTATACCGTGTCTTGATGACATGCTTGATGAGTTATGTGGAGCCACTATATTTACGAAAATTGATCTTCGTAGTGGTTACCATCAAATTCGCATGGCCGAAGGTGCTGAGTGGAAAACCGCCTTCAAGACAAAGCTTTGTCTCTATGAATGGTTGGTTATGCCTTTTGGCTTATCAAATGCCCCATCTACCTTCATGCGCCTCATGAACCATATTTTGAGATCTCTCATTGGGAAGAGTGTCGTTGTTTACTTTGATGACATCCTTGTCTATAGCAAATCACTAGAGGAGCATGCTACTCATATTAAGGAGGTCCTTCAAATCCTTCGTCATGAAAAGCTTTATGCTAATCTCCCAAAGTGCACTTTTGCAAAAGACAAACTCATTTTCCTTGGTTTTGTTGTGTCTTCTAATGGCATTGAAGTTGATGTCTCAAAAGTTAAGGACATACGAGATTGGCCCATACCTACGAATGTTAGTGAACTCCGTAGTTTTCATGGGTTGGCTGGCTTTTACCGTCGCTTTGTGAAGGACTTTTCTACCATTGCTTGCCCCTCAACGAATTGACCAAGAAAAATGTTACATTCGTTTGGGGAAAAGCACAACAAAAGGCTTTTGATGAGCTCAAAAAGAGGCTCACCAAAGCACCACTTCTTGCATTACCGGATTTCACAAAAACCTTTGAGATTGAATGTGACGCTAGTGGAATTGGCATTGGAGGCGTCCTTATGCAAAATGGGCGTCCTATTGCATACCATAGTGAGAAACTTGATGGCGCACGCCTGAATTATCCCATTTATGACAAAGAGCTTTTTGCCTTGGTTCGTGTCCTTCAAGTGTGGCAACACTATCTTTGGCCCAAAGAATTTATCATCCATTCCGACCATGAGTCGTTGAAATATCTTAAGGGCCAAGCCAATTTGAGTAAAAGGCACGCCAAATGGGTTGAGTTCATGGAGTCTTTTCCTTACATTGTCAAGTACAAGAAGGGCAAATAAAATGTTGTAGCGGACGCTTTGTCTCGCAAAAACACAAACCTTCTTACACGACTTGAAGTAAATGTCTTGGGTCTTGATGACATCAAATCTTTGTACGCGTCCGACCCTTTCTTTGGACCAATTTTTACAAAATGTTCAATAGTCAAAGGGATTGATGATTTCTATTTGCATAAGGGTTTTCTCTTCAAACAAAACACGCTTTGCATTCCGAATTCGTCTCTCCAAATTTTGCTTCTTCAAGAGTCCCATGGTGGAGGCCTTATGGGTCACTTTGGCCGTGACAAGACATATGACATGCTATCCACTCACTACTTTTGGCCAAAGATGAAGCGCGACGTGGAGCGCCACGTCCAACGATGCACTACATGTATACAAGCTAAGTCTAAGTCTAACCCCTTTGGTCTTTATATGCCATTACCTATTCCTCATGCACCTTGGTCGGACATTAGCATGGACTTCGTGTTAGGATTGCCTAGATCTAAAAATGGACATGATTATATATTTGTGGTAGTGGATCGTTTTTCCAAAATGGCACACTTCATTCCGTGCCATAAGACCGATGATGCTTCACATGTAGCAAGTTTGTTTTTCAGGGAAATAATTCGGCTACACGGTGTACCAAGAACAATCGCCTCTGACCGCGACGTCAAATTCATGAGCTACTTCTGGAAGACACTCATGGCCAAGCTCGGCATCAAGCTCCTCTTCTCGTCCGCCTCGCATCCTCAAACCGATGGACAAACCGAGGTCGTCAATCGAAGCCTTGGCACACTCCTCTGTGTGTTGATAAAGAAGAACCTTAAAGACTGGGAGGAATGCATTCCGCACGCCGAGTTCGCCTACAACCGCGCCAAGCACTCCACCACCATGAGAAGCCCGTTCATGATCGTCTATGGTTTCGAGCCTCTCACCGTGTTCGATATCCTTCCATTTCCGCTACATGACCGTACCAATATGGACGTTGACAAGCGTGCCCAAACAATGAAGAAACTCCATGAAGACACAAGAGCTACGATCGAGCAACAAGTCCTTCGCCAAGCATCAAGGCCAAACAAGAACAAGAAAGATATGATCTTCGAAGAAGGCGGCCTTGTGTGGATACACTTGAGTAAAGACCGCTTCCCCAAGGACCGCGACTCCAAACTCAAGCCAAGAGGTGATGGGCCGTTCAAAGTGCTAAAGAGAATCAACAACAACGCCTACATCATCGATATCCCAACATCCAAGTATCTTGTGAGCTCGACGTTCAATGTCAAGGACCTCTCACCCTACCATGGAGAAGATAAAGTTGAGAAGGTTGAAGAGTCGAGGACGACTCTTCCCCAAGGGGGGGAGCTGATGCAGCCCGTCCTACGGACGCACCTCCATCTACAACACCTAGCCCTCCCAATGGACCAATGACTCGCGCCCGAGCCAAGCTCCTACAAGCCAAGGTTAACTCGCTCCTTTCCTTGTGTGATTTTGATACGCCCCTGGATGGCCTGCTACTTCATACGCATACACTGTGCATCATCAGGTACGAAGAGAAGGACCCATGGAATGGAGAAACCGGAGCAGAAGCAACCAATCGCTGCCAGACTCCAGCGGTACTACCGAACCCTACGGCCGGTACTACCGGTTCAAGCGGCACAACCGGCTCCAGCTACCGGACGCCCCAGGAGGAACCCAACCAAGGCCCAGACGACTGTGGTACTACCGGACCTGGAACCGGTACTACTGGTGGGCGGTACTACCGCCCCCTGGTACCGCTCGCTACAGACGACTCCGACGGAAGCTCTAGGACCGCCAGCGGTACTACCGCCCCCTGAGCGGTACTACCGGTTGCGACCGGTACTACCGGTCTTGACTGAACCTGATCGCGTCAGTTCGGCCCAGCGCCCTGTACCCCTCTCTATATTTTCCCATTTCTTTCCTAAACTACCCCTGTTTATGTGGCTGGCCTATATATAGCCCCCACCCTCTATTGTAAACCCTAGACTTGGATAATAATAGATTGAGGACACCCCTTTGCGGATCTTTCATCTATTGGTCTCATGCTCCTACCAAGGGGCACCCTATTATCCACAACCTCTTGGATCTTGCCTAGTGCGTTCAAGTTGTACAAGGCCTTGGGATCTCGGTTTCTCGTCCCCAAGTAGTCAAGATCTCATCAAGCACCTCGCCCCTGTTGTTGGCCGTGGAGAGAGAGCTTCGCCCAACACCGATCCTAGGGATTATGTTGGACCGGTTGCCACCGGCGTGAGTTATCGGCGTGTATCGTGTTTTGTGTGCGTGAGTTCATCGGGTTCTTCGTGTGCATGCGTTCGTGGATTTCATCCCCCTTTTCCCCTTCCACCGCTTTCCCCTCGATCCCCGTGGAGATTCGTGAAAGATCAGGCCACCCCAAGGGGTTACCCCATAACACCACCCTTTCCATATAAGCTGCTTGAACTCACTCTTCGCGGACCCAATGAATTGGAGGTGATAGGCTGATTTTCCTTGTAGAAGTCGTCCTAGCCAACACTCCAAGAGATGGTATCTAGTTCGTTGGAAAGTTGCACTTCGTCTCTCAGCTCAGCTAGGCCAATCAGTTGTGCGAGGTGGTTATCAGTCCAGCAGGTGCGCAGATCCTGAATCCATTTCCCATTGGCGAGGGTGTCCTGAACACATCGATTTTTCCTAGCAGAGATTTTATATATATCCGGAGCTATCTCACAAGGCGCTTGACCCCCAAGCCATTTGTCGGTCCAGAAAATCGCCGTTTGGCCGTTTCCGACTGTGATTCGGGTAGCTGCGGAGAAGAGCTTTGCATGGGATTGGCATATGAACCCAAGGCTTTTGCGGACTCTTCCACTACTGCCATAACCAACGAAGTCTTAGGGCCCTACCAAAGGAGACAATGCAATGTACACCAAGCCTACCAAGGCTTTTTGGTCAGCAAACTTGTTTCCAGCTTACTTTATATTTCCCACCATTGCAGGTTGCTTCCCCAGCCCATAACCAAGCACGCCGGTGCCTATCAATTTTTTTTCGGACCCAAGCCAGCATCTCGTTTGTTGTCATTAGGTAGACTGACAGAGAGGTCAGAACAGAGTTCAACATTTCCAGCCGCCCGGCTTTGCTCATCAACCTCTCTTTCCAGGTGGCGAGATACCTATCAACCTTGTCCAGCAGTAGCTGCCAGTCACCTTTTGTAAGCTTCTTTATAGATAGAGGAATCCCCAAATATGTCAAGGGAAAGTGAGCAATTTGCACGCCCATTCTTTGCATCATATCCGCAATTGGCAGGCCATCACATCTAATGGGGGTGACCGAGCTTTTGGTCAGGTTTGTTATCAGCCCGGTCGCTTGGCCGAAGGCTCTCAAAATGTTGCAAATGCCCGAGATATCACTCTCAAGAGGGTTGATGAAAAGAGCCACATCGTCAGCGTAGAGAGAAGCTCTGAATGTGTTGTACTTTCCTTTTAGCGTGCTTAGGATCCTAGCTTCCGTGGCTAACTCAAGCAGGCGATGAAGCGGTTCCATGGCAAGGTCAAAGAGGAACGGGGAGAGGGAGTCTCCTTGCCTGAGGCCTCGACAGTGCTGAATTGTTTGTCCAGGAACACCATTGAGTAGAGGTTTGGAGGTTGCTGACCGGAAGAGCATGGCAATCCAGTCACGCAATCTAACTGGGAATCCGCGGGCCAGGCGGAAACCACCTGAGAACCTATCTGGGCCAGGCACCTTGTTCGAGGCCGTTGCAAAAATAGCATGCTTGATTTCCTCGAGGGTGAAGGGAGCATCAAGGTCCGTCAGGTCGGGAGACGTGAGGTTAAGCTCCGCCCAATTGAAACGCTTGTTACAATTAACGCTCGAGCCCACCACCGTAGTCAGATGGTTGTTCACCACTTGTTCGATCTCGTTAGGACCTGTTGCAGTTCCTGAGTCCGACTCAAGCGAATGAATCCTGTTCTTCAGCTTGCAGTGAGCCGCCCGACTGTGAACTTTTTTTGTGTTTGCATCGCCAAACTTAAGCCACTTGATTCTTGCACGCGGCCTAGCTTTAATCTTGTTGATCACCGAGAGACCGAGAGAGCGAGCCTTCAGACTTGTCCTCAACTCACGCTCAGCCATGGTGATTTGCCTATTTTCTTGGGCTGAGTCAAGTCTAAGGATGATTTCCTGGCCCACCAGCATCTGCTTCTTGATATCTCCCACATAGTTTTTCGCCCAGGAGGACAAGTGCTTTGCTAGTCTTCACAACTTGCAGTCAAGGATTGCAAAGGGGTTCGTCAAAAGATATGGCTCATTCCAAGACTTCTCGACAACCTCTCTATATCCTTGAAGAAGTGGCCAGAAGCTTTCGAATCTGAAGCAAGGATTTGAGCAGATTACCAGGTCTTGCACCAGAAGCAAAGGGCAATGATCAGACATGGACGATGCCTAGGGGAGAAGTTTTGCAGCCGAGAATAGGTCCTCCCACTCAGAGTTGCAAAAGGAACGGTCAAGGCGAACAAGGGTAGGGTCCTATTGTTCATTGCTCCAAGTGAAACGACGCCCAACCAATTTAATTTCCTTTAGGGAGCTCAAGTCTAGCGCAGCTTTGAATTTGGACATCCATCTCCTATTTACTCGGGGTTTATTTTTGCCTTGAGCATGCAGGATCAGATTAAAGTCTCCAATGATCATCCAAGGACCATTGATGCTCGTTTGAGTATTAATAATTTCATTAAGGAAGTTTTGTTTTCGCTCGTCGTCAGATGGTCCGTAGACAGTGGTTAAAGTCCAGGCCTGGTTAGCGCTCTGATCCCAGAACGTGGCAGTGATGGAGAAGAGGCCTATCACGATGTTTGATACTTGGAGATCATCCTTCCAGGAGAGAAGGACACCCCCTCTTGTGCCGTTTGCTGGAAGTTCCGCGTGGCCGGGGAGCACGTGCCCCGCTATCTCAAATCTATCAACATCTGAGAGAGGTCCTACTTTGGATTCTTGAATGCAAAGAATGGAACAACCTGTGCTAATGGCAAGGTCCCGGACAACTGCTCGTCGAGCCTTGTCATTTTGGCCTCTCACATTCCAGCTAAGAATTTTAAGGCGTTGCGACATTAGGAACTAATCGACATTTTCTTGAACATAGCTGAGAGTACAGCCAGAGTGGCACTAAGCGAGACTGTGGTGGAGTCTTGGCTTGCCGACGACAGGTAGGGGCAAGTCTTCTCTCCACCAGAACTAAATGAAGCGTGAAGAGATCACAATAGCAACTACAGACAAACGGCATCACCCTGCCGGCTACAGGTAAAGGCATGGCTACCACCCCACGAGACAACTAGAACTGAGGATGTACTATCCATTAACACTAACCGACACATTGGGCACACAGACGCCTAGGCCGCAGGGTGCGCCTCACTCAGCAGGTCTTGCATGACCTCTTTAGGCAGGACAAACTCAGACTTGTTGGCAACATCAGCTAGTACTGCAAGGCCCTGGAGGCTGCTCTCGGATAGAGGCTCCTGAAACATGCGCAGATACTAATCGAGCATTGCGTCCGTAAACTCATCTTCATGTTGGATTAGTCCCAACTGCTTGCACGCACTTGCTTGAACACGACGCGAGGTCATGAGGGAGGAGCTTCTAGTTGTTGGGCGTGCGCTTCTTCGAACTGTTGTGTCCATGCAGAAAAGTTTCCTTGGTCCATTCTTCTTCCTCTTTGGCTTGGCGTTGGTAGGAAACCCAAGGATGGAGGGCGAGAGAATCCCCAGGAATCTGCTCATGAGAGATGTCTTGGGATCAACGTGCATGAGGCCTAATCTGTCAACCACTTCTTCCACTCCTTCCTGGGGGCAAAGATTGGCGTCCCAGAGTGCATGGAGTGCGTTCGAATTGAGGGTAATCTCGGCAAGTGCAACACCATCCAGCTCGTCGGAGGAGGACACATATGAGGATGGTGTCGTCGGCACCGTTGGCGCCGTTGGCGCCATCGGCGTCGCGAAGATGTCATGTAAGCTGCCAGCCTGGAGAGGTGGGCCTGTCCTGATCAAAGGACTCGTGAACCTCAAACAACACTCTCTTAGGGACAAACTGAAGTTGTTGCATCTCTTGGCAGCCGGGTCCGAAGCAGACTTCCTGAGCACCCAAACACGGTCCCGGCGCTGGGTCCTGCACCCAGACGCCATTCCACTCCTTCAAGGAATCTTGGCTTGGCACGTACTCAGCAGATTGCTCCTCGAAGCAGCCCGTCCACTGATCAACAGCTAGCAGTCTGTAGACTTGTGCAGGGGAGAGTGCAGGTGAGGGGGAGATGCGTCGAGCTGCCCATCAGAGTCCATGGTCGGCATCATGTTTGAAGACCAGCAGTAAGCGAAGCCGGATAGCAGATCCACCCAGGGAAATGGCGGAGAGGGCGGCGCTGGTGTGCCAACAACGGTCAGTCCGAGGTCATCCAAGCTAGGGGAGCAGAGTTTGTACTGAACTTCACCGAAAAGATCAACATATTGCTGGAGCTGCAGCGGCGGAGAAGACTGCATCGGACTCTCGGCAAGAAGCTGGAGGTCTTGGTCAGGTGGCCGTGAGGGAGTGGCGCCCATGGCCAGGGAACCTGTCGGAGTGCACGACCCGCTTCGGTGGCTGCTTGACCTTGCAGGTTGTTCCTGCGCTGCACCTTCAGTCAGAGGCGTTTGCATCATGGCTGGCTCAACAGTTGGCTGACGAGAGCCTTCTCGCTCCACCGGCCTTGGACTCCTAGACCGGTGCCGCGACCTATCCCCGCGGTGACGCCGACTAGGGGATCGGCTTGCGCGGTGCTTGTAGCGGTCTTGCCGCTGCTGGTTGCGGCCTGAATCAGAGTGGTGCCTGTCTTCGGCTTCGTCCCCGACACCGTTACGCTGCTCGTCGTGTCTGCGGTCACCGTGACGCCCCTGCCGGTCGCGTCACGGTCATCATCACGGTGGTTGGAGGGGCCCAACCGGCCGCGAGCGGGACGACGGCGCCCTCCGGCCTTCCTGTCCTTGATGCCAAACTCCCAGATGCGGCGATGGTCCTGCGGCCACAGGATGCCACGGCGTCGCTGGCTTTCGGAGAGAGGGGTGTAGTTAATCACCCTGTCAAGATGGATGAAGATTCTGAAGAGAGGACCTCTCTCCCATCTTCCGCCGACGTCCCTTCTGGCAAGGCCTCTCGCCTAGCCGCCGGCCTATTGAGGATGGAGTGGGACGTGCATCGCGGGATGAGGTCGGGGTCGAGGCACCAAACCCAGGCGAAGAGGGCGGCCGTGTTGTCACGGAGCACCGAGCATCGCTCGATCGTGTCCAGCTCACACGCGCCACCGAGAACCGCTTGGATCGTGGGCATGTCGTCCCACAATGCACATATTTTAGAACCAGAGCATGGATATAAAAAAGCGATCACAGAATGTAAAACGGGAGAACAAAGTCCCATTCACATCTCCTTGGGATAGCACAGAAGGCCAACCTCGCAAACCCAAAGTCCCGTAACTATAAAAGCCCACACCACTCCCCTCCGCAAGAAGCCAGCTCCATTCCACCAACTCTTCCTCGCCCACGCCATTGAACAGAATACCAACAGAAATAGCTCGGGCTCAGCTCAGTTCTCAACAGCCGCCGATGGCGAAATGCAGCAACATCCGCAACATCGTATCCCTCCGGCAGACGCTGCGGTGGTGGCGATCCCGTGCCGCGGCGCACGCGGCCGCAGCCGATGTCGACGGCGCGGTGTCCATACCGGCAGGGCACGTCGCGGTGTGCATGGGCACCGCGTCGCGGCGGTTCATGGTTCGCGTGGCGCACCGGAACCATCCCGTGTTCCATGAGCTGCTGAGGCAGGAGGAGGAGGAGTACGGCTTCCCGTCGTCACCAGGACCCGTCGCGCTCCCCTACTGCGACGAGGACCACTTCATGTGTCAATTTAGATGTATCTGGCTGGAAACGTGCATCCTGTTGAGGACCACGGGTTCATGTTAAATAGTTGTGAGAGACAATCGCAAAGTTTGTTACAGGGGTGAATACCACACGACAGGGGAGGGAGAGACGGTAGCGATCACAACGGATCATAACAAGATCTATCTCTATCCAAATCTATCTCTATCCAAATGTGGCGTAGTGTGGAGTACTACTCCATATTTTGGTTACAAATAAACGTACATAATTATCTTGCTAACATCCCCCCTTAATGACAACCTTTTGAAAGGTTGAGATTACGCTTAAACTCATTCAATTCTTTGACTGCCAAGGCCTTTGTGAAATCATCTGCAACTTGATCTTTACTTGATAAGAATTTGATCTCTATCAGCTTATTTGTCACTCTTTCTCGAACAAAGTGATAGTCTATCTCAATATGTTTGGTTCTTGTATGAAACACAGGGTTTGCTGACAAATATGTAGCTCCTAAATTATCACACCATAGACATGGCTTTACCTTAAGTTGAACACCAAGTTTTCGAAGTAAGGCTTCAACCCAAATCAACTCAGCTGTGGCATCATCTAGTGCTTTATATTCAGCTTCTGTGCTAGACCTTAAAACTATAGCTTGTTTTCTTGCACACCAGGAAATCAGATTTGGTCCAAAGAATACAGCAAAACCTCCAGTTGACCTTCTATCATCCAAACATCCTGCCCAATCTGCATCTGAGAAAGCACTAAGCAAACTAGATGAAGATTTCTGAAATGTTAAACCAACATGTATAATACCCTGAACATATCTCAATATCCTTTTTGCAGCTGTCCAATGAGTAGTGGTTGGAGCATGTAAGTATTGACATACTTTGTTTACTGAGAAAGAAATGTCTGGCCTTGTCAAGGTCAAATACTGTAAAGCTCCTACAATGCTTCTATATTGAGTACTATCATCAGGACCAAGAGGAGTTCCCTCAGTCAATGTCAACTTCTCAGTAGAAGATAGTGGTGTGGGTGAGGTTTTGCACATTGTCATACCAACTTTAGCCAACAGCTCAGTTGCATATTTTTCTTGAGTAAGCAGTAAACCATCTGATGTTCTCTTTACCTCAATACCCAAAAAGAAATGCAAATCTCCTAAGTCTTTGAGAGCAAATTCTGCATTAAGATCATTAAGAAGTGCAGAAATAGCCCTATCTGAGGAGCTTGTGACTATAATATCATCAACATAGATCAGAACATATATCAAAGTATCAGATTTCTTATAGAGAAAGAGTGAAGTATCTGCTTTGGATGGCACAAAACCAAGTTGCTACAACTTGGTACTAAGTCTGGAATACCAGGCTCGAGGAGCTTGCTTAAGACCATAAAGAGCTTTATCAAGTTTGCAAATATAATGTGGAGTAGCGGAAGACTCAAAACCTGGGGGTTGTTTCATGTATACCTCCTTTTCCAGAACACCATGCAAAAACGCGTTCTTGACATCAAGCTGCCGCAGACTCCAGCCCCTTGAGATAGCAACTGCCAGAACAAGTCTAATAGTTGATGCCTTAATCACAGGACTGAAAGTGTCTTCATAGTATATACCATATCTTTGCTTGAACCCTTTTGCAACCAATCGTGCTTTGTATCTGTCAATTGTTCCATCTGCATGTTTCTTAACACGATAAACCCATTTACAGTCAATAAGATTTTTTGTAAAATGAGGGGGACAAGACGCCATGTTTTATTTTCCACAAGAGCGTTGTACTCTTCTTCCATTGCATGGCGCCAACGACCATCCTTAAGAGCCTCCGAAAGTGTGCATGGCTCACCTGTAGACGTAAACATACTGTACCTAACAGTACCGTCAGTGTATTTTTTCGGTTGGCGTATACCTTTTTACAGGCGTGTACGAGGTTCAGGAGGTGGAGTTGGTGATGCAGGGGGACTCGCATCAGGCTCATCCACAGAAGATCCGCCTACAGACAGATCAGGCGAGCCAGGCTCACTTTCCGTTGGGGAAGCAGACTCGGCCTCCTCATTCGTACAAACCTGAGGGCCGGCCGAAGACTGCATCGGCGCGGTGTCACGACGCTGGGAGCCCGACCGAGGTGGCGGGGACAGAGGGTGCGACGTGTCATGAAGGGAGTGGTGCGGAGGCGAGGTCACCCGAGGTGAGTCTGGACGGCGCGACGTGGAACGATTCGTTGGCGCGGGGGAGACCGAGATGGGGACCGTGGCGGGGTCCCGGCCCCAGCATCATGATGACGCGCAGGCAGAGATCCTAAGTGCGCAGATTCCCGTGCACGCATAGGAGTTCGTCCACGCGCGGGAATATCTGCCTCGGGATCGCGGCGCACAGGATCCGAGGCCAGAGGATCAAGGTTGGGATCGGTGCCTGTGTTGTTTTCACCTGAAGCAAAAAAAAGGATGGTTTTGCTTCGTTTCTTCATGGTTTGACTCCAAATTTTCTCCTGAAGCTCGCTCTTGGCTTGTAGTATCTGTTTCTCCAGAGTGTTCATTAGTAGCAATAGGCACAACAGGTAAAGTCATAAAATCATTAAAATGTGCATCATTGTTATTTGATGTATATTTTGGTAGAATAAGAATGTCTTGGCGAAGGCGAGATCCAGCATGGGGATGTAATTCAGCAAAGGGAAAGACATTCTCATCAAAAACAACATCTCTAGAGATATAGACACGGCCACTCGAGATCTCTAGACACTTGACTCCTTTGTGACGAGGACCTAATCCCAAGAATACACACCGTGTGGAACGAAAGGCAAGTTTTCTTGTGTTATAAGGATGAAGATTTGGCCAGCAAGCGCAGCCAAAAACTCTAAGGGATTCATAGTTGGGTGTTGTTTGGAGAAGACGTCCTACAGGTGTATCATGATCAATCACTTTGCTAGGAAGAAGATTGATGAGGAAGGTGGCAGTGAGAAAAGCTTCATCCCAAAATTTTAATGGCATGGATGCATTGGCAAGGAGAGCAAGACCCATTTCAACAATATGACAATGTTTTATTTCAGCAGAGCCATTTTATTGATGAGCATGTGGGCATGATACATGATGAGTAATGCGTATTTGTTGAAAGAAACTATTTAATTTCTCATATTCACCGTCCTAATCAGTTTGCATAGTAATGATCTTTCTATCAAATTTTCTTTCAACAAGTTGCTGAAAATTAAGAAAAACTTGATACACCTCAGAACGCTTTTTGAGCAAATAAATCCAAGTGAATTTGCTAAAATCATCAATAAAGCTTACATAGTATGAATGTTTGCCAGCAGAAACAGGTGCTGGTCCCCATACATCTGAGAGAACTTGCTCCAATGGAATAGTGGAAACACTACTAGAGACAGGGTATGGCAATTGATGACTCTTAGCTAGTTGACAAGGATCACAAACATATGGATTTGTTTTAGGGGAATAAGAAATATTATTTTTCCTAAATACTTGTTGAACCACAAATGATGAAGGATGTCCTAAACGGCGATGCCACGTAGAAGATGAAGGCTTTATTGTGATGAATGCTTGCTTGGAGGATCCTGTGGACGAGGGAACTAATGGGTAGAGGCCACCATGGCATGGTCCCCTAACCAGAGTTGTTCTTGTGGCGCGATCCTTAATCAAAAAATACCAAGGATGAAATTCAATGAATGCATTGTTATCAAGAGTAAACTTATGAACGGATAGAAGACTTTTTGATGCACTTGGAACATGGAGAATATTTTTAAGTTGTAAGGAATCATTATTTGGGATGCACAATGTTGAATGACCAATATGACTTATTTTCATACCATTGTCGCCGGCCGTGTGAACACGATCGTGCCCTTCGTACTTCTCGTGTGTCGTGAGCTTGTTTAGCTCCGAGGTGAGATGGTTGATGGCGCCGGAGTCCGGGTACCATGTGGTGTCGACGCCATAGGAAACGACATGAGCGCCCTTCTCATCATCGGAATCACCATTGTCACGACGATTCTTGTTGCGGTCGTTGCGGCGGTCGTTGTCGTTGCGGTCGTTGCGATCATCGCCATAGCGCCACCAGCAGTCACTGGCTGGATGGCCATGGATCTTGCAGATTTGGCACCGCACATCAACGTACGGTGTGGTGACGCGACGTCCACCATCATCGCGACGGCGACCACCGTCGTCACGGCGACGGCCCCCATCATCGCGGCGACGTCCACCATCATCACGGCGCCAATCACGACGTCCATCCTCATCACGGCGCCGCCATTCGCCGGCATCACGATGGCCACGGCCAGGGAGAGCGACCACGGTCAGGGGAGCGACCACGGTCACCACGTGGGCGTGGCTCGCGGTTGTTGTCGCGGGTAGGGCGAGCAGCAACATTGGCGGAGGAGGTGAAGCCGGTGTTTTGTCCCGTTTCTGCGAGCATCTCATTGAGAAGATCATGAGCACAAACTTGACTAAAAAGGTCATCGAGTGTGGTACCGGGATTTTCATTGACAGAGGAGACGAGGTCGTTGTAGCTTCCATCGAGGCCATTGATGATGTACCCCACCATCTCATCTTCTTCAATGATCTTGCCCGCAGCAGCGAGCTCGGAGGAGAAGTTCTTCATCTTGGCAAAGTATGCCGTGGCGGTCAGCTCGTTCTTCTTAGTGGACTGCAGTGCACCCCGCAGATGATTGATCTTCGTGCGAGAGAGGGTGGAGAACATGTTGGTGATGACCGACCACACCATAGCAGAGGACTCAAGGCCGACGACGTGAGCGAGAATTTCCGGTGCCACGGAGTTCACAAGGAATCCAAGCACCGTCTGGTCCCGACTCACCCATGTGGTATAGGCAGGGTTTGGGACTATGATCTTCTTACTGTTTGCATCTTCGACCTCCATAGTTTTTGCCGGTGCAGCTTCCGTGCCGTCGAGCAGGCCAAGGACCTGATCGCCACGGATAGGCGGGTAGACAAGGGTCTTCCAAAAAAGGAAGTTCGACCGTGTCAGCTTGGTGGAGGGAGGGGATCCCAGGGCGGAGGCGAGCGGTGTTGATGTAGAGCTCGTCATCTCAGCGGGGAATCGGCGTCGTCTGGTTTGTGCCGGCAGCAGCACAGGGGGTGCGGCGGCGACTGAGGTTTGTCGAGGGTTTTTGGTCGTGGGTTTTTGGTTGTGGGATTCTGCTGGCGCGGCAGCAGCGGCAGATGTGCGGCGGCGGCGATTTTGATCGTGGTATGTGTGGCAGCTATGGCGGGGAAGGGAGTAGCTCTGATACCATGTCAATTTAGATGTATCTGGCTGGAAACGTGCATCCTGTTGAGGACCACGGGTTCGTGTTAAATAGTTGTGAGAGACAATCACAAAGTTTGTTACAGGGGTGAATACCGCACAACAAGGGAGTGAGAGACGGCAGCGATCACAACAGATCATAACAAGATCTATCTTTATCCAAATCTATCTCTATCCAAATGTGGAGTACTACTCTATATTTTGGTTACAAATAAACGTACATAATTATCTTGCTAACATCATGGACGTCCTCCGCCGCGTCTCCTACGATCAGGAAAGCCTCCTCCTCCGAACCAGCCGTTCATTCCGCTGCCGCGTGCGGGACACCAGCCGCGACGTCGCGGCGCGGCCGTTGCTGCAGGGGATGTCGGCGGAGAAACTCGTATATGGTGATCGACCGGCCGATCGAACCTGCGGGCGTATGCCATTTAGTATGTTCTGTTCCCATGCAAGCAAGCCGTGGCTGTTTGATTCCGGCAGCTGTTCTTCCGATCCGGACGCGCACAAATGCGTAATCATCTCGCCGTGCCTGCGGCAGCCGAGAAGATCTCCCGTGCCCGCCCGCCAGCGCGCACAGCAAGCACCGCCGTAACATCGAAGTGAACGGCGTTCTTCCGGGCCGGGCAAAATGGCCGCGCGCCCTCAACGACGAACTAGGACTAGCACTAGCTCTGTACTGCTTGACTGCAGGTAGAAGCTTATAGTGGTTGTTTGGATGAAGAGAATTAGCGCCAAGTTTTAGGAAAACACGTTTTAGGTAGATTTTTTGTAGAACCGGATTTACTAATATTTCGGTTGGGAATAAGTAGATGGAAGACCACGTTTGGGTCAAAAAGTCATGAAACCAGTTTTACACGTACCTTGTTTGGCTTACACGAGTGGGTCTTATCCTCTTCTTCCTCGAGCAGTCCAGCTCCAGAACTTTATCCCCTTCGTTACTCTCTTCGGTCTCCACTTCAGAGCACCTGTGCCTCGAACCCACCATGGAGGATCTCGGCGTGCCCGCGAGGATCTTCAACACCGGCTGCTCCGACGCTCGCATCTGTACCCAGGCAAGGGAAAAGCTCGGGAGCGTGGTCGACACCACCGGCCGCGACGCCCATGGCGGTCATCCGCTCAATCTCGGATGTGACGCCGGAATCATGGACGCCCGCCGCAGTCATCCCCACGCAGTTCGCCGTTTGCCGCGAGGGTCGTGGCACTCTCCCCACACACAGCAGTCTAGACGCCGCCTGCCACGGCCGTGGTAGTCGTCCCCACACGGCGGTGCTCGGATTCGTGAGAATTCTCAATGCCGTCGCAACGAGGGGCGTGACACTTGTTCCCACTACTTACGGCGGCACGGGATGCAGCATCTAGGACTGGTGTCGCCACCTTCCAAAGAATTTCAGGTGAGCTCATCCTCTGTAAATTGTAAATTTCTTTTGTACTGAAGCTTGAGAAGTTACTACAATTTGCTTTAAAAGTACTTTATTTTCATGGTTGATTGTACATAATGTATCTCCACACCGCTAGCTAGCTCGAATCAGTGGTCCAGTATAACATTGTAACAATGTTCTAATTTGAAGAAATTATATTGTCTGGTTCATTTGCTCAAACTATTGGTAGAAAATGACATTTGAGCCAATACTATCATCCAGAACATATAAAAGAGTAGAAAGTTCTGAACATACAAAGGAATGTAATGAAAAAATTTAAGGATAATTATCCAATGTATAATTAAATCAACACTATGGAAAAAATAAATATTGTAGTGCTTAATCGTCTTGTTGATGTTGATTGGTACGTTGTTGATGATCAGCCCACAACTGCCGAGCGATGCCTCCACGAATTCGCTCACCAGCAGCTCGCTCATCTTCTCGTACATTTGCGTGCCCTCTAACTTCATTATCACCATTGTCCACGGTACTTGGTGTTTCCCCATGCTCATATAGCTCGAACAACTCATCAGGCTGATTAACCTTCCTTATGAAGTTATGAATAATGCAACAAGCCATAACAATTTTGACTTGAGTTTTATAAGAATAAGGAATTCCTCCTTTCCTACTTAAAATTGGAAAACGAGCTTTCAGAACACCAAAAGTTCGTTCAACAACATTCCGTAGTTGTGCATGCAGATGATTGAACAGATCTTGTGCACTATTATATCGTCGATTACTTCCACGAAAAGAACCAATATGATAGCGATCTCCACGATAGGGGGCAATAAATTTTGGAGTATTTGCGTAGCCAGTAATTGAGATAAAATTTACCTACATGAAAAGTTTGATAGCACACTCATTTTCTCTAGTATATGTTTGAGACAATAAAGATAAACTTTACTTGCATGCCACTAAAATTCATGTATTTCAATAACTTTACCTTTAGGAACAACAAACCCACCACTAGTAACAGCCCATCGTAGCACAACTTGATCTGATGCAGAACCTTCCCATCCAGCGGCCACATATGAAAATGTCATGTCAAACGATACTACTGCCATTACATTCTGAGAGATATAGCCATGCCTATTTCTGTAAGGAGTTTGTCTGTCAAGCTTGATTTTTGCATCAATATGTGTTCCGTCGATTGCTCCTATACAGTTCTGTTCCAAAAAGTTGATAAGAAGAAAGTAAGGACTAAATTGTGTACAAGTCATATCTGAAATAAACATGTGATTGAGAGAGAAATATACCTTGAAGTACGGATAGTACCTTGAGTTGCCCAATATTTTTGTTGGAACTACATCAGGCGGATCTTTTATGCAAACATCAAGCAAACCATTTATAGCTTTCAAGACTTTATGGAAGTGCCGACTTATTGTTTCTCCAGAATGTTGAAATTTATCCTGGAGGACACGATTCCTAAGATTGTGACCAATGGTATGAAGAAATATCACTAATTGTTCATTGACATCCATCCGTTCAGTATCCTGAAGTAAATTCCTCTCACATAATGCATCGCGCAGTAAGAAGAATGCGTGCTTTTCAACACGAAGTTGTTCATAAAATCGAACTGGATGTCCTTCCAACCACTCTCTAGTTTTCTGAGCACCAGTCAATTTAGAGGTGTTACGGCATGTTTTGAATAGTCTAGTGAACAACACATCTCGAAACACTGACACTGCTGAAATGTTATTAATTATGATTTGCTCAGAATCAGAAAATTCTTCATCGTCCATATTTTGCATGGTTTTGCAAAATTGCAAACAGTAATATTTATTAACTATAGTACATATGGTGTCCAAATTGCTTTGTTTTGGAGCTGATAGGACAACACTGCCAAAATGAATGCCTAACTTATGCCAGTTGCGTACATGGGAATTTGCAATTGGGATCGTATAATCAAAAAGTGGTACCAGCCGAACTAATATAAAAATATGAAGTGATATTGATTGTTCGATCACAAACAGGTAGAAAAAGATAATGGAAAATTGACCTAGTATAAAATCTCAATGGAACAAAACATAAAAAACTAAGAATCTTGGATCCAAAGAGACCGGGTCTCTTCATCCATCTCAATGAAAATCGCCCTTTGGTTGGCATCTGCAAATGCTTGTGCAGCTTTTAGTTTTTTCTTCGCCTCAAGGTCAGGCATACTATTTAATATATGCATGCATGCCTTCACAGAGTATGCTTCTGTCTGTTGTGCTGCATTTTTCTTTGACTCAACAATACTGAGTGATGCGTCAGCAAGGCGATCTAATGCGTTTATAGCATCATCAGCTGTTCGCTTTCGACCTTTGGAAGTGTCTTGCGATCCATTTGCATTGCACTTCTTGTTTTTATCTGGCTTAGTGGTATCGGGCTTCTTAGGACAAGCAACAGGGTGGTCATTTGCTTCGTTTGCTTCAAGATCCACTACCTCATTCAGATCAATTTCTACTATACTGGTTTCACCTTTCCCTTTGCTAGATATAGCACCAACTCCAGATGCGGTAGAGCTAGCACATATGTCTACAAGGTCTGTCCAAGTAGGCCACACTTTATCCCGATATTCTTGAATATTCTTATCCTTCTGCAGTTTATTAGTATATTGTTAGTCTATTGGTTAACCATATGCTTGCAATTATATACAAATTATATGTACTTAAACTCACCGAAATGAGATGCTCCCAAGTTTCATCGGAAGTTTTGATCATTTTGTCCTCGTCATCCCAGCCAAACCCAGTGAGTTTTAGAAGTCTATCCATGGTAGCATAACAACTCCTGTAGTACTTGTGACGATTTTTTATTTGTTGCAACTCAAGTTTGTCTACCTTTGATTCATTGAACTGATCTTGGATTTTACGCCATGCTTTCTTTGTGTAACCTGTTCCTTCTTTCCCTCCATTTAAGGTTTGATCTTTTAATATATTGAGCAATATTTTGACCTCTGATGATTTCCATATGTGACGCTTTATGGGCTGCTTATTGGTGTTCTCCTTCTTAATTTCTTTTACCTTATCAGCCATATTTTCTACAAGGAAATAAAGCAACAACATCATTACTAGTATCTATCTATGTGAACATGTTGAAGATCTAAGATAAATGATTGATATAGTAAGTAGAAATGTGTTGTCTACGGTCAAGGATTCATACACGGCTAATGGTTGGAAGAAAAGGATTGTCAGAAGCACGCACTCATTCACTCAATGGAGGAAGGATACAATCATATCAATTCGTTACTGTTACTATGATTTATCTACTTCCTCCGATCCAAATTAGTGTTCTTAGATTTGTCTAGATTCGGGTGTAGCTAGCACTATACATTCAAATCTAAACAAATTTAAGAAAGATCGGAGGGAGTAAAAAGTCTAGAACAGCCTTTGTATACGATTGACTGCACTTTCTTACATAGTGCATGCCTGACAGCTAGTCAAAACTCATAATGCTCTAATATATTAGAGATCGGAGATAGTTCATGCACTGCTATAGAATAATTTCTCCTTTGTTGATCTGATTGTGGATATTACCTGTAGGATGATGAACCTGCAGTCCGCCTGTTGGCGATGGAAACAAGTGGAGGAAGAGCGGCCTCGTCTTCCCAGCCGGTGTCCGGCGAGTGAATTGTTGATCTGAGTCGGCGTCAGCCCCAAGCCATGGAATGACTACAAATGTTTGTTTCTAGATCTGTGGTATTTTGTTTTCTCATCTTGTACCAACATCACGTATAAATAGAAGGGATGAAAAAAGGGCGCGCATGGAGTGGCGGGAGCTGACCGACTTGGCGCAAAGAAAGTTTGTTGAGGAAGGAGCGGCTGGAAAAGTTTGTTAAGATTTGATTTTCTGTAATCGCGTTTATACAAAAACGACTATTAGTCGTTTTGGCCAGGACGCGTTTTCCTCGCTTTGTGGAAACCAATTTTAATCAATCCCTGTTTTTGTTGCCGGACCCAAACATGGATTTAGTTTGTTACACGGTTACACGGGGTTACGGAAAACTAGTTTCTCTAATCCGCTGTATCCAAACAAGGCCATTGTAATTGATTGAAATGGACGACGGTTCTTGAATGGGTATATTGGTAGCACTTCGTACCGGGGATAAAAAATGGTTTCCCTATTGTACATTCATTTGGTCGTGAAATGGATCAAAAATGGTTTCCCTATTGTACATTCATTTGGTCGTGAAATGGATCAAAAATGGTTTCCCTATTGTACATTCATTTGGTCGTGAAATGGATCAAAAATGGTTTCCCTATTGTACATTCATTTGGTCGTGAAATGGATCAAAAATGGTTTCCCTATTGTACATTCATGTGCATAAAAAATGGTTCACATATAGATTGTCAAAACCATGTTATGTATGGGTTGTGTAGATGTTATTGGGAAATTTCTATGTTTTGTTACTCATTGTAATGTGAACGAATGAAATGTGTAAGCTTGTTGAATCTTATAGAGGTAAAATATGCATGAAAAGGTTGATAATTGACATTAGTAATATGTTTTCACACATTCATGTGGGCCCTCTAGTTATTATTGTTCTTCACATTATTAGTGCACATGTTGTAATGAGTCGACCAACGGTTTCTAATTTTGAATATATTATAAATCTTCCAATTTTGTACAAAGCGTATATAAAATTGAGTTTGTTTAGAGTCTAGTATTATTAGTTGTGCACCTAGCTGATTAATGCTAGTATACATACAGGGTCAAAAAAATGCTAGTATAAATATCCATGTTTTATCCCCCGATTGGCCCAGGTCTCTCTGTTTTCCTACTTGTGTACATGTACACCGACCTAGCACTTATCAAGAACTCAGACACCACATACACCTCTTCTTCCGCAATCTTGCAAAATTCCTTTTTTTCTCACCCTCTCAAATACATCAAGAGACCGAAATACACACTATTGGGTCCTAAGAGCATCTCCACTCGCCTACCCAGGACGCCGATCCGGACGCCGAAAATCGGCCCAGTCGTGTACCGAGTGACCTGTTTTCGTCCGGATTTTGGCGTGTTTTGGTCCGGCCTACCCAGGCCGAACCCAGGTTCCCGGGTACGCCCTGGAAACGCCGGACGTCGCAAAAAAGGGCGTGGGCCAGCTCTGTCGGCGAGACATTCCCATTCCCACCCACTCCACTCGCCCAGACTGCCGCGAAGAGCTTCCAGCATCCCCTGTCGCCATGACTTTGCCGGCGGAGATCCTGTATGCCGAGACATGCCCACGCCTCTAGCTACGCTCGCCGTAGTTTCCGCCCACCATCACGCCTTCCCCGCCGCCGATATCGCCGACCTAGGCTCGCCGTAGCTCTGCTTCGCTACGTGCTCCCACCACCACGCCCGCCAAGTGTTCGGACTCCGACGACGAGGAGATGCTCGCCGTACTCCTGGAGGAGGAGAGCGCCGAGGTAGCCGAAGGTGAAGAGCACTTGCAGATCCTCGCATTGCTCGCCCAGCTGTACATGCAGATGGCGAAGCGAATGATGGTTCGGCGCCAGGTCGCCGGAAGTGCAAGGCGAGACAAAGGATAGAGGGCTACTGCATGTTGTACGCCGACTACTTCGCCGACTAGCCACTCCATGGAGAGGACGTGTTTCGCCGCCGTTTCAGGATGAGCCGGAAGCTCTTCCTCAAGATCGTGCATGCCATCCAGGAGTTCGACCCATATTTCCTTTGCAAGAAGGACTGCACCGGCTTGGTTGGGTTTTCCTCGCTTCAGAAGTGCACCGTGGCGATGAGGTTGCTTGCATATGGAGCGTCGGCTGACAGTGTCGATGACTATCTCCGCATCGCCGAGTCCACCGCCCTTGATTGCTTGTACAGGTTCTGCAGGGCAGTGATTGCAGTGTTCGGAGAACAGTACTTGAGATCACCCATTGTTGAAGACACTGCTCGGATCCTCGTAGTCAATGAAAGTAGAGGATTTCCTGGTATGCTTGGAAGCATAGATTGCATGCATTGGGAGTGGATGATCTTGTTGAGCACCTATGGATACGCAGGGGCAACACGTCGTAGATGCCCAGCGTGAACTAGGCCGAACTTGGCCGAAATATGTTGTATTTTCACTTCTGGCCGAACTATGTTTACATTTACGTCAAACTCTGTTTAAAATTTCGCCGAACTTTGGTCTTAAAATGTTCTGTATTCATTGTATGACGAACTATGCCGAAATCTCGACGAACTTGAGCCGAATTTTTTTCCGAATTTGAGCGGAAACGAGCGAAACGAGAACTCGGCCTGGGTACGTGAGTGGAAAACTGGGCGTACCCAAGCCGAAAACTTGCACCGTCCGGCCAAAATTTGGTCCGGATTTCGGCCTGTGTTCGCCCAACGAGTGGAGATGCTCTAAGTCCCCTCTACTTTTATTTATCAATCCAATTTTCTCTAATTTGGTTCCTTGTTTTTAGGTTGTAGATCATGATCATGTTGAGGCATTTGATTTCTTCATTTGTTCCGAGATGTGGTCATCAATTATGGTCACACCCTCTTTGTTTCGAGATGTGGTCATCGCTAGTTCGGTGCTCTCTCTCTCTCTCTCTCTCTCTCTCTCTCTCTCTCTCTCTCTCCTTATATATCTTGTATAATCCTAGCAACTGCTTTCATATTTGTTGGTCTAAATCTCGAAGCAAATTGCCTAGTTTAAAGGAAAAACAGTGTAGGTTTTCAACGACTAGTAAGGAGCTCATCCTATGCTATGCACCACCAAAAAGTCGTGATTGGATATGAATGGACGTCAACAACTAGTTGTGAGTAGGTATGAATACCATATGGCCACAACATGCAGTACCCTCAATGGCGGAAGAGCTACTATAATCCAGCAATCCGATTGGTTTCATGGTGAAAGGTTCAGCGATCAATAGCATGGGCTATGTTTTTGCTCCAACCGAAAGCGGACCAACGAAATACTACATAGTTGTTTTCATGTACTTTACATGTATGAATGACATTGGTATCTTTGACTTACATAATAACATGTATTTCCAAGCCCATGAGGATTTCCGACTCATTCTCAATGTGACTTCTACAATTGTTCTACTCAGCCACCGATTCAGAGCTTCATTGTTAATAAACTTCATTAAAAACACATCAACAACATGACAATACATTTGGTATAAACTCAATAAAGACGCAAATGTGCGAATCCACTTGAAATGTACGATGTTGAATCTTTCATTCTTTCATGCATAATTATACCACACATGCACCAGAAAGCTAAAAATCCAATTCAGAAGTAACACACTACAAGTAAACAGAAAATATACAAGTCAAAGAGGTGGTGGGATTTTTTAGGATTACATTTCAGTCGGTTGTTGGTACACAAACATCACTTACATTTTTTTTTATTTTCTCATAGCAAAAGTCGTCGTTGTGTTGGAAACCAACATATTGAACTTCGCACTTAGATCCTCGAGTGCGTGGCCACCACCAAGCTCATTCGACATCCATATTAAGTTTGTGATCTCTTCCTTTGCCTTATAGTTGCTACATATACATTGAACTTTCTCACGTGCAACCAAATTATTTCCACTCAAATCTGAAGCTAAATTGAGAAAAAAATCTAGTAGTACACAACCGAAATTCTTAAATTCATACTTTTGTTATGATTGTGAAAATAACTTTGTCCATGGATTATGTAAAAAGTATAGATGAAATGCTACTGAAATTTTTAATTAATATGGTTGTCAATTGTGTAAAAGAATGGAACAGAATAAAACCGTGGCATTTCATTCCACTTCATCTCAGTGTTCCCGCCTCTTCTCCAAACTTTCAAAACTAAAAACATAAGAATGGCCATAATTAGCCCATACCCGAAAGGGTATCCGCTAATCTTAGTCGTCCTTATATTTTCAGTTTCATAGTTTAGAAGAGAGGGGGCATCGAAACACGCCTCAATGCATAAGGGAGTGTGTTAGAGTACCGGTGACGCTCTGAATAAATTTTTGCCGCAACGATCCAGCATCTGTGCCCGTGCACGACGTCTCAGCTACAAGGAGGGCGATGACCGCGACCGTCGCGTTTAGCATACATACGTGTCACGGCGCCGGGGCGTCGCGCGTGCGGAACGGAACCTTATTGCGCCCCAGAATCTCCGCGACGGGAGCAATCATGCTTGCCAGCGGACTGGAGCGGCTCCGTTCCAACCGAAATTTGTGCGTCCTGATTTTGGGTTGCAACATCACATCATCCACGCCCCTGATCTTCTACACGATTGCATCATTACATGTAGAGATCACAGTCTTATTCTTAGGCTCTAAACTAGTAATTATACTTTCCTCTCTCTCTCTACATGTGTGTGTGTGGGGTGGGTGGGGGGGGGGGGGGGGTGCAAAGATGCATGCATCGTCCTTTCTGGTGCTTAGTTGTACTAGCCGTGGATTATTAACTAGTACTTCTAGCTACTAGTACTGATTTTGGTATTTAGCATGTTCTTTGATTAGACAAGATTAGATTAATTGAGAGACTAACAGCATACCCTAACTTTCTGCACTCCCATCGTGCTACCCAGCTAATCTGAAAGCGAAGCTCTTTACTAATTCAGACATGTACTCCATATATATACTTTCAGATTGGCTACACAAGCCATACGAATCTAGTCCGTATATATACTTTCGGAGTTGTATGCTGCGTCGTCAGCCACATGCTCCCATATATGCCACACCACGACATGTGTCACCCAACTGAATCGGTGTGTTTGCATTTGCAAAGATGCCCGCTAATTAAGTACGCTAAGTAAACAAATGGTGGCGACGACCTGATCATCAAGTGCGTACTTAGCTTGGGTCCTTGACACGTAGAGCATCTACGAGGGCACATGGCAAACCTCGATTTGGTGCATGCACTCCGTATGATTAGCGGAATTAGTAGAAGACAAACACGAAATTGCATACAGATCTTCTTGCAATATTGTTCCATTCGATCACTTCGCTAATACAGACGGAATCTTGGTGAAAGGATAAATACAAACCATTCTGTTAGGTAGGCTTAATAATTTCGGAGCTAATCATTTTGTCGTCAAACAAAGCTCTCCTTATTAAACACTTACGCCATTTGAAATTGTGTGACTCTAGCTAATCATGAATGTTGCTCAACCACAATTAGAATCAGTCGTGCGGTAGTTTATGGAAAATAAAATTGGAAACTTATGCCATGCATGTCAACGTTCCACTAGTTTTTTTTTTTTACTTTGAACAGGAACATGTCTCGAAAGGCATGGATGTTGCATTAATCAATGGCGGTTAAAGACCATTTTAAGAAGAAGATGTTAGATAGATCTCAACGTGACAGAGCCCAACGGCCTATCACGTCCCTATCCGCGCCCTGATCGGGGGCGTCCAACCCTATCTGGTTGGTGGGCCCCTGTCGCCGCACTATATAAAGTGGTGGGGACTGCAGACGCTTGATCTGGTTCGCCATTGTGCCAATCACCCCACCTACACCCCTATCGATCTAGGGTTAGCCCGAGCCGACGGGAAGCGCCGCCACCACCGCACACCCACGCCGTCGACCTTTTCCTATGGCTAATGACGGCGGCTCTAGCTCCGGGGCTAGCTCCGGCATCCCCTCTGGCTCGTGTTTGTCGAGCCAGGGCGCAGGTAGTTCTCTCTCTCTCTGTCCCAGATGCAATAGATCTAACCTAATAGTATCTACCGAGAATAGTCTAGACCTAACAATGGTATCAGAGCAATTAGATCTAGTTTTCCCGGTAGAAAAGCAAAAGAAAACAAAGAAAACCTAGATCTAAAGTGTGCCTGTCCTATGGCCGCGCCGTTCCTCTCGATCTAGATGAGCATCAGTATGGGGCATCTAGAGGAAGAACAACCCCCCTTCGGGGGCAAAGCAAAACCCTAGATCTAAGCCCCAAAAAAAACCCCAAAGAGAAAAACATCCCCAGATCCCGAACCAAAACAAAGAACAAACCCCTGTACCCCCCAGATCCCGAAGGATTAAAACCCAAAGCCCCGGTTTCCCACAAAGAAAACCCCAAGCATCACCGGCCGCCGCCGTGCGCCGGCAAGGTGGCACCGCCGCTGCGCCTCTTGATAGTCGTGCGCCCACCCATGGGTGGACGCACTGCCGGCAAGGGGGGCAGGGAGGCGCCGATGCTCGATAGGAGAGGGAGGGGGCCGCCGGCTGCGCCAGGCGGCGCCGCTTCACCTCAAACCCCGCAGGGGGGGTCGCTGCCAGACAGAGCAAGGAGGGTGGAGAAGGGGCTAGTGGGAGAGCAAACGCGTGGGAGGGAGGGGCTCGCCGCCGGCGAAGCTGCCGGGCGGCGCAGCCGCCTCACCGAACCCCACGGCGCCGCCACAGAGAGGATCCAGGGGGACGCGGGGTGGCAAAGGGGGCAATGGGGTTAGGTTTTCGCGGGGGGGCTGCTGTGGGGTTTTTTATCCGGCCGATCCACGCGCGGAGCCGTCCGATCCAAACCCTAGCATCCAACGGTCAGGATCTGGCGGGCGAAGGCCGCCCGGCGGTGGCGGGCCAAGCAGCCGCGAGCTGGCAGCGGCGCGCTGAGCGCCGCAGCCAGCAGAAAAAGCGCATTAGCTACGTGCTGGCGCCAAGGCGAAGGTGCTTTTTGGGCCGCGCGCAAAGTGTCGCGGTGTCGCGGCTGCGGTGCTCGGCTGTGAGGCCAGGCGGCAACGATAGCGGGCAAGCGGCGGCGAAGCGAGCATCGGGCGTATAGCGCCGACAGAAAAAGGCCCAGAGGCGCCTGACCTGGTTTTTCCGTTTTAATTTTCAGAAGCTGTTTTATTGTTTTTGCTTAGTTTTTTAAGCAAATTTCAACATGGTTTTCTCTATTCAATATTTCAAGTGAATTTTGACTAGACAATATTCAATAGAGGCGGAATTTTTCTATAAAGTTCAAAGTTTATAAATAGTGTAATAATTGTTTCCGTTGGAAATAGTTGAATTAAATTGCTTGAATGCAATAAAGTTTGGTTAAATTTCGTATTAAAAGATGTGATAAGGTAATTTTAAAGTTGATTATGCTCCATGTTATTAATTTACCAACGTTATTAATAAACATGATCATGATCTCTTTCATAATGTATTAAAGGTGCACTTAATTTTATCTTTACCCAACGGTGATGTAATTTTAAATGGCACAAACAATTGCATGCTTAATTTATACCAACGTTGGATTAATGCATACAGTTTTTTTCTGGTTATCTCACATCTTTTGTGGTTTTCGGGAGGTCTCAACCTCATGAGTTGCCTGAAGGATATCCCACTGCTCAGAGGGGATAACTATTCCGAATGGAAGAAAAAGGTTGACCTGGCCTTTGTCTGCGCCGAGGTGGACTGGGTGGTTGACACTAAACAACCAGTCAAGCTTGAGGACCTAGTGAGGGGTGATGCTGAGGAAAGTGCTGCATTTGAAAAGAGTAAGAGAGACCATGCTCCTTTGGAGCTGGCCTACTCAATAGATAACCAAAAGTGGGTCAATGCAAACAAGAAATGCTTGGCTTTTGTCAAGAACACAATTGAGAACGCAATAGTGGGCTCAATTGAAGAGTGTGCCTCTGTTGGTGAGTACCTTGCAAAGATAAAGAGCCAGTTTACTGGCTCTTCAAAGATGTATGCAACCCAGCTGCTAAAACAACTGGTGACAGAAAAGTATACGGGAGGGCCACATGGCATTAGAGACACATATTGAGGATGTCCAACATGGCGGCTAAGTTAAAGCCCATGGATGCGGACCTCGAGCTCAAGCCTGCTCTTCTGGTGCATCTTGTCATGGCCTCTCTTCCCCAACAGTTCGAGAACTTCGTCATCAACTATAACATGTCCCCTGAAAAGTGGGACATTGAAAAGACCATAGGGATGTGTTCTCAAGAGGAAGAAAGGCTAAAGTCCATTCACGGTGGTTCCTTGAACTACGTGAAGGACAATAGGAAGAGGAACTTCACCAACAGTAACCATGGTGGCTCACCTTCCAAGCCACATGGCAAGGACCCACTACAGCACCAGCATCAGTACCAGCAGTCTACTCCTGGGGAGAAAGACCAGTGCCACCATTGCAAAAAGGTTGGCCACTACAAAAAGGATTGCCCAATATGGCTAAAGTCCATAATGGCGAAAAACGGTAAAGACATGGTATCTTTTGTAAATGAATCCTTATATGTAAAGTTTTCTAAATATACTTGGTGGATTGACTCTGGTGCAACTGTTCATGTTGCCAACTCTTTACAGGGGTTCCATTCGACAAGGATTTTGCCAAAAAGAGAAAGACTCGTCGAAGTGGCGAATGGGATTCAAGCAGAAACGGAGGCTGTTGGCGACATTCCTCTAGAGTTGGCTGATGGCTTTACTCTTTTGCTTAAGGATGTTTTATTTGTTCCTTCCATTCATAGAAATTTAATAAGTGTGTCATGCTTTTACAAAGACATGTATGAGTGTTATTTTGGACATGGCAAATGTGCCATTTGGTTGAAAGATACTTGTGTGGGTGTTGCTACACTACATGACAAGCTTTATTTATTATGTTTGCATGAGAAAGTATTTTCTGTGTGTGATGTGAATGAACAAGTTCCCTTGTCGAACAAAGAGCAAAAGAAAAGAAAGCGAACTCTTGACTCATCGAAGTTATGGCACTACAGATTAGGCCATATTTCGAGGGGAAGAATAGAAAGCCTCGTTAAAAATGACATTCTTTCTCCGTTAGAGTTCTCAGACATCGAGCAATGCATAGATTGCATCAAAGGAAAGTATGTAAAACAAATTAAAAAGGGTGCAAACCGAAGAATAGCTACACTAGAAATAATCCACACTGATATTTGTGGACCGTTTTTGGTGAAAAGTGTGGATGGCTATGATTCATTCATAGCATTCACGGATGATCACTCCCGGTATGGTTATATTTATCCAAGTAAAGAAATATCAGAAGCATTGGATAAATTTAAAATTTTCAAAGCTGAAGTAGAAATTCAGCATGATAAAAGAATTAAGATAGTCTGGTCTGACCGTGGGGGGGGAGTACTATGGTCGGCATACTCCATATGGTCAAGTACCAGGACCTTTTGCAAGGTTCCTACAGGAAAATGGAATAGTCGCCCAGTATTCTATGCCGGGCGAACCTCAGCAAAATGGAGTAGCTGAAAGGTGTAACCGTACCCTTATGGATATGGTGCGCAACATGATGAGCTATTCCACCCTCCCATTGGGATTGTGGATGGAGGCGCTTAAAACCGCCATTCACATTCTCAACAGAGTACCAAGTAAGTCGGTGCCCAGAACACCGTATGAATTGTGGACAGGCAGAGTCCCCTCCCTGCACCACTTGAGGGTCTAGGGGAGCCCGGCTAAGGCAAACGTTCTCAATCCAAACATTGCAAAGTTATACCCCAAAACGGTATCTTGCCACTTCATTGGCTATCCAGATAAATCAAAAGGCTATCGTTTCTACTGTCCTGACAGATACACAAAGTTTGTAGAAATGAGACATGCTGTCTTCTTGGAGGACGAATTGATGAGGGGGAGCACGATAGCTCGGGAAATTGATCTTGAGGAGAAGAGGGTGCATGCACCTGATCCGATGACTAAGGAGCCATTTTTCTCGCTACCTGTTGTGCCACCATATACAACCCCTGAGGTTGTGGTGCCGGCATCTGTTGTGACTCCACACGTGACAACAATGGGAGACAGTTCGGAACCTGTCCATCAGGAGCCACCTGAACCCACTGTTGAGCATGAAAGGGAGCCAGAACAGCCACATACTGAGAATGTGCCAGAACCTGAGGCAAGAAATGAGCAAGAGTATGATGAACTCGGAAGGTCTAAAAGAGAACGAAGACCAGCCATTTCCAAAGAAATTTACAAAGTCTACAACACAGTTCATATGGAGGGCGATCCTACCTCATATGAAGAAGCCATGAGTAGCCCTCACTCAGCCAAGTGGGTGGAGGCAATGGAAGATGAAATAAAATAAATGAGTTCCAACAATGTTTGGGACCAGGGGCGGATCCTTGCATGGTGCTACCGGTGCCGTAGCACCGGCCAGACGGCTGCACTGCAAAGAACAGTACTAATTTTTAAGGCTAACAATATGAAAAATAGAGATAATTAGCATCATTAAGGTTGTTTAGCACCGGCCTTGAGCTCATTCCAGCTCTGCCCCTGTTTGGGACTTAGAGGAAATTCCTAAAGGAGCCAAAACAGTAGGATGCAAATGGGTCTACAAGACAAAGTATGACTCTAATGGGAATGTAGAAAAGTACAAAGCTAGACTTGTGGCAAAAGGCTTTACGCAAAGAGAAGGGGTAGATTGCAATGAGACTTTTTCTCCGGTCTCATGTAAGGACTCCTTCAGAATCATAATGGCACTAGTTGCACATTTTGATTTAGAGTTACATCAAATGGATGTTAAGACGGCATTTCTAAATGGAGATTTAGAAGAAAATGTTTACATGAAACAACCCAAGGGTTTTTTCATGGAGAGGAAGGAACATATGGGATGCCGCCTAAAGAAATCCATTTATGGGTTAAAGCAAGCCTCTAGGCAGTGGTATTTAAAGTTCAATGATACAACTAAAATATTTGGATTCAAAGAGAATGTTGAGGACAACTGCATTTATGCAAAGTTCAAAAGTGGGAAATATATTTTTCTAATTCTTTATGTGGATGACATCTTGCTTGCTAGCAGTGGTGTTAGTCTACTACTAGAGACAAAGAAGTTCTTGTCACCAAATTTTGACATGAAAGACCTTGGTGAAGCTTCTTATGTTTTGGGCATAGAAATTCACCGAGATAGAAAGAATGGAGTGTTAGGACTGTCGCAGAAAGCATATTGTGAAAAGATTTTAAAGAAATACAATATGCATGCGAGTAATGCAACACCTCCTCCCATAGTCAAGGGCGTTAGTTTTGGGAAATCCCAATGTCCAAAGAATCAATATGAGATCGATCAAATGAAGTCAATACCATATGCTTCGGCTGTTGGAAGCTTACAGTATGCACAAGTGTGCACTCGCCCTGACTTAGCTTTTATCACCGGGGTACTCAGTAGATATCAAGAGAATCTAGGCATAGAGCACTAGAAGATGGTAAAGAAAGCTTTGCGTTATGTGCAAGGCACAAAAGGCCTCATGCTAACATATAAAAGATCTGATTCCCTAGAGATAAAAGGGTATTCAGATGCGGATTTTGCAGGAGATAAAGACGATAGAAAGTCCATGACAGGATATGTCTTTACTCTCACAGGAGGTGCTATTTCATGGAGAAGCGCCAAACAGTCGATAGTTGCATCATCTACGATGTATGTAGAGTTTATAGCATGTTATGAGGCCATGGGACAGGCGTTATGGTTAAAGAAATTTCTACCTGACTTGAAAGTGGTTGACTGCATTAGCAGGCCACTAAAGATGTACTGTGGCAATGAGCCCGCAGTATTCTATGCTCACAACAAAAAGTCGAGTAATGCTACAAAGTCTATAGATATAAAGTATTATGTTGTGAAGGACAAAGTCCAGGATCAAACTATAAGACTCGAGCATATAAGGACAAAGGATATGCTTGCGGATCCGCTAACGAAAGGCTTACCACCCAATGTGTTCAAGGAACACATAGCCGACATGGGTTTGATGGAAAGCCTATGATTCTTTGACTTTAGAGGCCCAAAAGTAACATAATTTGTTTCAAAACAGAAAAGTATATAGTGAATGTCTGATTCTATCGGCAATTGAGCTGAGACGATGAAACATGCTCTATGTATCGATCTCTGATGAAGGGTTTCGCGGCATAGTAAATCAAAAATTTCTACGGATGCGAACGAGAGAAAGCCAAGATCTAATCTAGGAGATGCAAACAACGAGAGGGATTAGATGAGATCTTCATACCCTTGAAGATTCGCACAGAGGAACGTTCGTCGGAACATGGGTGATGTAGTCGTACTCGCTTCTCCTCCTCGCGATTCGATCCGATCTAACACCGCAAGTGGCGATGCCTCCGAGAGATGCACACGTGCGGCACCTCGACGTCTCCTCCTTACTCGGTCCAGCAAGTATGGTGGAGAGATGGATTGGATCTACAACGCGACGGCGCGGTGCAAATGGTGGAGAGTTTCTGCAGCAGGGCTTCGCCTACACGCAGTCGGGAGGGAGAGAGAGAGGAGGGCGGCATGGTGGCTAGGGTTGAGGAGCAGGTGTGGGGGGGTGGTGCGCCCCTGCCCTCTATATATAGAGGGGTGGGCGGCCAGCCCTTGCCCCTCCTCCAAGCCTTGGGCCGGCGGCCAAGGGAGGGAGAAGTGGGGGGCAAGGACTCTCCCCCTTCTAGAAGCCCCAATTAGGGTTTCCCCTTGGATTGGCCGGCTGGGCCCTATGGGGCCTTGTGCCCCTGGCCCAAAGAGGCCAGGGCACTCCCTCATAGGCCCATGCCCCCTCCCGACAGGTGGGACCACGTTGGTCCCCCTCCGGAAGGTTCTAGAAGCTTCCGGTACAATACCGATTAACCCGAAACAATTCCGAACTCCAAAAACTGCACTGCCTTATATGAATCTTATTCTCCGGACCATTCCGGAACCTCTCGTGATGTCCCGGATCCCATCCTAGACTCCGAACAAAAACTCATAAACCAATTATCCAATCTATCCTAGCGTCAAGACACGTTAAGTGTGTGACCCTTCGGGTTCGAGAACATGCAGACATGATCTTATATCAATAATCAACAGCGGGGTCTGGAAACCCATATTGACTCCCACACATTCATCGATGATCATATCGGATGAATCACGATGCCAGGATTCAATCAATCCCATATATATATATATTCCCTTCGTCTCGCGATATTTTACTTGCCCGAGATTCGATCGTTTGCCGGCCATACCTAGTTCAATCTCGTTCATAGCAAGTACTTTACTCGTTCCGTAATCCGATATCACTTTTTGATTAACTCCTTAACCACATGCTTGCAAGCGGTGTTGATATAGATTACCGAGTGGGCCCGAAGTATATCTCTACGACTTGGGAGGGACAAATCCCATCTCGATACATACAACCCAACAGGCACTTTCCGATCACCTGAGAGACACCTTTATGATCACCCTCTCATAGGATGACGTTTGATGACCTCAAAGCTTTCTTCCGATACCAGGGAGTTGTATTATCTCATGGTCTAAGGAATACAATATTTGACATAAGAAAAGCTTCGCAAAGATGAACACGATGACACGATCTAATTGCTCCGCTTAGTTTGGGTCTGTCCATCGCATCATTCTCCCAATGATATGATCTCATTATTAATCGACAACTCATGTCTATGATTAGGAAACCTTAACCATCATTAATCAATGAGCTAGTCCATAGAGGCGTACTAGGGACACAGTGTTGTTCACAAACCACGCAAGTATTAAAAGTTTCCGCTTAATACAATTCTAGCATGGAATATAAACTTTATCATGAACAAGAATTATAATAATAACATCTTTATTATTGCCTCTAGGGCATAATTCCAATAGTCTCCCACTTGCACTAGAGTCAATAATCTAGTTTACATTTGGCAACAATCTCACACCCATGGCACTAAGGTGTTGATCATGTTTTGCACGTGGAAGAGGTTTAGTCAATGGATCTGCGACATTCAGATCTGTATGTACTTTGCTAATCTTCAGATCTCCATCTGCTATATAATCTCGGATTATATGGAACTTGCGGTTGATATGCTTGGTCTTTGGATGATATCTTGGTTCCTTTGCGAGTGCTATGGCGCCAGTGTTGTCACACAATATCTCCAGTGGGTCCAATGCACTTGGAACCACGCCAAGCTCAGTGATGAAGTTCCTGATCCAAACTCCTTCACTTGACGCTTCTGCAGCAGCCATGTATTCCGCTTCTACTGTAGATCCTGCGATCACGCTTTGCTTGCAGCTTCTCCAGCTCACAGCTCCTCCATTCAAAATATAAACGTATCCTGTCTGAGATTTAGAATCATCCTTGTAGGTGTCGAAACTAGCATCGACGTAACCCTTTACGACAAGCTGTTCATCACCTCCATAGACTAAGAAAATTTCTTTAGTCCTATTTAGGTACTTTAGGATGTTCTTCACGGCTGTCCAGTGTTCCACTCCTGGATCACTTTGATATCTGCTCGTCAAACTAAGAGCATTGGACACATCCGGTCTAGTACACAGCATGGCATACATGATAGAACCTATGGCCGAGGCATAATGCACTTTGCTCATAGCTTCTCTATCATTTAGTGGCTGGACCGAGCCTTGCTCAATATCTTACCTGACAACATAGGCACTGAACCTTTCTTTGCCTTATCCATTCTGAACCTTTTCAGAACTTTGTCTAGGTATGTACTCTGGCTTAAAGCTATCAGGCGTCTTTGTCTATCTCTATAGATTTTGATGCTCAATATATAAGCAGCTTCACCTAGGTCTTTCATTGAAAAACACTTGTTCAAATAACTCTTCACATCGTTAAGCATATTAATGTCATTTCCAATAATCAATATGTCATCCACATATAGTACCAGAAATGTCACCGAGCTCCCACTCACTTTCTTGTAAATACAAGCTTCGTAGCAATTTGGAACAAATCCAAAGCTCTTGATCACTTGATCAAAACGAAGGTTGACTCCGAGATGCTTGCTTCAGTCCATAAATGGAACGCTGAAGTTTGCATACTTTATCAGCATCCTTAGGATCGACAAAACCTTCGGGTTGCATCATATACAACTCTTCATCAATGTTTCCATTGAGGAACACAGTCTTGACATCCATTTGCCATATTTCATAATCATGAAACACAGCAGTTGCTAATAAAATCCGAATAGACTTAAACATCGCTACGGGAGAGAAAGTCTCATCGTAGTCAACACCTGGAACTTGTCGAAAACCTTTCGCGACAAGCCGTGCTTTATAGATGGTAACATTACCATCCGCGTCCGTTTTCTTCTTGAAGATCCATTTTCACTCAACGGCCTTTCGGTCGCTAGGAGGGTCTACCAAAGTCCATACTTGGTTTTCGCTCATGGATCCCAATTCGGATTTCATGGCCTCTAGCCATTTCTCAGAGTCTGGGCTCATCATCGCTTCCTCATAGTTCGCAGGTTCACTGTCATCTACTAACAAGACAGTTAAGACAGGGTTGTCGTACCACTCAGGAGGGGCACGCGACCTTGTCGACCTGCGACGTTCAGTAGCGGCATCGTCCGAAGCTTCATGATCCTTATCATTATCTTCCTCTATTATTGGTGCAGGCGGCACTGGAACAATTTCAGGTGCTGCGCTACTCTCCAATTCAAGAGAAGGTTCAATAACCTCGTCTAGCTCTACTTTCAGCCCACTCACTTCTTTCGAGAGAAACTCCTTCTCAAGAAAGGAACCGTTCTTTGCGACAAACACTTTGCCTTCGGTTCTGTGATAGAAGGTATACCCAATTGTTTCCTTAGGGTATCCTATGAAGACGCATTTCTCCGCTTTGGGTTCGAGCTTGTCCGGCATCAACTTCTTGACGTAAGCTTCGCATCCCCAAACTTTAAGAAACGACAACTTAGGTTTAGCACCAAACCATAGTTCATACGGTGTCGTCTCAACGGATTTAGATGGTGCCCTATTTAAAGTGAATGCAGCGGTTTCTAATGCATAACCCCAAAATGATAACGGCAAATCAGTAAGAGACATCATTGATCGGACCATATCTAATAGAGTTCGATTCCGGCGTTCAGACACACCATTGCGCTGTGGTGTTCCGGGTGGCGTGAGTTGCGAAACGATTCCGCTTGCTTTAAGATGCGTGAGAAAATCATAACTCAAATATTCACCTCCACGATCGGATCGTAGAAACTTAATCTTTCTGTTACGATGGTTCTCCACTTCATTCTGAAATTCCTTGAACTTTTCAAATGTTTCAGATTTATGTTTCATTAAATAGATATACCCATATCTACTTAAGTCATCGGTAAAAGTGAGAAAATAGCGATATCCACCGTGCGTCGAAACACTCATTGGTCCGCATACGTCGGTATGTATGATTTCCAACAAGTCCGTTGCTCGCTCCATCATACCGGAGAATGGGGTTTTGATCATCTTGCCCATGAGGCATGGTTCGCATGTGTCAAATGATTCAAAATCAAGAGACTCCAAAAGTCCATCGAATGGAGTTTCTTCATGCGCTTTACACCAATATGACCTAGACGATTGCCACAAATAAGTAGTATTATCACTATCTACTTTGCATCTCTTAGCCTCAATGTTATGGATGTGTGTTTCATCCCTTTAGATTCGTAAGAAATAAACCATTTACAATAGGTGCATGACCATAAATATGTTACTCATATAAATAGAACAACCATTATTCTCCGATTTAAATGAATAACCGTCTTGCAATAAACACGATCCGAAATAATGTTCATGCTCAACGCAGTACATAATAACACTTATTAAGGTTTAAAACTAATCCCGAAGGTAAAACTAAGGAGAGCGTGCGGCCATCACATCAACTCTTGATCCGTTGCACGCCAAGATCGTCACCTCATCCTCAAGAAGTCATTCTATTCCGTAGCTCTGTTTGAGTTACAAATATTAGCAACCGAACCAAGATCAAATACCTGGGCACTACAACGAGGGCTAGTAAGGAAAACATCAATAACATGTATATCAAATATACCTTTGATGGTGCCAGCCTTCTTGTCCGCTAAGTACTTGGCGATTGTGCTTCCAAAGTGACCCTTGTCCTTGCAATAGAAGCACTCGATGTCCGGCTTGGGTCGGACTTGAGCTTCTTCTCAGGGCAACGCGTGCTTGCCGCCTTTCTTGAAGGGCTTCTTTGCACCCTTACCTTTCTTAAAGGAGGGCTTGTTGACCATCAACACATGATTATCCTTTTGATGTCCACCTCGCAGCCTTCACTTTGTGAAGAGCTCGGTGATAATCGATGGAACCAATCTGATTATGAGTCACTACAAAACTTTTGTAGCTGGGAGGGAGTGATTGCAGAACCATGTCAATCTTGAGCTCCTCTGGAATCTTGCAGTCCAGTTGCTCAAGGCGTTGAGTGTAGCCCGACATCTTTATGGCGTGCTCACTAACGGAACTCCCTTCCTCCATCTTGCAGTTAAAGAACTTCTCAGAGATCTCATATCTCTCAGAATGGGCCTGAGTCTGAAACATGGTTTTCAGCTCCTCAAGAATCTCAAAGGGCTCGGGATAGTCTTCAAAACGATTTTGAAGGTCCGATTCCATAGCAAACAACATGGTGCTCTTAATCACATCATAATCATCTTTGCGCGACTGATAGACAGCTTTCTCATCAGCCGGCGCAGTTATAGCAGGGGCGTCACCTAGCGCACTTTCAAGGACATAGTCCTTTTGACCGCCAGAGAGAATGATTCTCAGATTGCAGAACCAGTTGGTGAAGTTAGACCCATTGTTTCTAAGCTTTTCTTTCTCAGCAAAAACGTTGAAGTTGAAGTTGGACTTAGCCATTTGATCTACAATATTTGCAAGTACAAATTAGACTATGTTCATGATAACTAGTTCAACTTTTAATCAAATTACTAGATGAACTCCCACTAAATTCAACATCCCTCAAGTTGTTTAGTGAACATGATCCAAATTCACCACACCTAATCCGATCTTCACGAGAAGAGATGTGGTTTCAATGGTGGACAACAAAGTGTCGATCATATCATTCATATGACTCATGTTTAACCTTTCGGTTCTTGTGTTCCGAGGCCATGTCTGTACATGCTAGGCTCTTCAAGTAAAACCCAAGTATTTCCGCGTGTGCAAAACTGGCTTGCACCCGTTGTATGTGAGCGTAGAGTCTATAGCACCCGATCATCACGTGATGCTTGGACACGATGAACTTTCGCAACGGTGCATACATGGGGAGAACACAGTTTTATCTTGATCTTTAAGTGAGGAATCATCTTATAATGCTACCGTCGCGATCTAAGCATAATAAGATACATAAAAGGATAAACATCACATGCATATAACTTTATGTGACATGGTATAGCCAATCTTCGCGCAATGATCTCCATCTTGTGCATGCCGGCATGATCTCCATCACTCCACCATGATTGCCTCCACCACGAATAGCAACTACAACTATTGCTAACTACTTAGCGATGAAGTGAAACTATTACATGGCGTATAAGAAGTTGACACACAGGTCATACACAATTATAAAGACAACCATATGGCTCCTGCCGGTTGTGTACTCATCGACATGCAAGTCGTGAAACATTACAAAACATGATCATTGCATACAACATACACATCACATCTTGGGCCATACCATATCACAGAAAACACTCCCTGCAAAAACAAGTTAGACGCCTCTACTTTGTTGTTGCATGTTTTACGTGGCTTATGGGAGTAGCAAGCTAAGAACGATTCTTACCTACGGAAAGCCACAACGGTGATATTATGGTTGCCAAACTCCGGTGTAAATCCCATGACAACTATAGTGAGAGGCGGCATCCACCAGCCGCATGTGTGGAACAAGCCACACGTCAAGTGCGGAGCCGGTCTCGCGAACGACGTCGCGTAAGGTTGGCCTGGACCGCTTCAATCTCACTATCCCGCGTCATAAGAAGAACACAAACAAGAGGCTTGCAACAGAAAACATCAACGCCCGCAACAACCATGTTGCGTTCTACTCGTGAAACACATCTACGCATAGAACTTGGCTCTGATACCACTGAAGGGTTTCGCGGCATAGTAAATCAAAATTTTCTACGGATGCGAACGAGAGAAAGCCAAGATCTAATCTAGGAGATGCAAACAACGAGAGGGATTAGATGAGATCTTCATACCCTTGAAGATTCGCACAGAGGAACGTTCGTCGGAACGTGGGTGATGTAGTTGTACTCGCTTCTCCTCCTCGCGATCCGATCCGATCTAACACCGCAAGTGGCGATGCCTCCGAGAGATGCACACGTGCGGCACCTCGACGTCTCCTCCTTCCTCGGTCTAGCAAGTATGGTGGAGAGACGGATTGGATCTACAACGCGACGGCGCGGTGCAAATGGTAGAGAGTTTCTGCAGCAGGGCTTCGCCTACACGTAGTCGGGAGGGAGAGAGAGAGGAGGGCAGCAGGGCGGCTAGGGTTGAGGAGGAGGTGTGGCGGGGTGGTGCGCCCCTGCCCTCTATATATAGAGGGGTGGGAGTCCAGCCCTTGACCCTCCTCCAAGCCTTGGGCCGGCGGCCAAGGGAGGGAGAAGTGGGGGGCAAGGACTCTCCCCCTTCTAGAAGCCCCAATTAGGGTTTCCCCTTGGATTGGCCGGCTGGGACCTATGGGGCCTTGTGCCCCTGGCCGGGCACTCCATCATAGGCCCATGCCCCCTCCCGACAGGTGGGACCATGTTGGTCCCCCTCCGGAAGGTTCTAGAAGCTTCCGGTACAATACTGATTAACCCGGAACAATTCCGAACTCCAAAAACTGCACTGCCTTATATGAATCTTATTCTCCGGACCATTCTGGAACCTCTCGTGATGTCCCGGATCCCATCCTAGACTCCGAACAAAAACTCATAAACCAATTATCCAATCTATCCTAGCGTCAAGACACGTTAAGTGTGTGACCCTTCGGGTTCGAGAACATGCAGACATGATCTTATATCAATAATCAACAGCGGGGTCTGGAAACCCATGTTGACTCCCACACATTCATCGATGATCATATCGGATGAACCATGATGCCAGGATTCAATCAATCCCATATATATATTCCCTTCGTCTCGCGATATTTTACTTGCCCGAGATTCGATCGTCGATGGTCATACCTAGTTCAATCTCGTTCACAAGTACTTTACTGCGTTCGTAATCCGTATCACTTTGTGATTAACTCCTTAACCACATGCTTGCAAGCGGTGTTGATATCGATTACGAGTGGGCCTGAAGTATATCTCACGACTTGGGAGGGATAAATCCCATCTCGATACATACAACCCAATGTGCACTTTCCGATCACCTGAGAGACACCTTTATGATCACCCTCTCATAGGATGACGTTTGATGACCTCAAAGCTTTCTTCCGATACCAGGGAGTTGTATTATCTCATGGTCTAAGGAATACAATATTTGACATAAGAAAAGCTTCGCAAAGATGAACACGATGACACGATCTAATTGCTCCGCTTAGTTTGGGTCATCCATCATCATTCTCCCAATGATATGATCTCATTATTAATCGACAACTCATGTCTATGATTAGGAAACCTTAACCATCATTAATCAATGAGCTAGTCCATAGAGGCGTACTAGGGACACAGTGTTGTTCACAAACCACGCAAGTATTAAAAGTTTCCGCTTAATACAATTCTAGCATGGAATATAAACTTTATCATGAACAAGAATTATAATAATAACATCTTTATTATTGCCTCTAGGGCATAATTCCAACAAATACCATATGCTTCGGCTGTTGGAAGCTTACAATATGCACAAGTGTGCACTCGCCTTGACTTAGCTTTTATCACCGGGGTACTCGGTAGATATCAAGAGAATCCAGGCATAGAGCACTGGAAGATGGTAAAGAAAGCTTTGCGTTATGTGCAAGGCACAAAAGGCCTCATGCTAACATATAAAAGATCTGATTCCCTAGAGATAAAAGGGTATTCAGATGCGGATTTTGCAGAAGATAAAGACGATAGAAAGTCCATGACAGGATATGTCTTTACTCTCACAGGAGGTGCTATTTCATGGAGAAGCGCCAAACAGTCGATAGTTGCATCATCTACGATCTATGCAGAGTTTATAGCATGTTATGAGGCCATGGGACATGCGTTATGGTTAAAGAAATTTCTACCCGACTTGAAAGTGGCTGACTGCATTAGCAGGCCACTAAAGATGTACTGTGACAATGAGCCCGCAGTATTCTATGCTCACAACAACAAGTCGAGTAATACTACAAAGTCTATAGATATAAAGTATTATGTTGTGCTTCAGAACCAACGACGACATTGCCGGCAGGTGTCATAACCCTCTTGTGGAGCGTCGTTGTGGTTACCTTCTCCATGCTAAGGTTCTAGGTGAAAACCCTTGACCATTTGGTCTCGACGGTGGCGATGTGTGATGGGCCATTACCCCCTTCGGGTCGTCCTCGTGGAGCTCCGAGTTTACTCGGTCTCGTTTCATTATCCTCGGTAGTTTTGGGTTGTGAGTGCGTTGTTTTGTTTATATTTGATCTGCTTTGTAAAGAGGATCTTCTCGTCACCTTGCATAGGTTTTGGCATTGTAGCTTTATTTATAAAGCGGGACGAAAAACCGTTTCGAGAAAGAATCGAACCATAAGTTTAGCCCTCTGTATATCTAGTGAAGATGAATTCTTCTCTCCAAGGTAGACAACATGAGAAGCAATGTTAACGTGTTTGTAGGTGTTTCCACAAAATTTATATAGTTTTCTCATCGAATTGCTCCATTTGGTCACTGAATAATTGATTATAATTAGTTGATCACCGTCGGAACAGAACAAATTCATCAGTCAGCACCGAAGCTTCCATTATTGTTCTTATTACAGGATATGAGGAGCCAGCTAGCTCGTACGCGTCAAACTAATCGTCTGGGTATATATTATGGAGGCTAAGCTTGATGTGCTATACAGCTTGAAATGCAACGGGACAAATGACACTCTGTCCTAAAGCAAGAAGACTTCTTTCTCAGTTCATAAGAGCACACATATGGTACCACTAAAGACTACACAACAAATTAATTATGGTGCACTGAAGTTGACACGTACCTGTACGATTAACACATTTGATTCAGTTCTGTCTCTTTTTCTCCCGGCTTCGCTGGCACAACAGATGCAAAGGCCTTTCCCTTCACTTTTTGTTGCAAGCACTCTTGGCTCTTTATGTCATAATGTCAGTTCTTTTGATAAGATTAACAGAAATGAAAGGTCGAAAGTTATGTGCTAACAACCAATGCAGTAAACTAAAACATATTTGTATACTGCTACTTCTAGTTTATGGATTTGTTCCTGCGAAATATACTTCGTTTTGTTTGATCTGAACTTCTGAGTGGTAATAATCTTGAGCTGAATCTCTCTCTAGCATGATCGACATAACAAAATGTACCATGTGACGAGGAAACCAAATCGGGAGAACAAAAGATCGTGCAGACAAGATGAAGAAAACTCAAGTGACAGGTATATCTGCATTCCGATGCTTATTCAGGTATTGTCTGCTTGGTGGCACAAAACGTCCATTTTGGAAAATATTTTCAGCTTGATTACCAGGTAGTGGCAAGTTACCCCAACGTAATGTTACTTAACCAAACCGTACACACTGTTTTTAAGCACCAGTTTTGCTGGTTCCGGCTGTAACTAATGGAAAATAAGCAGAAAAGATGGTGCACATGGAAAATAAGCAGAAAACCTGTCAGCATCATCGACCGGTTGACGACACTACTTAGTGACACAAATATGCTAATAATTAAGTGGAGTTTAGGGTGCTAGACAGTTGGATAGGATGCAAAAGAGAGTACAGGAAGGTGAGGCATCATCGTCATCATTCAGGCTGGGAACAACAGTCGTGCCGGCTGGGCAGCAGCCAAGGCCCAAGGATGATTGCCCATTGGATAGAACGGCTGAACTACGAGGGAAGAAAAAGGAAGACTTGTTTAGTTTGGGGCCAGTCCATTTTATCCAACTTAATTATGTTGGCAGAACCTGAATACAAAACTAAATGTCCAGCCTGAAAAGGTAAAGGTCGAGACAGGGTATCTTTAGAGTTGCGTACTAACCAGATGTACTTTATCCAGGGGAAATTAAAGTTACAGTAGTACAGTACTAACCACATCCTCTCTTTTTTTAACACCAGCTTACTGCACATATGTCCTTCCAAGTACTCCCTCATATGTTTTAGATTTGTGGAGCAAATGTATCTAGACTACTTTTAGTATATAGATTCACTCATATTTAGAGTGAATCTATACACTAAAACAACTCTAGATATATTTTCTTTATAAACCTAAAACATCTTATATTTTAGGGAGTGTCTAGATCTTAGGCGTCTGAGAACTTCTTATGTCTAAGTCTCTGACAACATCCTACTATTTGTGTTAATTCTTGATTGCAACCTAGTTGCAACTTATACAATTATACTAATTCTCAGTTGCAACATACTTGCAACTCATTAAAACTTCAGTTACAACCTAGTTGCAACTCATGTAAAAGTCTCACGTTGCACGAATCGCGAGATAAATCCAATAAATAATAAGAGAGGTGATTGAGACCAAAGAAATTCTTAGACGCACGGGAATATATTTTAAAAGTACTAGCCACCACGTTAGTAGTTTCAGTAGTAATCATCAGTTTGCTGTGGCCTGTAGCGAAAGGACGCTGCCCAAGTCCATCCAAGTGAAGTACACTGTACGTACCACTCGGTCTGCGTCTCCCAGGTCGCGGTCACTTTCTCACATGGCGCTCTGAAATCTGAACCGTCTCGACCGGTACGTGTCCTTGTAGGCTGAATGAGAGATGTACAGGTTGTCTGGTTTATTATTTCTGATCATTTGGATTTTGTTTCACGCGTTTCCCCTGCTAATTTCCCAGTCGATCGGTAGCCGCCGTGCGTCCAGCTGCACGTACGGACGCGCTCCCATGCACCCAACTGAAACCAGACAAGAACTCGCGGCGTCGTCCACGCTGCTCGACCATTTTCTTTGTTGTTTTCGATCGTGCCAGTCGTGTGAAGCGAGTTGTTTACTCATCGACGTACGTACTATCAACTTGTGCAAAACCAAAAGAAGAACTCAGGGTTTTGGGAGCAGATAAATAAAATGGCAGGGAGAACGTACGTACGTCTTGTACGTAGTACTACTTCTGTCCTGCCATGAAACACCAGCGAAACGTTATGTCCCTCGCATCGATCGGAATCAAGCTGGTACTACTAAATGTTAAAAAAAAAGGTTGGTACCCATTCATGTACACGAGCGAATTTAGGCGTACGTGCGTCGTGGCATACGTCCACGGTCGAGTCCTGACCGATGGATCGACTCGGTGGTTTCGTTGGCCGACGGGAGCAGCTTTTGGGAAGCACACTGGATTCAAACGGAACTTCTCCAAACATTACTTTGGGCTATCCGTAAGGTGAGATTGATCGATCGATCGATCGGGTGCGTACGATTCCGTGTACGGTGCGAAAGCAACTCTTGGCTTGTCACACTGACTAACTAATCCGTGGTCTGGCTATAATTGCGGCGTCCATAATGATCGTGTGCCGAATGCAGTGGGTGACTGGAACGAGACGTGTTTTGTCCATAAGATTGTCAGGCTGTCCGGGTGGCAACGCGAGACGTGTACTTGGCAACCAAGCTAAAACTCTAGTATCTGACAATGCATGCCAAACACACTGACCGTCGATGAAGCGCCGCGTTACCATGTAATCACTATAGGACACGCGCGCTACGCCGAGGACAAAAGGCTAAAATGTTATCGGCGTATGGTACGCCGACGACTGTCCTCGGCGTAGCCTCCTCGGCGCAGCACATAGAGGCTGACGGCGTCGGCGTAATTGCCCTCGGCGTAGCGGCCGTCGGCATAGCTTGTCGACAGGTTGCAAAAACATTTTTTTTAAATTAAAAAAATATTTTTATTTTTTTTCTCAATTTTTGAACCTTTGAATTGTTTGACTTGTTAATCTCTCACTTTGAACATTTTTAACACTAATTATCCTTAATATTTAATTAAATTGCAGTCTTGGTCGAACTTTCCGGCCGGTCACCCATCCTAATACTACTCCAGCTCCAGCACGCTTAACTTCTTCGTTCCTTCAGAATCTGTTTTCGCAAAGTAATTCATATATTGTTGTCAATACTATGATATCAATCCTATTAACCCTTATATTAACATGTCACATGTTTCTATTTTTTGAAATTACAAACAATTATTTAAGTAAACATTAATGAATAAGTAAAAATATTATTGAATTCAAATAAAAATATAATAATTTTACTTTTTTGTATTTTTCTATTTAATATGGAATAATTAATATCTTTAAATCTGTAAATCAGAATTTAACAAATAATATGTCTAAATTGATCAGAAAAATTAGAGGAATCCAAATATGATATCCATATCAACTAATCACAAACCCTCCGTTTTTTAATTATCTATTTGGTGGTTGCTTTAGAAAATTTCCTTTTTGCGCTCGGATAATGAAAAATGGCTTTTTGGTGCGATGAAAAGGAAAACTTGCATTGAATCTTTGATAAAATAGCATATTATGAACCTAAAAATGATTTTTGTAAAAAAACATGAGCATCGGATCATGTACATGTAGTTCATATCTGACCCACTTCCTGCCGATTCGGTAGGAATTTGTCTTTTTCACCAAAGGTGGACGGAAAGGTTTCGGATCCCCCTGTTGGGACATTGTCCATATAAGGTGGTATAAAAAATTTGTGAAATGTGGTGGTAGCATTTTGAATTAGCCATTTGGTGGTTGCTTCACAAAATCGTCCGTTTTTTGTGCTCGAAAAATGGGAAATGGATTTTTGGTACGACGAAAAGAAAAACTTCCTCCTGCAACATTGTTTGCCATCCCATGATGCATGTGTATGCACAATATGGGCACATTATCACAATCTATGCCTTGATTCTAGCCATAACATTGGTCATTTGACCCAAAAGCCAAGAAACCTCGAATGAGATAGGTTATTTTGTGAAGGTTTTTTTGAGATAAAATCAATATATCAAGTTTGATATTTTCACATAATATGATACCACGCGAAGGTTTCTTATTGTTTCAATCGTTTTTGAAATTTTTATGCCCGTTTTAAAATATCGTCAAACTTTGTCAAACGGCGGGCATGAAGATTCTTAGCTCGGGACCGAGATTCGCTAAACTTGCATTGGATATTTGATAAAATAGCATATTGTGAACCTAAAAATGATTTTTGTAAAATAACATGAGCATCGGATCATGTACCTGTAGTTCATATCTGACCCACTTCCTACCGATTCCGCAGGAATTTGTCTTTTTCACCAAAGGTGGACGGAAAGGTTTCGGATACCCCTGTTGGGACATTGTCCATATAAGGTGGGATAGTATTTTTGTAAAATGTGGTGGTAGCATTTTGAATTAGCCATTTGGTGGTTGCTTCACAAAATCGTCCGTTTTTTATGCTCGGAAAATGGGAAATGGCTTTTTGGTGCGACGAAAAGGAAAACTTCCTCCTGCAACATTGTTCTCCATCCCATGATGCATGTGTATGCACAATATGGGCACATTATCACAAACTATGCCTTGATTCTAGCCATAACATTGGTCATTTGATCTGAAAGCCAAGAAACCTCGAATGAGATAGGTCATTTTGTGAAGGTTTTTTTGAGACATAATCAATATATCAAGTTTAATATTTTTACTTATAACTATGTCACATAATATGACACCACGCGAAGGTTTAGCATTGTTTCGATCGTTTTTGAATTTTTTATGCCCGTTTTAAACTATCGTCAAACTTTGTCGAACGACGGGCATGGAGATTCTTAGCTCGGGGCCGAGCCTCGCTAAACTTGCATTGGATCTTTGATAAAATAGCATATTGTGAACGTAAAAATGATTTTTGTAAAAAAATATGAGCATCGGATCATGTACCTGTAGTTCATATCTGACCCACTTCCTACCGATTCGGCAGGAATTTGTCTTTTTCACCAAAGGTGGACGGAAAGGTTTCGGATCCCCCTGTTGGGACATTGTCCATATAAGGTGCTCTATTATTTTTGTAAAATGTGGTGGTAGTATTTTGAATTAGCCATTTGGTGTTTACTTCATAAAACCATCCGTTTTTTATGCTCGGAAAATAGAAAATGCCTTTTTGGTGCGACAAAAAGGAAAGCTTCCTCCTGCAATATTGTTTGCCATCCTATGATGCATATGTATGCACAATATGGACACATTATCACAAACTATGCCTTGATTCTAGCCATAACATTGGTCATTTGACCCGCAAGCCAAGAATCCTCGAATGAGATAGGTCATTTTGTGAAGGTTTCTTTGAGACATAATCAATATACCAAGTTTGATATTTTTCCTTCTAACTATGTCACATAATATAACACCACGCGAAGATTTCGGATTGTTTCGATCATTTTTGAATTTTTTATGCCCGTTTTAAACTATATATAATGTTTTATATGTTACTTAATTTTTATTTACAAATGTGTAATATTTTAGTGTAGATAGATAGGTCTTATTTTTCTGCAAATTTTGATATATTATTTGTATTTTTCCGAATTAGAATGATTTAGTTATGATTTTTCAAAGTTTAATGAGATAAAATAAAAAATAGCTACGCCGAGGGCAGCCGTCGGCGTAGCATAGGATATACCGAGGACAATTCTACGCCGACGGCTGCTTGGCGGAGCTGGCTTAGACGATGGCTATGGCGACGGTCCCGACATTTGGCCTTCGGCGTAGCGACCGGCCGTCGGCATAGCTTCCCATTCCTGTAGTGAATATGGGTATGGCCGTGTTCGTAAGCCAGCAACTCGCCGCACGTACAGATGCATGCACCGGCGACCGGCAGAGGCAGGCGGCTAGTGCCACTCCAGAAGCGTCGTCGGAACAGTCCTCGCAAGTGGCATCGTGCGTATGTACTCCTAGGTGCTTGCTGGACCAGGTTTCTGGTCACAGACAGACAGACACAAACAAGGAGGGCCAGACTAGGGTGGCAAGCGGCGCATCCGCAGAAAAAAATATAGACAAAAGAAGGTCTCAAACCTAGCAAAATTAGCGGAGGTTTAGTTAAAAAGTTGTGCCGCAACCCGGCTCGCTTGACGCCGTAGGCCAGACGACCAGGAGACCGGTGCCCATATTACTCACGTACTAGCGCTAGCAGCCAACATGGCACGAGGCTCTACGCCGCGCGCACAGCCGCCCACATGATGCACGGAACGGATGGACCTAGCTAGCTAGCATCCCCTGCTAGCAACCACCGGACGACGTACCAATTAAACCGGCCGGCAAGTTAACCGCCGCCAGAACGGACCAACAAGTCAGATCGCGGGATCTGCCGTCGATCGGCCGCCTGCGTGCAAAGTTCTTCTCCTTCTCCGGCGCTACGAGAGGTTGAGATAATATAAAAAGTAGACAGCCGTGCCGTGCGCCCCCCGCTACGGTGCCGTGCGCAAGCAGGCCGCGGCGCACCCATCGTATCTCCGTCCTTGGCCCTGCTCATCGTGCAACGCCGGGCGACGCACGCAGGCGCCGCGCGCTTGGGCATATTCCTCCCAACTGCTCTAGCTCGCTCCCCCCGTCGTTTGGCTCGGTCCCGGCGCAACAACTTCTCTGGCGCTGATCGTCTCGACGATCCCCGGCACGTGCGCGCGGCGCCGCGGCCGGTCGCGTTCCAGTGAACTTGGCGCGCGAGGTGCCTGCCGGATGCCCGGATCGTATCGTATCTCGAGTTTTGTATATCACAGATCGCGGACACAGCGGCTGGTCGGCGGTCATACGACGCGACGGGCTCTCCGAGCCCGGTGGCCGGCCGGCTCCACGCCCGCGGCCTGCACGTTCATTTGGTCGTAGTCACATAGAAGGCCACTGGCCGATCCGTGTAGAACGGTGTTCTCCACTGATACCGACTAGGAGTAGTAGTACATGTTCGTGCGAGCAATCATCTGCGTGGACTATCTTGTAGTATACTACTATCGCTGCGCGTGCTGGAGCGGCGACTTAATTAATAGCCAGCGTTTTGGAAGGCTGCGCGTGATTACAGCGCGGCGCGCGCCTGCGTCGTCAATCGGTGGCCGCGTATGCGTTGGCGCCCCACGAGAACACAAACTGGTAGTCAACGCGTTCGTCGCTTCATGGGCTCAGGGCTAGCTAGGGTCAGAAAAATCAGCTGAAAGACATAAAATACGCCATTTGCTTAAGCCCGGAAGCTTATCTTGTTAGATGAGAGCAGTTAACCTCATGTATCCGGGAAATGCAATCCCAGTGTGTTGGACCCCCGGCACCATCTCTATCATCCATTTCTTTGAGGTTCGTGCCTCCATACTATCTATTTTTATAGGTCCCTCAAATCTTAAAGCACACCACCTCTATTTTCAGAAAAAAAATTACAGCACACCCCCTCCTACAGACTTTGTAATCCATTCAAGTTTCATACATTTTTCCAAGATAATTTTTTTAAGATACATGGGCAACACCGAAACTGAAATAAATATTCACTGGATCTTTTTTTTTTGAAACCACTAACAACAATCAAATTTGTTTATTATTTTTAGGAACAAATTCCAATCTACATATGTTTCTGTTTGAATCAAGCTAATACATCAGATCCAATCTACATAAATTATATGTTTGATTCATATAATTTTTTCCAAAGATTATCAAATCCAGAAGGTTTCACTCAAGTTTGATAGCAAATACATAAAAAATTCAACGATCCATACAATATTCAGAGTGGTTTCATATAATAAAAATCACGGAATTTTTCGATCTCCAAGGATTCATACAAAATGACAAAACATCCAACAAAATTGCATGTATGTTCTATACAAGTTCCATATACCTCATGATCTGGAAAGAAGAAATAGCATGTTTCATAGAACAAACAAATCGACAAGATCTAGATAAGATTACATAATTTTCATACATATTTCTGCAAGGAAACATACATAATGCAGCAAGATATAACATTTTCTCATAGAAGAAACTAATGAACGAGATATAGAAAAGAAGAAATAAATCTTGACACACACAAGATTCATACTCAACATTCACGTCATACAAGATTCATACATAGATATAGCAAAATCCACATCGGGGAACTAGGTAAAAATAGTAACAAAAAGAAAATATGCACAAATCAGTTCGTCAAGGAATTGGTACAAAAATAAAATCCCAAAAATGACAAAAAACATAGAGGAGCCACGGATCTAGGGCGTCTAGAAGGAGGGCTCTTGGTGCAGGATGACACTGGGGTGGATGCATCCCACGCAACCGGCACGTCCTCTTTGACCAGAGTCTGGAGGGCAACGAGCAGGAGCTAGGGCGATGTCGAGGAAGGAAGAGGCGCGCTGGGGGAGGGGAGGCTGGGGCGTGGTGGTGCTAGGAGGGGGCAGGGGCGTGGGCGACAACGCTGGGAGGGGTTAGGGGCGTGGGCGATGGTGCTGGGAGGATACGGTTAGCTGGGAGTCGGGGGCTTCCTATTTGAGTGGTGTCTGAGTGGTGAGTGGGTTGATTTCATAAATATGCAAGGATTAAAATGCAAATAGGTTGGACCCTTTGACTAGTAGACTTTGGCACGAATCTTGAACTAACCGATGGCTGTGATGGTGCCGGTGGCCCAACTTACACTGGGGAAATCCGTGTTGCATGTATCCCCCAATCGATCGACCACTGGTCGAGGGACGAGTTTGGTTTTTCCCACCCACTGTCCCACTCTAAACGGACCCAGTGGCAAAAAAAATGGTCGCCTACGAGCATCTGTAGCCGAACTCAAGTGATTCAGATGAAATATCCCGTAACTTCTGTTATTTTTTAAGGAAAGGATTTTTAGCCGATCCCCTATATTTAACTCCCTAAAATTGTATTTGTTGCAAATCACAACATTTGAACCAAATATATAGCTCATACAACCTAAATTGTTCGATGTTCAAACCAAATTATTCAATATTACAAGCTAAAATAATAAACATGATAAATCAAACTGGTTGAAATCAAAGTGAATGATAAAAATACAACTATAGGAATTGATGTAGATAGTGATGCTCAACAAGATCATATTGTAGCCGAGTCGTCCAATATCATCTCCCTCAACCTATTCATCTATAGCTGTAGATCATCTCACTCAACCTCGGCTGAAAAAGAAAATAAAAAACACAAAAAAAAACTCACCTAGTTGTTTTGTCGAAAACCTCGTGGACGAAGGAGGTGAGACTAGGGCTTCTTTTGGTGGGTGCTCTCATTCTTGTGAGAGTGTAGCCTGGTGTTATGAGGTGTCCTCTTTCTTGTTCGTTCACGAATGAGGGAGGATCGTGTACATTGCTTCTATCTTCTATATAAATCTAAGATACGCCTTTGTCGTATTCTCAAAAAAACAACCCACTTTCGGTTTCTGGCCACCCCTACCACCAACCAAACATGCCCATTACCATCCTTAGGTTTCCTACATCTGTGGGATAAAGGGTACCCATTACCATCCTTAGGTTTGATGGCTTAACGGGTTTGTGTTAGTTCATCATTTATAACCACAATGGGTGATCCGACGGGGTCTGTGAAGGGAATTGAACCGGCTCACGAACAGCCGGTTTTCACGGTTTGCTAGGTTTCGGTTTGTGCCCACCCCTACCACCAAACAAACATGCCCCAACACACCCACACGCCGATGGGATCAAGTGTACGATGTGGCCGTCCATGCATGTGAGGCTGCGTAAACTCCCGGTCACCGTACCCAGACGCATGCATCCATAGGTTTTGCATCATGCAGCAGCACTGTGCATACTTGATCATTTTTCCGTTTTCCGTGATTTGGCACTCTGGCAGCGCGGCTGCCTGGTCGGGAACGACCAGACTGGCCCGACACACGTTGGCCAAGGTGCCAATATTGGGTAGACCGTCGACCGCGCGCGGCTCATGTGCCTGATCCAAGTAGTAGCTAGCTCACAAGTCACATGGACTCCTCCATCTGTGGCGTTCTGAATCGTACTACACTACAACAGTACCGCCGGATTTATACGAGTAGGTTAGTGCATTTGCTTGGTAAAATCTCCTGAGAGTCGGAACGTTGCTGGCTACATTGAGGTAGTAGTAGTTGGAATAGATAGGAACGACCTGGTCACAACTCACAACCGGTTATTCGCAACCGTCAAAGAACCACAGTAGGAACTGTCACCGTCAGCTTAACCTGGCCCGTGAGGCACGGAGGAGACTACCGGCCGCCCCGCCCCGCCCAGCCTCCCTCGCCACTCGCCCAATCCCAGTCAATCCGTAAACTCCGTACGGCCCCGTCGGGAACGAAGGAGTACCAGAAGCAGCAAGGACTACGGACGGGACGGAGGCCGGCTACTGGTCGCGGGCCCTGCCCGGCCCGGGGGGAATCAACACACATGCACCCGGGCCCACCGCCCACATGCGCGCGGCCTGTCTCTGTCCTCCACCACCAGCGCCAGCAGCAGACCGGAACCGGGGGTGGGCCAGGGCCGCACCACGCCCACAGGAAGGAGGGGGGTTCACGGGTCTCCATGGCCTTTGTTTGCGTCAGTGACGTGACACACTCACTGTCTCTCGCTCTCTACACTACACACACCTTAGCTGGGGCTTTATTACCCTAATTAACTACTCCCTCACTCCGACCCATATTACTTGACTCGATTTTATCTAGATTCATATGTATCTAGTTATAAGTATTTAGTCTAAGTCGTATCTAGACAAAATTGAGCCAACTAATATGGGTTGGAAGAAGTAATAAAATCTTAGTCTTTACCATGTTAAATTGCTCTTGATAACTGGTTCAAAAGGCGGGAATGGTCAGGCTAACCTGATCCGATCATCACTAGTTAACATGTTTAACTTTATACCCCTAAAAAAAGTCACCCAGTGCTTGCAAAGCTGGTGCCCCATCTTTGGTCGGTGACCCGGTGCTGTGTAAAAAGTGGCCGTTATGCGTCAGAAAGTCGCCGGCGGTTGCGAATTATAGCAATACTACTACTTACTTATGTTTGTGGATACATTATCAGCCCATAATCATTCGAGCGGTACCTGTTAGTAGATGGTAGTAGATGATGCTGCCATAATCATTGCGACCAGCCTAGCGACAGCGTGAACACGCATATTATATCCAGTAACACTTGTACTGATAAATTAAGCTCCCGCTCCATTATTTTCTTCCCTTAAACCATTCTTTCAAATCTCCTTTATTAATCTAGCCCTACCACATGCACTTCAGAAAGGTCAGGGTTCCCATCTGGTAAAATACAGTTTTCTCAGATGACAGTCCAGGAACCTTGAAAACAAATCGGAGTCCTGAACCAGACGAGCTTAGAAATGATTCACTTGCAATGGTGGCCGAAATCGCCGCAGAGCACAGGGCAGGCTATTTACAACGGTGAATTATTCAGCAAATGACTGAAAAAGAATCAAGAAGAAGAATCGAAAAAGAAAGAATAAATCCTCGGCACTACTACGTAATTTTTTCCTTGCCCGGATTTGAATGAATGGATGGCTAGGCCCGGGCGTCTCAAGGCCCCCCGAGGCTCTCTCGGCCATCTCGCTTCACCGCCTCCGGCCGGCCGCTCCCGTCCTCTCGCTCCGTCCGTCGCTGCGGCTCAGCTCCTCTTGGCGGCAATGGAGCGAAGGAGAACCAAAAAGAACAGAAAACACGACGGTCACCACAATGGCGTGGCGCGCGCGCGGCTAGCTGGGTAGCTTAGCTCGAGATCTCGAATGGATCACCAGACGAACTTGTCGGAGGAGATGCTGTGAAGGAGCGGGAGCGCGTCGCCGGCGGCGGCGCAGCAGCACGAGGAGAGGGCGCCGCTCTTGAGGTCCTCGAGGGTGATGAACCGCGCGGAGGCCGACGAGGAGGAGAGGTGGCGGAGCACGTGCTCGAAGAGCCCCTCGTCGCAGCAGGGGAGCGAGATGGGGCCCGGCACGCCGGTGGGGAACCCGTATTCCTCCTCCGCCTGCCTCAGCAGCTCCCGGAACACAGGGTGGTTCAGGTGTGCCGCCCGCACCACGAACCGCCGCGACGCGCCGCCCACGCACACCGCCACGTGGCCCGCCGGAACCACAGCCGCGGAGCGCGCCGCCGCGCGGGAACGCCACCGCCGCAGCGTCTGCCGGAGCCACACGATGTTGCGGATCTTGCTGCATTTCGCCATTGAGGCGGTTGTTGAGTGCTGAGATGATGAGCTGCTGTTGTTGATCTGCTGTTCAATGGCGTGGGGGAGGATGAGTTGGTGGAATGGAGCTGGCTTCTCGTGGAGGTCAGTGGTGTGAGGTTTTATAGGACGGGGACGTTGGGTTTCTGCAGTTGGCCTGCAATTAATTATCCGTGCTGTCCAAAGGCGATGTGACTCTGTTCTCCCATGTAAATTTAGTTAGTTTTGCTTATCATTCTTATGTTTCCCGTTTAAAATATGGGAGTGACTAGGTCTTAGGCGATTGAGAATTAGTTATGTCTAAGTCTCTGATGTCATCTTAATATTTGTATTAATTCTTAGTTGCAACCTACTTGCAACTCATAAGATTATGTAGATTAGCGATTCTCGCTTTCAGTTATTGCAATCTAAATGTTTCGTTTCCAAATTGCAACTCATGTGTAGCACGAATCACGAGATAAATCAAATGGTGAAAGAGACGACCGAGACTTAAGAAGTTCTCATGCGGCTGAGAACTAGCAAATCCGTTAAAATATAATACAGTTTTCAGTTGAAGTGTTAAGTGTTAACTATATACATAACTGATCGTTATCCCCTTAAAAATAGAGAACCCCAAAATATCAGGATTTCGAAAAAAACAATACAAATTGTTGTTCGCTTCTTCTAGACGTATATAATCAATATTTCCCAAACAATTTTCTATGGAAATATAGTTTCATTTAGTGTTCCAAGAATGCAAAATAAGAATGTGGTTTCTCCAATACTTGTGGTGTGGATGCAAATTTAATTTTGTTCTTTACGAGCGTGCCTCACTTATATTATTCTATAATGATAATTTGGCTTGTGGACCAGGTATGAATGTTTGCTTGTGTATATTCCCCGTGGGTGAAGATACACCGTTTCAGGGAACGAGATCCTCTGACTTAGACCGAAGTACTGCAGAGGGACATCGATCAGTTTGGTTCGTTCGTTCCCCATCCGATGGCACTACGTCAAACCCAAGCAAACACAGCACGATGCCGGCCCAAGGCCCAGTCTAATGAACCGAGGGAAGCAAACCGCGCCCTCTAGCTCAGAAATTGGCGGGACAACAGAGAAAAGGCGCGAGAGACGAGGACTCGAGAAACGGAGCGAGAAGGAGATCACCATAACCTGCCGTGGGCGCGCTTCTCTAATTGGCGATGTGCTGCTCTCATCGGTAATCTCAGGTACCTACCTTTCTCCGTTTCTGTCCTTTCTCCGTTTCTGTCCATGGACTAAAATAGATGGATTTTCCCAAGGTAGATGCAATCAATGTCAGGATATGAAAGAACTTAAAACTGCTCTTAATCGGTGGAAAATTTTGACTTAGACCAAAAATAAAAGTTGTAGTACACGATCACACATTTCCAATGATATATCATTTGCACGATTTGGATCAGCATACTAAAAGTTCTAGCCCAAGCAAGATTCTGTCCTAGGTAGATGCAACCACCGTCCGGAACATGAAAAAAACTTAAAACTGCTCTTAATCAGTGCACAATTTCGACTTAGATCCAAAACAAAAGTTGTAGTACATTGTCACACCTTTCCAATGGTATCTTATTTGCACTATTTGGATCAGCGTAGTAAGAGTTCTATCCCAAACAAAATTCTGTCCTAGGTAGATGCAACCACCGTCAGGAACATGAAAAAACTTAAAACTGCTCTTAATCAGTGCACAATTTCGACTTAGATCCAAAACAAAAGTTGTATTACATGGTCACACCTTTCCAACGGTACCTTATTTGCACTATTTGGATCAGCGTCGTAAGAGTTCTAGCCAAACAAGATTCTATCCATCTTTTAATGGACATTGTCAGCTGTATTGAAGGTTACTTTTGTCAGATATACATTGTGGAAGCTCTTGTGCATAGTCCATGGAAGAAGAAAATGAGATTGCAGAAGAAATTAATACATCACATCATGATCCTGATTCCAATCGGTAATTACCATATCCCATACTTTGGCATGAGATCTTTATGTACTTCTATTGGTTCCAGTATTTTCTCCGCATCTGCAATACTCCCAAACTTATACACTATAGAGTTGTTCTACCTAGTTTGGTACCTCATATTGGCATGGAATTTAAAAATTCAGATGAAGCTTGGGCCTTTTGGCTGAGCTACAGTGGGCAAAAAGGCTTTGAGGTGAGGAAACGGTACACAAACAAAAGACCATCGGATGGAAAAATTACATCATGCAAATTTGTTTGTGCAAATGAGGGTCTTCGATCGCAAGACAAGAGGGATCATTTAACAAAGTGCCCTCGAGCTGAAACTAGAACCAATTGTGAAGTCCACATGATTGCTAAAACGGACCAGAAGAAGGAAAATCTAAAAGTATCTGCCGTAGTTTTGGAACACAATCACCCTCTACACCTGCCAGAAACTTTACACTTAATGGTGTCACAGAGGAAAATTTCAGAGTTGCAAGCTTTTGAAATTGAAATGGCAGACGATGCAGGTATTCGGCCAAAAGCCGCACATGAGTTGGCTGGACGCGAAGTTGGGGGAACACGCAATCTTTCCTATACACTTCGTGATCACAAGAATTATTTGAGGACCAAGCGTCAACGAGAAATGGCATATGGACAAGCAGGTAGCATGCTCAAATATTTTCAAGACAAGATTGCTGAAAACCCATCATTCCAATATGCATTGCAAATGGATTGTGAAGAACAAATAGCAAACATATGTTGGGCTGATGGTAAAATGATATTGGACTATGCACATTTTGGTGATGTTGTTAGTTTTGATACTACTTTTGGAACAAACAAGGAGAGCAGACCCTTTGGTGTTTTTGTCGAATTCGATCAATTTAGAGAAACTGTAGTTTTTGGTGCTGCTCTAATGTATGGTGAAACCTTCGCATCCTTCAAGTGGTTGTTTGAGGCCTTTCTAAATACCCATAAAGGAAAGGGGCCAAAAACATTCTATACAGATCAAGATGTTGCAATGGGAAAGGCTGTTGGGGAAGTATTTACAGAAGCATGGCATGGATTATGCACCTTTCACATTATGCAAAATGCTGTCAAACATCTACATGAAGAGGGGGATGAAGAAAATAAAAAGGATAAGAAGAAAAATAAGAAGGAAGAGAAGAATGAAGAGAAGGAAAATGAGGAGAGTGAAGAAACAAGCATTCTATCAGATTTTAGCGTGTACATGTTTGAGTATGAAGACATGGCAGAATTTGAACAAAAGTTTGACCTCATGAGGAAAAAGGTGAGCAAGCAAACTTGGCTAGATAGCATATATAAGTTAAAAGAAAAATGGGCTGAATTTTATATGAAGGATGTCTTCACATTAGGAATGAGAAGTACACAATTGAGTGAGAGTTTGAACAATGACTTGAAAATCCATTTCAAATCTGATTTTGATATTATTCGGTTCTTTAAGCATTTTGAAAGGGTGGTACAAGGAAAAAGGAATAACGAACTGAATTCAGAATTTGAATCAAGGAAAAAGTTGCCTAAATTATGTATGAGGAGTGAAGGGTTTCACAGCATAGTAAATCAAAATTTTCTACGGAAGCGAACAGAGGGAAAGCCAAGATCTAATCTAGGAGATGCAAACAACGAGAGAGATTGGATTAGATCTTCATACCCTTGAAGATTCGCATGGAGCGTTAATCGGGCGTGGGTGATATAGTCGTACTCGCTTCTCCTCCTCGCGATCCGATCCGATCTAGCACCACAAGTGGCGGTGCCTCCGTGAGATGCACACGTGCAGCACCTCGACGTCTCCTCCTTCCTCGGACCAGCAAGTATGGTGGAGAGATGGATTGGATCTACAACACGACGGCGTGGTGTATATGGTGGAGAATTTATGCAAGGGCTTGCCAAGCGATCGGGAGGGAGAGAGGAAGGGCAGCAGGGCGACTAGGGTTGGAGGGGAAGGTGTGCGGGGTTGGTGTGCCCCCACCCCTATTTATATAGAGGGGGGGCGCAGCCCTAGCCCCTCCTCCAAGCCTATCTCTAGTTTAAACGATTTAAACTCTCCCCTTATCTAGAAATTCTATCCCTAGATTTAAACGAGTTAAATCTATCCAGAATCGGCTGGGCCCTATGGGGCCTTGTGCCCCTGGACCAATGCGGCCAGGACACTCCCTCATAGGCCCATGCCCCTCCGGAAGGTGGGACCACGTTGGCCCCTTCCGGAAGGTTCTAGAAGCTTCGTGCAATACCGATTAACGGAACAATTCGAACTCCAAAACTGCCGCCTTATATGAATCTTATTCTCAGGACCATTCCGGAACCTCTAGTGATATCCGGATCCCATCCGAGACTCGAACAAAAATTCATAAACCAATTATCCAATCTATCCTAGCGCCGAGACACGTTAAGTGTGTGACCTGCGGGTTCGAGAATATGCGACATGATCTTCTATCAATAATCAACGGAGTGCAGGCACCCATATTGACTCCACACATTCATCGATGATCATATCGGATGAACCACGATGCCAGGATTCAATCAATCCCATATATATATTCCCTTCGTCTCGCGATATTTTACTTGCCGAGATTCGATCGTCGGTATCGTCATACCTAGTTCAATCTCGTTCACAAAGTACTTTACTGCATTCCGTAATCCGATATCACTTTGTGATTAACTCCTTAACCACATGCTTGCAAGCGTTGTTGATATCGATTACGAGTGGGCCAAGTATATCTCTCCGACTTGGTAGGGACAATCCCATCTCGATACATACAACCCAGATACTTTCCGATCACCGAGAGACACCTTTATGATCACCCTCTCATAGGATGACGTTTGATGACCTCAAAGCTTTCTTCGATACCGGGGAGTTGTATTATCTCATGGTCTAAGGAATACAATATTTGATATAGGAAAAGCTTCAAAGATGAACACAAAGATACGATCTAATTGTTTCGCTTAGTTTTGGTCCATCCACCATATCATTCTCCCAATGATATGATCTCATTATCAATTGACAACTCATGTCTATGGTTAGAAACCTTAACCATCATTGATCAATGAGCTAGTCCATAGGCGTACTAGGCACACGCTGTTGTTCACAAACCACACAAGTATGAATGTTTCCGCTTAATCCAATTCGAGCATGGAATATAAACTTTATCATGAACAAGAATTATATTAATAGCATCTTTATTATTGCCTCTAGGGCATAATTCAACAGTCTCCCACTTGCACTAGAGTCAATAATCTAGTTTACATTTGGCAACAATCTCACACCCATGGCGAGGTGCTGATCATGTTTTACACGTGGAAGAGGTTTAGTCAAGGGATCTGCGACATTCAGATCTGTATGTACTTTGTTGATCTTGATCTCCATCCGCTATATAATCTCGGATTATATGAAACTTCAGTTGATATGCTTGGTCTTTGGATGATATCTTGGTTCCTTAGCGAGTGCTATGGCGCCCGGTGTTGTCACACAATATCTCCATGGGTCCAATGCACTTGGAACCACTCCAAGCTCGATGATGAAGTTTCGATCCAAACTCCTTCACTTGGCAGCCTGCGGCAGCCATGCATTCCGCTTCTCATGTAGATCCCGCGATCACGCTTTGCTTGCAGCTTCTCTAGCTCACTCCTCCATTCAAAATATACACGTATCACGTCGAGATTTAGAATCATCCTTGTCGGTGTCGAAACTAGCATCGACGTAACCTTTTCTGACAGTGTTCATCACCCCATAGACTAAGAACATTTCTTTAGTCCTATTTAGGTACCTTAGGATGTTCTTCACGGCTGTCGATGTTCCACTCTGGATCACTTTGATATCTGCTCGTCAAACTAAGAGCATTGGACACATCCGGTCTAGTACACACCATGGCATACATGATGGAACCTATGGGGGCATAAGGCACTTTGCTCATAGCTTCCCTATCATTTACCGTGGTGGACCTTTGAGCCTTGCTCAATATCTTACGACAACATAGGCCTGAACCTTTCAATGCCTTATCCATTCTGAACCTTTTGAACTTTGTCTAGGTATGTACTCGCTTAAAGCTATCAGCGTCTTTGTCTATCTCTATAGATTTTGATGCCCAATATAAGCACTTCACCTAGGTCTTTCATTGAAAACACTTGTTCAAATAACTCTTCACATCGTTAAGCATGTTGATGTCATTTCCAATAATCAATATGTCATCCACATATAGTACCGAAGCACCGAGCTCCCACTCACTTTCTTGTAGATGCAAGCTTCGTAGCAATTTGGAACAAATCCAAAGCTCTTGATCACTTGATCAAAACGAAGGTTCCAACTCGAGATGCTTGCTTGATCCATAAATGGAGCTGAAGTTTGCATACTTTATCGACATCCTTAGGATCGACAAAACCTTGGGTTGCATCATATACAACTCTTCATCAATGTTGCCATTGAGGAAAGCGATCTTGACATCCATTTGCCATATTTCATAATCATGAAGCGCAATTGCTAATAAAATCCGAATGGACTTAAACATCGCTACGGAGAGAAAGTCTCATCGTAGTCAACACCTTGAACTTGTCAAAACCTTTTGCAACAAGCCGTGCTTTATAGGCGGTAACATTACCATCCGTCCGTTTTCTTCTTGAAGATCCATTTGCACTCAACGGCCTTTCGATTAGCTAGGAGGTCCACCAAAGTCCATACTTGGTTTCGCACATGGATCCCAATTGGTTCATGGCTTCTAGCCATTTCTCGAGTCTAGGCTCATCATCGCTTCCTCATAGTTCGTGGGTTCACTGTCTTCTACTAACAAGACAGTCAAGACAGGTTGCCATTACCACTCGGGAGGGGCACGCGACCTTGTCGACTGCGACGTTCAAGAGCAGACATCGTCCAAGCTTCATGATCCTTGTCATTAGCTTCCTCTATTGTTGGTGCGGTGACCTGAACAATTTCAGGTGCTGCGCTACTCTCCAATTCAAGAGAAGGTTCAATAACCTCGTCTAGCTCTACTTTCCTCCCACTCACTTCTTTCGAGAAACTCCTTCAAGAAAGGAACCGTTCTTCTGCGATAAACACTTTGCCTTCGGTTTTGTGATAGAAGGTATACCCAATAGTTTCCTTAGGGTATCCTATGAAGACGCATTTCTCCGCTTTGGGTTCGAGCTTGTCCGGCATCAACTTCTTGACGTAAGCTTCGCATCCCCAAACTTTAAGAAACGACAACTTAGGTTTAGCACCAAACCACAGTTCATACGGTGTCGTCTCAACGGATTTAGATGGAGCCCTATTTAAAGTGAATGCAGCGGTTTCTAATGCATAACCCCAAAATGATAACGGCAAATCAGTAAGAGACATCACCGATCGGACCATATCTAATAGGGTTCGATTCCGGCTCAGACACACCATTCTTGTGGTGTTCGGGTGGCGTGAGTTGTGAAACGATTCCACTTGCTCTGAGATGCGTGAGAAAATCATAACTCAAATATTCGCCCCCACGATCGGATCGTAGAAACTTAATCTTTCTGTTACGACGGTTCTCCACTTCATTCTGAAATTCTTTGAACTTTTCAAACGTTTCAGATTTATGTTTCATTAAATAGATATACCCATATCTACTTAAGTCATCGGTAAAAGTGAGAAAATAGCGATATCCGGTGGCCGAAACACTCATCGGTCCATACATCGGTATTTATGATTTCCAAAAAGTACGTTTCTCGCTACATCATACAGGATAACGGGGTTTTTATAATCTTGCCCATGAGGCATGGTTCGCATGTGTCAAATGATTCAAAATCAAGAGACTCCAAAAAGTCCATCGAATGGAGTTTCTTCATGCGCTTTACACCAATATGACCTAGGCGACGATTACCACAAATAAGTAGTATTATCACTATCTACTTTGCATCTCTTAGCCTCAATGTTATGGATGTGTGTTTCATCCCTTTCGAGATTTAGAAGAAATAAACCATTCACAAGAGGTGCATGACCATAAAAGATGTTACTCATATAAATAGAACAACCATTATTCTCGATTTAAATGAATAACCGTCTTGCAATAAACGATCGAAATAATGTTTATGCTCAACGCAGTACATAATAACATTTATTAAGGTTTAAAACTAATCCCGAAGGTAAAACTAAGGAGAGTGTGCCGGCGGCCATCACATCAACTCTTGATCCGTTGTAGCAACGCATCGTCACCTCATCCCTCACAAGCCGCCGTCTATTCCGTAGCTCCCTGTTTGAGTTACAAATATTAGCAACGAACCGGTATCAAATACCCGGCACTACAACGAGGGCTAGTAAGGAAAACATCAATAACATGTATATCAAATATACCTTTGATGGTGCCAGCCTTCTTGTCCGCTAAGTACTTGGACGATTATGCTCCAAAGGACCCTTGTCCTTGCAATAGAAGCACTCGGTTTCCGGCTTGGGTCCAGACTTGAGCTTCTTCTCAGCAGGGCAACGCGTTGCCGCCTCCTTTCTTGAAGGGCTTCTTTGCACCTTTACCTTTCTTAAAGGAGGGCTTGTTGACCATCAACACATGATTATCCTTCTTGATGTCCACCTCGCAGCCTTCACTTTGCGAAGAGCTCGGTGATCGTATCAGTGGAACCAATCTGATTATGAGTCACTACAAAACTTTTGTAGCGGGAGGAGTGATTGCGAACCTGTCAATCTTGAGCTCCTCCGGAATCTTGCGATCCGCTTGCTCAAGGCGTTGAGTGTAGCCCGACATCTTAATGGCGTGCTCACTATGAACTCCCTTCCTCCATCTTGCGATTAAAGAACTTCGGAGATCTCATATCTCTTAGAACGGGCCTGAGTCAAAACATGGTTTTCAACTCTTCGAGAATCTCAAAGGGCCCGGGATAGTTTTCAAAACGGTTTTGAAGTTCCGGTTCCATAGCAAACAACATGGTGCTCTTAATCACACCATAATCATCTTTCTTGCGATCGATAGACAGCTTTCTCATCAGCGTAGCGCGATTCTAGGGGGTTACCTAACGCTTTCTCAAGGACATAGTCCTTTGTCCTCCGCAGAATGATTCTCGATTGCGGAACCAATTGGTGAAGTTAGACCCATTGTTCTTAAGCTTTTCTTTCTCAGCAAAAAGCGTTGAAGTTGAAGTTGGACTTAGCCATGTGATCTACAGTATTTGCAAGTACAAATTAGACTATGTTCATGATAAATAGTTCAACTTAATCAAATTACTAGATGAACTCCCACTAAATTCAACATCCCTCAAGTTGTTTAGTGAACACGATTCAAATTCACCACACCTAATCCGATCTTCACGAGAAGAGATGTGGTTTCAATGGTGGACAACGAAGTGTCGATCATATCATTCATATGACTCATGCTTAACCTTTCGGTTCTTGTGTTCGAGGCCATGTCTCGTACATGCTAGGCTCGTCAAGCTAGACCCAAGTATTTCCGTGTGCAAAGCGGCTTGCACCCGTTGTATGTGAGCGAGAGTCTATAGCACCCGATCATCACGTGATGCTTGGACACGACGAACTTTATGGCGGTGCATACTTGGGGAGAACACGCTTTTATCTTGATCTTTAAGTGAGGAATCATCTTATAATGCTACCGTCGCGATCTAAGCATAATAAGATACATAAAGGATAAAAATCACATGAATATTAATTTATGTGACATTGTATAGCCAATCTTAGATCAATGATCTCCATCTTGTGCGTTAGGCATGATCTCCATCACTTCACCATGATTGCCTCCACCACGAATAGCAACTACAACTATTGCTAACTACTTAGCGATAAAGTAAAGCTATTACATGGCGTATAAGAAGTTGACTTCGCAGGTCATACACAATTATAAAGACAACCATATGGCTCCTGCGGTTGTGTACTCATCGACATGCAAGTCGTGAAACATTACAAAACATGATCATCGCATACATTATACACATCACATCTTGGGCCATACCATATCACGAAAACACTCCTGCAAAAACAAGTTAGACGCCTCTACTTTGTTGTTGCATGTTTTACGTGGCTTATGGGAGTAGATGCTAAGAACGATTCTTACCTACGGAAAGCCTAGCGGTGATATTATGGTTGCCAAACTCGGTGTTAATCCCATGACAACTATAGTGAGAGAACGACATCCACCAGCCGCATGTGTGGTACAAGCCACACGTCAAGTGCGGAGCCGGTCTCGCGAACGATGTCGCGTAAGGTTGGCCTGGACCGCTTCAATCTCACTATCCCGCGTCATAAGAAGAACACAAACAAGAGGCTTGCAACAGAAAACATCAACGCCCGCAACAACCATGTTGCGTTCTACTCGTGAAACACATCTACGCATAGATCTAGCTCTGATACCACTGAAGGGTTTCGCAGCATAGTAAATCAAAATTTTTTACGGAAGCGAACAGAGGGAAAGCCAAGATCTAATCTAGGAGATGCAAACAATGAGAGAGATTGGATTAGATCTTCATACCCTTGAAGATTCGTGCGGAGCGTTAAATCCGGAATGTGGGTGATATAGTCGTACTCGCTTCTCCTCCTCGCGATCCGATCCGATCTAGCACCACAAGTGGCGGTGCCTCCGTGAGATGCACACGTGCAGCACCTCGACGTCTCCTCCTTCCTCGGACCAGCAAGTATGGTGGAGAGATGGATTGGATCTACAACACGATGGCGTGGTGTATATGGTGGAGAATTTCTGCAGCAGGGCTTCGCCTACAAACAGTCGGGAGGGAGAGAGGAAGAGCAGCAGGGCGGCTAGGGTTGGAGGGGAAGGTGTGGGGGGTTGGTGCGCCCCCACCCCTCTTTATATAGAGGGGGGGCGCAGCCCTAGCCCCTCCTCCAAGCCTATCTCTAGTTTAAACGATTTAAACTCTCCCCTTATCTAGAAATTCTATCCCTAGATTTAAACGAGTTAAATCTATCCAGAATCGGCTGGGCCCTATGGGGCCTTGTGCCCCTGGCCCAATGCGGCCAGGACACTCCCTCATAGGCCCATGCCCCCTCCCGGAAGGTGGGACCACGTTGGCCCCCTTCCGGAAGGTTCTAGAAGCTTCCGGTACAATACCGATTAACCTGGAACAATTCCGAACTCCAAAACTGCCTTTGCCTTATATGAATCTTATTCTCCGGACCATTCCGGAACCTCTCGTGATATCCCGGATCCCATCCGAGACTCCGAACAAAAATTCATAAACCAATTATCCAATCTATCCTAGCGTCGAGACACGTTAAGTGTGTGACCCTGCGGGTTCGAGAATATGCAGACATGATCTTCTATCAATAATCAACAGCGAGTGCAGGCACCCATATTGACTCCCACACATTCATCGATGATCATATCGGATGAACCACGATGCCAGGATTCAATCAATCCCATATATATATTCCCTTCGTCTCGCGATATTTTACTTGCTCGAGATTCGATCGTCGGTATCGTCATACCTAGTTCAATCTCGTTCACAGCAAGTACTTTACTCGTTCCGTAATCTGATATCACTTTGTGATTAACTCCTTAACCACATGCTTGCAAGCGGTGTTGATATCGATTACCGAGTGGGCCCGAAGTATATCTCTCCGACTTGGGAAGGACAAATCCCATCTCGATACATACAACCCAATGATACTTTCCGATCACCTGAGAGACACCTTTATGATCACCCTCTCATAGGATGACGTTTGATGACCTCAAAGCTTTCTTCCGATACCAGGGAGTTTTATTATCTCATGGTCTAAGGAATACAATATTTGACATAGGAAAAGCTTCGCAAAGATGAACACAAAGATACGATCTAATTGCTTCGCTTAGTTTGGGTCTGTCCACCATATCATTCTCCCAATGATATGATCTCATTATCAATTGACAACTCATGTCTATGGTTAGGAAACCTTAACCATCATTGATCAATGAGCTAGTCCATAGAGGCGTACTAGGGACACGGTGTTGTTCACAAACCACACAAGTATTAATGTTTCCGCTTAATACAATTCTAGCATGGAATATAAACTTTATCATGAACAAGAATTATAATAATAACATCTTTATTATTGCCTCTAGGGCATAATTCCAACAAGGAGACCACCACCAATATTGGTGCAGGCTAGCAAGTTGTATACACCTCGCATATTTGAAGCTTTTCAAGGTGAATATGAAAGATCCTTGTCAGCTTGCACCAAGACATTAGATGGTTGTAATGAATATCTAGTTGGAGACTTTACCTTTGAAGAGGAGTATAGAGTTATTGGTGATCCTTCAAAACAAATAGTTATGTGCAGCTGCAAGCAATTTGATAGAATTGGGATATTGTGTGGCCATGCTCTTAAAATTCTTGATTTAATGAATATCAAGTCACTACCACCACATTATGTGTTGAAGAGATGGACACGGGAAGCACAGAGTGGTACTATACAACACAAAGATGGAAGAAATATAATCATCAATCCAAATATGGATGCCATGCTTAGCTACAGATATGTGTCCCACAAATTTCATAATTTGGCGCATCAAGCATACAACTTTCCAGAATGTATGGCCTTGGTAGATAGCACACTTGACATCCTTGGTAAGAAAATTGAAGAAAAAATCAATGCATCTACAAGCACACCTCGGTATCCATGTACGATTCCCACAAATGCTAGTCCACCAAATGACTTGTTGACTAGTGCACGCCTAAAGAAAAAGGAGGTCGAAACAAAAACTTCAAAACGGCGAAGAACTTGGCTTGATAAGAAGCACAAGATTAGAAAAAAGAGAGAAAGCAAAACTACTTCACAGTCCCGCGAAGAGGTATGTTGCTAAGCAAAAAATGTGCTTTCAGTGTTATCATTATGTTCATCAATTCTCATAACCATTCAATTTTTTTACAAGATAAAAGAGGCAGGAAGTGGTAGTGCACAAGCACACGCACAAGTACAAGTTGCAAATGATAGTGTTTGTGAAGGCAAAGGGAATGAATCTGAAGTTTACAAAGACAATCTTAGTTTCACCCAATTATTAACGGTAATCTTGTTCATATAGTTAGTTTACAAATCTACAGGTCATATTGTTTAAAAAATCTTACTCTCATATTTATTTAATTTACAGGGACCAATCACAGATGACATCTTTACTGGACTGTGGTGAATAATTTCAGTTTTTCGATGTCATTCAGTTTAGATCAGTTCTAGGCAATACTAGCCATTTAGTTCAGTTTTGGGTGCCGTTTAGCTCACTTTCGTTATGGGCAATAGCTGATATTTTGTTTATTTCATTCATGTGTGAGTGCCATTTAGTTCAATGCAGTTTGGACAAACTGTTAATATTCAGTTCAGATTTCTCTCTTATGGCAAACACAGTTACTATCCAGTTCATGTTCAGTTTCCACATGCACAATGTCTATTTGAACACTGATTTATTCATAACCTTATAGCAAATACAGGGGATTTTACAAGCTGTTTAGCTCTACACACATGTACAAGTAGCAACAGCAAACACATGAAAACTGAACTTGTTCTTGGTCAAGCAACTAGCAAACATAGGACGGGATGACACCGTTCCTACTCCTGCTCTTGGAGGACACCGCCGGCGTGCACACGGAAAGAGGAAGCGTAGGGGAACGCGCGGCGACCATGCGTACTTGAGCTCCTGCTTCTCCTCTTGGATGGAACAGCCAGCGCGCGCTGCCGGAATGTTCTGCCGGCGACCAGGACGACATGGCCTGGTCCATGCTGGTCCGGTGCTTCTCGAGGCGTAGATGGCGTGCAGCGCTGGCGCCGAGAGGTCATGCGAGCCGTAGCTGGACGGCCAGGCGGCGGCAACGGCATGGCGAGTGAGGAAGTAGCAAGTGAAGGGAATTTAAGGAAGTTTTTTCCTGAGCCAAAGCGTTGTTTTTTCTCTCCTGGCCATGGATAATGGGCTTTGGGCTGAGTATTTGATGCGTTCCTGCATTCCCCAGCGTGTTGGAGCTGTTGCCGTTCGATGCGCATCGATCGAACGAGAAGGACCAACGTCCCTCTGCAGTAGTTGAAACAAAGTGAGAGGATCTCGTTTCCGTTTTAGACATGGACGATGTCTCAATTGCTTCGACCATACAATTTACTTGTTTCCATCGAAGATCGGCCTTGTGTTAATAGTACATCGTAAGAAAATCATGTATCACAAGCCACATTGGCATGAGGAAAAAAATGCAAGATAAAATCAAATATGCCATTGATCTAAATAGTTTTACTACGGATAACCAAATCGGCAAAGAGTGATTTCACATTTTTCTAGTTGTCACGAAATCAAAATAAAGCTGATAGTAAAACACGTACCATGTATGTATTATGTGTCAAAAATTCTGTGTTTCTCGGGGATATTACTATGAATAGCCTGTCACAGTCCACAAAATATGTTCACAAATCAAAATGCCGCCGCAAAATTGCGCGTGCTCACAACAGCATTCAATAGCACGTGGTATGTACGAAAATAGTTTGGCCAACAAAACCTTCTCGGCCACGCATATATACAGCTTAGTTTCCCGCGTGGATAATAAGATGAGCCTAACTATCAACGCCCAGCTGCACGACACGCTTGTATACATACATTTCTCTCCAATAATGTTGGTAGACATCCTCCACGCAAATGCCACCGCGCATGCAGAGCAGAGCCACGTACGTACGTGTACAGGTCGAGTCATTCCGAGGTTCAGGTAGGCGGGGAGAGCGGATCACGAGGCGCTGTCTACCGCATTTCGGCACTTGGCCATGGCGTGCCGGGCCGGTCTGGTCACCGCGAAAACCATTTCGACGTCAAGCTTCACTGTCGATCGCCGGCCGGCCGGTGCCAATCGGCAAAAGCAATCCAGCGGTTCATGGTATACAGTATTATGGATAAAAAAAATCGTGCGTGCACAGTGCCGCATGATGCAAAAGCAAAAGCCATGCATGCGCGCGCCCGGGTACAGTGTGCGTGGTACTACAGTTACGTGGGCTCACATGCACATGTCAGTCACATCACATCGGCGTGTTCGGGAAAAGCGGAAGAAGGAAGAGGAATGGTCTCTGGACCGATGGATCGAGCGAGCGGATCCCCGCGCGCGGCGCTCGGTCAGGCGGCCTCGATCGTGCATGTGACCGGCCGCTGTCCGCAGCCCGGCGGGCAGTCAGTCAGTCCGGGCGGCCATGTGCCTGGGTTTTTGGCCCCGTCTGACACGAATCATACTGTACTACAATCCCTCGTCGGATTTTGCGCGCGCGCGGGGTGGGTGATTGCGTTGCCGGAGTCGTAGCTTTCACAGGATCGGCTAGAGGATTTCAGCCTCACCCTCCCCTGTTACCTGTACTGTACAGGTGCAACCGTCAATTGTGTGCAATTCTGCTGCTGTTGCGTCTTGTACGCCTCCCTGTCTGGCCGTTGCCTGATCGATCCTTGAGAAGCTGGGGACGATTTTCTTCGCGGCCGGAAAGGTGCACTTATTCGTTGTTGGTAACGACAGACATTTCACCGTGGTGGATATGCTAGATTGTTCACGTAGCTATATGTAGTCGACGTCGTGGAACTTCTGATAGATCGTGGGTACCTGCCATGTTCCTGTCTCCTCCAAAGTGTAGTAGGGACTTATCAGGCCACGGTGCAGCTACCCAGCCTACTAACTACTAGCATATATACGTACTACTAGTGTAAGCGTGGATGTACGTAGATCGATCTGGCATTATGAGGAGGTGGTGGCTGAAGCATCTGACCCCGAATCCTAGCCATGATACCGGTTAACTGCCTTCAGTTAACCGGACAAACTTCCTGGCTACGCAAGTGGAGCACATGTTGCTGCTTTCATCTTACTCTAGCAAGCTATGTATAACCCCGAGCAAAAAAAAAATTGAACAAAGGGGGGGTCTAGAAAGACCCCGTAGCTGCCAATAGCACTGAGCAAATGAAGTGACAAACGGAGATAGTACTAGCGTGGTTTCATGGGACAAGTGCAGTGACGACTGTTTCATGGGACGCGAAAGAAAAGAACCACGCATATGCATAGCGACCGACTGTGGATCGATATGCACGTATGAGCGCGCCACTGAAATCGCGCGATCGATCGGTGGCTATTAAATGAAGTCGCCGCTTGAGGCTGGCCATAGGAGTGCGTTCTCGTTTTGCGTGTTTTTTTACCACGAATTATTCTAAATACGTAAAGAGTTTTGGTGTAAAACTAGTATCACTGGAAAGTATTTTTCAATACGAATCCAACTGTACTAATTATGTATAATATAATCAAGATTTTGTTGCTCAATTCTTTAGGTCAAACTTTGCTTTAAAAAGCGTGTGCGCCTTAAGCCTTAAACGGAGGTAGTAACTAAGAGTTTAAGTCAGCAATTTTGCTTAGGTGACAATGATTTAATGATGAAAGAGATAGATTGAGTAACTAGCTATGTTACTGTAATATCACACATACCAAGACAAAGTGTGTTTATAATCTAATAATATGATATTGCATGTTATCATATCTAAGTTACTTTCTACTATAAAAGTAGTAACTTAAAGTAGTAACATATGTATGTTACACTCTAACTAAGTTACTTCCGACGTTACAGAATACTAGTCCACGCACATATGATTACACGAGCATGTCAGTGTCAGCTGGCACAGAGAACGCCGTCATATGCGGATCCATCGGGCAGTGACCGACCGACGGCGGAGACCAGATGTACGTGGAACCGTGCTCGGTCAAACGGGCGCCTGCGCCGACCAGCCGCAGACTCCACGATTCTCGAGATACGAATATGTCTGACTCTGACGCAGTGCCCCCGAGGCCAAGTTCACTGGAAGGCGACCGGCCGCGGCGCCGCGCGCGTCCGCGGATCGACGACACGATCGACCGCCATGCGGGGGGGGGGGGGGGGGGACGTCGTTAAGCGGTCGCCGTTCGAGGTTGTTGGCGGCGCCGCGAGAGAGAGCCAAACGACGAGGGAGCAAGGTAGAGCAGTTGGGAGGAATATGCGCAAGAGCGCGCGGCGCCCGCATGCCTCGCCCGGCGCGGCACGATCGGCAGGGCCAAGGCCGGAGATACGATGGGCGCGCCGCGGGCATGATGAACGATCGACCTGCTGCCCCCACCCATGTGTCGCCGTGGGCGCGGGGCTCCTGCTTATCTTATCTCGGTCTCGACTCTCGAAGCACTGCCACCGGAACAATGTGCATCCAGGCGCGCGCGGCGGCGACTTGGTCCGTTTCTGGTGGTTAAACTTGGCCGGTTCGGTGGTTGCCGTGGCTGCTCCTACACAGCTAGCTGCATTCACTGCCGGCGGGCGCCCGCGGTCCGTCCGATCTCTGTGCATCATGTGCACACGCTCGACGTAGAGCCATGTGGCATGTTCGCTGCTGGTACTCCTACTAGGTGTGCATGGGCACCGGTCTCCTGGTCGGCTTCTGGTCCTGTTTCCCCGTGTTTCTGCGGCCCGAATTAACCTGCTGGTCCAGCACCTACGTTCCTATACGTACGATGCCACTTGCCAGGACGTTTCTGGAGAGCCAGTACCACTTACCATGGCGGCCTGCCGGTGCATGCATGTGTGATGTGTCCGTCGAGTTTGTTGTCTTGCACGGCGACGGTATCGGAGCCCTCCATCCGTAGGATGATCAAGTTGGTCTTGAGCATGCATGCATGGTCGTCGGACAGAGTACTTTCGACCGCCTTGGTTGCGAGGTCGGCATCCCGGGTTAACCACCGAAACGTTGTTGGTGCTGCAAGACGACAACCCCGCGAACAAAACTCTGTCCCGTAACGGTGTCACAACCAGAGGAAGGAAGCTACTCTGCATACTGCGTTCGACTGACACACGTGATTACTATGGCAGATTGACGGTTGCTTTCCGGCCGTACACGAAATCGTACATACCGCTGCGAGATCGATGTCGTCCGAGAGATATACTATATATCCCATGGAATAATATTCCGTATATGGTATACGGTATATTGGGGAAGTTCATAATACTAGCACAATCCCCGTGCGATTGCAGCGGGAAGATCGGTCCATTTCGCATCGGAAAAAAAATATTGTCTCATGACACTGGTCTTGAATTAGATGTTTTTTTTTTGTCTTGGCCAAACCTATTGACAGCTGTTACGGAGCTTAGGCTGCACTTAGAAATTATTTTCACTACCTATATTACATAATTTGTAAATTTTTAGATAAATCATATTGACTGTTATGGTGCTTAGGCTGAATGCCCGTGCGTTGCTAAGATCTATTTAATTGTTACCGCACATGTAATATAGTATATATGAAAAATTGACTTTAAGGTAGCCGCATAATATTCCAAAAACAAATAGATTCTACTTGCTTGAAATGCAATTAGATAGCAAGCTACAACTCACATCATGTACATAGAAAACCAGATGTCACCTTGGCATACATGTAATGCCATTTGAGTGTTGGCCCGTTCAAATCATTTTAATTTCTGCACATGATAAAAGGGAAACATATTCAATAATTAATTAATAGATTAAAAATGTTTATACATTGTAATGGGAAATAAAAATTAATAAATAATCAACCGACCCACGGTAACCATCTTGCTTAGAGCATCTCCACTCGGGAAGTTCACAATACTAGCTAGTAATACTTTTTTTTCAAAGGAGTAATACTTTTTTTTACAGGACAGAGAAGTTCATTTTGATCACTGTAACACACACACCGAGACGGCCAAAGCTTCTGTGTACAAACCAGCCAACCAAGTGACCGATCAGGACAGCGTCTCGGGTTCGCGACCACGGACGTACACGTAGGTACCACGTACCTACGTGCCAAGTGTACTGTGTAAAGTGCACGGCATTTTGGCTGTGTTCCAAGCTACTACTACATGACAGAAGTAGTACTACGAGATGTACCACCTCCGTGCCATCTTCCTCGCGATTACCGAGACACTTAAATAAATCGCACAAGCTGGTAGTACTTCTGCTGTACGTCCATGAGTAAACAAAAAAGTTTCGAAACTGCTTCACAAGGTTGGTCCTCACGAGTCTGGCCCGATCGAAAACAACAAATACGACGAGCCGCTAGTACACCATTCGACGCAAGTTGCCGCGAGTTTCTCTGGTCTGCATTGCGCGCGGTGGGAGCGCCATCTCTTTTCTCATGCAGCTGGACGCACGCCCACTGGGAGAGCAGGGCGGACGGGGAAATGAAAGAATATGCAATAACCCAGGAGCCGCGCACAATCCAAAATAAATCACGGAACATGTACTACTGTATTGTTGTTGTATTCTTCTGGCTAATTAAAGGGGGCACTCAACGGCCTAGAATTGTCAGAGAGATGATGTGAGCATAGTTTAAAAAACCGGACCAGCGATCGAACCAGTGAGGCTATCGGTTTAGGTTTTTACTAGTCGGACCACCAGTTCACTGTCTGGTTTTTTAAGATATAAAATAATATATTCTTATTTTATAAATGCTATAATAAACAATAATTATGCATGTGAAAATGTTTTAGACTTACAATTTATCACACTAATTCACATAATAATAATATAACAAAGTAGTTGGCACGCATCGTCCAAAACTCAACAAGAACCAAAATCACACACACGTAGTACATTTTGCATGGTGCTACCATATACATGATTAATAAAAGAACCGTATATGTTTTCGACATCAAGCAGTCTTAGCTCGTCTGGTTAGGTGCTCACCTACTATGTAAAGTGTTGTGTTTGAATTCCAGTCCCAGCAGTTCTATTTTCCAATGCTGCAACTAATCAACCGGTTAAATCAGAAAGCGGTTTATTGTGCAAAACCAGCGGTTGGACCGGGTTTTCTTGGTTTTCTCCGGTTTGCTGGCGCAGCCGGTCTTTTGCGCTTAACAAACCGGCAAGGATACTGGATCTGGTTTTTTCGGGTTTAACCAGTAAACCGGTCCAATTTTTAAAACTATGCATGTGAGGAAGTGACCACGGCCTGTGAGGGGCAGACGTGTGGACCAGTGGTACGTACACGTACGTACCTGGAAGGACATGTTAATCTTGGCAGTGTACTGAATATCAAGATTGCCATAACATAGGGTTAGTTACTGACTAGACGCGTCCAACTTCGCCTACTAGATAAATAAAAACATAAAGTATAGGAGTTAGTTGTAAAAAACTCTACCTAAAGCTCAAGCCGTGATCCGTTCTGGGCGGTGAAAGTTAAACGGGGGCGTATACCCACATATGTACGTACTCCTCGACCTTCAACTTTTCAGGCTGGACATCTAGTTTTGTATTCAGGTTCTGCCAACATAATTAAGTTGGACAAATACGGGCTGGAGCAAACTAAACAAGTCCCCCCCCCCCCCCAATGTCAATCAACCTTGGCTGCTGCCCGGCCGGCCGCACCGATGTTTCCAGTCTAAACGATGACAATGATGTCTCCCTTTCCCCGTGCTCTCTCTTGCATCCTAACCAACTGTCTAGCACCCTAAACTCCCCTTAATTAATGATATAAACATGTGTTAAGTAGTGTCTTCAACCGAGTGATGATGTCTGAAAGCTGCTGTCATCTCTGAAACTCAGAGTGCGCCCTCTGTTTTGGCTTCACATGCGTACACTGTTTTATTTTCCACTACACACTGATTTTTTCAGTACCTTGCAGAAATTACCAAAACTGTCTCGTTCCGCCCACTTAGCAGACAATACCTGAACAAGCATCGGTATGCAGATATACTTGTCCCATGATTTCATCCTCCTCTTGGCTGCAGGATCATTTTGTTCTCCCGATTTTATTCTCTTCCACATGCATGCATGGTATATTTTGCTCCCTCGATATAAAGCCAGAGAGAGGTTCCGATTGAGATCGCATGAAGTATATTTTGCAGGCATAAAATCCATAAAATCGTACATAATGCCTGGTTTACTGTATTGGTAGTTAGCAGATGCTTCCAACCTTTTAAACATGTTAAAGATTATCCAAGGACTTGTCATAAAAAGCAAGGAGTGCGTGCAACAAAAAGTGGACGGAACTACGTCGATCGCATCTTTTTTGCCAGCGAATCCGGCAGAAAAGGGGCAGGACAGAGACAAATATGTTAATGGTACTTGTCAACTATGTTATGGTGCATCTTTTCTGCACCGTACGTGATTAAGTTATATATGGTGTAGTGGTACTATATCTATGCAAGTCTTCTTGCTTTAGGACAGAGTGTCATTTGTCGAGATGCATTTCGAGCTGTATAGCATATCAAGATTAGCCTCCATAATATATATGCAACCGATTAGTTTGACACGTACCAGCTAATTAGCTCCTCATCGTGTAAGGACAATAATGTATGCTTTATGTGCTGATTGATGAATTCGTACTGTTCCGATGATGAGTATTTCTTGAGAAAGATCAAGTAATGCCATATAAGCATTTATGATGTGGTATATCAAAGAACTGAAGATACTCCCTCAATTCCGGTTTAAAGGACATATATCGAAAATCATGCAATCCCAAAATCTTCTCACCTCCTAGGCAATTGCATTAAGATTTTATTAATTTAATATGATGTTGTTACGATACCGTTAGATGATACTAACTACTGTAGGGGTAGTATCATACACCGGTATCATATGCATGATCGGTGGCGGATCCAGAAAATGTTCAAAGCCCGGGCAAAATCTTAATTTAGAGGCTAATTTTACTAAATTTTTACCTTTGATTAACAGTAATTAGGCTTGCCTGCCGGGTCAGAAGCCCGGGCGCGTTCCCAGGCTGTAGGGACGCTGCGTCCGCCACTGTACATGATACTGGTATATGATATTTTGCACTATTTCATTAGTTAAATTAACGGTTGTCATGCATAACACAAATTTCCATTTCTTTTGTTGTAAACTGCCACGTCTGAATCTGGTAATGGTTGACATATAATGCACGATTATAGAGTGCTTCCCGGAGAGACACGCAATTTCCAACGTTGTAGGTCTTTAACTACCACCTTATTTTGAAGAAAAATGATCAGCTCCCAAAATGATGAAGCCTACCTAATACAATGGTTTAGTTGTCCTTTCAATGATCAGAGATTCCCCTTGCTCATTGAAGTATGCAAATGGAACAATGTTACAAGATCTCTATGCAGGCTTATAAGCCAAATCTTGTATCGTCTAATTTGGAGTGCATGCACCAAACCGAGCTTTGTCATGTACCCTCCTCGTAGATGCTCTACGTGTCAAGTACCCAGGCTAAGTAAGTACACGATTTGTTTACTTAGCATGCGTATAGTGGGCTCCTTGTAATCGGAAATGATGGCTCCCTCATGGTAACATGTGTCGGGGTGTGGCATATGGCAGCATGTGGCTGACGCCGCAGCACTAGTCGTATACGTATGACTTGTACCTAGTTTGATATATGTAGAACGCTGAAGAAAGCGCTCAGCCTAATGAGCATGCAGAAAGTTCGTTAATGTCCACTCTAAGCCACTTAAATCTAATATAGTCTAGTTAATCGCACAATCAGAAGAGAAGTACCAGTTAATTAGTATTACACACTTTGTCCAGAAATATCTGAATAAGATTTGTCTAGATTCGAATGTATCTCGACGTGTTTTACTGTAAAGATACATTCATATTTAAACAAATTTAAGTCAGTTATTTCTGAACGGATGAAGTACTTGATAAGCCAAGGTTTCTTTTGTTTCTTGAGAGAACGAAATGTGCTTTATTTAATCGGGTCCTTCTAATACTCAACTGACTAAGAATTAACTTAATTTTTAGTTAGCTGATGCCATCCACATAAATCTGAATTAAATTTACTTCCGGTGGTCATCTGGTTACACTTAGCCTTTATAGATGTATACGTACTCACTCTGATCTATAATAAGTGTCGTTGATTTTAGTATATGTAGCTTTTCTCACGTGAATATTGCGATAGTTTGAGTTCAGGCTAGTTTTTGTTGTCGTTTGGTCTGCTGGAACTCTTTGCTAGTGTGCTAATTTTTTGTTGTCCAGAAACTATGCAATCATATGTATATAAATTAACGGGCTAATTCTCTGTAAGACATTTCGCCTCTCGAGGCTCCTCTTTCTATCTATTTTAACACATGGAGTTCTCCTGTATGGTTCAGAAAAAATGCTCCCGTACAATGCAACGGCGAATGGAGGAACGGTTTTCATTCACTCGGTTGCTCACAACACCAAAATAAGCCTCTAAAAGAACACCAAAATAATACAAGAAAGGATCTAAGTTGTAGCCCAATTGCAATATCTCAGTAGCAACCCGCTTTAGCTTTGATCCCAACCCAATTTACGTGAGATTCCGATTGCAATTTATGAGAGATCCCAATCCAATCGATTCGTACTTGAATCGCCAGCCGAGGAACACTAAAATCATGCGAGGAAAACTTTTGTGCGTGTATTTTTCTCTTTTTTGCCATGTCTGTAGTTCGAATGGCTTTTGATACCAATTGTAACGATCGTCACTAAGGACAGCACACCAAGTAGCAGTAGGTCTTCCAACTATCCTCCACAATTTGGATCCAGATACAAATGAGAAGTAGTTTGGGGAGAAAGAAAGCATAGCAGGTAGAAGAACATAGTATAGCTATTATTAGGCGCCTGAAAACTTCCTCCCTCGCCATTGGATTTATCTCGCGATTCGTGCAACACGAGACTTCCACATGAGTTGTAACTAGGTTGTAACTGAGATTTTAATGAGTTGTAACTAGGTTGCAACTAAGAATTAATATAAATTATGTAAGTTATAATTAGGTTACAACTAAAAATTAGCACAAAAAGTAGAATAATATCAGCGACTTAGAGATCTAAACATGGCCTTTCTCTCGCAGTTCTCGTCTTTATACGGGCGTCGCCCTGGCTCGTTGGGCACAGCTAGACCACCATGCAGCTGGGCTTGGGCTACAATGGGCTTCGGCCTGGTAATGGCCTCTTCTCTCAGTTTATTCCTAGGACCATTTGCATTCAGACCACTGCACTTGTTCGGGAAATCAGCAAGCCATATTTTTGGAGAGGTGAAGAATTTCCGGTTTAGCTCAACATCGAAAGACTCCTTCGCCTTGTTCATCAGCGAGAAAGTATATGTATTTAGCGCCTAACAATAAGACCCGATCTCCTTAAAAAAAACCTGGTCTATACTTTCTCCGTTCGTAAATAAGTGTATTTCTACCTTTTGTTTAAGTTAAATTTTATCAAATTTGATCAATTTTATAGATAAATGTAGCAATATATATTACATCAAATTCACGTATTATGAAACTAAATTTAAAAACATACCAACTGACACCAATTTAGATTTATAAATATTGCTATATTTTTCTCTAAAGTTAGTTAAACTTTATTAACTTTGGTTTCAGATATACTAAAAATACACTTATTTGTGGACAGAGGAATTTCGGTTGAAACAGCCGCGCTCGCTCCAAGTCCACCATGATATGCTCCCAGCCCGGCCCGTCGCGGAGATTCTGGGAGCGGGGGCTCCGCATATGCATGTGCGACGGCCCCGCGCGGTGACACGTACGTACGTACACGCCGGTCGTCGTCGTCTCTTGTAGCTAGCCGAGACGTCGTTGCACGAGCGCATATGCTAGCTGGATCGTTGCGCCAAAATTTTATTCAGAGCGTCACTGGAATCGGTGTGGCGGCGTTGACGATCCGGGAGCTCAATGATTCATGGGACTAAACCGAATGATTTCTAGCCAGTTGTAGGGGCCTTCTAAAACTGCAATGACTTGACGCGTTTCAGCACTATGATGACATAGGGTTATGCTCCTCAACAAAACTTGCATCTACATTGACTTTGTCTCATCCGTCCTCTGGTACCAAAAGAATAATAATAATTTAACACCAGGATCATCAGATTTGCGAACGGGTTTTTATTTGTTGCAAATGAGTTTTTCCGGTTGGTTGCTGCAACTAAAACATTTATATTTTACACTAGTATAACTTTCCCGGTTACTCTGCCATTGCGGCAGAATATTTTTAGGTTACGCTATAGATATCACTGAATTTTTCTCTTGAAATGTGGGTGATCATGTGATTTCAGTCGAAAGAGTAGGAAAAATTAAAGGGCAACTCCCTCCAAAGAAATCAAGTGAAATATGCTTGGTACTCCTTTACATGATAGAAAAATGGACATCAAGCCATCGTCATACCTGCCCAACTCTGTCTTACTGATCATCTTATGAAAAATATGGGACACAAGGAACGCGCTCGAAATGTAAATCACGACACTCGTGTAACCCTAGCGCGGTGATCACCATTGATCTCACCCTCTCTATATGACGGTTTAGTGCACCAACGCACAAGACAGATGCGCAGCTCTGGCGTGATCATCTGCCCTCTTGTAATCTGTAAATCTTTCACCATTTTGAAGTAAAATTCAGGCGGGGAGGCTTTTCCCCTGGGCGACCCTTCAAAAAAAATGATAGAAAAATGGAACCATTTGTCGTTGTGATTTCCATGAATTTTACTAAGAAGAGGAAATTTGGAATAAATTATCCATGGTATATATAGTACAGTTGTAGAAGCATTCCCTAGTTGGTGTAGATCTTTGGTAATGGATTTGTTGGAACACCCCCTGCCGACTGGCCGGTCCTGAGGCTGTTCCACACCAGAGAAGAAGACTAGGAGAAGGCACACACAATACAAAGTAGATGAAACAGGAAACTTTATTGATAACTCTCGGTAAACTCCCGTACACAGATTGTTCCTCTATTTATAGGCTAAAGGGGGATACGATACCCACATGGGCCAACCCTAGCCTGGTAGAGGCCACACCGAGTGGGCCTCTACCGGTCCAGTTTCCCAACACTCCCACTGGGTATCTTATCTGTATAACCATGGTTTAAAACTCCGAAAAACCCAGTGGAAAAAATATGGAGAAATGAACACGGTATACTTCTTGCTATGTTGCACGAATTGCCTCATTAAAAACCTCATGTGAGAAACTTCATAAAAAGTCACTAAGGGAAAAAGAGTACAATTCACTTAACTATAAAGTTAAGCACTCAATCATCGGGATCAAGATTTCAGCGATGAGTTTGTGAAGATTCTCCCCCTGAACCTTGCATGTCCCTAAGTCTCATCATGCCGATCCCTCGGACACATCTCTCGAAAGAAGACGCTGGCAATGATTTAGTGAACAAATCAGCGAGATTTTCACACGACTTAGTATGCAAGACTTTCACTTCGTTCATCTTTTGCAACTCATGTGCATAGAAGAACTTGGGGTTTATATGCTTTGTGAGGTTGCTCTTCACGTAACCCGTCTGGACTTGTGCAACACAAGCGGCATTATCTTCATAGATAATTGTTGGGTTTTGTACGGTGTTCAGTCCACATGACATCTGGATGTGACTGACTACTCGTCGAAGTTATACACATTCTCGTGATGCTTCATATAATGCTATGATTTCCGAGTGGTTCGTCGAAGTTGACACAAGAGTTTGCTTAGACGATTTCCAGGAAATTGCCGTTCCACCACAAAGGAAAACATATCCAGTATGCGACTTGGATGTATGCGGGTCCGAAAGGTACCCAGCATCTGCATAGCCTACAACAGATAGGTCTTGGTTCTTTTGGTAAAACAAGCCAAGGTCCTTTATCCCTTGTATGTATCTAAAGATATCCTTAACGCCTTTCCAATGCCTCTTGGTAGGCTCAGAACTGTACCTTGCAAGCAAATTGACGACGAATGTAATATCCGGCCGTGTACAATTTGCGAGATACATAAGTGCGCCAACTGCACTTAAGTAGGGGAATTCCGGTCCTAGAATTTCCTCCCCCTCTTCTTTAGGCCTGAACGGGTCCTTGTCTTGCTGCAAAGATCTTCCGACCATCGGGGTCTTAGAAGGATATGCCTTATCAAACCCAAATCGTTCCAACACCTTCTGGGTGTAGGCCCACTGGTGAACTAGAATCCCAGCAGGGGAATGCTCAAGTTGCAGACCGAGGCAGAACTTGGTTTTGCCTAAGTCTTTCATCTCGAATTCCGACATCAGGTAGGAACTCGCTTCCTCAATATCGTCAGGTGTACCGATTATATTCAAATCGTCCACGTGCACGAGATATCTGAGAAACCATCCTGGAATCTCCGTATAAAAACACATGGGCAATCTTCATTGCTCGTGTAGCCCTTCTGATGAAGGAAATCGCTTAAACGATTATACCACATCCTACCTGACTGTTTTAGTCCATACAATGACTTCTTAAGCTGAACACTGTATAAGCTCCTGTTTGCTCTATCCTGGTTCGGGACAGGGGTACCTTCTGGTACTTTCATGTATATGTCCGAATCTAAGTTACCATATAGGTAAGCGGTGACAACATCCATTAGTTTTATTTTTAAGTCCATGTTTACTGCCATTGAGATCAAGTATCTAAAGGTAATTCTATCCATGACCGGGGAGTAAGTTTCCTCAAAGTCGACACCTGGTCGCTGAGTGAAACCATGAGCAACGAGCCTTGCTTTGTACCTTACTACTTCATTATTGTCGTTTCTCTTTCGAACAAAAATCCACTTATGGCCAACGGGGCGAATGTGGGGAGGAGTTAGACAAACAGGTCCAAATACCTCTCTTTTGTTTAACGATAATAATTCAGTAGTAATTGCCTTCTGCCAATCTGACCTTTTCTTGCAATCAGCGAGCGTGTTAGGCTCAGGGTCAAGATCTATGATTGAGGCAATTTTCTTGGCAAAATTAACGTCGACATTTGCCATGGCTCGGTTGTATGACTCGCCCGAATTAACATAGTTAATGGCCATTTCTGGAGTGCATCAGGCACATCCTCTTGCTCCACCGGATTTCCTAATCCAGGAGCTAGGTCCTTTAGTTTTCCCGCTCCGATGTGTGCGCACACAACTTCGCTGGGTATTTCCGATATAGGAAAGTTTAAGTCCAGAATTTCATGCACTGGAATATCCGTACTCGTGCCAGGTCTCAACTGGCTCCCCTCAACAGGGGCAGACTGTAATAAATCTCTCTTATCCTTTTTCTTCGGGCGTCCCCGGGTACTTGGGATTTAAGAAACCGGAATCCGTGTCCTCTTAGGCCTTGGAGCAGGAGCGGGTATACCATCATTTTTCTTTGGTATTTCAACCCTTTCCGGTGCATTGCGTGCATGCACATGCGACTTTGTCACAGTCTTTAAATCACTAAAATGATCGGGCAGTTGATTCGCTAGGGAGTGCAAATCTAGTATCTTTTGGACTTCTCTATTAGTCTCAACAGTGCGCGGGTCATGAGCGTGGATCCCCGTGGCTTTCCACGTGATTTCTTGACTTTTGTCATCCAGGGGTTGATTCTCTTCCCCCAAAGTTGGGAAAAGATCCTCGTCAAAAATGCAGTCAGCAAAACGGGTCGTGTGACAGTCACCTGTCAAGGGGTCCAAGAACCTGATTATGGACACAGTCTCATGACCAACGTATATCCCCGACTTACGGAGCGGTCCCATTGCTGATCGCTGGGGTGGTGGTATAGGTACATATACCTGGCAGCCGAACCTACGTAGGTGGGAAATTTTCGGTGCCGACCCTTGCGCAAGTTGGATGGGAGAGTGGATGTTGTAGGCCGATGGTCGAAAGTTGATGAGATTAGCGGCGTGTAACACCGCGTGTCCCCAACATGTAGTTGGTAAATTACAACCTTGAAGGAGTGGTCTGGCAATGAATTTAATTCTTTTAATCAATGCCTCCGCAAGTCCATTTTGAGTGTGGACATGTGGTACGGAGTGCTCAAGTTTGATTCCAGTTGCCATGCAATAATCATCGAATGCCTTTGAAGTAAATTCTCCGGCATTGTCCATTCGAATAGACTTTAAACGATAATCTGGGAATTTATTTCTTATTTGTATGATCTGGGAGATCAACTTTGCAAAAGCATGGTTCCTTGTTGACAGCAGGCAAACATTGGACCATTTAGAGGAAGCATCGATGAGCACCATGAAGTACGAAAGCGGCCCGAGAGGGCTGAATTGGACCACATATATCCCTTGAATGCGTTCCAAGAACGCGGGGAGTTCATCCTTCACCTTTAGGGGGGACGGTCTAATGATCAATTTCCCCGTAGCGCATGCAGAGCACACGAAATCATCGGGATTCGGGAAATTTTTCACATTAACATTATGACCGTTCGAGTTATTAATTATATTTCTCATCATCCTAAGACCGGGGTGGCCTAACCTATCATGCCAAAGGCAGAATAGTTCGGAGCTTCTAAAGACAGTCTTAAGGGTAGTGTAAATAGGTGGTGCTACTATCTTAGTGTAGTACAATCCAGTAGCTAATGAAGGGAGTCTTTCGACAACATGTTTACCATTTTTGTCGCGCTTGGTAATGAGTAGGAACTCCTTTCCATTCTCATCATCATCGGTTTCGACATGGAAACCATTTGCGCGGATGTCTCTAAAACTTAAGAGAGTACGAGTCGACTCCGGATACAACAATGCCTCTTCAATGATCAGAGTTGTTCCATTTGGGAGTATGATAGTTGCTCTTCTGGAGCCAACTACATTCGGACCGCAGCCGACGATCGTCATTATGTTACCAGGGTTTTTGGTAATTGACTCAAAATACTTTGGTTCTCTCAAGATGGTATTGGTGGTGCCGCTATCAGCAAGACACGTTTCTTCCATTTGGCCGCCACACGTTTTCTAAAATATAGTGCTTAATTAATATAATGGAGCGAGGAAGATGCTACATCAAGTAAGTAAAACACATACACATTTCAGAACATCACATAATCAAATAATGGAATAAATGAATAAATGTCATCAAATCGCCGGAAACAAATAAATGTTACGCTCTCATAGAGCTTACAACCATATCGAGTAATTGTATCTGATTATTGCGGAAAAGGAATCATCACAACAAAAAGGAGCTCACGTGGATTCTGCGAAGAAATCACCAAGCTCAGCCAGTATCTCAAGGTCAGTGGGCGGCTCGGCGTTGGCCATCATCATGGACAAGGGGCCTGGCTGAGGTGGCGGGGGCGCAACGTGCTCAACCTCCATGGGCACAGCGGCGTCCGTGGGGACCGCCGAGGGTGCTGCCACTTGTGCTACGTCCTGCGCCACTATGTGCGTGACGTTCTGCACAGGCGCCGCTCCGGGCGCCAGTGGTGCCTCAACCTGGACAAGATGCGCCTCACGCGTCTTCTCGTTGGCCTTGAACGCGTCCACGACGTGTTTAGGGGCCAAACACTGCCTGGAGAAGTGAGTCCTGGAGCCACAGCGGAAGCAGTCCTGGGGCCTCGCCTCCCCCTTGCCCGCCTTGCGTTGCTTGGCCGGGTTGGAGGAGTTGGGTCCCTTCTTGCCCTTCTTGCCTCTCTTCTTGTGGATGGGCTTGCGCACCTTGTAGGCACCAGCATTGGCCTCATGACTTGGGCCCCCTGCGAAGGCTTGCGCGGAGAAGTTCTTTTTCAGAACATTATCCTGCGCCTCGGCCACCTAGAGAGCATCAATAAGCGCTGCATATTCCGTGAATCCTTCCTGGCGAAAGTTTCGCGAGGACTGGATGTTGTCCGGATGGAATGTGGAGAGGGTTTTGTCTATCTTCTGCTGATCAGTGGTACTGGTCCCACACAGCTGAAGAATAGTACAAATCCGGTGCAACCTGGAGTTGTACTCTCCCACCGTCTTGAAGTCCGTAAACCTCAGACGATCAATCCGCCTCCTTTGTGGCTGAATGGTGTACTTGAGCCTAGAGAACCGCTTGTTGAGGCGGTCCAAAGGCGAAGCACTCCGTTCGCCATGTACTCAGTCTTGAGAGTCTCACTCATGTCATGGCGGAGGAAGTGCGCTTTGGCGTTATCGCGGGATGGTTTCTTTGGGGGCGTCGGGGTCCCCAATCAACGCATCCTTGATGCATCGACCCTCAAGGGGCGATCTCAACGTCCGAGGCCCAAGTCGGTAGTTAAGCCCATCACAGGGTCAACTCCGGGAACTTCGGTGACGATTACGGTCATCTGCAATTTATGCAAAGTGTGTAAGATTACAGCAGGTAATCGGTTGCATAAATGCGATAATCGATACAATAATTCAAATATGACGGCGTTCCAAAATTTAATATAAAAACGGTACAAGCTATCTATGAGATACAAAGTATTAAAAACATGCGGTAATTAATGACTATAATAAAACATACTGTAAAAGCTTGTATAAAATTGGACCGAAAACAGAACAGAAATGGTCCAACAGCCCCGCAAACGCATGTTCCCACGCTCAAAAACGGCCCCAAAACGGCCCAAAAACGCGCGGTCTCCCGTGGACCGGCCCACCCCACACCGTCCCTGCCCGAGAACGGGGGAACAGAGCACGGGAGTGCTCTCGAGTGTGGTGGCGGCGGCAGCAGGC